>CM031598.1:89195332-89197229 GCA_018398815.1 Conus ventricosus
GTGGAAAGAGTTCAGCTGTATGGCATGTCGACTGTGCACCCTTCAGGTTTCACATGCATACAGCAGAGACAGCAGTACAACTGCACGAAACAATTTAAGCTTGGTCTACAGGCTTATTCCTCGTCTTTCCCACACCTTGTCTTGGTGTCTGCCAAAGGATGCATTGGCCCTAGCAATCCTACACGCAATCTCCTCGTGAATGTTGGCAGTTTGTGATAACGTGCTTCTAGGGTAGACAAAACTTATCAGCCACTATAAGTTTCTGGCCACTGTTGTTATGTTTGGCTCTATCTTGGGGACTGTAGGGGTTGTTGATGCAATACTTCAGCCTTCTCCATGCTGATTGTCAGACCGAAGCCGCCACAGGCTTTGGCAAACCGGTCCATACCGTCTTGCATGTCATACTGTGTGGCAGCATTCAATGCACAGTCATCAGCGAAGAGAAAGTCATAGGCAGTCTCTTCCTGAACTTTGGTTTTGGCTTGTAGCCTCCTCAAGCTGAAGAGCTTTCCATCAATCCGGTATTTAACATCAACTCCAATGTCACCATCTCGGTAAGCATCCATCAGTAATAGAGAAAACATCATACTGAAGGGAGTGGGGGCTAGCACGAAGCCCTGCTTGACGCCATTTGAAACAGGGAATGGCTGTGAGTACTCTCTATCATCATGAACGTTTGCCTGCATATCGTCATGAAACTGCCTGACAACTGGGATGAACTTTGAGGGCCATCCAAACTTGGCCACGATTTTCCACAACCCTTCTCGGCATACAGTGTCGAATGCCTTGGTCAGGTCCACAAATGTGATGTAGAGGCTGACATTCGTCTCCTGAAGTTTCTCTTGTTGTTGCCATGCAGCACAATGCATGCCCCACAGTGCTGTGACCCCTCCTGAGTCCGCATTGGCTCTCGGCTAGCAAGCCTTGCTCCAGGTGCTGATTGAGACGGTTGAGTAGGATTCTGGCAAGGATCTTTCCAGCGATGGAGAGCAGTGAGACACCACGTTGGTTGTCACACATTTTTCTGGTTTTCTTTCCGCTTCTAGCGGTGAGCAATAGAGGCGTCTTTGAATTCCCGAGGAAGTTTCTCGTGGTTCCACGTGGACTGTGAAAAATCACCGAGTGTCCTGATGAGTTTCCCATATGATCCATGTAATCATTTTGAGGCGTAGCATAAATTTGAGCCAAAAATTGATATGAAAGTGATAATAGATCAAAAAGAAACCCCACCAACCATTTCACTTGTTTTTAGGGATCTCTGCTGATAAAATCATGAAGTCTAGAAATACATGAGCTACACTGTAAGAAAATGTCTTAATAATTTTTATAGGTTTTTATTTAATTGTGTTTAGTATAGAAATAGAGGTGCATTTATTTTATTGCAGTGTATAAGTGCACCCAAACTGGTATAAAAGTTTGATATGCTGATGCAGACATGTGTGTAGCCCGTGCACAGGTTTTAGAGGGGAGATGCATGGATCTCGTGCAGTTTTTATAACGGGTGAGCTTGAAGTTTGTATGTGTGGCCGGTCGATGTTTAGCTGTCTGCTGTGACAGACCGAGAGAGAGAGCGTGCGCTGTCTGCTGTGACAGACCGAGGAGAGCGTAAGACGCTAGTAAGTCCTGGGAGAGAGAGGCCCGGGTAAGTTGAAGACTTAGTGTTGTTAAGTTATAATATTTCATGTTTCTTACGCTTGTTTTTTGTTTATGGTTTATGAATAGTATTACGATGAATATGTTTGACAAGAATATTAAAATATTTCTTTCCATTGTTTTATAGATTCGAGATGGTTCGAGGCCGTGTGAGGAGACAAGCTGTTGTTTATTAATAAAATTGTCTTGTTTGTTGAATGAATTGGATATATTATTTTTTCATTTATCTCAGGAATTGGGGGGC
>CM031598.1:89197329-89212329 GCA_018398815.1 Conus ventricosus
ATGCGATAGGATTTAAGTAGTTAAAACTTTTAATCTATAGATTGGAACATTTTGTCGCGGATCAGGGTTAATATTTTATATATAGATTTTGTTTCCTTCAAAATGAACGAGCTGGAAAATCATCAGAACCAGAAAACACTGAATCAGGTGGAGAAAGTAACCAAGCTAGAAAATCAGCAGAAAACGCTGAATCAGGTGGAGGCCATTAAAAATCCTGGGCGTGTTGAAGCAGGAAAAAAAATTAGCAGAGTGGAACAGACAAAAAAATTAATGTTACAGAATATGACTCATCATGAAAACATAACACCACCAGCGCCAGAACAAGTTGATTCAATGCCAGCTATAAAAACTCCATGTGATTCAAGGGCCCCAAAGTCTTCATGGAATATTGAACTTAAAACTGTTGCCATTTTTGGCGCCCTTGCTGCTGCCGGGGGCAGTTATTATGGTTATAAAATATATAACCAATGGCAACAAAAACAAAAGAAGTTAAAACAACCTGAACCGTTAAATACAGAAAAAGACAACTGCACGCCAAAACCGCCAATAACAAAAGATCATTTTGATCCATTTATAATGCAATAATTTTTTAAAATTTTTTTAATAAAAATAATCATGGCGTATTATAAAATGATAAAGTCAATAAATAAAGACATGGAGTCTATAAAAGACATTTCCATAGACCAGAATTGTAATCAATGCGGTTGCTTCGGATGTAAAAACTTCATTAAGATCTATGCAGAGAACGCTGAGCAAGACATCTCAACGATGACACGTTTTTTGAGGCGTGTGTGTACTATATTAGACATCTACTATTTAAGATAAAAACATAGCTTGTATTTTTTTGATAATTATAAGATAACTTAATAAGAACTTGGTTGTACTTAAAGGATGACTTAATCAAGAACTTATTAAGAACTTGATCAAGAACTTAATTAAAAACTTAATCAAGAACTTATTAAGAACTTGAAGTAACTTAATTAAACCTTAATTAAGAACTTGGGGTGACTTGGGGGTGGGAGTGTGTGTGGTGTACACAGGGGGGTGGGGGTGGGAGGACCGTGCGTGCGTGGGGTGGGGGTGGGGGGACGTGCGTGCGTGGGGTGGGGGTGGGGGGACGTGCGTGCGTGGGGTAGGACAAAACACACACACAAACAAACAACAAACACAAACAAACAACAAACACACAAGGCCTAACCCTATCTAGTTTGTTTGCCAGAACATTCAAAATCGTTATCCAGGCACACTGCGTTTTTTTAAACAATCAAACAGCCGAAGCAGGGCAGGCGCAAATGTCATATGGCAGCAAACCGTACATGCATGATCGTTACTATATTTAGAGCCACGTCATTTACTATTTTTGAAACCGTACATGCATGATCGTTACTATATTTAGAGCCACGTCAGTGGTAGGCCGCGCGCACTGTTGCTAAAAACGCCACACAACCCTGCCTCTAAACCAACCCGACAGCGTGGCTCGTGCGCTTTCTAGGTCAATCAGGCGAGCTCGCCTGATTGACCCAGTATTGCTTGGGTGCTTTCTAGCCGGATCAATGCTGGCAAAATGCCAGGCCAGCGGTAGTAAAACTGGCTGTGGAAGTGGCTCAATTACTCCTGCCATGCAGGTTCTAACACGTCATGTGTATCATGCCAGAATGCTTTAAAGTTGGGGTTGGATTGTATGTATTTCAGAATGAGTTTTCGTTTGTTGTATAACTCGTTGAAAGAAATCGCAAGTTTGTGAAATTTTGAATAAGAATAGAAACAAAATGACACTTCAAATTAGTCTTCTTACACGAGTTGGCTCAACCAGCAAATCTTCTTTCAAATAGGACTCCCAGTTTTTTGTTTTTGACTGTTTCAAAATTGTCTTTGCTTTCTGAAGCCAATGCCCTAAAAAAAGAGCCTGAGAAAGAGATTTCTTTTCACTATCTTTCACTGAGTAACAAGCCCGGTGTAAGATGGGGGTCATTTCTTGAACAGTTTCAAAGGTTTTGGTTTCATCAAATGGATCGGAAGGCAGCTCACAAAGCTGTGTTTTCAAATATTTGTCAAGATCTTCAACTGAGAGTTCCGTTTTTTGTTGAGGAAACAAAACGAAATGCTTCCTTTTGGCTTTGAGGGAGGAGAACAAGGCTCGCCGCTCAATTTCTTTGTCAAAAACTTTGCCATGGCCTCATGATAAACAATGTATTTTTCCACAAGATTGGTCTGTTGATCAGAAAGTTTTCCTGCGAAGATAACAACACTTCATCCATTTCTTGAGTAATATTAGTGTCACTTCCAGCACTGGCAGAAAACATTGAAACATCACTTCCTGACTCGCCATGTTTTTAACACACACAAGTTCTCTCCGCCCAGCCCGCCTGTCGAATGTAAAATCACAGCACAGTAACCACGTCGTGATTGCACAGCAGTCAGTGGAAGAATGTGTGGTTGTGAGCGGCCAGAAGGCTACGCTTAGCTCGCTGATTGGCTAGTTAGAACAGCGCCGCCAAGCGGAAGTGTTAGCGTGGAACGTTCTAAGAAGCTGATGTAATGCCAAGCAGGGTGAAGAGGAGGGGGGAAGAGGGGTAGAGGAGGTGCGGCAGTATTGATTTTTTGGCCTGTGTGTGAGTGTGTGTGTTTCTCTGTGTGTGCAGGTGTCCGTGTTAGTTTGCGTGGGTGTGTGTGTGTGTAAGAGAGAGAGGGAGAGAGAAGAGAGAGAGAGAGAGAAAGTGTCTGTGTGTGTTAGTGTTCGTGTTAGTGTGTGTGTGTGTGTGTGTGTGTGTGTGTGTGTGTGTGTGGTGTGTGTGTGTGTGTGTGTGTGTTCGTGCGTGCCCGCCTCTCTGTCTGTCTGTCTGTCTGTTCTAAGGGCAACTTAACCTTAACGGGCTTACTGCGAAGTAATCAGATAGCCTAGTGCACCCACCGTGTTATATGGGCGCGTTCAGTGACTGCTTAGTTTTCCCTACGTTACTCTATGGGGATGTGTTCAGTCCGGATACTTTCCTCTATGAAAACTTTAGTAAATTAGTATTAAAAACGGATAACCCTACACAGTATATTTGTTTGTAGGGTCGTTATTTTTTGGTTACTTGTCAGAGAACAGGAATAGGCGGCTTTTAGGCCACTTTCGCCAAAAACGTGGTGGAGTAGCAAGTGAGTCTGAAGCGGCATATTACAGTTCTCTCTGTTTCATAGATAGAAAATTACGACTTTTTTTTCTCCTTTAAAATGTATCTGTTCGACGCGAATGTCCTAGAAGGATGGGCTATGGTACCTCAAATAGACGTACACGGCCAAGAGAGCTGAACAACAAGAGACACCGAGACACACCTCTCAAACCAAAGTACTAATGCTGGAACCAAACCTTTTCTGGTCCAGCCAGCCCCATAACAGAAATTAGATGGAGCACCCGCACGTACCCGGGGGAGATGATGATGCAAGAAGGTGGGCTCTCTCCATGATATTTGCATAACACTCCTCACGCCGCCAGCGTCCGTGACGTAATTGGGCTCAAGATGACGTCGGTACAGCCGATTCTGCCATCAGAAAATTATAGGGCTGCGGGTTGGTAATGGGCCATGACTGTCTCTCTGCATTCCCGCCCCACAATATCACCGTGCTATTGTTACCCCTCCCCCCGTCCGTCCTCCCTTTTCCTCATCCACTTTTCGTGATGGCGGTGTGGGAGGTGGAGAGGAGAGAGGTGGGTGGGGTGGGGTAGGTGGTGGGGATTGGGGGAGGTTCTGGGGGAAGAGTTTAGGGTGGCATGGGGATAGGGGGGGGGGGGGTTCTGGGGGGGGGGGAGAGTGTTAGGGTGGCATGGTGTAAGGGCATGGGGGGCAGAAGAACGAGGTGGTGGTGGGGGGGGGGGGGGGGGGGAGAGGAGAGAGAGAGGGGGGGTAGCTAATGAGCGTATGCCTGTGGGCGGTATTAATTCAGATATGACCGTGTTGACGTAATTATCTAACTGACGCACGAGCATGCAAACAGCCCCCCCCCCCCCCCCCCCCCCCCCCCCCCCCCCCCCCACCACCCCTCCACCCTACGCACATACACACACATTCGACATTAAGCGGCAGTACAATGGGGGGATATCTGCGCCCGTACTCGTACACACTGAACCTCGCAGATCTATCTTAACTTAATGCGCGTACTTCACCACCCAATATCCAATCACGCCCCGACAAAGTCAAGTCTGTCTCTCTCAATTCGCACGCACCCGACAAGTACCACTTCAACACACATTTTCAATTGACTAGCGAAGTGCAGCTGAACTCATTCCAGCTTTGCTCCCATTTTTTGTTTGTTTGTTGTTGTTGTTGTTTAACAATCCGGTGAGATCATTGCACTGCTCGTTTCTGACTCAAAAATGCTCTGCTCGAAGTCCTAACTGAATCGGTGTCCGCAAAGAACGCGTGGCATTTCGAGGAGGAGTGGAAAGGCAGCAACAATATATAAGATCAAGGGGCAGATAACGTGCACTTCATTGATCTTTCACTCTTTTGCGATCAGGTCAGTTAGTTTTCTTCATGTGGAGCGCACACTCCCACCTTTAAAAATTGTATTCGCAACTTGCTCTTCTTTCTCATATATGTTGCTAACGCGCGCGCACACACACACACACACACACACACACACACACACACACGTGTTTTGTCTTGCGGAATCACTAATAATTCTTTTAAAAATTTCTTTCAATTTCCACCTTCAGTCACCTCCCTTTGAAACTAACATTGATTCAGGACTTCTTTCCCATGTTGCTAACGCGCGTGCACACACACACACACACACACACACACACACACACACACTGTCAACCTCGGGTTATGTCAGTGGAGGACGGACTAGCGCACAGCCCAAACACACTCACAGCTTGCTTACAATCTCATTCATATATCATGCATTCGTCACATCAAACCACTAGTAAGGTCTATAACTTTACTACACATGTTCATAGAACGAAACATCAATGCATATGGAATCAAACAAAATAAAACATTCTCTCTTTCCTGAACTTCACAAAATCATTTATCTAAAACATCATTAACTAACCCGGGTATAAATAGATTTCTACTTTACCTGGCCAGGTGATCTTAACTATTCACGAATCACTGTCTTTTCTTCTCTTTTTTTTCCTTTTCACTGTCACTTTCACAAGCACGACACAACTGCTGGCACTGGTCTTGGTCTGCTGGCGCCTGGTCAGGTTAGACTGCTGGCACTGGCGTTGGTCTGTGGTTCTGCTTGACGAAGTGACGCTGCCAGGTATGAGGTCGAACCCCGGTTAGGATGGAACAGTGACTATCAACATCGATCTGTTCTCCTTTCTTCCTTCCTGCATTAACGCATTGCACTCTCTCTCTCTCTTCTAGTCTGCTCTATCAAATGGACATGGTTGCTTTTCTTTTCTTTTTCTTTTCTTTCTTTTCCTCTTCATTAGTTAGCAACTCTCTCTCTCCACATCTCTCCTGAGTCCTTCCTCTGCAGACTATCTCGTGCTAATCTCTCAACTTGGTTCTCCTCTCTCCTCCCTTCATCTCTCTGCTTCTCTCTGCAGCAGACCTACACCCAGAACCTCTCCCTCTCTCTCTCTCTGTTCGTTCTCTCTCTCGTTCTCCCTCGTTCTCCTTCTCCACTCCCGCATCCCTATCTTATCTTGAAACTCATCTGTCCAAGGGCGAGTACCATTGGTCAGTATTTTTACCGCCTCGTACCCGAAGTTATCTCCCTCTAATTCCATTGGATATTCAAATCATGACAGTCACGCCTACACACCTTACTCTCTGTGGTGGTCAATTGGTCATTTAATTGATTAGCTTGATTTCCCCCCACCACACACTGCCTTCTCCCTCTCCCTTCCCTGCGTCGTCGACCTAATGGTGGGCATTGGTCGTAAATTGGCTGTATGAGTCTGGGTAGGCGCCAAGACGTCTGACCGGACCTATCGAGACCTGTCGGTCCAGCCACTCCGACTGTCTACGAGGAAGATTAGGATTAGCCTCTCGCCATGCTCAAGTTGGCTGGATGAGTCTGATCCGGGCGTCGAGACTGGTTTGACCAGACATCGAGGCGTCGGTCAGCTACTTAGTCCGTCTGGTTGGACAGACCATCTCTGTGGAACCTCTCCTCTATGCTTAATTGGCTGGACCCGCCGTATGGGGCTGTCTGCCGGCGCCCAGAGTATTTGCTTTAGAGCTAATGTCCAACCAACCTAGCTGGCGACGGACCACGACTCTGGTTGTGTTTATTTTTGACCGTGACAATTTCCCCCTTGCAAAAGACTATGCACCGCATTGTCTCAAAACAACGGTACAAAAAGGACCACAACCGAATTTGCTGACACACAGCTACACGTGCAAAGTTTGAAAAATACTTTACAACCAACGGTTTATAACTTATAAAATATCTCATTAGTGAATACCACTCCAATGAGTTATCATTGACGTGCGCTCTTGCGTTATTTCTACTCATTTTATAACAACCTCTGTGCGCACTTATGCAATTCCCCTACCTGCGGATTTGCCACATCTTCTCTTCACAATTCCTATGAAAAGCACAATATAGTATGATCACGATCCATGACACTTCACTGAGGAATCTCCATCCTCACTTATTGCAAATAATGCATCACTACACAAGCGACTGCATGCTCCAAGCATAACTACATTCACATGAACACGTCTCACACAGAAAATATGAACAAGTCCCACACAGAAAATATGAACCATAGCCAACTGGGAATGAACCCATATCCAATCAACATAACTGTAATCAACACATATTATCAACAAAGCAACCCGGATATGACTGACTTCCTCTGAGTTGCAGCTTGCTAGACTACGCGACTTAAATAGTCAGCTCCGACATTCTGTCGACCCGGAATGTACTGCACTCGGTACCTGTAGGGCTGCAATGCCATTGCCCAACGCAGAACCCTGCTGTTTTTCAACTGCGCCTCCTGCAGGAATTTGAATGGTTGATGATCAGTCTCTATCACGAACTCTTTCCCATACAAGTATTTGTGGAATTTCTGCACGGCCCACACAACGGCTAAACACTCCTTCTCTACTGTTGCGTACCCTTCTTCACACTTTGTCAACTTCCTGCTAGCATACCTCACAGGAAACTCGACCCCTTCGTGCTCCTGCAACAATACTGCACCTATCCCACCGCCTGATGCATCTGTCCGCAACAAAAATGGTTTGGACATATCTGGTAGCTTCAGGATGGGACGGGAACCTAGTCTTTCCAACACCGTCTGCAGTGCTTGCTCTGCAGCGTCTGACCACTCGACCACTGCCGGTTTCCCTGCCTTGACCAAATCACTGAGAGGACTCGTGATTGCTGCGAAATTTGGAACAAACTCCCTATAGAAACCAATAAAACCTAGCAGACTCCTGACTTCTGTTTTGGTCTTTGGTCTCTCTGAATTCATCATCTTCTCCACCTTTCCCCTTTCTGGCTGCTTTGTGTCGCCTCCGACAACAAAACCTAGGAACTCCTACTGTCTAGCCCTTCATACAGTGCCACATCCCTGTATGACTCTTCTCCTGGAAACTCAGGCAACAAAATCCCCCCTTCTTCTGCTGGGTCTCCTTCACCTCATCAATGATTGCTGCTGCGCCTATGTGCTGAGTCTCACGCTGAATATATTTGCGGAGAAAATTCGCATGGAAAAGTTTTGGTTTCCCATTCACATCAATTCGGTAATCCCGACCGACCTTTTCAGTGATGGTGAATGGTCCTTTCCAATGCATCAGCAGCTTGTTGTGACCCGTGGGAAGCAGTACCAGGACTTGATCTCCCGCCTTGAGGGATTGCTTCCTCACCTTCCTGTCATATTGCTTCTTCTGAACGACCCTAGCCTCCTGCAAACTTTCCCTTGCAACCTTACGTGTCTCATACCTGTGCCCACCTTTGGAACAGGGCGAGATTGGGCCAATCAGATCAACAGCCACCCTCCTGAATGGTGTGTCAATTAAAGGGGGATGTTTAAGAGGTGCCTTCCTCTTCACCCCTCTTGTGGCTGATCTTTGACACACATCACATGACATGCAGAAACGTTTTATGTCTGCCATTGCTCCTGGCCAATGAAAGTCATCAAAGATTCGGTCAGCTGTTTTGCTGGTGCCGAGATGACCCGCCATGAGCGACTCGTGACCCACTGACATGACAGTGTCACGATAACCTGCTGGTACCTCTAACTGAGTGGTCACCTTACCTGTCTTCCCCTTGGTGAACACTCGGTACAACAGCCCGCCTTTCACCAGAAATTCTGTCTCACCTCCTCTAACCTCCTGTTTCTCTCCACCTCTTGCCAACTCCCAAGACTTCACGAGCGAAGGGTCTTGTTCCTGCGCTGCCCTAAACTCATCAGGCGACACATCTATGCCTGACTTCCTTGCCGGAACGACTAACGGTTTATCAACCTTTTCCTCCTTCTTGCTCCGTGTTTGAACTGCTGCCCCTGTAGCAGTCAACAACTCAGGATCCCCTGGATCCCTTGCACCTGGAATATTTCCAATGATCAAATCATGAAGGGGTTTCTCCATCACCAACGCAGACAACTCGCCTGAGAAGTAAGGGGTACGTACTTCTATCTTAGCAACTGGAAACTCCCTCACAGTGCCATCGATTAGAGTACAGGTCTGGATTTGCCCTGTCAAATCCCCTTTCTCGACCAGCGTTGTTCTCACCACACCGCATGAACAACCAGTGTCTCGTAACACTTTCACCCTCTGCTGGCCAATCCAGCCTTCTTCCACTGGTAACGAACCACCCAGCCTAGTGCCCTCCATCCCTGACACTGACTGCTGTCCAGTGCTAGCCATAGGCTGCACTCCACCCTCTTCAGACTGAATCCCTTTTGGTTCCACTGCAGGTCGTTTCCCTTGACGACCCTTATCCACCTCTTGCAAGGCTGCTGCCTTCTGGAACCTCATGCGACAATCCCTTGCCACATGTCCCTTCTTGTGACAAATGAAACACCTAATGTCCCTTTGCCCTTCCTTCTGCCCCACCACTGGGTTTGCAGACTGTGCAGAAAACTCCCCTAGTCTCCTTGCACTCTTCTCACCTGTGCCTAGCACCTGTTTCTCCTGCACCTTAGTGCCCAAACGTGCCTCTCTATACACCTCTGCGAACTTCAACAACTCCCTGCTGTCTCTGGCTGCCTCTCTTTCAAATGTATAGTTAACTCTGGACTACAACCTGACAAAATCTGTTCTTTCATAACTAGCTCTTTCAACTCAGCTAACTCCTTCTTCGTACCGCTCAACTCTAACCACTTCTCAAAATAGTGATCTAAACGTGCACCAAACTGAGTGTACGTCTCACCTGCTTGTAATTTAGCTGAACAAAATTTCTTCCTGAACCCCTCCTCTGTGAGGTCAAATCCTTTCATCAACGATTCCTTCACAGTGCCGAAATCAGACTGTTGTTCTGCTGGTAACGCAGTGAAAATTGTCCTGCTGGTAACGCAGTGAAAATCTGTAATGCCTTACCCGTCAGTAACGCTGACAAAATGACTGCCCACTCTTCTGAAGGCCAACCCTGACTGGTCGCAAACGTTTCGAAACGACTGATGTATGCATCAATCGAATCGGTTCCTTCAGAGAACTTCGGCAACTTTGGTCGGGGGGCGTAACTGCGCACAGAGTCACTGGAAAGTGAACTACCATCATCGGTGGTCTCCCTTTGTATTTTCACTTTCTCTAACTCTACCTGAATCCTCAATCTTTCTGTTTCCTGCGCTTCTTTAGCCTGATTATCGTTAGCCTGAATCCTTAATCTTTCTGTTTCCTGCGTTTCGTTAGCCATCTCTACTGCGACACGTCGTCTTTCCGCGCGTTCATCCCTTTCCATCTTTTGCTGGTTTTCAACAAATGCTCGCAACTCTTCTCCCGAATAACCTAAATCACGAGCAACGCTCACAAGTTGTTCAATAGGGGTGTTCTTTTCTTCCGCCATTATAACTTCTTTTTTTTTTTTTTTGAACAAGATTTTATTACTACGACAGCCAAACTGGTGGTTTCCGACACGAGTGACGTAATAGCACAATCCTATGAATGATAATATTAGCTTGGGACAACGTAGTTAGTTTTTATAAGACGCCCAGCGCCTGACCCAACTATGAGAGCGAATTATAGGCAATCTGGGCGAAATAAGTACTCTGGGGCTGAAATGCCAAGCCTAGTATTAACTATCTTGGAAGCAATGCCAAGCCTAGTATTTAACTATCTTGGGAACATACAGTAAGACAACCCCTTGTCTTAGGATTACAATACTTGAATCCCACCCAGCTTCCTCTCTGAGAAGTTGAACAATTATAATAAATGGGCCAGAATATCCTGGCAGGCTCGCCAATAAATTGTCAACCTCGGGTTATGTCAGTGGAGGAAGGACTAGCGCACAGCCCAAACACACTCACAGCTTGCTTACAATCTCATTCATATATCATGCATTCGTCACATCAAACCACTAGTAAGGTCTATAACTTTACTACACATGTTCATAGAACGAAACATCAATGCATATGGAATCAAACAAAATAAAACATTCTCTCTTTCCTGAACTTCACAAAATCATTTATCTAAAACATCATTAACTAACCCGGGTATAAATAGATTTCTACTTTACCTGGCCAGGTGATCTTAACTATTCACGAATCACTGTCTTTTCTTCTCTTTTTTTTTTCTTTTCACTGTCACTTTCACAAGCACGACACAACTGCTGGCACTGGTCTTAGTCTGCTGGCGCCTGGTCAGGTTAGACTGCTGGCACTGGCGTTGGTCTGCGGTTCTGCTTGACGAAGTGACGCTGACAGGTATGAGGTCGAACCCCGGTTAGGATGGAACAGTGACTATCAACATCGATCTGTTCTCCTTTCTTCCTTCCTGCATTAACGCATTGCACTCTCTCTCTCTCTTCTAGTCTGCTCTATCAAATGGACATGGTTGCTTTTCTTTTCTTTTTCTTTTCTTTCTTTTCCCTTCATTAGTTAGCAACTCTCTCTCTCCACATCTCTCCTGAGTCCTTCCTCTGCAGACTATCTCGTGCTAATCTCTCAACTTGGTTCTCCTCTCTCCTCCCTTCATCTCTCTGCTTCTCTCTGCAGCAGACCTACACCCAGAACCTCTCCCTCTCTCTCTCTTGTTCGTTCTCTCTCTCGTTCTCCCCTCGTTCTCCTTCTCCACTCCCGCATCCCTATCTTATCTTGAAACTCATCTGTCCAAGGGCGAGTACCATTGGTCAGTATTTTTACCGCCTCGTACCCGAAGTTATCTCCCTCTAATTCCATTGGATATTCAAATCATGACAGTCACGCCTACACGCCTTACTCTCTGTGGTGGTCAATTGGTCATTTAATTGATTAGCTTGATTTCCCCCCACCACACACTGCCTTCTCCCTCTCCCTTCCCTGCGTCGTCGACCTAATGGTGGGCATTGGTCGTAAATTGGCTGTATGAGTCTGGGTAGGCGCCAAGACGTCTGACCGGACCTATCGAGACCTGTCGGTCTAGCCACTCCGACTGTCTACGAGGAAGATTAGGATTAGCCTCTCGCCATGCTCAAGTTGGCTGGATGAGTCTGATCCGGCGTCGAGACTGGTTTGACTAGACATCGAGGTGTCGGTCAGCTACTTAGTCCGTCTGGTTGGACAGACCGTCTCTGTGGAACCTCTCCTCTATGCTTAATTGGCTGGACCCGCCGTATGGGGCTGTCTGCCGGCGCCCAGAGTATTTGCGTTAGAGCTTATGTCCAACCAACCTAGCTGGCGACGGACCACGACTCTGGTTGTGTTTATTTTTGACCGTGACACACACACACACACACACACACATATATATATATATATATATATATATATATAATATATATATATATATATATATATACACACACACACACGAATGTATTGATATTTTGTTTACCTTTTCTTTCTTTTTTTAAAATCAAGTTAGTTGCATATCCCTTATTTTGAAGTAATCCCACCTCCATGACATGGGCGTATGGCCTACTTCATTAAATGTTCTGAGTTTCTCTCTCTCTCTCTCTCTCTCTCTCTCTCTTAATCAAAGATTTTCCTCCGAGTTCACTCACTCTCTCTCTCTTAAAGATTTTCCGAGCTCTCTCTCTCTCTCTCTCTCTCTCTCTCTCTCTCTCTCTCTCTCTCTCTTACCACTGATGCATTCTGAAATAATTCCGCTCCATACCAACAAAAAGATTCAGAACAAACATAATGGGACTAACGGGACCTTGATCTGTCATTGATAGCCAGCGCAGTGCCTCGAATTCCGACGACAAATTTCAGGCACAGAACACGCCTTGCCTGAACACTCACATCGCTCTACTAGCATCCCGTTAGTGCACAGAAAAACCGACACGGGGAAGGAAGGGCGGGGGTGAGGTGGGGAGGGGGATGGCAGTGAATGTGGAAGCGACAATGGAAAGGGGAAGCGCAATCTGTCAACACTGAAGTGAAGCCGACTTCTCTACCACACGGTCAGTGACACATCATACTTTGCCCGACGGACAAAAACAAAAACAACAACAACAAAAAAAAAAAAAAAAAAAGAAAAGAAAAGAGAAAAGGAGAAAGATGGAAAAGTCGCATGGTGCAGGTAAGAGAGACAATGAAAATGACAATGACCATGTTTCTTTATCTTACAACGAAGTATTGGCTTAGGTAGACATTTTTCATACCTGCCTTTTACTATTTTACGAAGCTAGGAGAGAGAGAGAGAGAGAGAGAGAGAGAGAGAGACAGACAGACAGACAGACAGACAGACTGGCGCGCAGTACAACGGACAGGCGGACAGGACTGACGATGGGCAGGATGTTCAGTGACCGGGCGATCACAGAGCGTCAGTCAGTACAAGTGGACAGCTCCTTTCCACTTTCTCTGGACGTATTACATTAGTTACGTAGTCTCCAGTGTGCAGAGAGAGCGTTCGAGGGACCAGGACCGCTGTGCGTGTCACATCTGTTACAATGTCTTCCTTCGGCTTGGTTGATGAGCTGATGACTTGGAAAGTGATGAGTGCCACAGAGTGCTCCGCTGCATTCCATGGCGCCGGCCATTGTGTACAGGACGCTTGTACAGGGAAAATAGTTTTGAGTTTTACGTCATCATAAACTTGTACAGGGAGGGTAGAGGAGAAAAAAAACAAACAAAAACACGACGCACCCATGTGACATGTGTGTCAACTTCTCTTTGTGTCGCTTCTTCTTCCCACATGGCGTCATGGAACGTATGTGAGACAAAGGCTGTCTGTAGTGAGTTTCGATGGGGATTGGTTGAGGTGCTCGGAACAGACAGAGGTAGGTGAAGTGGGACAAAGAGAGAGAGAGAGGGAGAGAGAGAGGGAGAGAGAGACGGGTGGAGAGGGAGGGAAAGAGAGAGGGAGAGAGGAGAGACGGGGGGGGGGGGGGGGGGAGAATGGAGGGGAGGTGGGATGGGGCGGGAGAAGGGTTAGGGTCAATGGCTGTCATGACAGCCCTATCGGGCCCTTTTCTTTTATTTACCGGCCTTTGTGGCCAACTTGAGAGTCCCCAATTTCGAACTTTCTCGAAATTTCGAACCCCCCCCCCCCCCCCCACCACCACCACCATCTCAAAGCTTCCCCCTAGAGGTGGAAGGTGATGTAAGGTCTAGTGGAGAAGCCCTACCTTTCCACCCCCCACCCCCCCACCCCCCCCCCCCCTCTCCGCCCGCACCCACTTTTCGTACTAATGGCGGCGCCTCAAGCAAACTCTTCTTCTTCTTCTCTTCTTCCTAAAATACTGGTTCACTCAAAAACGAGTAGGTCACCAGCGCGCATATTAAAAAATAAAATAAAATAACATAAAACAGTGCGACTCTGACTGTTGGCCCCTGGAGCAAATTTGGCAACAAGGGGTCGCACTCGATTTAAAAGCAATGGCCAAATTCAGGCCCAGGTGATAATAAAATATCTGGGGAAATAAAAATAGAAAATCATCAATATGCAGATCTCAAAACTGTCGAATCAATTTGTCCCTTGAATGAGATTGCACTTGTGGCAATCTTGATGGCACCCGGCAGTGAGTTCCACAGCCGTACAGAACTGGGATAAAAAGAATGTAAGTGGCTGTCAATATTTGATGCAGGTATGGTATAACATTGACCGCCACTCCTGGTGCTACTTTTATTCAATACTAGTTGTTCCATTGGAATATCAATTACTTTAGCTCTGCCTTTGAAAAAGGTGTTAAGTTTAATAAAAGCTCTTCTCTCTTCTAAGGGTTTCCATTCTAATTTCCTCATGTTCTTCCTAGTATTCCCCTTTTCTCTGATGTGGTTCCCTGTTACGAACCGTGCTGCTCTCTTCTGAATCTTTTCGAGGTTATCAATGTCCTTTAGATGGTAAGGATCCCAAACTGAGCAACCATATTCCAGTACTGGTCTAACCAGTGTTTTGTAGCAGTCGTCTTTAACCTTTTGGGGGCAGTCATTGATGTTCCTGTATAAGAAAGCTAAGATGTTATTTGCTTTCTTACATACTAAATTGTAATGTTCTTTCCATTTGAGACGACTATCTATAATCACGCCTAAATATTTTGCAGCATTAGTTTCTTTAAGAATAGTATTATGGATAGAATAATCTGATCTAATTGGTGAGCGTTTGTTACATATACGCAACACTTGGCACTTTTGGGGATGAAATTCCATTTTCCAAGTTCTTTCCCACTCTTGTAAAGCGTTTAGATCTTCTTGTAGAATGCGAGTATCATTCTTGCTTCTGATTGTTCTATATACTAAACTGTCATCTGCAAAAAGCCTTATAGTAGTTCCAGGAGAGAGATTTCTACTTATGTCATTTATATAAATTAAGAAAAACAAGGGCCCCAGAACAGTTCCCTGTGGTACACCTGACAAGACTGGTTTACAATGGGATGACGACCCTTCCACAACAACTTTCTGCGTTCTCCCAACGAGGAATGATCTAGCCCATTTTAGCAAAGAACCGTCAATGCCAATGTGTTCTAATT
>CM031598.1:89217329-89274829 GCA_018398815.1 Conus ventricosus
TTTTTTTAGGTGTATTTTAAAGGGTTGTGTAATTTTTTATTTTTTTTTAATGATTTCAGCGCGGTGACAGTCCGAGTCATGACATCTTAATGGAGTGTCCTGCGCGTGCCTGTACCCATCGTCAACACAGCGCAGGCCTCCAGGGGTGGTACAGGACTGCTCTAAGGGCAGGTGAAGACAGTGCTTCTCTGGGTCCTCCCCAGCACCTTCGGGTGTTTCTTTTTCTTCTTTGCCTTAACTAGGCTGACCCTGGAGAAAGGTCCAGTGGCGGTGAGGAAAGACCCACTGACCACAGGGAAAGTCCTGTTGACAGTGGGAAAGACTACAACTTTGGATTCTCTCTTGAGGGCACATAAGACCGTATGGCGAAAGCTTGGCTGTGTCTGGAGTGGCACTGTCTTCATCTGTCCGTGGGCAGGGGTGGTTGGGTCTGTGGGGTGTGCTCGGCAGCTGGGGGGTGGTGTTTTTCGCCGGTGGGCTCTGCAGTCATGAAATACGGGCTGGTACACCCATGGGGGATGCTACTTTGGGGCTGTTATGAGCTGCATCCTGTAGTCTAATTTACCTCTGTTCAGGAGCAGTTATGTCCCTTGATATCTTAATGGAGTGTCCTGCGCGTGCCTGTACCCATCGTCAACACAGCGCAGGCCTCCAGGGGTGGTACAGGACTGCTCTAAGGGCAGGTGAAGACAGTGCTTCTCTGGGTCCTCCCCAGCACCTTCGGGTGTTTCTTTTTCTTCTTTGCCTTAACTAGGCTGACCCTGGAGAAAGGTCCAGTGGCGGTGAGGAAAGACCCACTGACCACAGGGAAAGTCCTGTTGACAGTGGGAAAGACTACAACTTTGGATTCTCTCTTGAGGGCACATAAGACCGTATGGCGAAAGCTTGGCTGTGTCTGGAGTGGCACTGTCTTCATCTGTCCGTGGGCAGGGGTGGTTGGGTCTGTGGGGTGTGCTCGGCAGCTGGGGGGTGGTGTTTTTCGCCGGTGGGCTCTGCAGTCATGAAATACGGGCTGGTACACCCATGGGGGATGCTACTTTGGGGCTGTTATGAGCTGCATCCTGTAGTCTAATTTACCTCTGTTCAGGAGCAGTTATGTCCCTTGATATCTTAATGGAGTGTCCTGCGCGTGCCTGTACCCATCGTCAACACAGCGCAGGCCTCCAGGGGTGGTACAGGACTGCTCTAAGGGCAGGTGAAGACAGTGCTTCTCTGGGTCCTCCCCAGCACCTTCGGGTGTTTCTTTTTCTTTTTCTGTCGGCTGGGCACGTTACCGTTACCATTACTATGTAGGTGTTGTAAAGACGGTGCTAAAAACAAAAGACAGAAATGAAAAGGAAACGGAAAAAAAAAACCTTCTTCCTCCCCACCCAAAACACTGTATTTCCGTCAAATACAATGGTGATAAATGCCTAGTACTATCGTATGCTTTTTTTTTTTTTTTTTAATCTTGCCTTGTCTGCTTTTGTGCTTGATTCTTCACATTTAGCTAAACGAATTGGTGGTATGTTCGTTTTGTCACCATCTTTACAAGGTTACTATTGTTTGTTTTTGTGCTTGATTCTTCACATTTGGCAGAACGAATCGGTGCTATGTTCGTTTTGTCACCATCTTTACAATGTTGCCATTGTTTGTGCATGATTCTTCACATTTACAGGATTCGTACGCACCTTGACACTCCTTGAATTCTGATAGTGAATTTCAAGACCTTGAAAACCTTTGAAAACCAATAAAAAAAAAAGTGGGGTAACTTTTGCTCCCATAAGAAAACCTAACACAGTAACTTTTATTCAAGACTGGCACAGGCTTTTAAACTTGAATAAAGTCTGACAGATACATAGACGAACAATCTAATAGTGTGGGGAAAACAAGCACAGGCCAACAACTGAACTTTCTTCATAGTAATGACTTGGACTTGTGGGGTGGGGGGGAGTTTGAAGATGGACAAACTGGGAACATGAAATTAAGAAAATATATTATAGATATGAAAAGTCTTCACTAGCTGCATAAGGGAACCATCGCAATCCCTTTTGAAGGCAGATATATTTGTATTGCCTGCTCGGAGGCCTTTCGTCCGATGGGTCGGAACTCGTCAGGGAGACACGGCTGGTTGTGTCTGCGCTCCTGGCGTCAAATAGAGACACACCACAGTCCATAATACTGTGGTGTTCTCGCCACCAAGGGTGCAAAAAAGAATCCAATAGCACCACCAAAGCAGCCAGTGAAGGGTAGTAAATGAAACCAAACGAAAGTGTGGGGAGGACAAAAGTTGCTGAAAAACTAAAGACATTATGAAAATGCGATTCTGTTGACCAAACCTCCTTGAAAACCTTTGAAAATCAAGCCATCAGCTCAAAAAAATTTTGATGTGGCAAAAAGAAATGGCAGTTTGATTTTTTTTTTTTCTGCGTTGAGGCAAATGAAAAATTATTTAAAAACAAATTTTTACATTGTCGCGATCCTGGATTGCCGTCTGCTATTACCAAGGTAATTTGTAACTTCATCAATTTTGATCAAATTATCTCCCTTGGTTAACGCTCGCAACGACGTTTGTAAACTTTTTAAACTAGTTTTTTTTTAAATACTTTTTTCCCTTCCAACCAGTCTCTTACACACCATGCATAGCCTTTATGTTCTCTTACAAATGGACATATTTTTGCTGATTTTTAGTGTTTTGGCATTTAATACAAAGAGTCTGAGTTTGTTAATGTTCTAATGTGTGGTGTACTGGCACACTCGCTCTGATAAAAACTGAAAAAAAGAAATGGCAGTTTGATTTTTCTGTCTTCAGGTTGATGAAAAAATTATTTAAAAACAAAGTTTTTTGTTTTCTTTGTAAAAAAAATGTTTTTAAATATTTTTTTCATCAACCTTAACACAGAAAAATCAAACTGCCATTTCTGTTTTCAATTTTTACGCAAGTATTGTAGCCTTGAAATAGAAAAGGCACTCCTTGAAAACTACTTGAAAACTCCTTGAATTTTGTTCTCGGGAGTATGTAGGAACCCTTGCATTTAGCTACATGAATCGGTGCTCTGTCCTTCTTGTTGCTATTACAACGCTGCTGCCGACAGTATTTCGTACAATTTAAAACAGATTGTCCTTAAGGTTCTGTGTCAACCACATGGTCAAAGCTCTTATGGACGTCACATTTTGTCTTTGCGGTCCGTCTCTAAGTAGGGCACAAGACAAGTTAAAAGATGAATTAAAGTAAACTCTTAATTAGAGGAAGAACAGAAATACTGCGCCGCCAAACAAAGATCAGTGAGTGAGAGACTAACGGTACTATTGAAACAAACAAAAGCAAACAAACAAACAAAAGGAAGAAATAAAATACATGTTAAAGCAGATTATGTAATTGAACGGAAACCAGCGTAAGACAAGAGGTCGACAGACTGATACAGAAAATGGAGATAGCAAACGGAAGGAAGAAGAGAAACTAACTGTGACCTACGTTAGGTTAAAAGAAAAGAAACTATGAGTAATGTGTCTGGGGAGTACTGCTGGAGTAACGGGACGGGTCGAGGGGGTGGGGGTTGCATTGGATAGGCAACTGCTATCTTTGGATGTTGATGCCAAGTGGGCAGAGCGTCCCTTGTCTTGCAAGTAACTGAATAGTGTGGCTTGCATGGTACGCTCAACGTTGTCACACTGTCTGTGTTTGCCAGAGCGCCAAGACTTCAACATGACTGATGCCATGCTGGGGGTGATTGACATCTGGGTCAATGATGGCAGGTATCGGCAAGGTGTTCAGAAGTGCGAGTCTCAGGTATGTGAGATTTCTCGCTTTAAATCTTACTGCAGAGTCGATGGCATACACGATGTAGGGGCTCTGACATTGTGACATGAGGAAGTGCGTTTATCTTTGAATGAGCCTTTGGGGCCATGTAGGATGGTGTCTGGTATGGGGAGAGGACAGGTTTAGCAGGTGCGTTGTAAACGAGGAAAAGTACCGTGTGGATTTTGGTGTGGGATTTTGTTCAGTGCACAAGTAGGTCTTTGAGGCTTTCGTCGCGCCTGGAAGTAATCACGGGTTTGCTCTCAAAGGCAGTTTGTACCAGGGCAGGGATAGTGGCAATTGAAACGGAGTTTAGCTGTGAGTATGCGGATCTTTCATGCATTTTGCACGCACATAAGCGCGCTGGCTAGTGAGGGGGTGGGGAAGCCAAAGTGGCACATACAAGGATGGCACAGACTGGAAAGGTATAGCCTAAAGCTTACAGACAAAATGCGGCACAGGTGAAATTGGCATGAGTGACAGTTGGACAAAAACGGCGGGCACACACATCAAATGGGTACAGTCAAGGAAAATCCAAAAAGAACAGGTTGTAAGGCATTACAAACAGGAAGGAAACTGTTTTAGTTCATCACTGCCAACTGACCCCTGACATTTACCAACGCTCTCTGTCTCTCTCTCTCCCACTCTCTTGATTTCTTATAAGAAATAAGGTATGTTTTTTTCATTTTTACATGCCGAAAGTAAACTTTGTCAAAACGGGTTTTGAAATTTGTAGAATTTTGCAGAAATGTATTCTCTTAATCTATTATCTACTTAGTGCTTGTCAACATAAAACAAAATGAACCTAATCCTCGTTATCGTTTTTACATAGGGGCAGATTAATTTATAATATATCATTGTCTTTATGAATCGATATTGGTAGTATTGCATAACACTATCTGAGACACTGAATCTGAACCTAGTCAATGCAATTTTCCGATGTCTATGTAAATTAGTTAATGAACGTGTTTTCATATCGGGAACCGTAGTAAACGTTCTGAACACATTAAATCTATCGCTATTCTTAACATGAAAATTATTTTCCTACTACTACCTACATAAAATCAATCTTTCCTGAAAATTGTGTAAGAATGCATTCATTTCTTCCACACCTTGACTAGTCTAAACAAAGCCATATCCAAACACATACAGCTTACAAGAAGGAAAATATTTTTTAATATTAGTTTTGTTATCTGCACATACATTATCACTTCTATTATGTACACACATATTATGAGAGACACTCTGTGACTCTCGATTTTCGCACCCACGATTTTCGTAATGTTCTCTTCTCTCTGAAGACAGTCCAGAAATTCCCCCAGGGGATGATTCAGGACACCGATTCATCCCCGGGGGACAATCTAGGGACACTAGTGTGTCCCCTGGGGGTGATCAGGGACACCAGTAGGTCCCTCGCAGGACGATCTAGGGACACCAGCAGGTCCCCCGGGGGATGATCTAGGGACACCAGCAGGTCCCCCAGGGGACGATCTAGGGACACCAGCAGGTCCCCCGTGGGACGATCTAGGGACACCAGCAGGTCCCCCGGGGGACGATCAGTGGGATGTGGCACCAGTCTTTACTTCACTCATCTTTTCTTCCTAAAATCTTCTTAAAAAATCAGACCCCAAGTGTCACTGTGTTTTGAATCCACAACCGTCAGCTCCATGGGCAAAAGCGTTGATCATGCAAAGACTATGATGAAAATAATCATAATGATTACTATAGACAACAATAATAAGCGCAATCATAACGATAATGGTGATGGAAAACACTTGCTAATAAGAACTACAGTAACAATGATAGTAGTAGAATGGGTGGAAAGGAACAAAACAGATCAGTGAGTGAGAGACTAACAGTACTTTTGAAACAAACAAACAAAAAAGCAAGCAAACAAACAAAAGGAAGAAATAAAATACATGTAAAAGCGGATGTATGTAAGTGAACGAAAACCAGCGTAAGACAAGAGGTCGACAGACTGATGCAGAAAATGGAGATAGCACATGGAAGGAAGAAGAGAAACTAGCTGTTCCCTACGTTAGGTTAAAAGGAAAAAAGTTATGTGTCTGTGGGGAGTACTGCTGGAGTAACGGGATGGGTCGATGGGGGGAGAGGGGGGGGGGGGTGCATTGGATTGGCACCTGCTATCTTTGGATGTTGATGCCAAGTGGGCAGAACGTCCCTTGTCTTGCAAATAACTGAATACTGTGGCTTGCATGGTACGCTCAAAGTTGTCACACTGTCTGTGTTTGCCAGAGCGCCAAGACTTCAACATGGCTGATGTCATCCTGGGGGTGATTGACATCTGGGTCAATGATGGCAAATGCCGGCCAGGTGTTCAGAAGTGTGCGTCTCGGGTATGCGAGATTTCTCGCTTTAAATCTTACCGCACAGTCAATAGCATGCACGATGTAGCGTCTCTGACATTGTGACAAGAGAAAGTATGTTTATCTTTGAATGAGCCTTTGGGGCCATGTAGGATGGTGTCTGGCTTGGGGAGAGGACAGATTTAGCAGGTGCGTTATAAACGAGGAAAAGTACCGGGTGGATTTTGGTGTGGGATTTTGTTCAGTGCACAAGAAGGTCTTTAAGGCTTTCGTCACGCCCAAAAGCAATCACAAGTTTGCTCTCAAAGGCAGTTTTTGTCAGGGATAGTGGCACTTGAAACGGAGTTTAGCCGTCAGTATGTATCTTTCATGCATCCTGCACAACATAAGTGCGCTGGCTAGTGAGGGGTGAAGAAGCCAAAGTGGCACATACAAAGATGGCACAGAGTGAAAAGGGTATAGCCTAAATTAAATAGCTTACAGACGAAATGCGGCACTGGTGAAATTGGCATGAATGGCAGTTGGACAAAAACTGCGCACACACATCAAATGGGTACAATCAAGGAAAATTTAAAAATATGTTTAAGGCATTGCAAACAGGAAACTGTTTTAGTTCATCACTGCCAACTGACCCCTGACATTTAACAACTCTCTCTCTCTCTCTCTCTCTCTCTCTCTCTCTCTCTCTCTCTCTCTATTTCTTATGGGGGTTTTTCTCCATATTTACATGCCAAAGGTAAACTTTGTCAAAACGGGTTTTATAAATTTGCAGAATTTAACAGGAATGTATTGTCTCAATCTGCTTAGTGCTTGTTGACATAAAACAAAATGAACTTAATCCTCTTGATCGTTTTCACACAGCGGGCTGATTAAATCGGTCATTATGAATCAATATAGGTAGTAATGCATAACACTATCTGAGACACTGAATCTGAACCTAGTCAATGCAGTTTTCATATGTCTATCTAAATTAGTTCATAACTGTGTTTTCAAATTGGGAACCGTAGTAAACGTTCTGAACACATTAAATCTATCGCTATTCTCAACATGAAAATTATTTTCCTACCACCTACATAAAATCAATCTCCTTAAAATTGTGTAAGAATGTATTTATTTCTTCCACACCTTGACTAGTCCAAACAAAGCCAATATATCCAAACACATACAGCTTACAAGGAGGAAACATTTTTTAATATTTTTATTTTTTTTTGTTTTGTTTTGTTTTTGTTTTTTTGCTGTCCCAACCTCTGCGCCACCTCAGAGGCAGTGCACACACGCCGCTCATTCCGACACCCCGTCCACAGCCGGCCATAGCCCGGTCAGCCCCGCCGCAGCCCCGGCACCGACAATCCACAGGGAGCAGTCAATGTCAAGTCGTCAAGAGGCAACCCACCGGAGAAGACACTACACTGCTGCCGAGTCACTTCGGTGGTGTTCAGTGGCGCCTGTTCTGATCTAACATACGCTGGACACCACCTACTAAGCCCCCTACTGACAATTGCTTAGTCGCAGAGCCGGCGTGAGTGAGCTCTCCCTCCGGAGGGCACCACCACGTCCGTCCAACGACAGCCCCCATGGACTCGCCGATACCGGTGACCCCGACAGAACCAAACCAATGCCACAGACGTGGAGAGGACATCGAAACTGAGGTCACCATGAGAGCAGGGTATGAAGGGCCACAGAATTTTGAGACATTTTTTTTTAATGCTGATCGATGAGAATGAGGATGATTAAGATGATGCTACGGATTTCCATTTCGGTCTGAGACTACATGACAGGGCTGTACTCTACGCTTCCTTTCATAATATAACCCGGTGTCAACCAGGCCCGAGAGATACAGGCACCTGCAGTGTTGGTCAGGAAATTTGAGCAACACTCTCAGAAACGCATCCATTAAGTGGATGAAACTCGACTGTGTGGTCCCAGTCTTCCCAACTGAGTACGCAGCAAACTCAACTCTGGGTAGGAGCTGGTCGGGGCAGAAAAACCCACATGACTCTGATGGGATTCGAACCCACGACCTCCCAGCTGGGAGTCCGCAACGTTAACCACTTCACCACGGCGGCTGGTACATTTTTTTAATATTAGTTTTGTTATCTGCACATACATTATCACTTCTGTTATGTACATAGATAATAGAGAGACACTCTGTGACATTCTCTCTCGATTTTGGCACCCACAATTTTCGCAATGTTCTTTTCTCTCTGAACACAGTGCAGAAATTCCCCCAGGGGACGATTCGGGACACTGATTCATTCTACATAGACAAAAACGTTGATCATGGAAAGACTGGTGAAAATAATCATATATGATTACTATCAACAACAATAATAAGTGCAATCATGATAACGATAATGAGGGAAAGCAACACTAAGAACTACAGTAACAATGATAGTAGTAGAATGTGTGGAAAGGAACAAAACAGATCAGTGAGTGAGAGACTAACAGTACTTTTGAAACAAACAAAAAAGCAAGCAAACGAACAAAAGGAAGAAGTAAAATTCATGTAAAAGCGGATGTATGTAATAGAATGAAAACCATGGTAAGACTGATACAGAAAATGGAGATAGCAAAGTGAAGGAAGAAGAGAAACTAGCTGAAAACCTACGTTAGGTTAAACGAATAGAAAAAAAAAGTAATGCGTCTGTGGAGAGTACTGCTGGAGTAACCGGACGGGGGAGGGGATTTGCATTGGATAGGCACCTGCTATCTTTGGATGTTGATGCCAAGTGGGCAGAGCATCTCTTGTCTTGCAAATAACTGAATAATGTGGCTTGCATATTGTGCTCAAAGTTGTCACACTGTGTTTGCCAGAGCGCCAAGACTTCAACATGGCTGATGTCATGCTGGGGGTGATTGATTTCTGGGTTAATGATGGTAAATGGCGGCCAGGTGTTCAGAAGTGCGTGTCTCGGGTATGCGATATTTCTCACTTTAAATCTTACCACACAGTCGATAGCATACACGATGTAGTGGCTGTGGCATCGTGACAAGAAAAAGTATGTCCATCTTTGAATGATCCTTTGGGGCCATGTAGGATGGTGTCTGGTATGGGGAGAGGACAGATTTAGCAGGTGCGTTGTAAACGAGGAAAAGTACCGGGTGGATTTTGGTGTGGGATTTTGTTCAGTGCACAAGTAGGTCTTTAAGGCTTTCGTCGCACCTGGAAGCAATCACAAGTTTGCTCTCAAAGGCACTTTTTGTCAGGGATAGTGGCAATTGAAACAGAGTTTAGCTGTGGGTATGCGTATCTTTCATGCATTTTGCACGACATAAGTGTGCAGGCTAGTGAGGGGGTGAAGAAGCCAAAGTGGCACATACAAGGATGGCACAGACTGAAAATGGTATAGCCTAAAAGCTTACAGACAAAAGGTGGCACAGGTGAAATTGGCATGAATGGCAGTTGGACAAAAAATGCGCACACACATCAAATGGGTACAATCAAGGAAATCTAAAAATATGTTGTAAGCCGCTATTTTTAGTTATTTAAAAAGTAATAAAATTGATATTGCCTGTTTACAGGAAGCCCATGTTACCGAGAATGATGCGTTGCTATGGGAAAAACAGTGGGGAGGAAAATTATTTTACAATGAGGGTACGAAAAGGAGTCAAGGAGAGATTATTCTAATATCAAAAGATTTTGATGGTAACGTATATATTGAACTGGCTTTAGACGGAATCTTAGTTGTGTCAGTCAAAAGTGAACTATATGACTTTAAATTGGCAAATAAAAATATATATGCTCCGAATAATATGAAAGATAAATCAGTTTTCATGACAAAGTTACAGGAAACGTGTGCTGAATATAGTGAGCAAAATCTGTTGTTGCTTGGTGATTTTAATTGTGTTATGAAGAAGTCTTGACATTATTACGGGTCAATGTCATCACGAGTCAGAAGTAAAAGAGTTAATAGTGCCGTAAGAAATTTGAATCTGACAGACATCTGGAGAGTTTTTCATAATGAAGAAAAAAATTTATCCTGGAGCAAGAATAACCCTTTTATTGCTCGGCGTTTGGATTACTGTTTTGTGTCAGAGGAAATGCAATCCCGTGTGTGTTTCATGTGAACTCACGACGGTTGCGCATTCAGATCACAAAGCTCTCATAACGGAACTAAACAACGGTAATTTTGAAAGAGGCCCAGGATACTGGAGATTTAACAATAGTTTTTTTTAAAAGATACTAAATTTGTTGCAAAGATGAACGATTTATTAGATAAGCATCTCAATGATTCAGCATTCTTCAGATGATGTTTCTTATATACGAAGGTGGGATCTATGTAAAGTTGAAATTCGTACTTTTTGTACTGAGTATGGAAAATCACTTGCATGCAAAAGAAGAAATCGTGAATATCGTCTGAACGCACAGCTTGTGGAAAAAGAAAAGGCATTATCCAGTAATCCCTCTGATATAGGGGTGCAGAAACAGCATCTTAGTCTAAAACAAGAAATAGAGTTGTTGCAGGTTGAGAGAACGAGAGGAGCGCAAATTAGAGCAAGAGTTAAATGGATTGAAGAAGGTGAGGAATACAAAATATTTTTGCAATCTGGAAAAGGCTAGAGGAAAGAAAGTAAGAACGAGATTAACTAAAGATTCAGGTGAGATAATTACAGATCAGACAGAAATTTTGCAAGAACAAGTCTCATTTTATAGGAAACTTTATAATCAAGAAACTGTAGAAAAAGATGTTAGGGGAGCAATAAATACATTTATGGAAAATGAAAACTTTCCAAGACTAGACGTTAATGAAGCTGTTTCATGCGAGGGCATGGTGACAGTGGAGGAAATGACAAGCGCTCTGAAGAATATGAGAAATGGATCTGCTCCCGGCAATGACGGACTGACAATAGAGTTTATAAAAAAAAATTTGGAATAAAATATGTAAAACACTTTACTCAGTCGTTCATGGAAGCTTTCCATGACGGTAAACTGTCATATTCTCAAAGATATGGTGTAATAACTCTGCTACATAAGGGAAAAGATTTAGATAGAGACAAATTAAACAACTGGAGACCAATCACGTTAACTAACAGTGATTACAAATTATTAGCTAAAGTCTTAGCGTTAAGACTCGGACGAGTCATCACTAGTTTGGTAAATGAAGATCAGGTAGGTTACATCAAAGGTAGAATCATCGCAACAGTCATAAGATCGATTGATGACGTAATCAATTACCTAAATAAAACTAACAGAGCCGGCTTTTTGCTCGCTATTGATTATGCAAAAGCATTTGATTCGATATCAAAGAGTTTTTTGCTGAAAGTGTTTGACATTTTTGGTTTTGGACCAGATTTTAAAAAGTGGGTATCTATTTTGATAAAACGGAAACATGACCTCTGTAAATCACGGAGGTTGGATTTCCGAGCCTTTTGATGTGAACTGCGGAATAAGACAAGGTTGCCCTTTCTCACCATTAGCCTTTGTGCTAGCTGTCGAGTTACTAGCCATTAAGATTCGGAATAGTTCGATTGCAGGCATCAAAGTTCCTTTACCTTCTGGGAATGGAAATTCTAGTCTAAAGATAAAACAAATGGCAGATGACACAACATTGTTTCTCAAAGACCGATATGATATATTTAAATCATTAGAAATCTTGTCATCGTTTGAAACGTTTTCTGGATTAATATTGAATGTTCAGAAAACAAGCTCTACTAATGGGGACTATGAAAAAAGACCCAGATCTTCCATTCACAACAGTGAACAGAATGAAGGTTCTGGGAATTTATTTTGATACCAACGAGATGGCGAAGAACATTGATGAAAACTGGAATGAAAGAATCGATAAAATGAATAGTATAATAAATAATTGGAAAAGATCTCTCTATTCAAGTAAAGTGATTGTTATAAAAACGTTTCTGATAAGTCTGTCAATTTGTTTATGTAATGCAGTCTATTGGTCTTCCAGATGCAGTGCTGCATAAAATTAATACAGCGTTATACCGATTTGTATGGCAGAAAAAATTCAGTAACAGGAAAGCATTCGAGAAAGTGAAGAGGAAAGTAGTGGAATCAAACGTAGACGAGGGTGGTCTGAACATGATCAACATGCTTCAGTTCCAGAAGCTCTAAACTTACAATGGATGGGAAAATTATATAACGCCGAAGAGAGTGAAAACTGGAGGTTGATCCCATTGTGGCATTTGCACAAACTGGCAAACGGAGGTAATTTCTTCAATGTAAACACAAGGACAAAGGATATGCAGGGTATTGATAGAATTGAAAATGATTTCTGGAAAGACATATTTGCATGTTATCTAGACAACAAAACTATAAGTAAACAAAGTGAAATAAATAGTGGTAATTTCCAGTCACAGCTTCTCTTCAACAACTCTCTCATTAAATACAAAATAAAGTACTATTCTTTCCAAACTGGCACAATGCAGGAATTGAACAGATGAAAGATATCATCCATCAGAACGAACATAGAATTCTGTCTCTTGAGGAAGTACAGAACATGGTTGGGCGAAGCAAGGCTAACATTATTTTTGAATATAATGCCCTTATTAACTCTATTCCCAAAGAGTGGTTTCAATGGACAGAGAGAGGAGATCCTTGCACAAGCCGACAGGATTGTGATGCAAAACATTTCAATGCAAAACCAAAGAACATCAGGAATAATGTTGTCCAAAGACAACGTAACAAATTCACCAACGGCCCATTATTTCTGGGAAAGGAAATTTGGTTACACCCTAGACAAACAGGCCTGGTCTAGGGCTAAAGAAAGCACCAAAGAAGTGCGACTTAAGAGTCCTTCACTGGAAAGTGTTACATAATATTTACCCTACAAATTATATAATGTTAAAATGAAAATACGAGAAAATAATCAATGTTCATATTGTGTTGATAAGGTGGATTTTATTGAACATTTTTTTCTATAATTGTCCAGTTCTATAGAATTTTTGGGATTTCATTGAGCAAAAATTTTATGTAACACAAGTATTAAGCTAACGTTGTCAGTCACTGACGTTCTGTTTGGTGTGAACAATTCATTCTGCCCACGTGGAAAATATGTATACATAAACCTCATTCTATTGGTTGGGAAAATGTCCATAAGTATTTTTAAAGAGACACGGTCTGCATTCTCAATGCAATCAATCTTTGAAAAATTCAACGCAAGGAGCTAGTCTATATCTCACTTCATCTTCCAGCTTCTCAATCTGCTTGGCGCTTGTCAACATAAAGCAAAATGAACCTAATCCTCTTGATCGTTTTTACACAGCGGGCAGATTAAATCATTGTCATCATGAATCAATACTGGCAGTAATGCATAACATTATCTGAGACACCGAGTCTGAATCTAGTCAATGCAATTTTCAGATGTCTATCTAAATTAATTAATAACTGTGTTTTCATATCAGGAACCATACTAAACGTTCTGAACACAATAAATCTATCGCTATTCTTAACATGAAAATTATTTTCCTACCGCCTACATAAAATCAATCTGTCCTTAATATTGTGTAAGAATGTATTTATTTCTTCCACACCTTGACTAGTCCAAACAAAGCCATATCCAAACATATACAGTTTACAAGGAGGAAACATTTTTTAATATTAGTTTTGTTATCTGCACTTACATTATCACTTCTATTAATGTACACATATATTACGAGAGACACTGTGACTCTCTCTCGATTTTCGCACTCGCGAATTTCGCAATGTTCTCTTCTCCCTGAACACAGTCCAGAAATTCCCCCAGGGGAACAATTCAGGGCACTGATTTGTCCCCCAGGGGACGATCTAGGACACCAGTAGGTCCCTCGGGGGACTATCTGGGACACCAACAGCTACCCCAGCAGACCTGCTCGAGAGGGGGACGAGATGGGACGTTACACCGGTCTTTACTTCACTCATCTTTTCTTCCTAAGATCTTAAAAATCGGACCCCAAGAGTGTTTGGAATCCACGACGTCCGCTCCATAGGCAAAGCATTGATTATGCAAAGTCTATGCGGCCCTAGTTTTTAGTCTTTTTTTCTCCCCCCCCCCCCCCCCCCCCCCCCCCCCCCCCCCCCCCACCCCCCCCCCCTATTTTATCTGCCCACTCCTTCATTCATTGATATATTCATTCATATGTCCACGTCTTCATTATTCTGTCTGCTGCCTCACTCATTCGTTCACTTGCTTCTGTTTCCCATCTTTGTAGCTTGTCACATTATCCCCTTAAAGTCTGACACTAAGACCAACGCTGTGACTGTTTCAGGCCTGGACCAGCCCAGCCTTGATGACCCGTTCCTTCCTACCTGATGCTAACACCCGACATCGAGTGCTACGCTCATAGATGACCTGTACCTACTACCTGTGACCTGTACCTACCTACCTGTACCTACCTACCTGATGCTAACACCTGACATCGAGTGCTACGCTCATAGATGACCTGTACTACCTACCTGTGACCTGTACCTACCTACCCACCTGATGCTAACACCTGACATCGAGTGCTACGTTCATATATGACCTGTACCTACTTACCTGTGACCTGTACTACCTACCCGATGTTAACACCGACGTCGAGTTCTACGCAGACAGAGATGACCTGTGCCTACCTACCTGATGCTCACACTCAAATCGAGTGCTACGCTAACAGACATGACCTGCACTGTAACGATCAGAAGACTTCTTTTTTCTTGTAACCCCAGAGGTGAGAGTGATTTTCAGCAACAGTACCGCATTGTTGAAAAAATAAATGGTGTATACTTTTCATTTATTTACACTTTTCATTTATTTATTGATTATCTGTTTTTTATTTTCATTCATGTATTTAGTCATTTCTCTGTTTATTCACTCTATTATTTATTTATTTATTTATTTATTTATTCATTTATTTATTTAGCTATTCGTCTATCTTTTGTATTTCAGTTCATTTATTTCTTTAGTCTACGTGTTCTTTTATAAATCTGTTACTGTACTTGTGCCTTTATTCATTTAGTTCTATAGCCAGTCAGTTATTCTCAGCAATTTTTAAAGTCCATTCTATAGTGACTTGAGATAATCGCCATGGCGACAGCGAGAGGGCAGATGACGCTCTTGTCAACAGCCTATCTCCACGTTCCTTGTCTCACCATACCGTGCCTCCGTCCTTCACTGTAATCTGCCATTCGGAACTCTGGACAATGATCCCCTGTTGTCAGTCGCCGGATATGTTACCGTTAGGGCAGATGATGGTCGGTCCGTGACCGAGTTGATGGATTAATCAGTGTGTGTGACCAGTTCAAAATGTCAACACAGCCTCCACCAACTTCCAACTTTTTTTTTCTTGACCAGGCTATGGCTGGGAAGTGACGAGTGTGGCACGTGAAAATCAGTGTACTCCAGAAGGAATTCATTTACTCATGGATGTTACTTACTACCTATGAGAATGGATTTGGAACAAAAACAACAAAACAAGGGGGTAAATGAGAGGATTTGATTAAGAAGGAAACCTTGTTCAGGTAGAAGTGCACTAAATAAATTGCTTGCTCAACCAGCCAATGACCGCTGATGAAGTATTTATGTATGGGCCCCTATTTCTAACTCATTTTCCCCCTTGCACAGTTATCCATCTGCTCGCTCCCTCATTCACTGAAGTACTCGTTCATACGTCCATGTCTTCATAATTCTGTCCACCATTCATTTGCTTTGTGACACTATCCTATCCAGTCCCTTAAAGCCTGACTCTAAGACCAACGTTGTGACTGTTTCAGACCTGGACCAGCCCAGCCTTCATGACCTGTTCCTTCCTGCCTACATGATGCTCGCACCTTACATCGAGTGCCACGTTCACAGAGATGAACTGCACAGAAACGATCAGAAGACTTTATTTATTTACTTTTTCTTCCCACCCGAGGTGCGAGTGATTTTCAGCAACAAATACTGCATTTTGAAAAAAGTTTATTCTTTATACTTTTCATTTGTTTACTTTTCATTTGTTCATTTAGTTATCTATTCATGTATGTGTTTATTCATTTCTTAAATCATTTATTTATTTATATATTTGTCACATCAGTGACTGGTTTGTTTAGTCTACCTGTTGCATTTTAATTTAGTTATTTGTTTAGTCTGCCCATTGTTTTCATTTATCCTGTTTTTTTAATTTTATTTGTGCCTTTATTCATCGAGTTTCATAGCCAGTTATTCTCAACATTTCAAAAGTGCAGTCTGCAGCGACTTGAGATAATCGTCATGGCGACAGCAAAAGGGCAGATGACACTCTAGTCAAGTCTTATGTCCATGTCCCTTGTCGCACCATCCCGTACCTCCGTCCTTCAAATTTTTCTCCCTCTTTCCCCTCCTTTCTCTGTGCCTCTCGGTAATAGGAACCCATGACACTGGCTCATCTCATCTCATTCCCATGACCTTGACGAAAGTGGTCGTATGTGGGGCCTGAGGGACATGAGAGACGACTCCGCCGATCTCCATTGAGGTCTGACCTCTACTTTTCGCACTTCTGGCAGCCTGAGTTCAGTCTAGTCCATCGCCTTTTCCAAACAGCTCTTTTTCTGCCTGCCTCTGCGCCTTACTCCTTCAAGCGTGCCTTGCAGGACTGTCTTTGTCGGCAAACCACATCAGCTTTCTTGTAACTGTAGCCAAGAGGGGTTCCTGTGGTCCTGCCAGTGTGGTCACCTGCTCTCGGGACACAGTCGTTGGTTTTGTGCTCTGTCCAGGTGTAGAGCAGTCTTCTCTATGCCTTCATTTCAATACTGAAAAGCCTGGATCCTTCTCTCCAGCTCTGCTGTCGAGGCCCAGCTCTTACACCCGCACAGGAAAATTGAGAGGATTAGGGCTTTGCGCAACTTGTTTTATTGGTTACCTGGTCTCGTTGCTTCACAGGTTTTATGAACTTCGTGAGCTTTGCCACGACACTGGCAGAAACTGGTAATACAGGGGAAACTGTGACCCATGACACCGACAGCTTGGTAACAGAGGAAGAACTTTTATGAGCCGTGTAACCGACACTGATTGGTAGGTAGCAGAGAGGAGCCCCCATGACCCATGATATCGGCACCGTCTGGTAATAGCACTTGTTCCTAAGAACAATTTCTTGCACGCATGCGCTCGCGCACGCGCACACACACACACACACGTGCACACTTAAACATACACTGAACTCGCACATGCATGCGCGTAACATCATGTATGCACATACAGTCACATGCGTGTGCTAATTTACACACATACCGTGCGCATTTGTGCCTATTAATCGACATTTTTCACAAACATGCGTCGTGGCGTGTGCGGTGCTCACGCTTAACACACACACACACACACACACACACACACACACACACACACACACACACACACGTTTACTCAACATGGACTAACTAAGTCGGCAAGATTTCTGAGTAGTTCTTTAAATATTCGATAACTTTTTCTTTCAAGCTAATTTATTCTTTGGAAATGACTATCGACAATTGCCATAACATTTATTGCTATTCTACCTTAATCAACCTTTGTTTTTGTTTTTCAAGGATTTTCATACCAATCTGCTTTTCAAATGCAAACAGCGATTTTTGTTAATTAGTTCGATTGATGAGGTTCATTGTCGGATTCAAGATGTTCTGTTTTCAATCTTAACTAAGAACTAAGATTTTGTTTTTACAGGTAAATATAACCTTTTCAAGAAAAACTTTTTAAACCACGAAGGACTCGTCAAGGCTGCTGTAAATGAACTCAAGAAATTAGGTATGTAGGGTAACTCTCTTTCTTTCTTATCTTTTTTTTTTTTTTTTTTTTTGGGGGGGGGGGGGGGGTTGTTTTGTTTTTATCTTGATAATATTCTCAGGCTAAAAACTAGACTTTACGTTTTTCTTGTTTTGTTCGTTTGCTTGCTTTTCGTGGTGTAACAGACTAAGTGCTTAATGTGACAGGCGGACTGGGGGTAGGGTGGAGGTGGGAACCGCAGTGTGGGGTGGGAACCGGAGAAAGCTGACGTGGAACAGTGAGCTTGCTCAGAGCGCTAGGTGTAATGGCCGTGAGTGGAAAGGGTTGGTCAGGGTTGTAGGGAGTCAGGGTAGTACTAGTAGGGGAAGGGAGCTGAGATGGCGTAAGGGTGAAGGAGCTGGGAACGTGCGTGATGATGGTGGTGGGTCCAACCCGGGTTAAGGAACAGAGTGGCGGAGCCCTGTCAGTTAGTTACATGTACTTTGTCTCATTTACGTAGGAAAAGACTAGACAAAGGAGAAGACGGGGAGTGAAAAAACACAAAATGAAATATTATGACTAGCACGTCAAGGAAAGTGATACAGAAACAAGAGGACTGTTTTATGATGTGGTAAATATGAAATGAAAATGTCGGCAAATATTAACCGTTTATCAGATGTTTTTACTGGACAAGCATAAGTGTAATATCTCAGATATTACACTTATGCTTGTCCAGTAAAAACTCTGGTGACCATGTGTAAGTTAGTCAAACACACAACGTTAATAGGCTATCTACAATGGATTAAGAGTTCAATTTTTACCATCAATAATTCAATAAACAGTAAACAAGTGGGGTATGTTTTGCTCCCATAAGAAAACCTAACACAGAGTAACTTTTATTCAAGACTGGCACAGCCTTTTAAACTTGAATAAAGTCAGACAAATACATAGACGAACAATCTAATAGTGGGGGGTGGGGGTGGAGGTGGGGGAAACAAGCGCAGGCCAACAACTGAACTGTCTTGATAGTACTTGGCAAAGATTTGGAGTTAAGGAGGGGAGGGGGGGGGGGGAGTTTGAAGATGGAGAAACTGGGAACATGAAAGTATGAAAATATGTTACAGATATGAAAACTCTTCACTAGCTGCATAATTCAATAGTTTCGAACAGCCATTAACGACTGTTTGTCTTCCACCAAGACTTACACTGCAACCTAAGTGAATACAAATAATTCTGACAATCCTCACTTGAAGTAGCTGTGGCGGCCCACAGACGGAGATATTTACCGCGTTGAGACAATTTTCAGACATACTGCTCTCCGAAGACGTAGCCAGCCACACGCAAGCCACACTGTTGAAGCATTCTCATACCTGACCTTTCTTCGTGCGTTCGCACTCTGCGCGAATGCTAAATTTCAAACGAAGAAATTGAAGTCACTGGCAGATCAAAATCATAATGAAACTTTGGCGGCGATCTGACGTTAGCAGTAAGACAATGATGCTTTGATACAAACACAGATACCCGCCCATACACTTCAGACTTAGGTTTTTCAGGCCAGCAGACATACGCGTAGCGTTATCGATCGTCGCTGTACGGGACAAGCCTATTCATGGGTCGTTTTACAAAGGATCGCACTTAATCAACCATGTTTTTCCACATTTAGCCGATTTGAGATAGCCGCTTGCGCTGCTTCTTTGCGTGCGTATTTCAGTCTGTTCAGTTCTCGGCATGTTTGAACTAACGAATTTATTACTGAATCGATGTCAATCAACTAGTCGCCATTTCGGAGGGGAAGAAATAATGAAAGCGATTTTGTTTAGGTAAATTATAAGCAATATTGGTAGGGTACAGCATATGACGAGCCACACAGTAGGGAAAGTGCTAAACACGAACACATCCAACACTGGCAGGTGTGTATCTGCCTAACAGTGGCTAAATTGTCAACCACGTTTAGGTCCAACACTAACTTGTCAGTAGGGAGACACTTTATGGAGAGCTTGGCAACAGAAGGTCTTCAGCCAAGAACTGATCGTACAAAGCATAAGCGCATGCAATGACATAAAATCGGCTGAATGTAGGGGGGAAAAATCTTTTCTCACCCAAGTTTTGCATACCCAAGGTTATGGACAGGTATCTACGTCAGCATCAAAGCATATTGTCTTACTGCTAACGTCTGACCCAGTCGAAGTTTCACTGTATTGATCTTGCAATGACTTGAGTTTCTTTCTTTGAGCGCGTGCGCTTAATGCAAAGTGAAAGGTCGGATGTAGGCGAAAGTCCCAATAGAGTATCCTGCGTGTGGCGCGCTACGTTTGCTGAGTGTGGTGGGTCTGAAAACTGTTTCCATTCTGTAAAATCGCTTGGGCCGCACAACAAAATCTGTATTTCTCTAGTTAGGAACTTGATGCGAATTTTGCGAATCGCATAGCTCAATACTTACCCTTTCAATGACTTCATAAATTCAGTCTAAAAAGGATCACTCATTAATTTTGTTACATTGGTTTGTGTTTGTTAAAGGGCAGTCTGAACAGATTTTCATCAGAAAATGTTAGTTCCACAAAACTGCACAAACCTGATGCAGTTGTAATACTACCATTTAGAAGCTGGATTCAGAACGAGTCTGTCGAAATAGTTCAGGTAGTATAGCGCCGGACTCGTGATCTTGGTGATCCTGGGGTTGCGGGTTCGAATTTCCGCCGGGCCCTTTCGGTACAGGGGGATTTTCTCCTCGGAGTTAACATTTGTTCCGACTCCTTAAATAACAATGCAGCTTAGATCAAACTCGGGGCTCCGTTAGTGTAATTTACAAGTAATGGTGTTCAATCAAGTTTATATATGGGCATACATGAGCCAGTAAAGGGAACAAATTGCCTTTTGTTATTGCAGCGCCGATTCAGAGTTGAATTACTCGTGCGTCAGTTACTCCGGTAAATAGGTCACTGGGTTACTGGGTGGCTGGTCACGTTTAAGCGCCGATTCAAAGTTGAATTACTCGTGCGTCAGTTACTCCGGTAAATAGGTCACTGGGTTACTGGGTGGCTGGTCACGTTTAAGCGCCGATTCCAAGTTGAATTACTCGTGCGTCAGTTGCTCCGGTAAATAGGTCACTGGGTTACTTCGGTAAATAGGTCACTGGGTTACTGGTCACGGTTAAACGCCGATTCAAAGTTGAATAACTCATGCGTCATCATCTCCGATAAACAGGTTACTGGGGTGGCTCAGGTCAGAGTTAAATGATGATGATATATATATATATATATATATATAATATAGAAAAGTGTAGCTGTTAAGCCTAAAACGGTTATTAAAATGCTCAACCCCTTGGGGAGCAACATTTGTTTACAATTAAAGAGTTAAAACGAAGTCTAAAATCATCTACAGCGCTGTTTCAAGCTGGGCTCTCGTCAGGATGAATACTTGGGTCACCCACCGCCGGTGTTTTATAGCGTGTGGGGCCCAGTTATTTTGTTTTCACGTGCAGGTAGATTGCACGTGTTTTTTTTTGTTTTGTTTTTTTTCTTTCTGGAATTTCAGGTTATTGCTTGGGGTGTTTTCACCAACAACGATTTCCACTTGTGCCTGCAGTTGTTTACTATTTCTGTTTTATTGTTTAGGGTTGCTAAGTGTGGTTTGCATAGTATTAACCATTTTTCAGTTAGACATAAATTGCATCTTTTTGAAATGTTGTTGTATGGTGATGCTCTTTTTAGACTTCGTTTTAACTCTTTAATTTTAAACAAATATATATATATATATATATATATATATATATATATATATATATATATATATATATATATATATATACACAACAAACTAATAAATTCCAAGGATAAGTACCGAGCACCGTTCCAGCTGGAACGGTGCTCGGTACTTATCCTTGGAATTTATTAGTTTGTTGTATTTTAGTCCCTTGCGGATTCATTCCAAGAACTGGCCCTCAGCACTTGTGTCTTGGAGGTATCTTTTTATATTTTCTACTTTTCACAAGAAAATGTAGCTTGTTTTGCTCTTTCATGATTTTCTTTTGCTTCTTAGATGGCACCTTTGGTTGGTTTTTTGAAAACTCAACAAACAAGCTACGGTATTGCGCACCAGCCTTTTCTGGGATTGCATTCTTCTTAAAACTGAAAAGGCAGAGGAATCAAATTACCACTTTCCGCGGTCACTGAGGAGAAACAACCAAGTTTCGAAATATCGGTATATGACCAGGAGTTATATGTTAGTGAGTTTCCCTCCCTATTGGAGGATGTTTCCCCCTTGGATAATATAAGCTTGTTGAAGGCTCATTTTGAGAAGCATTTATTTTATTTTTCCCCATTCACCCACTCAAGCACATACTGCTAGTTAGGCAGAATCATCTACCACTGCAGATATGAATGTGTATCTATTCTCCCTCTATTTCTTCAATCTAAAACATAAGAGCAGGCTTTGTTTATAATTCAATAAATATATATATATATATATATATATATATATGCACAGGCGTCTGCGGTGGGAGACTGTATAGTGCAGAGCACACACGGTTACAGTAGTTTAAGCAGAACAATGATGTATGATCTAACCTGTCATGTTAATCTGTAACCGGCATGAGTTCCTTAGATGAGAATTCCTGAGAAGACTTTATCTTGCTTATAAGAAGACTTACGTATAAAGCGATACATACGATAAATATTTTAAAGAATACGTATATTCATATACTATTTTTTTTCCTAACTTGTAATAATCCGTCGTCGACTTCACTGTGTTTTAAGCAAGATGAAAAATAGAAGCCACATAACGCGCATAAGATAATGGCACAATGTTTCGGTTTATTTTAACCTTTCTCAGGCCACACTGGCCAACTGACAAACATAACGCTTTGTTTTCATGCATAGATATTATCGTCTGCTGTAGGACGGAAAACACACACACACACACACACACATGGGTGGGGGTGGGGGGGGGGGGGGGAGGAGAGATAGAGAAGCACAACTTCCTTTCCGATCTTCGGTTGATTGGGACTCATGTTCAAACACAGACCGGCGCAGCTTTCGGGTTGCTTTCAATACAACCATTCAACTTGATATGGAGGGAGGAAAAAGGGACAAAACCTTTATCTATGTCGGGGGTGTTTCACATGCGCTTTCTCTATTGGGTATACAATTTTTGTTTGTGAGAAACTGATAGGGACGGTTAAAACTTTAGACACTGAACATCCCACGCCTCGCAAAGTGACACGCGAAGTGCCCAGCACATGGCATGTCACACTTGAGAGACTTGCCATTCTCTGTGTACCTATTGAGAAGACCAGGAGCAGGCGACACATGCAAATCGAGATCATTTACACACTTATTTAAACATAACACTTACCCGAGAAAGCGACTGCAATCCCATCCGTTCCGTGCCAGAAGCAGGACGAGCAACACAACACGACACATATGGCACAGGTTACTGGGGTGGCTCGGGCCAGAGTCAAGCTCTCCCGCACGGTGCGAACGCAATTTTCCCAAATCTTCGGCGTTCCGTGATTGTTCAGTCAAATCACGTGTCAACCTCCATTGCAATACGTCACTTCCGTGTTGGCTTGACGATGTACATCAGCCAACAAATGATAAGAAAAAAGAAAAGAAAAGAAAATGAAATAAATAATAATGATGACAAGTGTTTAAAAGATTGATCGATAAGCGCTTTGTGGTCGCCTCGGTTAAAAACAAAAAAAGAAAAAAAAAAAGAATGGGCCACCCCAGAATTTTTGTTCACGCAAGCTGACGTCGCATGGTCACATGACCATAAAGGAAGGACCTTCCGATCTATGTGCTCGGCCAAACTCAAAACTGACAAAGGGTGCTCGGAGAACATTAAGGGCGTAATTCGGCCATTTTCGCTGCAGAAGTGAAGGAGGAGGGACGGTAGAGGGTGAAAGGTAGAGGGTATTGCGGATGGAGAGAGATGGAGGGAGGGAGAGTTTACTTTTTTGTTTAAGTTTAACATTCCTTTTGTGTGCGTTTTTTTCTCCCCAAGCGCAGAATTTCGATTCCGCCTCAGTGTGCACATACATAAACCGGCACTTGTGTCCATGAATGTGTATCCTCTCATTTCCAATAGATTCTCATTTTATGCTTTCTCTCTTTCGACGCTTTTTCCAGATCACAGAACAGATAAATCAAGAGCGGCGCTTGCTTTCGGTAGGTGTATATATACCCTTCTCTCTGCGCCCTGCTCTCTCTCTGTCCTTTAGTTAGGCTTTTTTAATTACTGATTTTGTTTTCTTCAGTAGCACAACAGGCTATAAGAGAAAAATGAAATCTAACCGGGTTACATTCGGACAGGTTTCGTAGAATGAAGTATTGAGTGGGGTCGAGGGCGCTTTCTCGGAGATAGTGGAACTTTTCGAAGAGAACAGGTGCAACAACTGCAGTGCAGGAAACTACCCCAAACGGTGTGTGAGGGAATAATGTATGTGTATTCAGGAATGATCTATGTGGTTCCCTCCAGCTTTAAAAAAAAGTGGTGAAAAGGTAAATAGGTCTCTTTTTCATCTGCTGTCGGCAAAATGAACATACCATAAAAAAAATGGGAGGTCGAATTTAATTCATTCAGATAGGTCGGTGTTTATTGGGAAGAGAGGTACACGACAACAAAGGAAGAGGCCGACATCGGTCATACCGTGTGTTCTCTTATCGCTCTCATGTTGTGCGTGTCACACACACACACACACACACACACACAGTGTAGCCTTGAGGCAAGCAGATCAACAAGTCCTTGCTGTTCACCAACAATCAGCAACCGCTGTACTCTCATTTTGACACACATGCGAGCGTGCGCACAACACAACCCGCGCGAGTGCTCGACTCGCCTTCTTTTCCGTCCTCCTCTCTCCTTTTGCTGTGCCCCTTCGTCCCCAACCTGCCCCCCCCCCCTCTCTCTCTCTCTCTCGTTACCATTCATTACGCAAATGAAGTGGCCGACCAGTCTGAACTATATCGCTCGTTAGCTTGGTCGTTTAAACCCCAAGACCCCCAGGAATACTGCAGCACTTTATAATCTGCCATACCACCTGCGTGTGGACGCTAAACCTCGATGATCCAAGGCTCTGGTCTTGGAACGTCTTGTCCAGCCAGTTGAATCATAGTCTACAAGTACAACGCCCACCATCATAATTCATTAATTATAACACCTCGTCACCACGCGCTGCGTGAACATCTACATAATTCGAACACTTGCTATAATTCGAACGACACTTGCTAGCTTCAATATCAATCCTGGTCTTCCAACCCTTCATTGACCATTCTCTCCTTGCCCAGATGAACATCAACAGCTTGGTCGGTAGCTAATGTTCGACTCAAATCTGTTCTTGGTGCTTGTACGAACCCCTGACTGAACTACGTTCCACAACACGTATACCACAAGGACCGCTGTGCACACCCTGACTCATTCCTGACCGTTTATGGCATTTGTGACCATTTCCAGACAGTTATGGTAGTTAGTGGTACACGGCGGGAAATGAGGTCTTCGTTCTGTACAAGGTTGATGACGATTGGTACTCGGCGGGAAATGAGGTCTTCGTTCTGTACAAGGTTGATGACGATTGGTACTCGGCGGGAAATGAGGTCTTCGTTCTGTACAAGGTTGATGACGATTGGTACTCGGCGGGAAATGAGGTCTTCGTTCTGTACAAGGTTGATGACGATTGGTACTCGGCGGGAAATGAGGTCTTCGTTCTGTACAAGGTTGATGACGATTGGGAAGATGTGGTGGAAATACACCCCGAGTGCAAGGCATGTTTCCCTTTCTCAAGATCTGAGCCTTTTTTTTGTTTTGTTGTTGTTGTTGTTTTTTGAACCCCTCGGTCATTTCAGAGACCTGTTAAATTCATCAGGTCCAAAACCGCAGGTGGATGTAACCGCTCAGTGTCTATTGTGAAACTTGGAAGGAAAATATTCCTACTCCTTCCGCCCTCCCCCCCCCCCCCCCCCCCCCCATCTTTTTTTTTTCTTCTTATCCGCCCACCTACCTTTCTACCAAAATTGTGACCAAATATTGTAGACCTTGTTTAATTAAGTCAGTTAGTTAGTGTCATCTCATTTATTTATTCACTTGTCTATTTATTTCTGTTCTTTGATTGGTTGTTTTATCTGTTTTCATATTTCGATCATTTATTTGTTTATTATTTATTTTATTTTATTTTTCTCTAGATCTATTTGTTGCTGAAAATCACTATCGTCTTGTGGCAAACTTCACCTGGGGATGAAGAAAAAAAATCCTCCTGGGTAGTTCCACAAATGTTCCTCTCAGTGTGTGATATTTGTAGCACACAAAGCAGTTACTGCGCGCAGAGTCATTGACGCAGTCAGGATATATGAATTTACTGCTAAAACCTGGCTGCTTCCGTTCCATACGTTTCTGTTTGCATGGATGAAAGATGTCACTGAAAATCGCACTGGTATAATAGATACATGTTTTATGAGTTGCAGGGGCTTTTAGGGGGTTGCTTTTTTTTTTTTTTTTTTTCCAAAGGTGTTTAACAGATCCAGCAAAGGCCGGTCAAGTTCTTGTCCCAGATTCAAAATGTTGCTGAGGTGAGTTCAGTTGGTACACATGTAGCACTACATACGTCCTACTTTTTCCCCCAACACACGTCGTTCAGCCTGCGTCGTTTAATAGTAGGAAGAAACACTAGGGAGAGTTGACGGCAGGCGGATGGTTTCCCCACACCGCTATGGGACACCTGCTTTAGCTTGGGAAGTTGCGGCGTGATAAAGTTCACTTTTCTTTTTCCCTGACAAGATCCAACTGGAACTGTTTTCAGCTGACTCCGTAATTGCCTCCAGGTTCTAGTCCTCTTCTCACCAGAAATCGCTAGCTGTTTTAGGTCATACGATGATGAGCCTAGATCCCCCTTTCTCCAGATGTCTATGGTGATGACTTTGGCTTGGAAACTAGATTCCCCTGAGCTGCCAGCCAGACTGGCATACTTTTTAAGTCTTGTAGATATAAGCTTGAGCCATTCTATCATTATTATTCAGATGAAGTGGAATGGACTACAATACCCGGGCTCCTGCCACTCTTCTGGCTAATCTCTGGATGGTTTTCTCCCATTCTTGATGGTCGGCTGTGCACACCCAGTCATGTCCTCCATTCAGTACGCCCCGCACCGGGCTGATGATGTCACCATTGTTCCAGACCGTGTGGCCTCTTGCGATGTGGAAGGCCGTTGTTGGAGCCTTTGGTGGCGTTGTTTTGTCTGGCAGAGATAACCACATGTGTGATCTCCCTAGGCACATGTTTCTGTCTCCCATGTGCAAACGTCCTTGGGTCAGCGCTGCTTTGCATGAACTGTGAATATGTTCCACTGTTTGTTAGCCCTGACGGATCGGACTTTAGGGTCTTCTAATTCCCCCAATTTCACCATGTTTGAATTCAAGGTCAGGAGGTCAAATACAGATTAGTCTAATAGAGAATGGAGTTGATCCTAAGAGGTGCCATGTGTCATATTTTATTCCAGCTGAAAATTCGTTAGGAGTGCATTTTCCTCCGTAGTTGACTTAGCTGGACTATCATCTGGATTCTCCACGCGTCCTCTTCTTTCTTCAGCTCTTCAGTACCATGTCTCTCTTTGCTTTCCCTTCTGCCCTCGACCACCACTTCATTTCTGTTGACCCCTAGCCGCTGTCTGTGGGTTTGTGTGTATGTATGTGTGTCTTGTTGACTGTCTGATTTAACGTTCTCCCTTGCCACGTCCCCTGCCTCCTGAACTTTCTGCTTTCTGCCAAGTCTCTAGACTGGGCTGAACTGGTCTCACAAACCTGTCCACGTGTTCTCAAGCATGGTTAGAAACGTTGATTTGCCCTCTTGGTCCTCCTTGAGATTTGCGGGGAAACTTCAGCTTTGCTTCGCGGAAGTAGAGCGCGGTGACACTGGGACCAGGTGAGACACCAAGACATTTCCCTGTGTATTCGTTAATTTTGGCCTCCATTGCTTCCACAGCCCATATAACTCGGTTCTGAGGCAGCCTTCAACTGTTCTTCAGAGATTCCTCTTTCTCGTCCGGATGTTTCCCATCTCTCGTGGGCATCTTGATTTTGAGGGGGCGTATTTACTTCTGGATATTTCACTCCATAGGCTTCGCTACAGGTTTTCTAGACAGGGTCTCCGCGTGTGGCCAATTTGTGCTGCAGTGTTCTTTTCTATCGGAACATCCAGTTTATGGACTATTTGTTTTCATTTAATTTCTCCGATTCCTTTTCTGCTAAGTTTCTGGCGTTTGGCAACGACAGCCTCAACACATGCCTCGTCTGAATAATCATAGGGGGTATCCATGGCACTTTGGTTTGAATCCTGGCCTTGGTGTTCCGACGTCTTACCTGCTGGCTCAGTGTGCTGCTTGCTAATTCATACAACCTTCTTTCTTTAGACGCTTGTGAATTCTGCTTCTTCATTTCTTGTGGTTTGTTGTGGAATTCTTGTCATGACTAGGTTGGCGCCTGTGCATTCATTGTTCTCTTCCCCTTTGTGTGACTCCTGGAAGCTTGTGTGTGTGTGTGTGTGTGTGTGTGTGTGTGTGTGTGTGTGTGTTTCTGTGTTTTTGCTTTTTTGTTTTTTGTAAGTGGCAAGTTGCAGAAAGGCAAGATGGGGAACCAGCCCACAGAGCCCATAAATCTTGTTTTTTCCCAGATCTGGTCCTTCCCAGTGTCGTCTGGTCCTTGCCAGTGTCGTCTGGTCTTTCAATCCCAGTGTCATCTGGTCTTTCCCAGTGTCGTCTGGTCGTTCCCAGTGTCGTCTGGTCCTTGCCAGTGTCGTCTGGTCCTTCCCAGTGTCGTCTGGTCTTTCCCAGTGTCGTCTGGTCCTTGCCAGTGTCGTCTGGTCCTTGCCAGTGTCGTCTGGTCTTTCCCAGTGTCGTCTGGTCCTTCCCAGTGTCGTCTGGTCCTTGCCAGTGTCGTCTGGTCCTTGCCAGTGTCGTCTGGTCCTTGCCAGTGTCATCTGGTCCTTGGCAGTGTCGTCTGGTCCTTCCCAGTGTCGTCTGGTCCTTCCCAGTGTCGTCTGGTCCTTGGCAGTGTCGTCTGGTCCTTGCCAGTGTCGTCTGGTCATTCCCAGTGTCATCTGGTCATTCCCAGTGTCGTCTGGTCCTTGCCAGTGTCGTCTGGTCCTTGCCAGTGTCGTCTGGTCCTTGCCAGTGTCGTCTGGTCCTTGCCAGTGTCATCTGGTCCTTGCCAGTGTCGTCTGGTCCTTCCCAGTGTCGTCTGGTCCTTGCCAGTGTCGTCTGGTTCTTGCCAGTGTCATCTGGTCCTAGCCAGTGTCGTCTGGTCCTAGCCAGTGTCGTCTGGTTCTTGCCAGTGTCGTCTGGTTCTTGCCAGTGTCATCTGGTCCTTGCCAGTGTCGTCTGGTCCTTGCCAGTGTCGTCTGGTCATTCCCAGTGTCGTCTGGTCTTTGCCAGTGTCATCTGGTCCTTGCCAGTGTCGTCTGGTCCTTGCCAGTGTCGTCTGGTCATTCCCAGTGTCGTCTGGTCATTCCCAGTGTCGTCTGGTCATTCCCAGTTTCGTCTGGTCTTTCTCAGTGTCGCCTGGTCTTTATCAGTGTCGCCTGGTCTTTCTCAGTGTCATGTGGTCTTTCTTAGTGTCATGTGGTCTTTCGTAGTGTCATGTGGTCTTTCCCAGTGTCATGTGGTCTTTCCCACTGTCATGTGGTCTTTATTAGTGTCATCTGGTCGTTCCCAGTGTCATCTGGTCTTTATCAGTGTCATCTGGTCTTTATCAGTGTCATCTGGTCTTTCTCAGTGTCATCTGGTCTTTCCCGAACGCCTTCCGGGCTACTCGCGAAGGTCAATTGTGTGGCTCTGGTATTTATACAATATTTCTTTTTTGTCGTTTGAAAGTAGGCTCTCCATAAAATAAATGCCAAACATAGAATACATGCCAAACATTGCATCATGAAATGTCACATACGGCCTCAAATAAAAAGGAACAGGTTATCTGGATAAAGAAAATGGTACAGACATATTTCAACGACCAGGCACCGAGGCCGTCTAATACAATGTAAAAGAAAAATCTGAGCAACTTTTGCTAGCAATCTTCTGTGGCTGTAATACATGGGAACCATTTTCTTTGGTTTTCATAATTCATCTCCATCTCGTAGATGTGTTCCTTTTATTCTTTGATGGTTTCCTCAATACATCTCCATCAAGTAGATGTGTTTCTCCATCTATTGTCCACACATAGCCCGGCTCCTTCAGAATCATGTTCAGTTGAGGTTTAATGTAAGTGAGTCTATATTTCAGTGAATCCTTTAAGCTTCTGTCTGACAAACATGCTATGACATGTTTCAACCTAGAATAATTTCAATTTTGTCTCCTTATTTTTCTCATTCTCTTATAGTACTTATGTCCAATCTAAATGCATCTTAAAACTTCGTTCCCATTCAATCGATGTAATATAATCTGGCAACATTTGTCCTCCAGTAGATGCGGAGAAAATATTCGTTCGTTCATTCACTTCTGGCTCAGGCTGAACGATGCAAATAGGAAAAAGTAGTGCTTGTACTGCCGCTTAGTTCTGACTGAACCTGCAACTCCAACATTCTACCGTGTTCCCAGACGTGCCAACCCTTAAAGTGTTCTCTATAAATAAGATTGGAGGAGAAATTAATTAAACGCCGATGAAGCACAGCTTTGGTTAGCATGGTGATGTGCACTGGTTGGTTTGCTAAACGGCTGTAGTTTTCATCGGCAGCTTTGAGCACATTGAACAGCGTTTGATTTGGCAACCGTTAAGAAGCGAACGTCAGTAACCGAGGAAAGTAAGATTCCCGTACCAGGTGTTCATGTCGATGTCAGTTCGAACTGACTTCTGATCACTTCGATTTTATTTCATCGGGGAACCGAATCAAGTGGCCATCGATGAAGCTACGCGGAACACTGTCTTACTACCGCTTTTTTTCTTTTTTTTTTCCGTTTCTTTTGGCCAAATCCTTACTACTTTTCCAGCTGAAAACAGACATGTTTCATCCATGTTTAAAGTGCCGGCATGCATATTTATTTGTTTTAATAACATTGATATTTTTATCTGTTGTCTTGCCAAATAAAGTTATGCAATTTTAAGAGACAGAGTGATAGTGAGAAGAGAGAATGCGGAGTCCATGGAGGGGGGGGGGGGGGGGGGGGGGGGGGGAGGGAGACACAAAGCAAGAATTCCGGTCTGTCTCACGCTATTCTATCCCACTGTATTCCGTCCCTCTGCACTCTATCCATTCAATCCTATCCTGCAGCTTTGTTCTTATCTAGTCTGTCCCACTGCAGTCTACCCCATTAGATACCACTTAACGGCAATCGACCCATTCTATTCAGAATTCTATCCCATTGCTTCAGTTTGTTCAGCGTCCTCCGGCCTGCAGAGGGCATTGTTACGAGACATTTCTAGTTACTGGGGATTAAGGGGAATGGGTAGAGGGTGGCTAAAAGTAAGATATAACCAGCCGTCGTGGCAAAATGGGTAACGTCGCAGACTCCCTGGTTGGGAGGTCATGGGTTCGATTCCCATCAGAGCGATGTGGGATCTACCCCGACCGGCTCCTGCCCAGAGCTGAGTCTGCTACGGGCTCAACTGGGAAGACTGGGACCACCACACACTCGAGTTTCATCATCCATAAATGGATGCGTCTCTGAGAGTGTAGCTCAAGTTTCCTGACCAACACTGCAGGTGTCTGTATTTCTCGGGGCTTTTTGACGGCGGGATATAGTATGAAGGTAAGCGTAGAGTACAGCCCTGTCATGTCGTCTCAGACCAGAATGGACATCCGTAGTATCATCATCATCCTCGTTCTCATCGATCGGCATAAAAAAGTCTCAAATAAATTCTGTGGCCCTTCATGCCCTGCTCTCATGGTGACTCAGTTTCGATGTCCTCTCCACCTCTGTGGCTTTGGTTTGATTCCGTCGGGGTCCCCGGTATCGACAAGTTCATGGGGCTGTCGTTGGACGGACGCGGTGGCGCCCTTCGGAGGGAGAGCTCACTCACGCCGGCTCCACGACAAAGAGAAATTATTGTCGTCAGTAGGGGACTTTGTAGGTGGTGTCCTGCATATGTTGGATAAGAACAGGCGCCACTGAACATCACCGAAGTGTCTCGGCAGCAGTGCAGTGTCTCCTCCGGTGGGTTGCCTCTTAACGAACTCTTTCTTTCCACCCCCCCCCCCCCCCACCTAACTCCTGTACCCCCTATTCAGGAGATCATGGAAGAGAGGTTCATTTTACTCAGTGCAGAATGACCGCCTTACAGCCATAGATTTAACCCTGGTCAGCCTGGACTGGCCATTTTTAGTTAGTGGATCATTGAGGTCGGTCCTGTCAGATCAGACCATTATCCCAATCTCCATCAAGATAAGATTCCGTCGTAAAAGAGTTGACGTTGTTAGCAAAAGAAATTTTAACTATGAAGAAGAAAACTGGCAACTTATTAGAAAACATTTGTGTCAGTCAAGAAAACATTTAAAAGAAAGAAAAAAAACGATATTTAAGTTTCTTCGATATAAAGATCCATATCATACGATATGGTACAACAAATTCCTGCACATACTAGGGATAAATGGCAATAGAAATTATTTTGTCGAACCCTTCTTAAATGATAGAACTTTGAAAGTGAAGGTGGGGTAGCTATATTCCCAGGAATACGTGCTTGAAATGGACGTTCCACATGGCAGCATCATAGCTCTACCTCTGTTTGACGTGATTTCATCAGATCTTGATAACGTTCCCTGTAATGATTGTCATAAAATCATGTACCTGATGACGTTGCCATCTGAACCAAAGTGATCAAAGAGCCCAGCATAATAAATATCAGACCGCCCTGAAGAATGACCAGAAAAGAGCCACAGCTTGCACGGCAAGTTTTAATGGATTCCAATCATCACCAAAAAAGAAGTTTTCGTGCTCTTCAGCACGAACCAAATGCCAAATTTATATATTTTTTATTCATGATACAAACGTGTCAAACTCAAAGTAAAACTTTTAGGATAATTTTAACTCAAAAGCTATCCTGAAATGACCATGTCGACCACTATGTTGGAAAAGAAAAAAAGAAAGAAAAAGAAGGAAACCAGCAATATTATCTTCCCCCTGAATTTTTTTTTTTTTTTTTTGAAGAAAAAAAAAAACTTTGTATCTCCCTCTTCCCTCTTTCCCCCATCCTCTTTGCTCGCTGTCCACCCCCCCCCCCCCCCCCCCCACTCCTCCCTATCCCCCTATCTCCGACATGCTCTGCGAGTGCAGGCTTCTGGGCATTCGGCAAAAAGTAAACTAATGTCACTGCCACATTTATTACTCAGGTCTCCTGCCCGGTTTCTACTTCGGGCCGTTACATTCCAAGGCATTAGACTGAATCATACACGCACAAACGCGCAAACGCACACACACAGACACTCGCATACATTCAACCAACCAAGCTTTCTCTCTCTCTCTCTCTCTCTCTCTCTCTCTCTCTCTCTCTCTCTCTCTCTCTCTCTCTCTCTCTCTCTCTCTGTGTGTGTGTGTGTGTGTGTGTGTGTAAATACAGCGAGCAAGCATGCACGAAAAGACGGAGCACACACACACACACACACACACACACACACACACACACACTCTCTCTCTCTCTCTCTCTCTCTCTCTCTCTCTCTCTCTCTCTCTCTCTCTCTCTCTCTCTCTCCTTCTTCTTCTTTCTTTGAACACCGGCCATCGTCATTTTGATGGTTCTGATGTGTGTAAAAGCTGGGGGGTTTCCACAAGGTTTTGACATATACATGTAGGACTGGCAGTATGGGGGAAGGGAGAACGTATGGGGTGGGGATGGTAGGGATGGAGGGGGGGGGGGAGTGGGGGGGGGGGAGAGCACTGGTTGGTCAAATTTGGGACTTGAAACACTCCACTGAGGCTGCTGAGGAAATAACCTCAGGAGGCAGGCTGTTCCAGTCCTCGGGAAGAAGGAAAACTTCCTGTAGTTGGTTTTACAAGCAGGGAGGAGATAAGTCTCCCCATGAGACTGTCTTGTAGAACAGTGCTGGGGTGTTTGGTGTAGGCCTGAATGGGGTGTTTATGCTGACCTCTTCACGATGGTATTTGAAGAAGGTGGTCAGCCTTGCTGCTCTTCTGTCTGCTAGAGTGGACCACTGTAGATGTGTCAGCATGGAATCGACACTTGATGTGTGACGGTGGCGGTTCAAAACCCATCGAGCTGCACGGCGTTGAACTTTTTCCATATTGCTGATGTTTTTGGCAGTATAGAGGTCCAGACAGGTGAGGCATATTCTAGAGTGGGGCGAACTAGGGCCTTGTAGGCAGTTTCCTTGATGTTAATGGAGCCTACTCTCAGGTTTCGCCTGAGGAACCCTATGGTCTTGTTTGCCCTGTTTGTTATGTTGGAGATGTGGGCGTCCCAGCTAAGATCTTGGGAAATGGTGACACCCAGGTACTTTTTCTCTTCAACTTTTTTGAGATTTTGGCCATGGAGATGGTATGTGCCAGTCAGTGTGTTTTTCTTCCTGGAGACGTGGAGGGCTTGACACTTGTCTGGGTGAAAGGACATTTTCCATTTTGTTTCCCAGGCTGCCATGTGGTCCAGGTCCTGTTATAGCTTCCTTTGGTCTTAGGGGGAAGCTACAGTTCTGTGGCATAGAGTGTCATCTCTACCACTCTCTCTCTCTCTCTCTCTCTCTCTCTCTCTCTCTCTTTCTCTCTCTCTCTCACACACACACACACACACACACATAAACGCACACTCACATACAAACACCATGTCACACACACACACACACACACACACACACACACACACACACACACACACACACTGTGACACACACACACACACACACACACACACACACACACACACACACACAGAGAGAGAGAGAGAGAGAGAGAGAGAGAGAGAGAGAGAGGAGAGAGAATACATTACACAAGGCAAACCTCTTCCACAACTCATGAACAGCAGTTCCGTAAAGACCTACTTATAGGAATTCTACAATAGATACAGGAGAAGGATATCTAGTATTCAGTAGAATTTAAAGTCTGCCGAAGAAGTAGTAGCAACCTCCAAAATGCCCTGCATACTCACCATGATTCAAGAAATCAAGACCAGACCTGCCAACCATTACGCATTTTGCGTAATTTATTATTACGCCAAAGTGATAATTCTTACGCCCTTACGCATTAAGCCAAAAAATTACGCATTGAAAATTTTCAACAACAACAAAAAAAAAAAGGTCGAAAAAATTCGCTTACGTACAGACACACACGGCGCCGTGCGTATAACCAGTAACCTTTAAGAAGCATTTCCGGTCATGCGCAGTTCGTTTCACCATCTTTACCATTCAGCGAAGTTGGCGTCCTTTCGAAGTTTTAGCTACGAAAATGTCGAAACGTGGAGTAGAAAGTTTGGACAAGATGCGAAAAAGAAAAAAACTTGGTCAAAAGTTCCGAAAAGAATACTCGGAAAAGTTCCCCTGCATATGACCTTCGGCTAAAGGTGTAAATTGTGCACGGTGTACCACTTGCGAGTCGGACTTCATAATTTCCGATCGCGGGATGGTGGATGTGAAGCGTCACCTTGAGTCATGCAAGCACATTGATTCCTCTAATGCGCTGAATTCTTCCAGCATCACACAGTTTTTTTCAGATTGTAGACACCTCAAAAGAGGATGAAATTAGGAAAAGGGTAATTCGGGCTGAAGCATTGGTGGCCGGATTTTTCGTCGAGCACAACATCGCTGTTAGCGCAGCCAACCATGCGTCCCAGCTTTTTAAAGAAGCGTTCTCAGATTCGGAGATCGCCAAAACAGTTCAAGAGCGGTCGAACAAAGACACCACACATTGTAAGGACCCTTGCCATGGAAGCCTAAACTGCTGCTGCATCTCGACTGCAGAATGGACCGTTTGTGTTGGGGACTGATGGAAGTCAGGAAAGGGGGGGGGGGGGGGGGGGGGGGGGACAAATTCTTTCCTGGGGTGGTACGATACTTAAAAAATGACACAATCGCCACAGAGCTGATAGCCAACCCCACATGCACAGAATCAGCAACAGGGGAGAACATTTTTAGGTTATATATTTTCTTAATTTCATGTTCCCAGTTTCTCCATCTTCAAACTCCTCCCTCCCACCCCCACCCCCCCCTCCTTAAATCCAAATCTTTGCCAAGTCATTACTATCAAGACAGTTGTTGGCCTGCACTTGTTTTTTCCCCCACTATTAGATTGTTCGTCTATGTAATTGTCTGACTTTATTCAAGTTTAAAAGGCTGTGCCAGTCTTGAATAAAAGTTACTTTGTGTTAGGTGTCCTTATGGGAGCAAAAGTTACCCCACTTGTTTATTGTTCACTGTTCCCTGCCTCATTTCATTTCCAATTTTTTAGGTTGTTTCTGGCGCACTATCAAGCCTTGGTGTGCCATGCCATGATGGTGTTTCCAGTATATTCTACATTTTCATAAATTGTAAAGATTTCTTGTGACACTTAAAAGAAAAGCTTGTTTTTGAAGAAAAGTAAAGTTCACAAAAATTGTGCGAACAATTTCATCGCATCGTGTTTGTTTGAAAAAAGGTAAGTGTCGTGCTTAATTACTCTTAGCTCTCTGAAATTACACATTTCTGCCTTACTGAGCTTCAATTCTTACTCATTGGTCTCTTAGGGGGTTGGCAGGTCTGCAAGACCGTCATTGTGGTACAACATGTGACAAATGAACATGACATCGACATAAATACGACTATTGAACAGATAACAATATATTTTCAGCCACAGCAAGATGTCTCTAAGAGAAAGACTGATAGGGGAAAAAATCTACACTGAGAAAGAATAAGTGGTTTGACAGAGAGACTGTCTTTCCCAAAGAAGAGAGATTAGATCACTGCTGAACGCGGCCAACAGAAACCCCAAAAACAAACAACCCAGGCAAAAATACTTTCACAATGTAAAATATGTAAACGACTTTTAAAGAAAACATATCGGTACAAACTCCTGGATTCCCTAAAAGAAGTCTTAGAAACAGATCCCAATTCAATATGGAAAACCTTAAGAGAACTACAAACATACGATCACGAAATTTATGGTCAAGAAAATTGTCTCGGCGCGAACAAATGGTTTGGAGCATCTTAAAACACTAATCGGAGAGAAACAGAATGTAAAGGGTATGATTTTGCCCAACTTTTGAGAACAGAGAGTTTGCAGTGGTTAATCCCGCAAACGTGGGATAGAATCACCGACAGGGATAACCTAGCTGGTAGTTCGGAAGACCAGTTAAGGGGCTGGTCACGCAGCAGACAATTTGCCTACAGCTGGTCTGGGCAGACTGGTTTAGAAGAGACAGCCATTGTTCTCCAGCCACATCGTAATTGGTGTTTTTGCTAAGGAGGTCTTGAGCCTCTCTTTGACTATGGCTGGTCTGGATGGCTTGGCCTTTCTTTTATACTCCGAGGGGACAGCCCTGGGAGACCGTGGAGCCTTAGTTGGTGGTGTCTTTGTTGAGGTGGACTTGGAGATTTTACAGAGGTAAATATCCGCAGGAGGGATTGTTTTCTTTCCCCCTAGGTACAGGATCTGTCTTGATGTTCCTTTGCACTCCAGATCCAGTCACTTACATGACGTTGAAGATGGCTTTTGACAAAGTGGGAGAGCATCCCCAGAAAGCTGCCTCTGTACAGACTGGCACATAGCCCACTATGGATCTCTGGGGTGGAGATAAAGTGGTGATATGAACCAGGTACCAGGTGGTGATATGAAAGTAAAGAGCATCCCAGAAATCTGCCTCTGTTCAGACTGGCATAGTGATATGAATCAGGTACCAGGTGGTAATATCATGAAGGTTTAAAACCTTTGATTTCTGGGAAAAGGGGTAAATTAAGTGTGACAAGGGTGGTTCTTCCGCTATCAAGCTATGGGATGGTTTGGCTAGATAAGAGAAGGGTTATAGCGTGGAAATCAGGACATTTCTTCTTTATCACTTTCCCCCCGCCCCCCCCCCCCCCCCCCGCCCCACCCCTTCCCCCCTCCCCTACCCCCCACCCCACCCCACCCCCCCCTTCCCACCCCCGAGAATCCTCTCCACAGGTCTGCAAGGGAGACCAAAGGTGTGATAACGTTTTTAAGGAAACGCAAGAGTTCGGGACTGGTCGCTCTTTGCTATTCTGCTAATGACTATTATGAATTATGAGAGTTTTGTCCGGTTAATTTTCTTTTTGACTGAAATAAGTTTTAATGATCCATGTTTTAATATAGGATGAAGACTGTTGGCACTGTGGTTAAAACAAATCGTGTTTTATCCTCGATAGAAGTTTTCTACTGTGTAATCGTTTGGTAAAAGGGAGAGTTAGGTCCCTTTGTTTATTGAGATTCAGCTGGACATAATATTTGTCATGTCGTGGAAGACTTTTTTGTGTTTGAAAGATGATGGATTTGCACCATGACGGAAAACACTCGCTGCAGAGCGATGGCATGGTACACGTACAAATGGTTTGAAAATATTACTATGTTCGCTGCTTTTGATGGAGCTGTAACAGAGGCAGCATGTGTGTTGCTTTTTCGTATCTAAAGCAGCTGGGGAAAAAAATTTTCTTTTCTTTTTTTTGGCTGGTCCATAAACATAGTGTTTGCGTGTTCTGTTTTGGACGTTATCAGACAATCAGTTTGCAATACAGTATTCTGAATTGACCCCCATTTGGATTCAGGGAACAAAATTTATACCCTTTCCCCATCACGTTGATTCTTTGGAAACTGACGTGTCAGATAATGACCACGAGGATAAAACGAGAGTAAATCGGTAATACTCCTGTTAGGGCGTGGCCAATGATGCTCCATGCCTCATGTTACCTACAGTTAGACAGTACTCGGAACGTGCGCTGTTTAAATGGTATTTTGGTGGAACACTATTTCTCTTCACTTCAGCTGGTTAGGCAGACACGTGTTATTTTTTCGGCTGATTGAAGTCTGCTGTGCGACAGTACTTCGGTGACCGTCACTTGTATAACAAATGTAAGAAGTTTTCTTTTAATCATGTACATTTTTTCTTTTGTGTATTCTAATGCGTCCTTGTTGTGATCAATGATATGAGATTTGTGTGTGTGTGTAACAAAGTTGCCCAGCGAAGCCAGATCTGGCCTCATTAGACGCTTCTAGTGGTTCCACTTTGACTAGGGCACAAAGGAGTTTCCCGAAAGACCTCGCTGAAAGGGGCTGGGAGGCCTATATACTCCCAGCGTTCTGGCTCTGAGGCCATTTTCTTCACTGAGCAGAGTGGGGTTGAGGCTGTGACGCTGATTCCGTTATTCAGGTGGTCGTGAATGTAAAGGGGTTGGTGTGGTTGGTTCGATCCAACTATGATTTGAAATAAAAGAGAAAGGAAACCAAAGGGCTGGTTTTGGTGTGGAAGATGATGTGCCCATTTACTCGCTTCTCCGTCACGTATTCCTCTTCCCTCCTTATCCACTTTACAAGAAGATCGCAGAAAAAAATGAAACAAACAGTTGATGTCATGTTAGCAGCATTTAAGAGGTTAAATAATTGTCCTTTAGGGAATTCAGAGTCAGATTATGAAATATTAAAAATGGAGGTAAGGAATACGGTCAGAAAGCTAACATTTTTTTTTTTAAATCCCCAGGCAAAGATGGAATCAAAAACGAAATGCTTAAAGCAATGCCACCTGAAATTTAGTCGAGGGCCACACTACCAAAAAAGGCCTAGAAAATTAAAGTGTCGGCTAGGTACCCCGCATTGAAATTTTTTGATTGATTTGGAGAGAGTGCATTACTTTTTGACATACTAGAACTTTGAAATCAATCTAGTTTGTGAGAAATATACATTTAAAAGTGATACTTTCAGTCAAAAAGACAAGTATTTTTTAAACAAGCAAAATCTGAAAAAAGTCATATGACATACTTCAAACCAACTTTCAGACACCAGGTAATAAAATAATGTAAGTTCTGAGGTATTGGGTTCATAACAGGCAAAAAAAAGGCAAGAAAGAACATAAATAGTTATCAATTTACCTGATTCTGAGAATGAATTATGTCCCTTAGCTGAACTGATGCAATCCTTATGTGCACATACATATTTCCATTGAAATCAGCCCACATTCTATACAGTTCACAAAGTTTTTCTGGACACCATGTTCCTGTGGCTGTGTTGCGCTTCCACTTGGTCTTCTTGCATAAAATGCAGATGGGTGGCGAAACATTGGAACTTGTTCCTCTTCCATTTTCCTGTCGTTGTGGGCTCACGTTCTTTCTTGGTGAAGCTGTACTAGCAGCTTTGCCCTTCTGAAAACGCACCTGTGCTTGTTCTATTCTGCGTTTGCATATAACACTGGGGGTGGTACTGTGCACTTTCTGGCTTCGAATCGAAGCCCAGAAGCTTTTGAGCGGTCACCTGTTCTTCTCCATCTAAGACCGTCCACTGGTGACAGGATCGTGTAGTTGTAATCCATCGAATGTCAGAAAATTGTTCTAAATAGGTAGAAATTTCACATTTGCAACAATGAACAAGACAGTCGTCTGCATGTTAAGGGAAATAACTCACGATGAAAACAACCGTTCAAAAGACGTTTTCGGCCTCATTAATTCGCCAACTTTTTTGCGCTCTACTGATTAATTTAGATAGGTTCGGTGGTTCTAGACTATAAAATCTTAATCTTATGTTATCCAAGTACCTTTCGTTAAAAAAAAATAAAAAATCCATGCAGTTTTCTAGCCAACGAACTTGAACGATAGCTCGATGTGGCCCTCGGACTAATTGCTCCTCTTCTAAAAGAAGTGTTTAACTTAGTTTTAAATTCAGAAAAATATCCGGACTTCTGGAATAACCGGCATCACAATCCCAGTCTTTAAGTCAGGCGGCCAATCCAACCCCAACAATTACAGGAGGCATAACTTTGAATAGTTCACTTGGAAAAGTGTTTTGCAACACAATAAATGAAAGGATTATGAATTATCTTGAGGCAAACCACCTCTTGGCAAAGGAGCAAGCAGGGCTTCAGAACGGGATCACGGACCACTGATCAAATATTCATACTGTCAAAACTTGTTGATAAGGTACTAAGAGACCAAACTAAAAGGCTTTACTGTTGGTTTGTTGACTTCAGCAAAGCATTTCATAATATATGGCATGAAGCTCTACTGATGAAAATGATGCAAGCGGGAATAAATGGTAAATGCTACCAAATAATACAGGATATGTACAATGGGGCTAAGATTTGTACAAGAAGCCAGTCTGGTTTCACTAGGTGTGACGAGAGGTGGATGAGTGGTAGGTGGGTCCTGTAGGGGACACACACACACACACACTCACCCACCCACCCACCCACACACATGCACACACACACACACACACATGTACACACACACGTACTTCTCTCTCTGTCTCTCTCTCTCTCTTTATCACACACACACACACCACACACACACACACACACACACACACACATACACACACACACCATATCTCTCTCTCTCACACACACACACACACACACACACACACACACACACACACCTGAAAGATTTTTTTTAAAATCATGTTCCCAAGGCCGCCGTAAAGAAGAAACAATTTTTTGACGTTTGCCCACAGGCCCCTCGTTTTACACACACACACACACACACACACACACACACACACACACACACACACATACACACACACACACTCATCTTTCAATGAGTGGAGAAGCTCCAGGATGCATTCTATGCCATGTACCCACTCACAGTGAAACATTCTTTTAGAGTTTTGGGACTTGCATGATGTGAGACATAAACATTTTACAACAGACTCCATGAAAACCTTGTTCAGAGATGTCACACCTGATGTGATCTTTGGGTTTCTGAGGAAGACTAACACTTTTCGTTTGATCTAAGATTTTAATGAAAAAAAAGATTTTTTTAACAAAATGTTTGGTGTGTTTTTATTTTAAAGGGTTGTGTGAATGATTTAAAAGAAAATAAATACATGCGATTTGACTTCAACATCATGACAGCCCTGATATGGCCCTTTGCGGTCAGCTGGGCTATCATCAACAATACCAATATCACACACACACACACACACACACACACACACACACACACACACACACACACACACACGCACACACACACTTAAACACACACATACCAACACCAACCCACACCCACCCACCCACACATTTAAACACACGCTTAAACACACACACAACACACACACACACACACACTGTGACGAGTAGTGGTTGCAGGTGTCCTTAAGGGAAAGGACTCTGAGTGAGTTATCTAAAGAATTATAGAGTAGTATTATATCAAAATTCACCACCATCCTCTCACTTAGTAGTTGGGGAAGCAGCAACTTTCTGGTAGTAATCATCGAAAGAAAATTCATTTTTCACCCTGGACTGCTATGGACATTCAAGAATGGCTTAAAAATAATTCACCTTTGGTGTATGCATTTAAACATACTTGTTCCCATAGTGGCAGACAGAATCAAACATAGGTTCAGACATTAAATGATGTATGAACGACAAATACGCTGACACAAGTAAAATGTGTGTGTGGGGGGGGGGGGGGGGGGGAGGAGGGGGAAGGGTTGAGAGGGGAGAGTGGCACAGATTTGAAATCTATTCTGCCGTTTGGGTTTGTACAGTTTGTACAAGAGGATGGTTGGGACTGATTGGGTGGAGTTGACAAGTGACTCGTCACAAGGACAAAAGTGAGCAGAGAAGAGTAAGAGGGTGGCGACGGCTTCCTTTGTAGTGGTATGGATGGCCCAGAAAGTAATGGAGCCATTTTCACACACACACACACACACACACACACACACCAGTAGATAATAAGGGGAAGGAAAGAAATGGCAGCAAGGACAGGCGCTACAGTTAGGTTAAAAATTCTCTACCACACTGACCTCAGCTTTGCACGTCTTATTGCATTGGCTTGCATCAATAATCAGACAGACAGAGCAAAGGGAGTGAAAGAAGAACAGGGTTAACGGGATGGAGGCTGGCACTGTAAAATGGTATAAACTGATAACCCTAAGTGCTGTTTGTGTGTATGAGAGAGAGAAAGGGATTGGGGTGATGATTGTGGGTGAGGGGGTGGAAGGGTGGAAGATGGTAGCTGTCAATTGTTGTGTCTCACACACACACACTCACACTCACACTCACACACACACTTCAATTTCAATTTTTTTTTCTAAGTAAAACTGCATGCATTACTAACCCAGGTCTATCATCCTCTGTTGTTGAACTGAAGGTCACATGGTCGTGTTCCAGGATAACGTCAATTAAATATCAAAGTGGAGTGTGGCTGCCTTAATGGTGGGATGAAAAAAAGGTCATACACACAAAACTCCACTTCCTTTTTGGGTAGATGGGATTAATCCTTGGCTGTCTATACAGGAATGTCCGCGGAAAAAAAGAGAAGCAAAAAAGTGCTTGCACGTCGTTGATAAGATTTTATGTTTGGTTCACAAATCTTGAACGAATTTATGAGCACATGTTCACTGACTTGCGAAAAACCTCCGCATGGGAGAGAGAGCGAGAGAGGAGGTGGGAAGAGAGACTCATCATTTGCCGTGAGGTAAGAGGACATTTTCTCCAGATGAAGGGGAAGAAATATCTCTATAAAACAAGATCAAAAACAGAATTACTGAACCTCAGAGTGAAAGTCCATGGAGCAAAAGCCCTGAGGACTGGCCAAAAACCATAAAGGCTAAAGTCCTCAGGTTTAAATGGCTCTGAAGTCCTGGGGCCAAAAGTCCACAGGGTGAAAGTAGTCAGGCTCCATTGAACTTCACAGCATAATCAATAATATAGATAGGTAGCGGTGATAATACGGAAATGGATTTTATATAGACGAAGTGGCAAGAATTCAGGAATTCATATTTGCTCGATAAGTGGCAGCCTTTCATAGCACACCCTAGCGGGTAAAAAAGGCGAGAGAGTTCGCAGATTGTCATGAAGCTTTCTCACGTGTGAGAAATAATGGCCACAGTGGTAACGTTCGGTGATTGCGACACAAAAAGTTGTTCTGTGATCAAATGATCAAAACGCTAACCCGTCAACAGTGAACAAGAGTTTGAAGAGGCGGTTGCAATATTCATTTGAATGGGTTTTTTTTTTCTTGCATCCGCTTGTTGAGTCCCCTCGCCTGCTCACCGCAAAGGTAAGCTAGCCACTTTGTGATTCTCACACAACTATATGAAAATCGCATCTGGAACTAGTACGAGGAAAAATTATCGCTTTATTGCTTATCATTGTCATGTGTGAGAATCCTTGATCTTTCAAGCCAACCACCAAAGCCGTAGACAACACGTTTCACTCAATCCTGTTTTTTGCCAAATCCTCTGCATGGATTTTATTATTTCTGGAGCTCTAACAATCTCAAGTGTTACCTTTTGCCACAGTACTCCCCAACAGGTATCCAGCTGATGAGCTTTCTCAGAAGATGTTGTTATATGTGCTCTATGGGAACAAGATATGGCAGTTGCTAACGAGAAAACGTTTCCTTTCTGATCACTAGCAACGCTTATCTTGTTTGTACCGAAGATGAAACGGAATTTAAATGAAAAGAAATTGAATTAGAAATGTGGTTGTTTAAATTTTCGCTTTGTTTTCATGATGTCGTGTTACTCAACTGGGCGAAATTTGCCAACGTTTTCTTGAATTGTGCTAATTAAGATCTCCCTTCACCTATTATAAGGATTCGCTACAATTAATATATATGGCAGCATTTCGTGTGTGTGTGTGTGTGTTTCTAATCCATGATATAGGTGTACCAACAGGTGAAACACCTGGCAACTGCTATTTTGTTTGTTGTTGTTGTTATTGTCGTTGTTTCTCTAAACCAGTTATGCTTGTATATCCAGATTGTTTTTGCCTTGTACCTGGCATTATAATGCTGTTGAAAACATTTTTACAGTAATGTAGACCTAAATAGTAGATTTATACAACGAAAATACAGATTTCACATGCAGATCACACGCGCACACACACACACAAAATTAAAAGTCGTTGCAGAAGACTCTTGATTCACTTAAATGCAATAAGAAAAACGTTACCCCCAAAAAGAGAAATTATCCAGGGGCAAGTATTATCAAACAAGCACGAATGGACAGAACCTGAAATGTCTGTAAAACCAGAAATAAAGATTCATGAAAAATAATGATAAAACATGGGAAAATGTCAAACATTGATAATCAGAATACGTCTAAAATGTACAGCTCCTATGATTACTACCATTAAGGACAGAATAAAAAAATCAGAAATGAAAATCATGGGATTTAGTATCAAAGTGCTGTCCGTCAGTTTCGGGCTAAATAGGGTGGCCACAGGGGAACAAAGACGCTCTGGCTGAGAAGTGACTCAGCAAAACGAGACTGAGCGAAACGTGATGTGGTAAAACGTGATTGGCCGAAACGGATGGGATGAAACATACTACGGCAAAATGTGACTGGCCGAAGCATGACGGGTGAAATGTGACTGGGCTATTCTTAGGCATGGTCAAAGTCCACATGTAGGTCCAAATCCACGTGGAAACACGGACAGACATTGCATCACACATGTTGCATCACAAAGACCCTTAGAAAAATTTAACAAAGACCCCTGCCTCACCCATTATTTGACCCCTGGAAACTGTCACAAAGAACCTGCCACACCCATTGCTTGTGAGAAGACAAAAATCTGTTGACCCTGTTCCCCCTCCAGGGGTCTGTGTCTGTTTTCACATGATAAGCACCCTCCTTCACAAAATCGAAAAGGCTGTGTGCCAGTCTCCAGTTGTTGCTGTGAAGATGTATCAGCTGTCTCTGTGTTAGCATTCTGTGTGTGTGTGTGTGTGTGTGTGTGTTGTGTGTGTGTGTGTGTGCGTGTGTGTGTGTGTGTGTGGGTGGGTGTCTTTGTGTATGTGTTACATTCCTTACCTACACAGTAGGTTTACGAATCGGTCAAACATCTGGAAACTGATGTGTTATTTGGTGTTGTTATTGTTGTTGTTTTCATACACCAACTATTTGTATAAACCCAGTTTGTTTTTGCCTTTTTCTGGCATTATCATATAGTAGTCAACATTTTTTTTTAATTATGTAGACCTAAATAGAGGATTTGTTTAATGAAAACAAAGATTTCACATGCAATTTCCCCTCAAAAGAATCACAAAATGTTGAAAAAATTTTTTCTCAAGTCTTCATAAAACATTCCATTTCGCTTAGATAGGACAAGAAAAAACAAAACTTCATCATCTTCAGAAAAGAACATTTAGTCAGGAGCAACTATTTTCTAACAAACATGAATGGACAGAACAAATATGTATACCCCCCCCCCCCTCCCCCAAACAAACAAACAAACAAAAATCAGATGTGTTGATAAAAACGTCGCAAAAGGTTTAAATGATTATTATCAAAATACGTCTAAAATGCACAGCTTTAAAGATTGCCACCATTAAAAAAAAGATTGTAAAATGAAAATGAAAACCAAAACATTTAGTTTCAAACTGCTTTCCATCAATTTTAACGTTCTTATACATATGCATTTGGAAAGTTAGCTTACTTGGCGATTTTCGGGAATGTGTGTGTGTGTGTGTGTGTGTGTAGAACAACTTGATTCTACCTGATTTCGGGCGAAACAGGTTGGCCATAGGGGAACAAAGACGCGCTAGCTGAGACGTGACTCAGCAAAACGTGAAAGGGCGAAACCTGATTGGGCGAAAAGTGCCGTGGCAGAACGTGACTGGCCGAAGTGTGATGGGAGAAATGTAACTTAGGCGTTGTCGAAGTCCACGTGAAAGTCAAAGTCCACATTGAAACCCAGTGAGACATTGCATTACACGTAATTCATCACGTCAACCTTTAGAAACGTTCACAAAGAACCTGCCACAGGGGGTACTTGCCTGCAAGACAAAAGTCCACTGTGGAGCTTCTACTCTTTCTCTCTCCCCCCCCCCCCCCCCCCCCCCCCAGGGGTCGGTGTCTGTTGTCAATCACAGTGAACACCCTCTTTCACATTCTTCCCAACCCCCAGAACGTGACTGGCCGAAGCGTGATGGGAGAAATGTAACTTAGGCGTTGTCAAAGTCCACGTGAAAGTCAAAGTCCACATTGAAACCCAGTGAGACATTGCATCACACGTAATTCATCACGTAAACCTTTAGAAACGTTCACAAAGAACCTACCGGGTACTTGCCTGGAAGACAAAAGTCCACTGTGGAGCTTCTACCCTTTCTCCCCCCCCCCTCCCGACCTCCCCCCCCCCACCCACCCCCACCCCCACCCCCAGGGGTCGGTGTCTGTTGTCTGTCACAGTGAACACATTCTTCCCAACCCCCAGAAGGGGGAGTTACGTACATAAGGTGTTGTGCAAACCAGCAAGGTGGCCAAAGGTGAAAGTGACCAGATGACCACCTGCTGGCCCAAGTGTGGAGCCCAAAGGGCGATAATCGCCTGCGTGTTAATTGGGAAGACGGACACACACACACACACTCTTTCTCTCTCTCTCTCTCTCTCTCTCTCTCTTTGTGTGGCCAGAAGAGTTATATGAGCGGGGTAAGGGTGCGGTGGGGGCTGCGATAGGCGGTCTGGCCCACTCGTGAATGGGGGGGGGGGGGGGGGGGGGGGGTACGTGGAGCACTTAGAGGTCTTGTTTTGGTTGTCTTTTGTTGTTACCCCAGCCCATCTCCCTCGTCGCCTCCCCCTCCCCCTTTCCCCCCCCCCCCTCCCCCCATCACCTTTGTTTTATGGCCTAGGTTCATTTGGGCAAGTCGGCTGGTGCTGGCCACTGTAAAAACTCGGTCATGTGAAAGTAACTGAGGCTGACGGAGATAGTATGGGAACGTTCGCCCCACGGGCTTTCGTTCCGAGATGACAATTTTTCACAATAGCACAAACTTGACTCGCACACACACACACACACACACACACATGGCGCGCACGCTCGCATACCTCTGTGTGTGTGTGTGTGTGTGTGTGTGTGTGAGAGAGAGAGAGAGAGAGAGAGAGAGAGAGAGAGAGAGAGAGAGAGAGAGAGAACTGGGAACTCAGAGAGAGAGAGAGAGAGAGAGAGAGAACTCAGAAAACTTTTATTCGATCAAGGATTGAGACTTTAGGCAGAGCCTATTCATCCAATCTGTCCTCGCTAAGATAAATCATGCAATGGGATTTAAAGACAAGAAAACGAAAAGAAAAAAAATTGGAAAATGACAAAAGGACAGAAAAACAGGCACAGAGAGAGACACACACACAAGACAGACAGGCAGGCAGACAGAGAGAGAGGGGAGAGAGAGAGAGAGAGAGAGAGAGAGAGAGAGAAGACGAAGAAGACGACGACGACGACGCACAAACAAATTGAAGGACTGACACAAATGTCTGCATTTTATTCCCTCTGTCCTAGCTCAGATTTTGACTCCCTTCCCGTCTTTCCTTTCTCCCACCCTGGTCTCCCCGCCTTCTGTCAGTCCGTGGCCCCCGAGAAAGAAACGGCCTGTCCCACTGCCGTTGACAGCATTCTCGCCCTGTGTGTGTGGCTGTCCTCGATTCTATGGAGTCACCGCCAAGCCTAAAGGCCCGCGCGAACTGTGTCGCGTGCGGAATTGTGCGCGCTTCTCTTCACTGATTGGTCAGATATTGTACCCAGAGCTGTGCGCCCATCTGTTCACTGACTGGTCAGAAACAAGTGTCCAGAGTTCTTTGGGCGATCTTTTCAGATATGTCAGAAATATCAAGCAAACAACAACAACAACAACAAAATTGTATGTCTATTTCCACACTTAATTTCGCTAATTGAGGCCTTTTGGAATGCGCGCATAATTTCTCTTAGAATCGAGTGCACACCTGTGTGTGTGTGTGTGTGTGTGTGTGGAGAGAGAGAGAGAGAGAGAGTGACTCGTGACTTTAATGTGAGACCATCAGCCTATTCACATGAGTATGCAACAAGAAAGAAATCAATTTTATATAGTTAGAAAAACATTTACCATGACTGCAACTAAACATTCTTCCATGACAGTAAGTACATGCAGAATTCTATCTTAATTATACATAAATGCTTTTTAGTATTGTTATAACGGTTTCACAATTTTTTTAACGGTCTTTAACGGTTTTATTATTTTTTTTAAGAGATTAGCCCAAAACCATCCTCGGGTCACAACAGACGTACCTGCTAAATTTCAAGAAGATCGGGTTTTAAACAGTTTCTTTTATAGGGTTTGGTGTTTTTAACGGTTTTTAATTGTTATAAATAACGTTTTTTAACTGCCAAATAACGGTTCTAATTTTAGAGAAGTAGTCCTGTACCTGTGCAATGTCACAACGTCAATTTGAAGAAAAGCAGAGGAAAAATATACTACTCAAAAGAATTTAAGGGCCACATTCATTTTTGATATGGTTTACATAATACAGCATAGCATAAAACATGAAATGTTTATGGCCAATTTATTTACTCAAAGTGTGACAAGTGCTTCACAGAAAACTGGTTTTGGCAATTGTTCAGTCGAATCTGTGTCAAAGGTGTTACGCTGGTCCGCAAAAGAAGCTCAAAAACCACGAGAAAACGGTCGCAATTTGAGTGCGCCTAGCTGGCGCAGCAGTGTTCGGCTGTCTGAAAACTGCATTGCACATGCAAGCCGAACCTTTAATGAACACTTGTCAACCTGATTCGCTGACCAGTGGTTTTGATAAGGGCCGCTTCTGGGGGGGTGTTCAAACATGCCACCAAGACGCAAACTTAGTGACGCTGAGAGAGGGATGGCTGTGGCCTGGCTACAAGAAGACGTGGCGGTCCGAGAAGTTGGCAGACGACTTAGAGTAACACATTCTGTCATTCAAAGACTGAGAGACCGGTACAACAACTATGGGAGAGTACAGACGACAGGATCGCTTCATCACCCTGGCGGCACTACGCAATAGAACCGCCACCGCCAACGTGCTCAGGGGGCAGCTGAGAGCAGCCAGCAACGTCCTCGTCAGCGACCAGACGGTTCGCAACCGCCTGCGTGAGGCCAACATGCGGTCAAGGCGTTGAGCATTGCGACCTCCACTGACCAGAGCTCACCGTGCTGCTCGTCTGGCTTGGGCTCAACGACACCTGGCCTGGACAAGGCAGCAGTGGTCCAGGGTGCTCTTTTCTGATGAATCCTGCTGCACCCTGTCCTTCAACGACGGCAGGATTCGCGCCTGGAGGCGTGTTGGAGAGCGCTTCATTGGCGCCACTGTTGCGGAGCACGACCGCTATGGTGGTGGGTCCCTGATGGTGTGGGGTGGCTTCAGTCTTCATCAAAGAACACCCCTGCACAGTGTCCAAGGCTACCTGACCGGCGTAGCCTACAGGGACGACATTCTGGAGCCAATCGCTGTACCAGCTTTGCAGGCCATGGGACCAGGAGCCATACTACAGGACGATAACGCCAGGCCGCACAGAGCTCGGGTCGTACAGAACTTTCTCCAGCAGCAGCAAGTCACCAGGATGGAATGGCCTGCCCGCTCACCCGATCTGAACCCCATCGAACATCTTTGGGATGTTCTGGGCGGTCGTACACGCAACAACCACCCTCCTGCACACAATCTCGACGTCCTGTTCAGGAATCTGGAGCAGGAGTGGCAGGCGATCCCCCAGAACACCCTCCAGACTTTGGTCAGATCCATGAAACAGCGCTGCCTTGACTGCATCAACGCCAATGGCGGTCACACACGATATTGACTCTTGACATTCTGACAGTCGGTTGTTCTGAATTTGCAAAATGGGGGTGTGTCCATGTCAATGAAATTTTCGCGATAATTGATTTGCACTTCTTGATTAAATTGTGTCCAATCGATGATCAAATGATTGAATTAAATGTTTGTTGGTTGATTTCAGCTGTCGGACTTATGAGATATTATTGGGGAGTGATGAACTGTGTGGCCCTTAAATTCTTTTGAGTAGTATGTCTTTGAAACCGTTATAACAGTTTTTTTTAACGGTTTTTAACCCGAAGAGTGCCCTTAGGCCGTCAGTCGACGCCGAAGTAAAAGTGCTTTCCCAGTGCCCATGGGCCGTCCACTGACGTCATGCATTTTTCTTGAATTTTCATTCGTTACTATTTCTATCAACGGAAGAAGTCCAGATTCAAAATCTTCATTCAATTTCCTTCAAAAATTGTATAGATTTCATTTTTCTATCTTTTGTAGTTTCTGAGCTAGAAGTTTTTGTTAATTATGACCCCCAAATCATGAGATTTCCCTGGCACCTGGGAAAACCTTTGTTTGTACTATTTTTTTTTTAGAGATTAGCCCAAAACCATCCTCGGGTCACAACAGACGTACCTGCCAAATTTCATTGCAATCGGTTGAGCCGTTTTTGAGTCTATAGCGTACACACACAGAGACAGAATTTGCCATTTATATATTAAATATATATTAGATATATATATATATATATATATATATATATATATTATTTTAAAACTCATGATATGAATGCTGTTGATACTAGCATGCAAAACACATGTTTCCTATTTCATTTCCATCATCGTATTTTCGTATACATATACAGTGGAGACCTTTCTACACCTGCGTGAGAGAGAGAGAGAGAGAGAGAGAGAGAGAGAGAGAGAGAGAGAGAGAGAGAGAGACTGACACAGTATGTCTTCATTTTACAGCCTCGGTGCTATCTCAGACTTTGACTACCCTCCCATCTTTCCTTTCTACCCCCCCCCCCCCCCCCCCCCCCAGTTCCCCCTCCATGTTCCCAGTTTCTCCATCTTCAAATTCCCCCACCCCCACCCCTAGTCCATAAGTCCAAATCTTTGCCAAGTCATTACTATGAAGACAGTGCAGTTGTTGGCCTGCGCTTGTTTTTTCCACCACTATTAGATTGTTCGTCTATGTATTTGTCTGACTTTATTCAAGTTTAAAAGGCTGTGCCAGTCTTGAATAAAAGTTACTCTGTGTTAGGTTTCCTTATGGGAGCAAACGTTACCCCACTTGTTTACTGTTTATTGTTTACTGTTCCCTGCCTCAAGTCATTTCCAATTTTACTTTAAGGGTAGTTCAGTTTTCAGTGCGAACGTTTTCTTTTCAGGAAAATGGGGGGGGGGGGGGGGGGGGGGGGGGGGGGGGGGGGGGGAAAAAAAAGGAAAAAAAATAAATTAAAACTAACTTGACGACAATAAATGTCTTGATGAAGTCAGATATATGTCTACCTTAATCCTTGCCAAAAATGAAATGAATCATCCAAAGCATAGAACTCTGTTAAATTAGAGCTAACCCTGGCATCATCAAGGGAGACAAACATACAAATCCGAAGAAACGGTTGTATTACAAAAGGGTCCATATCTCACAAGGCATGCAGGGAATCGACCATTGTTTTCGTAATTCTAGCATGAACAGACTTTTTGAGTCATGGTTGATATTTTTTGCTGCAGATTTGGACTACGGCATTTTGGCAAATGCATGTCACAGCATGGAGACCCTTACATCAGAGCGTAGGTTCTTACCAACACATGTTTTAAAATTCCACTACAGAGAAACTCAGAATACTTAATAGTGCTTCAGTTGTGCATTGCAACATGCTACAAACTTGTGAAAAGCCGTGTCTCTACTTTGACGTTTAATGTGTTCATTTCTTGTTTGAAATGTGGTTTTCCAAGCTCATTCTGTGGACAGGCCAGGGAGGGTTGCTGTATATCTTTGCTGATGATGGTATCTCTGAAAATCCCTGAATGGTAGCCTTATACGTATTTTTTTTCTTTTATATAGATAGAACAAGGAATGATTTTAAGCATGTTTGGTCAAACCTACACCTTAAGGTTTGTATACAGGTTAGAGTTCGGGGTTACACCAGGTAGTTTAACGACAAAGTTTGAACAGATGAAATCGTCCTGGCTCTGTTAATTTCTTTTTCTTTTTTGACACGAAAAATAAAAAAAAAAAGATTATATCCTGAAATTTGGGGTCAGTAAATTAGTTCAATGCCATATGTCAGCAAAAATAGCAGAATGATGCATGACTTGCAGATTCATTGTGTTTCTACACCATTTGGTAAGGCACTATGATTTTGGAGTGAGAAGTCTAGCAGACGACAGGAAAATGAAGGGTCATGTGGATCGTGCTTGCATGGAGAAAAACAGGACATGAGACCTGCCTCAGAGTTAGGTATGGTATGGGTCAAGGGCTGCTGGACCCTGCATTGAATGTGTTTTGGTACTGGCTGATCTTCTGAGAAAAGTCAGGTGCAGCTTTGAGTGTAATAGAGAATACACAAGGTTTGGGGCCAAAACTGTAACCGTGGACTCGGACCTGTACAAACTGATGGACGACGAGCAGATAACTCGTGACATCCGCACAGCAAGTACAGTTTTACAATTAAGTTCTCCTTTTTTTGTTTTCGTTTGTTTGTTTGCTTCTGATCTTTTTTTTAAAGCAGGAAATAATTCTAAAAGAATATACATGTTCTAAACAATTGATTTAGAAAATAAGACCCAGCATTTCACAAATTTGATTAAAATCAAAATTTTAAGATATCAAATTTTTGGGGGGAAAAAGGTCGTAAAACGTTCTCTATAGTTTTCGCTGAAATGGACTTTCGCGTCAAAGTGACATATATTAACTTTATATTCTTTCCATACATTAGAAACGTTATTCAAAAAAAAGAAGAAAACTTGAACATTCTATAAATTCAGTTCGGAGCTTTTGAATGTGTGTGTGTGTGTGTGTGTGTGTGTGTGTGTGTGTGTGTGTAACCTGAGTGAAAAAGGTCGCTATTACAATGCATAGCTCTGCTACCAAGTTTTGTTTAGTAACTGTTTTATATATTTCTTTCTTTGTTTTTAAGTATATTCATTTATTTTCTACTCAGTTACAATAAAATGCTTTTTTTTAAAATCACAAAAAACCGGAGCCTTTTTATTTGCACATGCAAGAATTAAAAAAACAACAACAAAAAAAAACAACTATTGGGTTAAAAGACACGTAGAAGTTTGATCACAACAGGATGTATTTTGTTTGGCTGGAACACACACACACACACACACACACACACACACACACTGGACAATGTTTGTCATATGGAAAATCAGTTAATAAGCTATATTTGTAGTCTTGTTTTAAAAAGATGATAAAGGAGAGTGAAAGCTGCGTCTCTAGACCCGCCAAACGAACGGAGCAAGTTACAAATAATTAGTACCTGACAAATTCATTACTGAAAAAACAATAGGGAGAATGACAAAGTTTATATGGTGGTGATAGAAATTTTAGTAGCAGTTATGTGCTCTTGGATTGATCAGAAGGACATAATTGAACATTAAAGAAATATGAAAAGAAGGGGTAGAGAAGACTTGTTAGAATAGATAGAAAGAAAATAAACAATAATGATAATAATGATAATCTTTTTTTAAATAATCAAATTAGAATGAAAATAATAAATAGTAATAAAGAATGGAAAAATTACAAAAATAATAGAAAAAGTTCAATGATGAATAATAGGAAAAATGATGATTCGGAAATATAAAACAAAGTAATCAAATCAAAAAGATGATAATGTAATAATTTATATAACAAAATAACAGAACGAAAATCATGAATAATAGTAATAAAACATAGTCAATCAACGATGACAAGAAAAATCAATAACCAAATTTAATGAGTGAAGCTAGTCGTGCCTAACAAACATTAATACAAATCCAGCCAAAGCACAGGGTGCCAAGTAATGCTTACTGAATGCACATCATCAAATAATAACTTTTCGACAGATGTGCATGCTGAGCAAATAAGCAAAAGAATCAACAGATAAAGAAAAGTAATCACAACCATTCACTGAGACAGTAAAGGGAGAAACAAAGGTATTCATGGTAACAAAACTGAAACACAAATCAATAAACAGGTTCTAATTCATTTTCTCTTCAACGTTCAACAACAATAATTTACATATAACTTATGATTAAACAAACTGTTGCCGAGCTAGTCTTCCTTTATTTTTAAAAAAAAAAAGGAATAATTTTATCTAGAAGGGAATGACAGTTCCCCCGACAATACATTAATAATTGGCAAAGATCTTTAAAAAAAAATAAATAAAAAAAAAAGAAGGGAGGGGGTAAGGAGGGTTGGGAGAAAGGCGCACCACACACACACACACACACACACACACACACACACACACGTACACACACACAAATTCAAATGCATTATAAGAAAAGCATTTTAAAGTACTGAAATAAAGATAATATTCATATCATTTTGACACTAAAACCCATCATTTAAAAGAAAGCAGAATATCCTGATAGACTTAAGAAAAAGAAAACATTAAAGAAAATCTACTTTTGTCAAGTATTTCTCTTTATTTAATTTCTTAATCAAGTAAGTAAGCAGAGAGAGTCAATAATTTTAAATAATTCCGACCATAAAAATTCACCGGTATCTATGCAAAAACAAATTCCAGATGCTGTTTAAGCACAGTCTGATCATTGCTCTCTCTTCTCCTTTTCCTTTTTTTCCTTTTCTATTTTTCTTGTTTTCCTTTGTTGGTCACTGTCGTTTGTCTGGCCTGTAGAAGTCTTACAGGACCGAATCGCGTTTCTTCTGTATTGTCATGTGTTCATTCTGCTGGTATGGCGGTCTGATCACATAATTTGTATTTCACATGCTTCAACTTCCTACCAAAACAGACTCTACTTTCATCCTGAGAGAGAGAGAGAGAGAGAGAGAGAGAGAGAGAGAGAGAGAGAGTCTATGCTCACTGACCTCAACATGAATAAACCTGTATGTTACAAATTCATTATTTAAACCCGAAGGGTTTGTCTGAAACTCACATTATAGAAACGGGGATGAAACTGTGGGATCAAAATGTTTGTGTCGTGTTGTGGAAAAAATATTAGTCGCTGCCATGCTCACTCCGCGTTTTGCAGCATCATTCAACAAGCGAAAATTTCCGGACTGATAACCACATATAGAGATAGAAGAAAAGGGAGAAAGAGCTTTGAGCATTCAGTATTCTTTAAGGTAAAGCTGAGCCGTGCTTCTGATAAAACGCTAAATAAATCACGCTAGTCCCACAATAGGTGCGGGTATGAATGATGAAGTGGAGAATCCTGTATAGATAAATCATGGAAGTCGCAGTAGATAATGATAATGAACAGAGAAGTGGAGAAATACATAGATGAGTGGGCTGACACCTCATCTACTGCAGGGACTAGATTTTGAAACTGTGCATTTTTCTCTCATCTGCGCTTGAAAGGACACGTTCTTTAAAACTTCGCATTATATTATTATTATTATGGTTACTATTAACATAATTTGTATTTTACTTTGTAGTGAAGCATTCTCTTTTAATTGGTAAATCTGTATTCTCTCTCTCTCTCTCTCTCTCTCTCTCTCTCTCTCTCTCTCTCTCTCTCTCTCTCTCTCTCTCGACTCTCGTGTGTGTGTGTGTGTGTGTGTGTGTGTGTGTGTGTGTGTGTGTGTGGATCTATCTATCTAGCTATCCAGCTATTTTTTTCAATGGATGTGACATTCGTACTTTTCATCACTTCAGAATAAGACTAGTTTTTCAGTTGCTCTGTTTCCCCAAGATTTTTATCTTTTGTATTTTATTATGTACAGAATTTGCATGGAGGTAGGCCTAAGCCCTGTATAATAACAGCAGGGCAGTTGATGATTATAATCAAAGATTGAAAATTAATAATCAGCAAATTATTCCTGTTTTCAAGAACAAAAAATATATAGCAAATGGACTAAAGTGGGTAAAAAAAAAAAATTATATTGAACCGTAGAAATTCACTGCAAAAGAAAATATAAAAATCAAATTAAACTATCAAGTCATAATATCAATCACGGTAGTAATAAATATGATAAATAAATAACAAACGTAACAAGTAAATGTTCATAAACCAAATTAAAAAATTATAAATAGACATGTAAACAAATGTGTGAACAAATAGCAGTAAATCAGACCCTTTTCTTATTAGAGAAATAAGCAAAAATAACGTTCATTGACAGAATTTAAAAAAAAACACACACACACACACGAAAAAAAAACAACAACAACTGATAAACAAGAAAACTAGGGGGAAAAAAGATGAACAAACGGACAGATAAGAAAATGGCAAAACATGTTTTAGAAAAAAATAAAGTAAAATGACACAAAAACAAATGAACAAATAATGTAAAATAAATGTCATAAACAACATAAAAACAAATGTTGTAAAATAAAGAATGAAGTGAAATGAGAAATGAAATCTTAGTGACTTATGTATATTTTGATACGTAAAAACCTGTAGTAGTTAGAAAATGAATGTAAATGATTCATTTTGTTGTTGTTGTTAATTCATTTATTCCTTTTCTCTGTACTTTTTTATGTTTATTTTGTCAAATTTAAAAAGTTTGTCGACTAATTTTTTTTCCTTTCGTTTCTGAAGCAAAAATTATATCATCTACCTATCTATCTAACTTCACCTAATTATCTATTCGCATATTTATCTATTTTTTGTTAACGCTACAATTATTATCATTTCTGTAGTTTATACTATTCGTTTTTATCATTTATTTATTTTATCATTTATTTATCAGACTAGATTAATTTATTAACCGACCAACCAATTAATCACAATCGATCGATTGATTAAACAACTAATCAATCAATCCATCGATCAATCATAATTGATTGATTAATCAATCAATTTGCCAAGATGTGTGGGTGTCGGAAAAAGACAGGATAAAAACCCTTAAAAAAAAGAAGTAAAATGACACAAAATGTGTTTAAAAAAATGTAAATTAGTATATATATATATAAACATGAAAACAATTACTTATATATACGACGAGTAAATGGAATATCTGTGTATAATAACATAAAATGATGTAACAAATGT
>CM031598.1:89279829-89309829 GCA_018398815.1 Conus ventricosus
GAAACGAAAACGTCATACTTTCAAAAGGATATTAGGTATATAGAACAAAATCGAGAGAGCGCGCGCATATGCACACACACAAGCTTTAAAGACAGTTGTATAGTTAAGTAAAATATTTTTTTGTGTTTGTTTTATTTGGAAGGGCGAGTGTTTTATGTTCTTCCTCTGTCTTACAGAGAGAGAGAGAAGAGAGAGAGAGAGAGAGATTTAAAGACAGTAGAATAATCAAGTGAAATATTCTTCGAGTTTGTTTTATGTGGGGGGGGGGGGGGGGGGGGGGGTAAGTTCTTCCTCTGCTTTACACGCACGCACGCACACACACACACACACACACACACAACACACACACACACACACCAAACTGGATTCACGCAATCTTCACACGCACTTTAAAGAAGGTTCTGGATTTTAAAGAGAGTTCTGATTTATATCTACACACACACACACACACACATGCTAAAGATGAATCGCGAAAGGTGGCTGGCTGGACTGTCCACCTTGGAACGGGTACTTCTACCCGCACAGAGGCGGGGATCAACCTTTCAGCGACAGTACGTTCTACCCTCCGCGTGTCTGTCCCCACAAACCCCGCCCAGCCCCACGTATCGGCAGCCGCCAAGCCAGTCCTGACTGGAGCTAACAGACCTGGCTGGCGCAGTATGCTTATGAAGCCCGCAGACGTGCCGAATTTCGGGGCTTGACAGGCTGAGCCTGGTAAAAATGATTGTTATGTTCCTCTTAAATTAGTAGTATGACAATATCCTTATTATCTCATGATTGGTAATCAGTATTGACAGCAGTTAGAATAACCACATTTTAAAGTAATTTTATCACCATCTGTGAAATGTGAATATGAACATAATTGTTATTATAGGTGTAACATGAACATTAGCATCAAATAAAACCGAAAAAAAGGCGGTTGCCTCTAAGCCATCAGTCATCAGACTTTCCGTTACGGTCTGTGCGTACAAGTTGGCATACGTGAATATCATCAAACTACATCTAACGCCTGCCAACGGTGAAGAAAGAAATAAGAAACGTAGGCTTAATATGACTGGAGATTTCTGGGTCTGGCGATTCAGTTTGATCATACACAAAAGTATAAGCCAGCTAAACACTTGCTTGTGTATTGTTTGAACTCATAACAATGTCAAAGTATGATTTTTGAGCGTGTTGAAACCAAATTTTAAGACAGGGTGGGGTGTGCAGTCTGATGACAAAGAGACAATGTCGGATATGTGGGTAGGGTTTGTTTTGATGAACCGTTTTCACGGTAGTGTTTTAACTGCTGTTGTTTCAGATGTCTTCTGTCGGTGGGTGTAGTGGACATCCAAGTGGTCCACCCTTTCTGATGACCCTGCTGAATATCCTTGGGATCCATTTGTGGTGATTGTGGCTGGCGTAATCAGAGCAAGTTGTCTCCCTTCCAGCAATATTGTGTATCAAATAAGCGTTCCAAAAAATTACATATCTTTTTCGTATTGTGTATCAAATAAGCGTTCAAAAAAATTACATGTCTTTTTCGTATTGTGTATGAAATAAGCGTTCCAAAAATTTACATGTCTTTTTTGCATTTTGTATCAAATAAGCGTTACAAAAATTTACGTCTTTCTCGTGTTGTGTATCAAATAAGCATTACAAAAATGTGCTTGTCTTTTTCGTATTGTGTATCAAGAAGCGTTACGAAAATGCGCTTGTCTTTTTCGTATTGTGTACAAAATAAGCGTCACGAAAATTAACATGCCTTTTTTTTCGTATTGTGTAACAAATAAGCGTTACGAAAATGTACTGGTCTTTTTCGTCTTTTCGCTTGGATAAGCGTTGCATAAATGTGCTTAAAATTTTTTTTTAAATCAAATGAGCGTTACAAAAATGTACTTGTTTTCGTATTTGTGCATCAAATAAGCGGTAAAAAATTTAATGTCTTTTATGTATTGTGTATCAAATGAGACAAGAATATGCTTGTGTTTTTCGTATTGTGTATTAAATGAGAGTGATTGTTGAGAAGCCTTCATTAAGGGTAGATTGAAATATGAGTACTCTCTGTTTTTACCTATATCCCATTAACCATACTCCATGAATCATAGCTGTGCTGTCATGATATGTCTTTCATCGATCACACGACTATACCCCAACCGTTTCTTCCAATCTTTCGTTACACCATTAAACTGAACAAATGTTCACAAAACCTGCCATCGCCAGGTTATTTCCCATAACAATAAAATAGACAGCAAAGTCTAAAACAGTCGATCAACCTTTATTTGGCCTTTTTTTTCTCTTGCTCACAGCAAAATCATAATTGGAAAGCAAACTTTCCGTTTCAGTGCCAATTTTTTGCCAGTATGTTACTCTTCCTCTCAAAAAACAACTACCTCCTGGGATAATTCAGTCATGCCAGGTCGTTGACCTTGCAACAGTTTCAGGCCACCGAACAAGGGGCAGCCATCAGCATTCGTGGATTCAGGGCAGGCCACACGCCACAATTAGGAATTTGCACAATGTAAGCGTTGATGTGTGGCATTAATCTCGGTCGGAAATTCATATTATACCGATCACAGATCAAATGAACACGCCCCACCAATCATTTCACAAGTTTTTAGGGACTTCTTCCCATGTAATCACTCCAAATCTAGAAATACAGGAACTTCCCCTTACCTGATGTCACATGCCAGGCCTTCGCACTCACCCATGGTCCTATAGTTGCGCCTGGGGGTTCCTCAAAAGAGTCCCATTCCTTTCATTTTAATCAGTCTGCTTGGAACCATCTGGCATGTAGCTTGATGGCATGAAGGTAAATTGACTTTCTCAGACACAGTCAACATTCTCAAAGCAATCTAATTGTGCCTGTCTATAAATATTCGACTCCTTAAGCAAGGCCTTGGCGCATTAATTACTTTTTGTGTGCAGCCGCATCCAGTAATTTTAGGTCCTGAACAGGAGAAATAACTGCAGCTACAGTCGATTTGATGGTATCCTGTCTGACATGTTAAGTTAGATATCAGCCTAAAAGCGTACTGAAAGGCAAAGTCTGAAAGAAATCCAGTTGACCAATCATTTAGACAAAGGTTAGGTAGTACAAGCATCTTCGACTAGCGGTGCATTTCTCATGACTTTCAGTTTTAGTTTCATCAAGGTGTCTCTGCGTGCGGAGTAGCCCATATAATGTATGCTTACCCCATGTGCTAAGCCAGAAGACTGTAGCTCTCACGGTTTACTGGTAGATGGCTAACATGAATTAACTACTAAAAAGCCAAAGGCGCTGAGCAGAGCGTCTCACTGACAAGATTTAGCTGTTGTCTGACTTGCGGTTGTTGTTTCCCCTACGGGCTGGTCAGAACTTGGATGCCTAATACCGTGTGCGTTACGACAGCAGGTGTGTGTGTGTGTGTGGTGTGTGTGTGTGTGTGTGTGTGTGTGTGTGTGTGTGTGTGTGTGATATCGTCTGCGTTACGACAACAGTTGTCAGCGTGTGTGTGAGCGTGTGTGTGTGTGTGTGTGTGTGTGTGTGATATCGTCTGCGTTACGACAACAGTTGTCAGCGTGTGTGTGAGCGTGTGTGTGTGTGTGTGTGTGTGTGTGTGTGTGTGTTGTGTGTGTGTGTGTGTGTGTGTGTGTGTGCGCGCGCGCGCGCAGTAATCTGTCAGCCTGTGCATGCAATTGTATGCTCCTGCGCGTGCGTCTGTGCGCGTGAGAGTGTGTTTGTTCAAACATGAACTTTGGCTGTTAATGCCACAAAGCCTTTGTGCTTTGTAAATGAAAAGCAAGAAATGCTTCACAAAAGATACACTTTATTGAAAAACAAAAACAAACAAAAAACAATAGATAAAGCCAGACACCGAACCCTTCTCCCATCTTTCAGCGATAGTAACAACATGTTGATCACCTTTGTTCTCATGATCACATTTCGCTTCTGACGTCTTCGCTCACTCTGTTCCAGGGAATGCGCGGCCACCAAGAACAACCATCTCCTCCTTCAGGCTTCCAGGAACTTCCAAGTATTTAGGTTCACAGTATGGACCCAGAATTAACGACATAAGTACTCAATTGCGTGCGCGCGTGCGTGTGTGTGTACATGCTCTCTCTCTCTCTCTCTCTCTCTCTCTCTCTCTCTCTCTCTCTCTCTCTCTCTCTCTCTCATACCACACACACACACACACACACACACACAGTGACACAAATACGCACACACAAATACGCACACACGCATGCATACACAAGCTTTCCTCCCCCTCCCCCCCCCCCCCTTCTCTCTCCACACACAGACACAGACACATATACATGTATACACACACTCTCTTTCTCTCTCTCTTTTTCCCTCACACACACACACACACACACACACACACACACACACACACACAACACATACACACGCACACAAACACACACATACACACACACACACACACACACACACACACACAACACACACACACACACGCGCACGCACGCACGCACGCACGCACGCACGCACGCACACACACACACACACACACACACACACACACACACCATCATTAAGATTTAGTGGACAGAGAACAATAATCAAGCAAAAAAGTTGATTCTCACGCTTCCTCGCTACATGCGTTATTTAAGTGAAATAGGCAAAGGTAGGGAGGGGGGAAGAAGGAAGAGGGAAGGAGCCTTGGGGGGGGGGGGGGGGGGGGGGGGGGTGTTGATTTCAACGGATTCAGTTTCACCAAAGAGGTCACATTCTGTGTAGGCTTGTCGGTATACGTAACACCAAATACCACTGAGCAATTAGGGTCTACACCAACCACAATAAGCGAGAGGTCACTAGCCCCAAACGACAGATGGATTGATGAGATCATCTGTTAAAAACAATGCACAAAAACATTAAAGTCAGCAAGAAAATGTCCCGTTAGTAGCAATACAATATACAGACTTGCAGCATGGTGCGTGAGAGTTGTAATTTATTCAAAGAAAAAAGCGTCTATACCACCATCAGAACCAACGGCACTTGTGCCAAAAGTTGAAAACCACCACAACCACCACTACCACCAACAAACCCTATGCACATAAACCTCAAGGCAGAATGAATTCTGTTGATACGTGAAGTCAATCACGGAAGGAACGTAGGGCAAAGGAACGAACTAACATCTGTGCGTGTTCGTGTTACAGGCAGAGACGGTATAATAACGACCACCAGCCGACCAGCTCATCCCACAGAACAGATTTCGGCATGTCGCTGTTGCCCGCAGTGTTCTCAGCGTCTGCCAGCTCCTGGTGGGAAGGAACAGTGGTTCGGTGGCACACCACTTATGCTGGACATCATCAGACTGGTTGTCCCTCCCCATGGATGTTTTGTTGTAATCAGTATTGACATTTTGAAGAAAAATAATTCATTAATGAATTTGTACGGACCTAGTAGTGGTGGCAGACCAGCATTTTTCGATAGAATTTGTGAATGTACAGAACAGCTTGAGAATGATTCTGTTATTATAACGGGGAATTGGAATTGTCGCCCTGAATGCGAAATTAGACGTACGAAACTATGCCAGTACAGAGAATCGCGCCAAGACTCGGAGAAAAAAATATTGATATTATGGCAAAACATGATTTGGGTGATGCTAATAGAGAATTGTATTCTAATAAATGAGGATACAGGTGGCGCAAATTTAATCCTATAAAATAAGCAAGACTTTACTACTTTTTAATTGATAACGACTTGACTGTGACGAGAGCTGGGGGTGGGTCGGTGTGCCCTGTAGGGGAAGGACTTAGAATGTTTTCTCTGATAGAGTTGTGTTAAAATTTCACCTCCACCCTCTCTCTTACTAATGATGGAAGGAGCAACTTTCCGGTACTAGACTGCTACATAAATTACTTCCAACCCAGAGATTCTTGTTCCTGCGCCGTTTGGTAAACTCTTCTACATGTAATTTTTGTCAGCAAGAAGAGCAAACTCTTTCTCATATGCTGTTTGATTGTCACATTACACTCTAAATTTGGATGAATTTTCAGCAGTTGATGACTTGGTAATGTACACATTGTCATAATCTTGTGACTGACAAAGAACTTGTACTGTTTGACGTAAAGCAAAATATACAGAGAGACACTGCTTTTGATTTCATTATTTCATTTGCGAAATTTTACTTATACAAGTGTAAACTGCCAAATGCGCAACCTTGCTTCCAATACTTTGTTACATTATTGAAAGACAGATATGACTTGGAACGTCACATGGAAATCATAAATGGAACTTGTACACAGTTTGAACAAAAGTGGCTTTTGTGCAATTCGATTCTCAAATAATTGAACTTCAAAATAGAACATGCATTGAAATATGCATTGTCATCAGGATTTACTCAAGCTTCGTGTTTTTGAAATGGTTGAATATTTGTATGTGTATTGTTGTCTCGTTCGTCATTTCTTCAGATGGATTCCCCCGTCTCCTCGACAAAGGTGGCAGTACGTCGCAGGTATGCGTATGATTTATGTTCTGCATGAGTGTGTTAGTGAACCCCTCCCCATCCCCTGCCTTTGTCCCCTGTAGCCCCCCCCCCTCCCCCCCCCCCCCCCCCCGGCCCCTACATGTCCCCCTTTTGATTTTGTGTGTATGGATATATGTTTGATTGTTTCTTTTTTGTAATCAATTGCTATACATGCAATTGGATTAAAATGTATGTGTGTTTAAAAATTATTTCTCATAAAAAAATGTTCATTAAACACACACACACACACACACACACACACACACACACACACACACACATGCGCACACACATATAGAGATAGATAGAGAGATGTGTGTGTGTGTGTGTGTGTGTGTGTGTGTGTGTGTGTGTGTGTAGTGAAGGGTTTTCATTTTTATAATATACATTTTCCTTTTTCTTTTTTTTTTACATTTCAAATCTTTGCCAAGTCTGATGGAAGAATTGTTAACCTGCACTTGTTTTCCCCACTACTTAATTGTTCAGCATTATATATATAATATAATGAAGGGAGATGTGTTATCTGTAAGGTGTGTAGTTGAAGGGAGATGTGTTATCTGTAAGGTGTGTAGTTGAAGGGAGATGTGTTATCTGTAAGGTGTGTAGTTGAAGGGAGATGTGTTACCCGTAAGGTGTGTTAGTTGAAGGGAGATGTGTTATCTGTAAGGTGTGTAGTTGAAGGGAGATGTGTTATCTGTAAGGTGTGTAGTTGAAGGGAGATGTGTTATCTGTAAGGTGTGTCGTTGAAGGGAAATGTGTTACCCGTAAGGTGTGTAGTTGAAGGGAAATGTGTTATCTGTAAGGTGTGTAGTTGAAGGGAGATGTGTTACCCGTAAGGTGTGTAGTTGAAGGGAAATGTGTTATCTGTAAGGTGTGTAGTTGAAGGGAGATGTGTTATCTGTAAGGTGTGTAGTTGAAGGGAGATGTGTTATCTGTAAGGTGTGTCGTTGAAGGGAAATGTGTTACCCGTAAGGTGTGTAGTTGAAGGGAAATGTGTTATTTGTAAGGTGTGTAGTTGAAGGGAGATGTGTTATTTGTAAGGTGTGTAGTTGAAGGGAAATGTGTTACCTGTAAGGTGTGTAGTTGAAGGGAGATGTGTTATCTGTAAGGTGTGTAGTTGAAGGGAGATGTGTTATCTGTAAGGTGTGTCGTTGAAGGGAGATGTGTTACCTGTAAGGTGTGTCGTTGAAGGGAGATGTATTATCTGTAAGGTGTGTAGTTGAAGGGAGATGTATTATCTGTAAGGTGTGTAGTTGAAGGGAGATGTATTATCTGTAAGGTGTGTAACCAGTTGAAGGGGGATGTGTTACCTGTAAGGTGTGTAGTTGAAGGGAGATGTGTTATCTGTAAGGTGTGTAGTTGAAGGGAGATGTGTTACCTGTAAGGTGTGTAGTTGAAGGGAGATGTGTTACCTGTAAGGTGTGTAATTGAAGGGAGATGTGTTATCTGTAAGGTGTGTAGTTGAAGGGAGATGTGTTACCTGTAAGGTGTGTAGTTGAAGGGAGATGTGTTACCTGTAAGGTGTGTAGTTGAAGGGAGATGTGTTACTTGTAAGGTGTGTAGTTGAAGCAGACTGAGGAAGATCGGTCGGCGGCGCCGTAGTTACAGAGAGAGAGCTCTGCATGAACGGATGCCTTGTTGTTTTTGTAACGGATACTGCACTGGGGGTATCTTGTTTAGCTGTAAACGGAAGGCCATGGCTGACTATTTGGGAAAAAGAGAAGACAACCAAGAACTTGGTCGAAAGGGTAGACTAGGGCAGTGGTCTTTTGCTGAGAGAGGCACAAGCACTGTTTGTGGTTCGCTGTGTTAAGTCCACAAGAGGTGGCAAAGACTGGAGATCGTTGAAGAATTGTTGCAGGTCTGCGAGGACCAGAGAACTCCGTCGATGCAACAGATTTGTGTATGTGGCACAACAAACCACAGACTGTACTTGAGCCCTAAACAAGACACCCTCTGTGTCCGTTACAAACACTACCGGGCAGCGTTCCTGCAGAGCCTCTCTGTAACTACGGCGCCGCCGACCTGTCTTTTCCAGTCTGCTTCAACTACACACCTTACAGGTAACACACCTCCCTTCAACTATACACCTTACACTATAGGTAACACATCTCCCTTCAACTACACACCTTACTCTACAGGTAACACATCTCCCTTCAACTATACACCTTACACTATAGGTAACACATCTCCCTTCAACTACACACCTTACTCTACAGGTAACACATCTCCCTTCAACTGTACACCTTACACTATAGGTAACACATCTCCCTTCAACTACACACCTTACAGGTAACACACCTCCCTTCAACTATACACCTTACACTATAGGTAACACATCTCCCTTCAACTACACACCTTACTCTACAGGTAGCACATCTCCCTTCAACTACACATTTTACGGTTTTAGTTTCAGTTTCCTGAAGGTGTCACAGCGTGCGGACTAGTCCATATACGCTACACCACATTCGCAAAGTTTTAAAGCTGATGGACAAACGAATTAAAGACTAAGATGAGAGAATTTCCGAAAAGGGCCTCCTGACTACGATTTAGCAGCTGACTGACCTACGCATCAGCCCAACGCGCTGGTCAGACCATGGGCATCTACCTACAGTTGGCTGTGCCATCATCATCATTGTATGTGTGTGTGGTGAGTGTACACCTGTGTGTGTGTGTGTGTGTGTAGGTAACAAATCTCCCTGAGCTCTCTGTTTACCGCTCAGCATGCGTGCTGCACGGTTTCCTTGAACAAGCGAGCGCAGTCACAAGACGAAAATCCTACTTTTTTTTTAAATAGTCTGCACGCACGCGCGCTCGCGCACACATACCCACACACACCACACACACCACACACACAAGAAAGAGAGAGAGAGAGAGAGGAGAGAGAGAGAGAGAGAGAGAGAGAGAGAATGGTAAGATAGTAAGATACTCCACTGAACAGCACCGAAGTGACCCCACAGCGTGCAGTGTCTACTCCGGCGATTTGCCTCATGACAACATGATAGTAATTCAACTCTGTGAGGATGGCCGGTGCAGGGGGCTGGCGACAGGACTAGAAAGGTGTGGACTGTGGATGGAAGCCGGAATGAACGGCGAGGGGGTTAAACCACCTGAGTGGCACAGAGAGAGAGAGAGAGAGAGAGAGAGAGAGAGAGAAAAGGAGAGAGAGAGAGGCAGACAGACAGACAGGCAGAAAGAGAGAGAGAGAGAGATTGTCGTTGAAGGAGATGTGTTACCTGTAAGATGTGCAGCTGAAAGGACATGTGTTACCTGTGAGGTGTGTAGTCGAAGCAGACTGAGGAAGATCGGTCGGCGGCGCCGTAGTTAACAGAGAAGCTCTGCAGGATCGCTATCTCGTCGTTTGTAACGGACACAGAAGGTGTCTCGTTTAGTTGTCAACGGAAGTCCATGGCTGACTATTGGGGAAAAACAACAACTACAACAATACCAGTAACTTGGTCGAAAGGTTAGACTGCGCCATTAGTCTTTTGTTGAGAGAGGCACAAGCACAGTTTGTGGTTTGCTGTAAAAGTCGACGACAGGTGGCAAAGACTGGAGATCGTTGAAGAATTGTTGCTGGTCTGTGAGAACCAGACAACTTGTGTATAAGGCACTATAGGCGCGAGCTGAAGAAAAAGTTTTTTTTTTTTCTTTCTTTCTTTCTTTCTTAATCATTACTATTTTTTAATTCCACGAGGAACTGATGATTTAATTTGAAAATATGTGTCTAAATCTGTTCTTTTTCTGTGAAAAAGGAGAAATAATTTGTTCGTAAATAAAGTAGAAAGTTAAGCTGTAATCAAAAGGGTCAATTTTCTTTTGTTTGTCTGGTTGGTTTTGTTGATGCTACCTGAGTTAAGAGTCTGACAGTGGCCTAGGCGTGCGCGCGTGTTTGCGTGAGAGAGAGAGAGAGAGAGAGAGAGAGAGAGAGAGAGAGAGAGAGAGAGAGAGAGAGAGAGAGGTGTGTGTGTGTGTGTGTGTGTGTGTGTGTGTGTGTGCGTGTGTGTGTGTGTGAAAGCGCGCGTGCATAACAAGACCAAGACCAAGAACACGAACATATTTTATTGCCACATGAAAACCAGAGGTTTTGTGGGGCACAGATGATCATGTTGAGACATTCAATTAAACTAACGCCAACATCGTCACGCCTTGCAACATATAACATTAGTATCAGAAAAGAAAGAACACAGTGTGTATCAGGGGCTGATTAAATGTTCTGTCTCCGAAGAGAAAAACTCAACAGGATGTACTGGGCAAGGACAAGTTGGAAGCAGTCCATTAACATGAGCTCCAAGTGTTTTTTTTTCTTTTCTGTTTTAGTCTGTTGTGGAAAATCTGCTTTTGTGATCCTCGTCATCAGGTCATAACGTTGTTGGTCAAAATTAATACGTTACAGTTATCGAGAAAATGTAGTTCGTCATCAACAACGTTGTATGTCGTGTACAATTTGTCTTCTCTGTCAGTGTTTGTATGATGGCCACTCTCAATTTGGTGTTCATGGGCGCTTATTCGTAATGCATATGCGTGTGCATGCGCGCACCCGTGTGTGTGTGTGTGTGTGTGTGTGTGTGTGTGTGTGTGTGTGTGTGTGTGTGTGTGTGTGTGTGTGTGTGAGTGTGGTGTTGTTGTTGTTGTTGTCGTCGTCGTCTTCGTCAGTGGTGGTGGGGTGTGTGTGCGTGCGTGTGTGTATGTATTTTGTGTGTGTGTGTGTGTGTGTGTGTGTGTGTGTGTGTGTGTGTGTGTGTTGCTAAAGGACTATTTAGACATTTAGCTTTTTTTGCCTATTGAAGAAACAAACGACAAGCAAACAGAAAACAAGAACTCTCTCTCTCTCTCTCTCTCTCTCTCTCTCTCTCTCTCTCTCTCTCTCTCTCTCTCTCTCTCCCAAAAGGATCAGTTCCTGGTCCTCTTCTTTTTTCTTTACTGTATATAAATGATCTGCCTTTACATATGAAAGACCCATGCGACCTCTTTGCCGATGAATCATCTATCCACATTCTCACCTAAATCAACTATTCATTAAATTACAAGAGAATATTGATCAGTTAGTGACCTGGACCAAACTAAATCATATGTCCTTAAACGAACAAAAGACAAAATGTATAATTCTAACTTTGTGATAGAAAAGACAAAAATCTAACTTCGGTTATGCTGACCATAATTATACATCAGTGACAAGCAACTGGAAGAAGTCAGCCCTCAAGATTGTAGGAGTCACCTTAGACAAAAATCTCACATGGTTACCCCATATCAATTGTATGAGCAACGTGTGTCACGACAAAAAACAAACAAAACAAAAAAATTCAGCTCTCAAAAATCAAAAATTTTTCTTAATATAAACGCACTTAAACAATTTGATCAAGCGTATATTCAATCATGTATTGATTATGATCAACTACTTTTGATTCTCCCAGTGTTAATTCGTTGAAAAACTTTAGTTTGTATTCATAGGTAAACTCTTAAACCATTCTTATAAAATCGTCTCCATTACAATAACAGGACTATGTGAAGCTGAATATTCTTCCATCATCATATAGACTTCGGTACAATAAAGCAATACTGATGTACTGAATAATGAATGGTTATGCACCTTCGACTCTAACCGCAAAATGTCCTTTCAACCAATCAAGATACACCAATAATACACTTATCCGTAAACCTTGAACTGTGATCGCTTCAAAACCAGTCTTTCCTACTCTGGTAGAACACTTTGGAACTTTACCAACTGACATTAAACAAAAAGGTAGTATTGCTCTTTTTCAGGCATAATAGTATTTCAATAAAAAAATTAGTATTTCAGTTTTAACGTAACACATTGACAAATTCAATGAATAAAATAGTATTTCAATAAAAATAAAAAATAGTATTTCAGTTTTAACGTAACACATTAACAAATTCAATGATTTATATAGTATTTCAAAAAAAAAAAAAAATAGTATTTCAGTTTTAACGTAACATATTAACAAATTCAATGAATATTTGACCATTTTGAAAGAACACTATTTTAATACATATATGTACAAATTTATTTATATGTGTGTATTATGTATATGTATGCACATATAGATCGCTCGCGCGCGCGCACGCGTATGTGTGTGTGTGTGTGTGTGTGTGTGTGTGTGTGTGTGTGTGTGTGTGTGTGTGGTACGTGTGCGTGCGTGCGTGTGAGCGCGCGGCATGCACTTGCGCACAAGAGAAAAAAAAAGGAAAGGGGAGGGGGGGGGGGGGGGGGGGGGGATGGTTGATTGGGGAGGAGATTATTTTCCAATCCCTTTTCCTACCAGCTAACTCCGCCGATGCCGGTCCTAATGCGCCCGTGATGAAAAAGGAGGAAGGTTGTGCGTGGGGCTAGCAACCCCACCACGTAAAAACCATGCTTGCTACAGAAACCAACACTGCAGAAATTTCAAAGGATCTACGGAAACGACCCGGAGGAAAATATATGAAGCGGACCAGCCAAACCTTCTGTCAAGAAAAAAGCTGACCCGCTGATGAACTTCTCTCCTCCAAGACCGCCTCACGGATTGGAGTATGGAATATACGAACAATGTACGAAAGTGGAAGAGCAGCTCAGGTGGCTAGAGAGATGGACAATTACAGGCTGGAGATACTCGGACTGAGTGAGGTGAGATGGACGTCATCAGGGAAAGTCACCTTAGCATCGGGCCCACCAACTGCTGTATTCAGGACCGCCGGATGAGGGGTGTGTGCACAGAAATGGAGTTGGACTCATGTTGACCAAGAAAGCAAGCAAGAGCCTGATGGAATGGGAACCGGTCAACGAGCGAATTACTAACAGCTAGAATCTTCTCAAAGTTTCAGAAGGTCAGCATAGTACAGTGCTACGCCCCAACCAACGTGGCTGAAGAAGACACCAAAGAAGAATTTTACCAACAACTACAAGCTGTACTGGATAAGTTGCCCAGAAGAGATGTCATCATAGTGATGGGAGATATGAATGCCAAAGTTGGCGGTGACAATAGTGGCAGAGAACATGTGATGGGAACAGAAGGAGTGGGTACAATCAACGAAAACGGAGAACCTTTTACTAACTTTGTGAAATGAACGACCTCATCATCGAGGAACAGTTTTCCCACACCGCAAGATAAACAAAGTGACATGGAGATCACCAGACCTGAGCACTGAAAACCAAATAGACCACTTCACGATCTCAAGGAGATGGAGACGGACCCTACAAGACGTGAAGGCATGCAGGGGTGCAGATGTGGGATCAGATCACATACTTCTGGTGGGCAAGCTGAAGATCAAGATTGCCAGGAACAAAGATACAGGTCAACAGAGGCACCCACGCTTTGACACCACAAAGCTGAAGTCAGAAGAAAAAGAAGAGGGAGTTTGTCATCACCCTGAACAACAGATTCCAGGCCCTCGCAGACCTGGAGGATGGCTCGCTGGAAAAGAAATGGGAACGAGTGAGGAGTGCCTTCGATGAAGCCAGTCAAGAAGTGCTAGGATACAGGAAACGACAGCACAAACCATGGATCTCGGAAGAAACCATCAAGAAGATAGAAGAGAGACGAGAGACCAAACAGAGAGAGATCCAAGCCAGAACAAGAGCACAGAAACAACGTCTTCAACAGGAGTACAGCAAACGAGACAAGGAAGTGAAGAAGAGTGCCAAAAAGGACAAGCGAGACCATGTAGGTAGAAGGACTGGCCACTCAAGCACAGGAAGCAGCGGAGAAGAATGATATGAAGAGCCTCTAACACCATCACTAAACAGCTGGGCGGTAGGAAAACCAACACAAACCGACCAGTGAAAGGGAAAGAATGGAAACATCTTGAGCAAACCAACAGAGTAGCTGGACAGATGGAGGGAACACTTTAGCGAGCTACTCAGTGGTACGCCAGTCAAGACACCACCACTCATCGAGGAAGGAGAAGACCTGGATGTGAACCTAGGGCCGATCAGCAAAGAAAAAATGATTCAAGCAATCAGGAAGACAAAGAACAGGAAAGCCCCAGGACCTGACAACATCACACCGGAAGTGCTCAGGCAGAAGCGACGGTCGCGGCAGACATCCTGATGGACTTATTTCAAGAGGCCTGGGAAAAGGAAGAAGTGCCGAAAGAGTGGAAAAAGGGCTACATCATCAAGATACCCAAGAAGGGAGATCTCAGCGAGTGTAAGAACTGGAGAGGGATACAGCTGCTGTCACTACCTAGTAAGATCTTCACGAGAATCATCCTTGAGAGGATCCGGGCAGCTGTAGACGAAAAGCTGAGAGACGAACAAGCAGATTTCGAGCAGGAAGATCATGTGTCGACCAGATAGCCACGCTCCGAATCATCATCGAGCAGTCTCTTGAGTGGCAGTCACCAATCTACATCAATTTTATCGATTTCAAAAAAGCATTCGACACAGTGGACAGAGAAGTAACATGGAAAATCCTGAGACACTAGGAATTCCACTCAAGATGGTAAAAATCATACAGAGCCTGTACAAGGACACAACGTGTCACGTCATCCACAACACGAGTGTGTTGGAACCCTTCACAGTGAACACCGGGGTACGTCAGGGATGTTTGTTGTCACTGCTGATCTTCTCTCTTGTGATCGACTGGGTGATGAGGACAGCGATGAACCCACCATGCGGGATCCAGTGGACACTCATGCAGAAACTTGAGGACCTGGATTTTGCGGACGACATCAGCTTGCTGACTCACACCCTCCACCACATGCAGAAGAAGACCGAGAGCCTCCGCAGCACAGCCAGTAACACTGGCTTGGAGATCAACGCGGAGAAGACAAAGACCATGAGAGCCAACACAAGCCAGGCTGAAGCAATTCGCCTAGGGGAAAAACAGATAGAAGATGTTGAGAAATTTACCTACCTGGGAAGCATTGTCAACAAGACAGGAGGTACTGATGATGACATCAGGGCCAGAATAACCAAGGCAAGATTTGCTTTCACCACCCTCAAGCCCATCTGGAGGAGCGCAAACGTCCGTCTTCACACCAAACTGAGACTGTTTAACACCAATGTAAGACCTGTGCTGCTGTATGGCTCGGAGACCTGGAGACTCACCAAAGGGCTGGAGCGCAAGTTGCAGGCTTCATTAACACATGCCTGCGGCGGATCCTCCGCATCAGGTGGCCTGACAGAATTGCAAATGAGGAGCTATGGCGCCAGACAGATCAGAGACCAATCGGAGACACCATCAGAATCCGAAAGTGGAAGTGGATCGGACACATCCTACGCCGAGGCCCGGACAACATCACACGGCAGGCACTGGATTGGAACCCGCAAGGAAAGAGAAAGCGAGGCCGCCCAGTGACAACTTGGCGTAGGACGCTGAACAGCGAGCTGAGTTCCATCAAGCTGTCCTGGGGTGAGGCAAAGCGGGCAGCCCAAGACCGCACACGTTGGAAATCTGCAGTGAAGGCCCTATGCTCCCGTTGGAGCGAAGAGGATTAAGTAAGAAGTAAGTAAGTTTCCTACCAGCTAGCCTTTTTTCGGTGGACCAGGAAAAATGTATTTTTGTTTGTTCATTCGTTCTCTCTCCACCCCCCCCAACTCTCTCTCTCTCTCTCTCTCTCTCTCTCTCTCTCTCTTTCTCTCTCTCTCTCTCTCTCTCTCTCTCTCTCTCACACACACACACACACACACACACACACACACACACACACTTAAACATGCTGTTCATGTTTGATGATCCAAAGATAGTGCATTGTGGAATATGTCCGGGGATTTGCTACAATTGGTGAACTGTCGTTGCCGTGGTCAAAAACACAGAAATGAAAAACGATAAGGGCACACAAAATGTTTGAAATGATATGTGGAATACAATATGAAATTTACTATCTCGAAAGTAACCAACTAATTAAAAGCACAAGTAGTATACAAATGAAATGAGAAGACTGCAGCAATGCCAGCAACAGAAATTTCGGCAAGAAACAAAGCCTGAAGTGACATATAGAATTAGAAATTGGTTCAAACATGAAACGATGAATGAACAACAAATGCTGTGATTTAACACACAAGACTGTATGCAAGATTAGAGTAGACAAATTGTTCCTATCTTCAATCAGATCAGTGTGCCTCTGCTTAGGCTGGCCTTTCCCACTTTTTCTCATCAGAAATAGAGGTAGGGTTCCATTGATCTGAGTTTTTTTTAGTCCAGTGAGTACACAAGGATGTAGCTTGGGTGAAGGTATTTTATTTTGTTTTGTTTTGTTTGTTTAATATCTCGACTAGATGTAGCCCTGGTGGTAGTCAGTTGTCATTTTGTTTAATGTCTGACTAAATGTAGGCCTGGTGGTAGTCAGTTGTCCAAGTGGTCATGTATGAATATTTGATCCTGTGCTGGGCCAGTTGCTATAGACGTAATAGCATCCCAGATCTATGGAGATGACAGAACCTGGTTTGTTGATGAGTGGCTGGGAAGTCAGTACACTTGCTGTCTGAACTCTCAGGAAAAGTGTGAAGTCTCAGCCAGCCAATAACAAAAAAAAAAAGACTAACATAAATGCATAACTTTTAATTTCCAGTCTCCTTTTTAGTTCTTCACTCAGGTTTTGAGTAGATTTTAACAAGTGGAGTGAGACAGTAAGAAACTGCCAAATGAATGAAATAACTCTTCCAATTAGTGAATACTCAGCTGGTGTAATTGCCTATTTGCTGACAATTAAGGCACACAGAAGCATTGATTAGTCATCTACCACAGAGCATTAAAATCAGTATTTATAGGTTATCTAAACAGATACTTACCAAGTACTGGCATAAATTTAACTTTTGAAATAAAAGGCATAAGTACGAGTACAAACAGCAATTAGTCTCAAGACTTAGAAACTAACTTTATAGAAACTAACTTTAACTTACATTTCTTCTGGGACAATTAGTGAAACTTGACACAGGATCTCAGTCGGAGAATTGCACATTCTTCTATCTAGTGTACGCTGGTAGTGTGGCTTACGATGGTTCTCTGAATCAATTTGGATCTATGAAATTGTGGGGCTTGATCTGTATTCCTAGAGGGTTAAACCACCCATCATGTGTCTGATGTCTGTGATTGACAGGCTGTCAGAGGAACACGACATCCAATGAAAATTAATTTGGAAGGTAGAAAGGGAGAGGGAGGGGTTAGTCATGGAAAGAAGGCAGACACTTCTCAATAAGCGCCCAGCAACATAAACACAGTTTAGATCAGAGATGATAATCTCTCTGATCCTGGCGGTTTTCAACCTTTGCGCGGCCCCAAGAAGTTACCTCCTCCACTGAAAGCAGTGCGCAAACTGGTGAGCTAGGGGGGGGGCTACAGCCCCCCCCCCCCCCCCCCCCCTCCTTGAAGCAGTGCCTGAACCCTGAGCTAGCCGGGCCACACCGGTGAGCTAGCCGGGCCACTGCCCCTGTCCTTGGTAGTTGCTTGGGTGTGGGTCAGGGCAGGTCACAGCTGTGGAAGAGAAGAATGGGAAGGAAAGGAGTGGTGACCAGGATGGCCTACAGTTACGTCAACATTTTCCATCACTTTGACGTCAGAACCTGACCAGCATGGAACAAAATAATCTGGACAGCCCCAGGAAAGGGATGGAGAGAAGGGGGATGAGGGGGTGAATGAAGGCAGGGTGGTAAAATGACGTAAAAGTAGCAACCCTAAGTGTGTGTGTGTGTGAGAGAGAGAGAGAGAAGGATAAGATGGCCTCCCCCCCCCCCCCTCCGCTCTGATGTCCCGCCCCTACTCCGACCACTGCCTACCATCCACCTGCCACGGGCCCAGTGTGTGAAGACTCACTAGCTGAGCTATCGGGGCTTCCAATTTTGGGTTTAAGTAGACGTATAGCACTTTCATTTAAAGTATTCTTTGAGAGATCTATATGTCTTACATGTCTTTTGACGGATATATATTTTTACTTGAGGACTGCCCATTGAACAACCCACCTCCATCCAGCCAACACCAAGCAAGGTACATGCCCAACTTGTCTTCAGTTTCCAAACCACACATGACGAAACTCAGACCCCGCCCACTTTACCTGTCACATGTGCTTGGATCACTCGAATTCGGGATTACAGCGAAAGCAAGGAGCGAGGTGCTGCGGCGATGGCTTGAATGACAGTCCACTTCATGATTGTGATAGGTTAGGTAGTACAGCCAATCACTGAAGCTGTGTCGATAAATCGGAGTTGCGTGTGTCCGATTGGTGTGTCTAACTGACCCACAGTCGATGCATGTTTAGCTAGACCTGAGGCGCCATGCTGGGGTGCCAATCAGTGACATCGAGACAGAAAGGGGCTGGTAAAGCGGGACTTTGTGGGGGGGGGGGGGGGGGGGGGGGTAGCTTACACGTTGTGTGCCGGTAGGCTAGTGGAATGGTGTGAATGGGTAATAGGCAGACTGTTCAGGTGGACTCCGCTGAGCTGAGAGGTGTGCCCTGTAGCTGTTGGTTATCTGGAGTGGCTCAAAAGTCATCCTTCCCAGCCAGTCCAAGGGGGCTGTTTTTGCCAATGACTTTTCCAACCAATTAGAGAAGATGGGGGGGGGGGGGGGGGGGGGGGGGGGGGGGGGATTGGGGAAGGGGAAAAATTGCTTAAGATAATTAGAAAGGATATCCCTTTTGATGCCTTGCCATTGAAAACATTTTTTTATTTGTTTGTTGCTATGGAAGATGAAAGGGACTTCAGACAGAAAAAAAGTGCTGTTTCAATTTTGAGTCTGTTGGTTTGTTTAAAACTGAAGAGAGAAGATGGAGGGCTGTCGAAAGCTCCAAGTATGTGCTATTCTAGCTGAGTGACCTGTGTAAATCCGGTAGTGGTGGTCGTTGGTTTGTTTATAACTGGATCTTACACACACACACACACACACACACAGAGTTCTATGGTCTTGCATGCTTTACCTAATCACAAGGCAAACTTCCTTGCAACTGGTAGAAAGATCCGTGGAGTTGTAGCCTCTAAGTAGAGTGCAGACAGCAGTGACTTCCCAGATCAAAATTCATAGACTTGATCACTGGGTTGCCTTGACTTGAAGCCGGGGCCTCACTGACACAGACCTTTCGCCTCTCCGCTAAACCACGAATTTGAATTAAATGTAGAGATTAAAATCCACAAAACAGATAAATAAATTAATTGATTAAACAATTAAACAAGTAACTAACCAAATGAAAAAAAAATTGTGACTGCTGGTCTTGTTTCACCCACACAAACAATACAAATAAATAAATAAATAAATTAATAAATCAAACAATTAATCAATTCTTAAAGTATAGCACAAAAAAAGAAAAGAAAAGGAAAAAAAGAAATCAAACCAGAAGAAAAATACACTGGCAATGCAATCTAGAGTGCTGAGGAGGGGGGGGGGGGGGGTGGATGGGAGTTAAATAGTATGCAGAGGACATGACGTCATGAAATCTCAAGTTAATTTCTTCCAAAAGCAGTCTGTTGTCAATGTGTCTGCAGTTGAATTTAAAAAAAGAAAGAAAGAAAACGTCACCTCTGAGGTCAGTTGTTGGCAACAGTGAAAGAAAGCACTTGACAAGATCTGCCCCCACACTGATTGGTGTTGTGGTTGGCCAGAGAAAGTGGATGCATGATAAACCAATCAATGCTCACATTTATTTCAGACTGCACCATTTTCAGAGCAAGTTTTAGATCTTTTCTTTTTCCTTTTCTTTGTTTATTCTTTTTTTCTTTTCTTCTTCTCTTTTCTTCTTCTTCTTCTTCTTCTTCTTCTTCTTTTTTCAGGAAAGGGGGGACTTGCATGCTACACAATCAGACACACACACGCACACACACACTTCTTCCCTCCCCACACATACATTATACCAGGACACACACACACACACACACATACACACACACACACATACACACACAATCACCCCAGAAAAGTAAGGGCAGTTTACATGTGCAAAGATTCACACACACACACACACACACACACACACACACACACACACATTCATGTAGAGGCATTTATGCATAATGCAGCTGTTGCAGTTGTCAATTTTTGGTGTTTGGGGCAGCTCCAGTTTCTGCTGGGCAGTCAAATGGGAACTGATGTTGACCATTAGCCTGTAGCAAACCTCCCCAATCAAAGGAAAATTCAGACCAGCATGAATACATCCCTCAGAGGGCCTCTTTCAACTTCATCCAATCAAAGGAAAACAGCACACGACCCAATGACCGGCTGGTGAACCAGCGACTGTCACTCATGCCATTGGCAGCAAAATAATCCGTAGAGGGCCTCTTTCAACTTAATCCAATCAAAGGAAAACAGCTCACCATAAGCCGTGACCTCCTCATGAACCCCGACGACTGTCACTGACGTGATTGGTAGTGATATAATCCAATAGAGGGCCTTTTCAACTTCGTCCAATCAATGGAAAACAGCACAGAAGGGGGTGACTGTCTCATGAGCCTGACAACTGTCACTGACGCCAATGGTAGCAACATACATCCCTTAGAGGGCCTCTTCCAACTCCATCCAATCAAAGGAAAACAGGGGACACTCTGATGTACCCGACCACTCTCACTGATGTAATTGGTGGTGACACACATCCTCTTAGAGGGCTTCTTTCAACTTCATCCAATCAAAGGAAAACAGCACACCTCGGTGACCGCTCACCCTAAGCGGATGACCCGCTCATGAACCCAACGACTGTCACAGACACGATTGGTAGCCTAACGAGATACATCCCCTACAGGGCCTCTTTCAACTTTATCCAATCAAAGGAAAACAGCACACCTCGGTGACGGCTCACAGCTCAGACCACTAAGAGATCCCACGATGGCACTGATGGGATACGTAGGGACAACTGGTCACATAGGACCACACACACCCATGTCTGATTGGCTGTTGGACAATGACGCCTACTGCCGCCACTCCGATCACACATCAATCACCTGAATGACCCCACCCCAAACTACAATGCCGGTGAGGCCCAGAAGAGACACTCCTGACTGGAATGTAAGAGGGAGAACAAGTCAACGGCTGGAACAGACTCCCCCTACACAGAATGTCTTCACTGGCTTTTGAGGGAGACTCAACACCATCAAGGGAATCCTCACCACTACCAGTGATGAGAGAAGAAGTGGAAGAAGCCATTGGCACCCTTTCCCGGCAGGGAAATCACCTGGAGCAGACAATATTCCAGCAGAGCTGCTCAACATGGAGGGAAGGAATTGGTCACTCTAGTAACATCGATTTGTCAGAAGATCTGGGAGACAAAACAGTGGCCCACAGAATGGACTCAATCACTCATCATCCCCTGCCCAAAAAGGAAAATCTACGCCAATGCCAGAACTACAGAACAATAAGTCTCATTAGCCACACCAGTAAAATCATGCTCAGAGTCATCTTGAATCGACTGAAGAAAGAGGCGGAAGAGCACCTGGCGGAAGAACAAGCTGGATTCAGGGCAGGCAGAAGCACAGTAGAACAGATCTTCACCTGCCGGATACTGATGGAGAAACATCTGCAACATCAGAGAGACCTGTTCCACAACTTCATTGACTTTAGGAAAGCGTTTGACAGGGTGTGGCACAAGGGTCTGTGGCAAGTGCTCAGAAAGTTTGGCATAGAGGAGGGTCTCGTCCAAACCATCCAGGTGCTGTATAACACCGCCAGCAGCGCAGTCCTCCTCAACAACCAGATAGGGGACTACTTCAAGACCACAGTTGGAGTCCGTCAAGGCTGCCTGTTATCTCCCGTACTGTTCAATCTCTTCCTGGAAAATATCATGCGTGAAACCCTCCATGACTTCCACTCCACTGTCTCCATCGGAGGAAGAATCATCAATAATCTGAGGTTCGCAGATGACATCGACCTGATGGGAGGCAGCAACGAAGAACTACAAGACCTGACAAAGAGACTGGAAGAAAGGGCAGGTGCATATGGAATGGAAGTGAGCACAGAAAAAAGCAAAGTCCTGGTCAACAGCACAACCAACACCCATGCTGAAATCTACATGAACGGACAACAGCTTGAAGAAGTGGGCGCTTTCAAATACCTTGGCGCCACTCTCACCAAAGACGGTCGCTCTACAACAGAAATCAAGCCCAGACTAGCGATCGCAACAGAAGCAATGGCAAAGCTAAACAAGATCTGGAAGAGCAGGGAGATCAGCTTTCCTACAAAGATGAAGCTGTACAAGTCCCTGGTGCTGTCCATCCTGCTGTATGCTGCGAAAGCTGGACCATGACAGCAGAGACCACTAAGAGAATCCAGACGTTTGAAACTAAATGCTTCAGGCGCTTGCTCGGGATCTCTTGGCAAGACAGGAAGACAAACGACCTTGTGAGGAGCCAAAATAACATCACTTGCAGGCCCCCAAGAACCCTCTTGGCAACAGTCAAGAAGAGGAAGCTGTCGTGGTTCGGGCATGTCATACGCCACAATTCACTGCCCAAAACAGTCATCCAGGGCACGCTGGAAGGCGGCAGACGAAGGGGACGACAAGCCAAATGCTGGATGGACAACATCAAAGAATGGACCAGGATGGATGGCCCTACGCTGATGCGACAGGCAGAGGACAGGGCCGGATGGCGGTGCCTGGCTTCGAGAGTGTCTCTCATCTCTCCTCTACGCCCATCATGGGCAAGAGAATGATGATGATGAGGCTAGTGGAGATAGGCCTAGGAGTAAAGTTCAGAACAATATCATACAGAGATCAGAAGTCAGGCATGTTCTGATGTCTTTCAGTTGAGATTTTTTCCTTTGATCAATGGAGGAATGGGAAGATACGCCACTGTCCCATACTCTGCAAACTCTAGTTATTAATGAAGGTATATGAAAGGTTTATACAGTTTAAGGGTTTATACAACGAGGGTTTAGATTAGGATTAGCATTAGATTAGGTTCCGGATAGATTTGGGTTAGATTTATATATAGATTCATACATTCAGAGTTACACAGTCTAGGGTTTTCTGTCAAAGTATTCTGGAACTGTTGCTTATGCCCAAGCCCACTGCAAAGGGCCATATCAGGGTTGTCATCACAATGAAGTCAACTCTCAAGTCATTAAAAAAAAAAATCATCCACAAAAAACTTTCTTCCCTAAATTCTTCCATGAAAAATGTTTTTTTTTTCTTTTTCACAAATTTAAACTTTCTTTGGGGGGGTGAGGGGTGGCAGATGGGTTGGGGCAAGTCACACACACACACACACACACACACACACACACACACACACACACACACACACACACATATCAGTCCCGTCTTAGCTGCCCATTTTGCAGTTAAACACAAGTTAAAAAAATATGAGTATCACTTTGATTTGTCCTTTGTATAAAAACTGGAGGGATGTCGGTTTCTTCTCTTCTTGCATATCTGCCAAAATCAATATGCTTACATGCCATTACTTTTAGCGAGGATATACATATATATGCATATCCTCTTTAAAAAAATAGACCTGAAACATGTATACATATATTATGTTATATATTGTTCAGATCTATTTTTAGAGAGGATATATATGTATCCTCTCTAAAAATAGATCTGAAATATGTATACATATATATGTATATATCTTGTTCAGATTTTTTTTTTTTTTTTTTTTTTTTACTGTGGTAATACAATACTCTGCATATTTTCATGTGTTTTGAAAAGGCGAGTTGTCAGTTGGCGAACAGCCGCGGGGAAGCTCGGCCAACGTTGCTACCACGCATGATCTTCGGAAAACTGCTGGCGGTTTGCCAACTGGGCCTGGGCCTATAGGCTTAGGCTATGACCAGTGTGAGGTAGCCGGTGCATGTCACGTGACACACTCTCTGTGAGTGTCCCTGTATGCATGCACCACTCACATCTCACCCACCTCTTCCTGCCCGCCCCATCCAATCGCCAGACCTATCGTAAAGATTCTCTTCCCACTGCTCCTGCTACTGCACCGGTTTATTCATTCAAATCATTTTTTTTTCATTTATTGCTTGCTATCTGTTCACTGATTAGTTCATTGCATGTTATTTATTTATTTGTTTAGATACTTATTGATTAGATATCAGTGTGTGTGTGTGTGTGTGTGTGTGTGTGTGTGTGTGTGTGTGTGTGTGTGTGTGTGTGTGATTATTCATTTCTATATCCATTTCATGGATTTAGTTATTCATTTACTTATTAATTTGTTTATCTATTTGTTTATTCATGTATTTATTTACTGATTGCAATCCGACTATATGTGGTATTTCTTCATGTCTATACCCATTTCATGGATTTATTTATTTGTTTATTTTACTTTTTTTATGATCATTTATTCATTCATTTATTTATTCATTCAATTCTTTCTTTCTATATTTCATTTATTTATTTACTTTATCTTTTGACAGTATTTTCTCGTGTGTATATCCGTTATGCTGCAGTCGTGTTATTGTTGGGAAGATTCTTTTATTATTGTGAGTTTTTACGTTTACAGGTATTTAAAGCTATGGCGCTTTGAGTTGTTCAAATGTGTAGGCGCATTAGGTGTGTTCCTGCAAATGTAAAATGGGACTTGATGGTTTGTGTCATTTTTGTTTGGTTGTTTGTTTGTTTTATGTATATTTGATTGTGTTGAAGTGGGAGGGTTCATGATCAACATTTTAAGTTTATGACACTTTTATTTATGTGCCGGTAAACCAGCCGTTTGGTTACAACAAAAGAAGAAAATAAAATGGTGCGCGCGCGCGCGCGCGCGCGCGCGTGTGTGTGTGTGTGTGTGTGTGTTCACATTGCTGAATGGCGATTTAATTCAAAACAAACGAACAAAAACGATTCAGCATACTGTTAATGTTTGAAGATCCAGAGTTGATTTGTTATGAATTATATTGGATGTTGGTGGTGCAGTTCGCAATTTGCAATTACCGTGTTGAAGGTAGTTTGAAACAAGGCAAAGGAAAAAAAACCAACACAAAAAAAATGACAATTGAAAAGGGCTGCCGGTAAGGACAGGCCTATATAGGCCTACGGAATAGGCCTACAATACAAAATAAAATCCCTAAAAACAAACGAACCAAAACTTAGGTGATTAACCAGATAATGTACAAGTATGAATAAGAAAAAAGAAAAAAAAAAGTGCAGTGATCCCAGCAACACAAGTTTAAGAAAGAAACAACATTGTTTCCTTCGTTTACATATCAGTTTATCGTTTATTCACTGACGACAAAGTGTGCAGGGGCGACAAAGTATGCCGTAACACTGCTCTTTCGCTTGATTTGTTTATTGAATGCAACCAGATTTGTCAATCAATTTGGGAATTTTCTTGTGAATTTTTGTTAGCTTTGTTTGAAGAAACTGTACAACATTTAGTTAATCACCTTGCTGTGGCTATTATGGTCGGCGAGACCACACACACACATACACGCACGCGCGCGCTTGTGTGTGTGTGTGTGTGTGTGTGTGGTGTGTGTGTGTGTGTGTGTGTGAATGGCGATATGAATAGGTTTGCCTTCAAGATGGATTGCAATATCCCTATATGCTGCCAGTGAAGGAATTTTTATTTATGATGTATGTCTGGGATTTTTCAGTTTTATTTTCTTTCTTCTTCCCGTCCCCTCTCATCTCCTTTTTTCCTTTCTTCTTTTTTTTTCTCTCCATTTTAAAACAATCTTTCCCCCAAGTCATTGATACAATGACGGAGGAATAGTTGTTCACAGAACAAATTATTGAAGAAAAAAAAAAGAAGTAAATAAATCAACAAAGTTACGTCTGAACGAAATGGACGACTTTCCTTTCTTGCGTACTCCTCTTGCTTGTGTTACTGCACTCTTCTTAGTTTATTGACATGCCACGTGTACTTTTCATTGGTTAGTACCACGTAATTTATAATTCATTTGTTTTGGGGATACTTGATTTCCTATTGCATTCCGCCTTGTCATTTCAACCAGTTTCATGCCTTTTATTGTTGACAAAAATAAAAAAAAATCTATAATCATGATCATGGCAGACACAGTTCACAAACTGTGGCACATCCCCAGTTTATTCCACAACACACCATCCTTAGATCTTCTAACATAAACAGCATGTTGTGATGTGATGTGATGTGATGTGTGTGTGTGTGTGTGTGTGTGTGTGTGTGTGTGTGTGTGTGTGTGACAGAGAGATAGTTTCAGTGAGTGTGTGCGCGCGCGCGCGCGCGCGCGCGCGCGCGCGCGCGCGTGTGTGTGTGTGTGTGTGTGTGTGTGTGTGTGTGTTGTTGTTGTTGTTGTCTTCAATTTAACGTCTTTCCACATTAAGTGATATTAGACGAAGGGAAAGGATTTGGAGAGGGGGAGCATGAGGAAGAGGTGGGTGGGTGGGTCATCTTGCAATCATATACAACAACAACAACAACAACAACAAAAATGCATCTTTACAATCTTTGCAATAAAAAAAAAAGGTATGGAAAGCCAACTTTAAATAACTATTTTGAATCATAACACAAACTATAACAAATGTCCCATAGGACTGCGTAATAAACACTTCGCAAAATCAAACAACAAACTAAACTTCTCAAGAATACTGTCAAGAGAACTTTCAGAAATAGCCGGTAAAATAGGTCTCAATCTCTGGCATTCCAGAAGAATGTGTTGGTTTGAAATTTGTTCACCGCACAGACTTTTAAAACATTCTTGCTGAATTTTGTTTTGAAGGCATTAAGCTTTATCCTATAAGACAGCGAAGTAATGTATCTAAATTTGAAACTATTGCTATAATTCACAGCTATTTGTGTGTGTGTGTGTGTGTGTGTGTGTGTGTGTGTGTGTGTGTGTGTGTGTGTGTGTTTGCTTGCGTGCATGCGTGCGAGCGCGCGCGCGTGTGTGTGTGTTCTTTGCTTTTTCCCTTTTTAAAAAAATAAATAAGCAAAAAAGTTAAATGCTAAATCGTCATTTAGCAACACACACACACACACCCACACACACACACACACACACACAAAAGAATGCATGAACGCTCGCGCAGTAACGTAGCTTCGAGCGGTAACTCCGTGGTGATTTCAACGGTATCCGCTAACTGACAACTGGCCTGATTATTGTCCGAACAGCGTGACGGTCTTTTGATGGCTAATATCTGTTAATATCTTTGTGTTAGTTATATGTGATAGGCTGAAAGCGGTCAGAGATGTTAGAGAGGAAGAGGATCAGTATCTCGTTCGTTTCCCTATGTTGGGGTCCGTTCGCTTGAGCAGATTGCTGACCACTTTCACGACATAGCACGTTGTGGAGGACGAACTACATTTTCTCAATGACTGAATTATTTGACCAGCAGCGTTTATGACCTGATAACGAGGATCATGAAAACAGATTTCCCATCAATGATTAAAAATAGAAAGGAAAAAAAAAAGATGAAAGAAACTCGGAGCTAATGTTAATGGACTGCTTCCAACCTGCACATGGCCAGAATATCCTGTTGTGTTTCTCTCTTCAGAGACAGAAAATTTTTAATCAGACCCTGATACACAATTATGGTTTTTCTTTCTGCTACTAATGTTTTATGTTGCAAGGCGTGACGATGTTGGCATTACTTCGATTAAATGTCTTAACCTGATCATCTGTGCCCCACATACCTCTGGTTTTCATATGGCAATAAAATAATAGTCTTGTTCTTGTTCTCTTGTTCTTGTCCGAGATGAGAGGTTTCTTCAGTTGGCTGATTTGCCTTTCATTTTAACCTCGTACGTGAGCGCCTTATGCTAACAGCTGACCATAAGTGGACAGCCATGCACACTCCCTGGCAGATGTGGCCTTCTCGTTCTTTCTCACAGCCGCGCACATGGCACGTGTTGTCCGTACGGAATAGCTCAGTTGGTAGAGCGCCGGACTCGTAATCCAAGGGTTGCGGGTTCGAAACTCCGCCGGGCCGTTTCGGTACCCCCGGAGTTAACATTGGTTCTGACTCCATTTCCCATACAGTCCTTCGAATGAGACTCTAAACCGAGGTTCCGTGTGTGAATGCACGCATAACATCTTGCACACACGTAAAATCCCATCACCAACTTTCGGAAGAGAAGGCCAGTTTGGCCGTTGGTATGGATGACACGTTACACATAGTATGCACCTTCCCGAAGATGGAGTATGGCTGCCTTAATGGCGGGATAAAAAACGGTCATGCACACAAAACTCTACTCCCTTTGTTGGAGAGATGGGATTAATTCTTGCCTGTCTATACAAGGAGTGTCCGCAAGAGTATCAGCCTGCGTACGCAGAAGAAGTCCGTCACTGAACAATTTCCAGCCCACGCGCCTTCAGTTAAATTCCCACGCATGGGAAGATGCCGTTGATCGTATTTACCGGCGTAGGGGCTCGTTTTCTCGCTTGCTTTCTCCTTAGAATAGTGCGGACAGAGACACTGACCCAGATTTCATTGAACTCGTGTAAAGCAGACGATACTATGGTGTACACTCATTCTCTAGGTGGAAGGGGGAGCAGTTTCGTTACCCAAATCGTATTTTCTTTTAAAATTTCTTTTCTTTGCAATGGATTCCGTACTTAGTGCAGTAATGACAATGCACATGTTTATCATTCATTGACAAAAGTGCCTGAACTGTGACGTCAACTAAGGGGTGGGTCATGTATTTGAAGATTGTCTGTGATGTCATCGGTGGGATTCACCCAAAACAAAGGAAACAATTGGTGGGGTGGGTGAGTTCTTTTGATCAATTATCAGTTTATTCAAATTAAATGCTGGCTCAAACTTATCGTAGGCCTCAAAATGCTTACATGGATTACACAGTGTTTAGGTGCAAAATTCTAATAGTGGTGTGTAGTCAGCAGACCAACAGGAAGTGGTGGATGCCTTTAGTGTAAAAGCGTGCCAAGGGACTTCAGCCAGGAACGGCGGAGATATTAATCCTGTTCTCTCTCCATCTTTGATGCAATCCCCATTCATCATTGATGCGTGCGTGGTAACTGGTCCGTCGCAATTTGCACAGGCATCTCCATGTGTGACGTTGACATAGAACAGATGGTCTGCTCATCAATGCGTGTGTGTGTGTGTGTGTGTTCGTGTGTGAAATGCGCAGCAGAATAGGTCACAGAATAAGCAATACGACATTGTAATCAGATTTCTATTTCAGTTAACTGTTACCCACACGGCCACAATTTCCTCCAGAGTGTATACATTGTGAATGATGCAAAACCCATTACAGCAATCACCATGTTTCCAGGTTTAAATTCTTTCGAAATAATATTTCGCTGGAAGACTTCTTTTCTAACCTGCTAGAAATATTCATATCTTTGAATTTTGAGGGATTGGTTAGGTCATCAGGAGAGAGAGAGAGAGAGAGAGAGAGAGAGAGAGAGAGAGAGAGAGAGAAGAGAGAGGAACCTAACTGCGGGGGTGGGGTGGGGTGGGGGATGGTGGTTGGAGAAGGTGGGGAGGGGGGCCAGGGGAGGGGGTAGAATAATAGAATATATTATACATTATTGATCATCGGATGTTATATCCGATTCCATTTCATCTCTACGTCCTTAGCGCCCTCTATTTACTAACCTCCCCTCCGCTCACCTCACCTCCCGCCGCCCCTCGCTCACACTACTCCACGCCCTTCCCCTTCTCACACCTCCCTTCACCCCCACCCCCCTCCCCCGCATACACGCACACACACACACACACACAGAAGCCGTGCACAGCTGATGTTGTG
>CM031598.1:89314829-89339829 GCA_018398815.1 Conus ventricosus
TTTTTACTGTTTTCTGTTCCCTGCAATGTAATGCTTTCCTTTCGTACCAATCAGACGAGGTTACCTGCATTTGTTGCTGTTCGTCCGTGTGTGTGTTTGATCGAAAAGGCTGTGCCAGTCAAGATGGAAAAGGCTGGGCCAGTCAAGATGGAGAAGGCTGGGCCAGTCAAGATGGAAAAGACTGTGCCAGTCAAGATCGAAAAGGCTGGGCCAGTCAAGATCGAAAAGGCTGGGCCAGTCAAGATGGAAAAGGCTGGGCCAGTCAAGATCGAAAAGGCTGGGCCAGTCAAGATCGAAAAGGCTGGGCCAGTCAAGATGGAAAAGACTGTGCCAGTCAAGATCGAAAAGGCTGGGCCAGTCAAGATCGAAAAGGCTGGGCCAGTCAAGATGGAAAAGGCGGTGCCAGTCAAGATGGAGAAGGCTGGGCCAGTCAAGATGGAGAAGGCTGGGCCAGTCAAGATGGAGAAGGCGGTGCCAGTCAAGATCGAAAAGGCTGTGCCAGTCAAGATGGAAAAGGCGGTGCCAGTCAAGATGGAAAAGGCGGTGCCAGTCAAGATGGAAAAGGCTGTGCCAGTCAAGGTGGAAAAGGCGGTGCCAGTCAAGATCGAAAAGGCTGTGCCAGTCAAGATGGAAAAGGCGGTGCCAGTCAAGATGGAAAAGGCTGTGCCAGTCAAGATGGAAAAGGCGGTGCCAGTCAAGATGGAAAAGGCGGTGCCAGTCAAGATGGAAAAGGCGGTGCCAGTCTTGAATAAATGCTCCTTTGTGTTTGCTCCTTTCTCCTGGTGTTGTTGCTGTGCAGATGTGTGAGGTACAGGGTATATGGGCAAGACAAACAGCGCGGGTGTGGAACACTCTTGCTTTTGGGGGGGATGTCTCCTTGTTTGTTCTGTGTGCTCTGTGTTGTCATTTCTGCCAGGCGATTTGGTGTTGTAAGCAGCATTCGTTTGCAGTCATGGGCCTGTAATTGTGTAATTCTTTTGTCATGGGAGCAAGAGTTACCCTACTTGTTTGTTCTTTACTAATCCTTTTAATTTGACCTTTCTTTTCTCTCGTGAGTGATTGTGTTATGCCAGCAATAAGACTTGCAGTCTTTCTGATCTCAATTCTACACAGTATAAATCTGGCTTGTGTTTACCAGTTTTGTGAGTGAGTGTGTGTCAAAATGTCATTGGCTTGTGTTTTCCCTTTTTTTTTCCTGTTTGTTTTTAACTTAGATTCTACACAGGTTTGTGTTTTCAGCGCGCGCGCGCGCGCGTGTGTGTGTGTTTAAGAGAGCGAGAGAAATCCTGCACAGTATATCACTGCCTTGTGCCTCACAATGTTTTCGTGTTAAATTTTAGTCTTTTTGTGTGGACAGCATATCAATGGCGTGTGTGTCAATGGAGTGTGTGTCAATGGTGTGTGTGTCAATGGCGTGTGTGTCAATGGCGTGTGTGTCAGTGGCGTGTGTGTCAATGGCGTGTGTCTCAATGGTGTGTATGTCAATGGAGTGTGTGTCAATGGTGTGTGTGTGTCAATGGCGTGTGTGTCGATGGCGTGTGTGTCAATGGCGTGTGTGTCAATGGCGTGTGTGTCAATGGAGTGTGTGTCAATGGCGTGTGTGTCAATGGTGTGTGTGTCAATGGCGTGTGTGTCAATGGTGTGTGTCTCAGTGGCGTGTGTGTCAATGGTGTGTGTGTCAATGGCGTGTGTGTCAATGGTGTGTGTCTCAGTGGTGTGTGTGTCAATGGTGTGTGTGTCAATGGCGTGTGTGTCAATGGTGTGTGTCTCAGTGGCGTGTGTGTCAATGGTGTGTGTGTCAATGGCGTGTGTGTCAATGGTGTGTGTCTCAGTGGCGTGTGTGTCAATGGTGTGTGTGTCAATGGCGTGTGTGTCAATGGTGTGTGTGTGTCAATGGCGTGTGTGTCAATGGCGTGTGTGTCAATGGAGTGTGTGCCAATGGCGTGTGTGCCAATGGCGTTTGTGTCAATGGCGTGTGTGTCAATGGCGTGTGTCTCAGTGGCGTGTGTGTCAATGGAGTGTGTGTCAGTGGCGTGTGTGTCAATGGCGTGTGTGTCAATGGCGTGTGTGTCAATGGAGTGTGTGCCAATGGCGTGTGTGTCAATGGTGTGTGGGTCAGTGGCGTGTGTGTCAATGGAGTGTGTGCCAATGGCGTGTGTGTCAATGGTGTGTGTGTCAGTGGCGTGTGTGAGTGTGTGTCAGTGGCGTGTGTGTCAATGGCGTGTGTGAGTGTGTATCAGTGGCGTGTGTGTCAATGGCGTGTGTGAGTGTGTGTCAGTGGCGTGTGTGTCAATGGAGTGTGTGTCAGTGGCGTGTGTGTCAATGGCGTGTGTGTCAATGGAGTGTGTGCCAATGGCGTGTGTGTCAGTGGCGTGTGTGTCAATGGTGTGTGTGTCAATGGTGTGTGTCTCAATGGTGTGTGTGTCAGTGGCGTGTGTGTCAATGGAGTGTGTGTCAGTGGCGTGTGTGTCAGTGGCGTGTGTGTCAATGGTGTGTGTGTCAATGGTGTGTGTCTCAATGGTGTGTGTGTCAGTGGCGTGTGTGTCAATGGAGTGTGTGCCAATGGCGTGTGTGTCAATGGTGTGTGTGTCAGTGGCGTGTGTGAGTGTGTGTCAGTGGCGTGTGTGTCAATGGCGTGTGTGAGTGTGTGTCAGTGGCGTGTGTGTCAATGGCGTGTGTGAGTGTGTGTCAGTGGCATGTGTGTCAATGGAGTGTGTGTCAGTGGCGTGTGTGTCAATGGCGTGTGTGTCAATGGTGTGTGTCTCAGTGGCGTGTGTGTCAATGGTGTGTGTGTCAATGGAGTGTTTCTCAGTGGCGTGTGTGTCAATGGAGTGTGTGTGTCAAGGAGCGTGAAACCTCTCACAAAAGGCATTAGACGCTTGGAGACAAAGGGACATTGTACGTGGTATACAAATAGGTAATTGACCAATTAACCAGGGTACCTTACCCACCGCACACGGCCGAACTGTGTGAAGGAGGCCGGAGTGGTCAGATGACAAACAACACCTAGGAGAGAGTTCGGACCTGCCGGTGGCGAAAGGGGGAAGGAATGTAACCACTACGACCTCGGCGCCCCAAGTGAGCGCTAAATGCTCGGTCAGCTGAGGTTCTTGTGTAAACAGTCAGTGAAGAGCAGGGGTCTTGGATTCGTTCGGATGGTGTTGCCGAGGGTCACTGTGTTGGTTCTATTGTCAGGCTGGCTGAATGTGTGTGGAGGTTGTAGTAACCCTCCTTAAGATAATTACTGTGTTAACTGACCACCGAAGTCGGCGGGAATTTTCGATGTCCATCTGGGGCTAAGTGTGTGTTTGCTAATCAATTAGGTAGGGGTGTGTGTAAATGCTGATGTGTGTGGAATGTAGCGAGTGGAGAATTCAGGGTACTTGTGAACTAGGGGTTTGAGAAGCAGCGTGGACAAAGGCATGGCCCGAAGGGGAATCCTTTGTTTCCCTCCCTATATAAACTGAGGGAGAACAACGTGTCAGGAGAACAACACCAGGAGAGAGAGAGAGAGAAGGCTGAGGAGAGAGAGAGAGAGAGGAGAGGAGTGAGCAGGACAGAGAAAGGGTCGAGAGAAACGTGGTCTGGGAGATAGAAGAGACAGCTAAGTCTTAGGGTTGAAGACAAGCTGGAAGAGAAGGAAACTAAGTTTGAAGCCCAGAGGTGGGTGAAGACAGACAAACTGAATTTGAACCCAGAGGTGGGTGAAGAAGACGACGAAGAAGAAGAGTTCGACGTCGAGATCCCAGAGACGACCACGAAGACCCAGTCCTGAAGCCTGGAGCCAGTCAACAAAGGGCATCACCATCAAGCAGTGCGGAAGAAGACGTGAAGAGACTTTTTCAGAACTGTGGTGTGGTGTGAAAGCGTGGTTGTGTGTGTGAAAACCTGGCCAGGTAAGAAGTCATTTCATTATAACCCGGGATTAGGAAGTATTGATCTTTTAATGTGTTGATTTATTCATTGTGTGTGATTGATTGTTCATGATTAATTATAAGTAGCATAGAAATTGTATTTCTTGTTCTCAGTCGTGTTAGGAAAGAAACGAATGCGTGACATCCCATTCCCAGAGAGAGGTGAATGTTTGGTGGGTGCATGAGTGTGCATATGCGTGTATGAGTGCAAAGATAACCTTGGTGTGTTAAGCCTGACTAATAATACATCAACTTAGTGCACTTAAGCAATACCATCACGATTTCCCCTGTCCTGGACAGTGTGTCAATGGCGTGTGTGTCAATGGTGTGTGTCTCAGTGGCGTGTGTGTCAATGGTGTGTGTGTGTCAATGGAGTGTGTGTCAATGGTGTGTGTGTCAATGGCGTGTGTGTCAATGGCGTGTGTGTCAGTGGCGTGTGTGTCAATGGTGTGTGTGTCAATGGAGTGTGTGTCAGTGGCGTGTGTGTCAATGGAGTGTGTGTCAGTGGCGTGTGTGTCAATGGTGTGTGTGTCAATGGAGTGTGTGTCAGTGGCGTGTGTGTCAATGGTGTGTGTCTCAGTGGCGTGTGTGTCAATGGCGTGTGTGTCAATGGAGTGTGTGTCAGTGGCGTGTGTGTCAATGGAGTGTGTGTCAGTGGCGTGTGTGTCAATGGCGTGTGTGTCAGTGGCGTGTGTGTCAATGGAGTGTGTGTCAATGGAGTGTGTGTCAATGGCGTGTGTGTCAGTGGCGTGTGTGTCAATGGAGTGTGTGTCAGTGGTGTGTGTGTCAATGGCGTGTGTGTGAGTGGCGTGTGTGTCAATGGAGTGTGTGCCAATGGCGTTTTTGTCAATGGTGTGTGTGTCAGTGGCGTGTGTGTCAATGGCGTGTGTGAGTGTGTGTCAGTGGCGTGTGTGTCAATGGCGTGTGTGAGTGTGTGTCAGTGGCGTGTGTGTCAATGGCGTGTGTGAGTGTGTGTCAGTGGCGTGTGTGTCAATGGCGTGTGTGTCAATGGAGTGTGTGCCAATGGCGTGTGTGTCAGTGGCGTGTGTGTCAATGGTGTGTGTGTCAATGGTTGTGTGTCAGTGGTGTGTGTGTCAGTGGTGTGTGTGTCAGTGGTGTATGTGTCAGTGGAGTGTGTGTCAGTGGCGTGTGTGTCAGTGGTGTGTGTGTCAGTGGCGTGTGTGTCAATGGCGTGTGTGTCAATGGAGTGTGTGTCAGTGGCGTGTGTGTCAGTGGCGTGTGTGTCAGTGGCGTGTGTGTCAGTGGCGTGTGTGTCAGTGGTGTGTGTGTCAGTGGTGTGTGTGTGTCAGTGGTGTGTGTGTCAATGGAGTGTGTGTCAGTGGTGTGTGTGTCAGTGGTGTGTGTGTCAGTGGCGTGTGTGTCAATGGCGTGTGTCTCAGTGGCGTGTGTGTCAGTGGCGTGTGTGTCAGTGGCGTGTGTGTCAGTGGCGTGTGTGTCGATGGCGTGTGTCTCAGTGGCGTGTGTGTCAGTGGCGTGTGTGTCAATGGAGTGTGTGTCAATGGCGTGTGTGTCAATGGCGTGTGTCTCAGTGGCGTGTGTGTCAGTGGCGTGTGTGTCAGTGGCGTGTGTGTCAATGGCGTGTGTCTCAGTGGCGTGTGTGTCAGTGGCGTGTGTGTCAGTGGCGTGTGTCTCAGTGGCGTGTGTCTCAGTGGCGTGTGTGTCAGTGGTGTGTGTGTCAGTGGCGTGTGTGTCAATGGCGTGTGTGTCAATGGCGTGTGTCTCAGTGGCGTGTGTGTCAATGTAGTGTGTGTCAATGGAGTGTGTGTCAATGGCGTGTGTCAATGGCGTGTGTGTCAATGGCGTGTGTCTCAGTGGCGTGTGTGTCAGTGGTGTATGTGTTAGTGGCGTGTGTGTCAGTGGCGTGTGTGTCAATGGAGTGTGTCTCAGTGGCGTGTGTGTCAATGGAGTGTGTGTCAATGGCGTGTGTGTCAATGGCGTGTGTGTCAATGGCGTGTGTGTCAATGGAGTGTGTGTGTGTGTGTGTGTGTGTGTGTGTGTGTGTGTGTGTGTGTGTGTGTGTGTGTGTGTGAAATTCGACACTGCATCACTGACTTATGTTTTTCAGTCCTTTTCTTGTTGTAGTTGTTGTCGTTCTCTTCAATGAAAATCCTGTTCAGAATTTCACAGGCTTGTATTCACCACTCTGCGTCCTCTACGTTGAACATATATAACAGCAACAATCGAGGAATGTTTTTCAAAGTTGGTTTTTATCGATGCGTCTCAAGTTCGTTTCAAACATCACTTGCTCGTAAGTTTCTGTTTGAGTTTCATCAAAGTCACTGCGTGCAAACTAGACCCTATATGATATGCTACAGCACATCTGCTAAGCTTCGAGAGTGCCCTGCGCGTGATTATCAGCTGATGGGGGAAATAAAAGAATAAGTAAGATGAAAGGTGTTAAGACAAGGGTCTCATGAATAGGACTTAGCAGATGTCTGAAATACTCGTTAGAAAAACTTTTTTTTTAACGTAAGCTTGGGAATGCTGACATAAGTTTTAGAATAAATCACCACCTCCCAACCGCTCCCTCCCTCCGCCCATTTTTCTCACCGTGAACCTCCGCTACACCCCCCCCCCCCCCCCCCCCCCCATCCCACCTCTCGCTGTGTCTTTCTTTGTCTCTCTCTGTCTCTCTGTCTCTGTCTCTGTCTCTTTCTGTAATTGTCTCTGTCTCTGTCTGTCTGTCTCTCTTTCTCTCTCTTTCTGTCTCTGTCTCTTTGTCTCTGTCTCTTTGTCTCTGTCTCTCTGTCTCTGTCTCTCTGTCTCTCTTTCTCTTCCCCCCCCCCCCCCCCCCCCACACGCGCACACACACACCCTTTCTCTCCACAAAACAGGTTTGTTTTCATGTACAGAGATACTCTCTGACTACAGTAATACTGAATGGAAGCATTTCTTTCTTCTTTTCTTTTTTTTTCTTCTCTTTTTCTTCAAAGTGCAACAGATACAAACAACTGGAAAATGAATTATCTGGATAATGCGGCAACATTTTTACTCTTTTGTGAGAGGAGCAGGAAATGTGTGTGTGTGTGTGTGTGTGTGTGTGTGTGCGTGCGTGCGTGCGTGCGTGCGTGCGTGCGTGCGTGCGTGCGTGCATGCATGCGTGCGTGCGTGTGTGTCTGTGTTTCTGTGACTGTGTCTGTTTGTGTATGCGCGCGCGCACACACACACACACACACACACACACACACACACACACACACCACAGAGAGAGAGAGAGAGAGAGAGAGAGAGAGAGAGAGAGAGAGAGAGAGAGAGAGATGTTTAGTTGAAAACTCTCGCCAGCTGTGTCACCTGCCTCTGACACATTATGGAATTGGAGGTGGAAGGCAGGGAATGGGGAAGGGGGGGGGGGAGAATGGGAAGAGAGGATGCTTGGAGAAAGAATTGGGCGGGAGGAGGGGGGGGGGAGGGGGCGGAGAAGAGGAGAGAATCAGAAGGGTGGGTGATGGGGACGGAGGCTACAGGAAGTTGTGAGAATTGAGCGGTGGAGGGGGGGGGGGGAGGGGGATGGGCTGGGGGTGGTGATGGTGGTGGTGGGAGATGCTGACCAATGACCAAATGCTGGGAACTTTTCAACCAGGGACCCTGACCCCCTGGGGACCCAGCCCCCACTCCAGGGCCATAAGTCGCAGAAGAAAGCTGTCAAGGAAGTGGTGTCACCCCCAATCCACTCCCCCCCTTCCCCCCCCCCCCCCCCCCCCCCCCCCCCCCCCCCCCCCCCCCCCCCCCCCCCCCCCCCCCCCCCCCCCCCCCCCCCCCCCCCCCCCCCCCCCCCCTAGCCAACGCACGTCCACTGCCCGCACAATTATTACCTCCCTTTCCAAGACAATACACCCCTTTGCATGCTGCAACAACTCCCACCCCTCCACCCCTTCCCTCTCACCTCTGTCCATTCTTTTCCTTCCTCCCTCTTCTGTCCAGTCTCTATTTCCAGCCCCTGTCCCCTTTCGCCAAACTAGCCACTGGCCATTGTCTTGCATTCAGTCTGGAGTTCATCAACACGGGACCCATCGGCGCCCCCCCCCCCCACCCCACCCCGCCCCCCACCCCCTTCCTCCCTCCCTCCCCTCACAGCCGGAGCCTTTGTGTCACAGTGCAGCGGGTCAACTCTGGGGCGGGGGTCGGGAGACAGACTCCATTTTCAGCCGTGTTTCATAATCATATTTCACCAGGAACCAGACGACACAGGGCTGTATGGGGGGTTTCTCCGGCCCGCTCCCCCCCACCCCTTTGCACTACTGCCTGATCTGCCCTGCCCTGCCCTGTCCTTTCTTCCCCTTCCCTGCCCTTCGCCCTGGTGGTTAATTGGAGAAGATTTTGGCGGTTAGAAAGAGGGGCGACAATGCAGGCCGTCATAAGAGTTGGTCCTCTGGAGTGCAAGAGAAGACGGGGACGGGGGGTGGGGTGGGTGGGGGGAGTGGGGGGGGAGGGTGTGGGGGTGTGAAGGAAAGGGGTGTTGGGGTGCCGGGTAGCAGATGTCCCCTCCCTGGTGCCAGAGTGTCAGGGGGTCAAAGGTTAAGGCCATGAAGGGGCGACAGTGACCTCTGGGTCGCTGGAAGCGAAGGATGTTATATCACGGAGCTTGGCTGACCGCTTGGGCGTCGTCTCTCCACACCCCCCCCCCCCCCACCTCTACCCCCATCCCCCTCTCTTCACACACCTCCCACAGGAGACGGAGGACCCAATGCCATTAATGTCCCAGACGGAAATTTGCACCTGCCGTCCTTCGGGCCTGATTGTGCAGGAAGGGGACGGACGCCAGTGCTACACTGGTTGACGCTAATTTGTTTCCGGGGTCGGCGTGTTTATGCATTACAGATGGCAGCATTGGTCACAGAACCAAAACGACCCTCCAACTCCCAAATGCCTGACCGTAGATTTAAATCCAGCCCTGTGACCCTAATCTAAACTCTATCCCTACTCCGGGCCCTGGCCTAACTCTTAGTGTGTAAAATCTTATCAAAACACACACACACACACACACACACACACACACACACAGAGGTGCGCGCGTATTCAACTATCAAAAGACATTCATGTTTCTGTTTGCACACACACACACACACACACACACACACACACACACACACACACACACACACACACGTGTTCAACAAGGTTTAATCTGAAATTCACACTAACCGAACGAGCATGCCAGTGATGAGATTACACTTGCTATGACCAAAGCTGATCACCGAACCATTCACTTTCGTTTCTTCATACCAAGCAGAACTGCAAAGGCCAACTTCTACGGTTTGGCAAGGCTAAAGGACTCACTGTCATTTTTTTTTTTTTCCCAAAAATTTCATGACGTCAGTTCGTCCTAGAAGAGTGAAATCAATCAGAGCGAATCGGATACTTGCTGGGCAACCAACCAACCCATCGCAAAGCCAGTCAGCCTGCCAATGCGGCAGCTGAGTTGCTAACTTGCCATTCGCAGGCTAACAACACTATCATGTCTAAGCCAACCAGCCAGTAGTTACAAACATAAATGCGCCAAGCCCTTGCTTTTAAGGAGTCGAGTATTTATAGACTGGCACAATGAGGCTGCTTTGAGAAATTTTATTGTGTCTGAAAGTTGTTTATCCCCGTTTTCTTTCATATGGCCATCAAGGGGCAAGCCAGGTGGTTCTAAACAGACAGATTAAAACAAAAGGAATGGGACTATTTGGGGGAAAACCACCTGGCGTAAAGATAGGGTCACGGGTGAGTGCGAAGGCATGAAATGTAACGTCAGCAAGATTTGAAGATTGTGAATGATGTCATTATTGAAAAAAAAAAAGTGACATGATTGTTGAGGGGTCGTTATTTTGATTTCAATTATGAATTTAACTTCAACATGCCGGCTCAAACTTATGCCAGGCCTCAAAACGCTTACATGCATTGTATCGTGATTTGGTGCAAAATCCTGATAGTGGTGTATGGTCAGTAAATCCTGAGGTCGGTAAATTAAGCAACTAACCGACGAATCATGTCTATGAAATAATAACGTTGTGGCACTCATGGCAACAACTCGCCAGCCATTGACTGTCTTTTGGTCGCGAATTTTCTGGCACGCGTTGAGTGTCTGATTTTACAGGCGTGACCATGTACGGAGAGTCCGTACGCGCACGCACGCGTTTATGACAGTGTGTGCGTATGTGAGAAAATGTTGTGTTGGCGTTTAGTGCGTGTGTGGAAGGAGGGAAGGGAGGAAACAGGGAGGTGAAGGAGAGGGGGGAGCGGAACAGTTTCCATACACCAAGAACAGAAAACGAAACACCCGAAGGTACCAGTGAAACCCACTTTTTATCCTGCAGTTTTTTGTTGTTGTTGTGCTTCTTCTTTTTTTTTACACGCACGCAAGCGCATACACGCTCGCACCCCCATACACACGCGCGCGCGCGCGCGCACACACACACACACGCTAGATGACCTGGTGTAGTGCTCTTAATACTCTCTCAGTTTGTTCAGCATGTTTTCTTTTTCTTTTTCGCCACCTTGTATTTTGTCTTTGTACCCCCTCTCTTTCTCCTTTTCTCTTTCTTTTCTTTTTGATTCTTTTCTTTACGTTTATGTTTATAATATTTTCATATTCACACCATGATCATGTACTTGCTATATCGCAGCCAGTCTATTTGTATCAATAGCCATGTATTGCACGTCCATAAGCTTTAGCTTGTTGTGCTAAAATACATTATGTTTCGCTGCAAATGTAAACCAATGTTTGAATAAAACTTTTTTAAACCAAACCCAGAGCATACTGACGTCAGAGCAGTACTGACGTCAGCTGCCGAACCAACCAGCACGGAGCAATCCTGCACCACCCTCGGAAGCCTGCCGCGTAAAAGATTAACAATGATTGTGATAGATAATTCTGAAAATGATCTTTGGGGAGACAGCCAGACAGACAGACCAGACAGACTTAGCAGTACCCTGCAGAGATAATGGAACACGCCACATTGTGGAGATGAGCTTCATTTGAATTCGCTCTGAATCCTACTAACATCACTGGTTTATATTTGTAGGTTTAGGAGCGAATGGTGAGAGAGAGAGAGAGAGAGAGAGAGAGAGAGAGAGGATAATGAAGAAGTGGGAAATAAAAAACTGATGTTCCAGTTAAATATAACATGAATGTATACAGTAGTACCATTTGTACGTTAAAACCGTAAAATGTATTAGTCTATCCCCTTACCAAAAGCAAAAGGTGCTTTAAAGCAAACAAACAAAGCCTTTGAAACTGGATAAAGAAAGAGAAGGGGGCAGCATCGGGTATCTTTTTTTTGCACCTGCGTAAGCTTGAGCTCATTCGGGGTTGTTTTTTAGTTCTCGACTGACTACCCCAGGTTCTTATCCCCCACACGATGCTAATTGTTACCATTTCTTTTTTATAACTCTGGTGGCTTATGTATAGGGATGAAACATGCAAGACTTGAAAGCAGTGAGTGAGAATTCAAGCGAAGTGAGTGTGAGAGACACTCAGTTTTGAATAGAATATTATTAATATAAAAAAAGCTGTTTTTCAGGCTGTCATTTAGTAGGCCTTTGGTTTCATGCTTGGTAAAGGTTTTATAGATAACCCGAAAATTTGCAGTTTGTTGATTAAGTGTTAGTGTTGTTTTTTTGTTTTTTTTTTACTATTTACTGATTTGGGGTCCGAAAAAATGCAAGTTCTTCTCAGTACATCTCGATTGATCCCCGTCTGGGTAGATCCCATCTCGGTAGATCCCGTCTCGATAGATCCCCCCACTACATGTGGACGAATTTCCTTCTCGGTAGATCCCCGTCTCGGTAGATCCCATCTGGGTTTAGATCTCCGCCCTCGTAGATCCCCCACTACACGTGGACGAATTTCCGTCTCGATAGATCCCCGTCTCGGTAGATCCCCATCTCGGTAGATCCCCATCTCGATAGATCCCCGTCTCATTAGATCCAAAAACAGTAACGGATCCATCGAGATGGGGATCTATCGAGACGGGATCTATCAAGAAGGGGATCCATCGAGACGGGGATCTATCGAGAGGGGGATCCATCGAGATGGGGATCTATCGAGACGGGGATCTATCGAGTGCCCCCCCCCCCCCCCCCCCCCCCCTTCAAAAAAACAAAATTCAATACACCTTCCTCCACCCAATACACCTTCCTCTGCCGTCCCGCTCATCCCACTTTGATCCAAAACACTTCCCAACCGTCGTCATCCCCGAATGATGATGATGATGATGATGATGATTGTTGTTGTCGTTATCATTATCAATGTAATGCGCGAAAAAGTACCGCCCTCCCCCCTACTAGTCAGCATGAGAATACTTCTCATATTGATCGCTATCAGAGAAGTGTTGTTTTGCGCATTGTTTGTCTGTTGTTTGTGTAACGTGTGATGGAAGAACATATTTGTAGAACAGTTACTTGCCTCTTAACATCTACGTTACTTTACACCGCGTTTTGTGAGTTTAATTCCATTTTGCCTTATCATCATCACATCATCATCTTCTTCTTCTTCTTCTTTCTTCTTCTTCTTCTTCTTCTTCTTCTTCTTCTTTTTCAAAGTCATCATCATCATAATTTTTCGTCGTCGTCATCATCATCATCATCATCATCATCATCATCATCATCATCATCATCATCATTTTTATCATCGTTGTTGTTGTTGTTGTTGTGGTGGTGGTGGTGATGGTCATATTTATTATCATAATGTCATTGTTGTTGTGGTGGTGGTGGTGGTGAATCGTTGTTATTGTTGCTGTGGTAATCATAACATAGTTCATTAGTTAACAACCATGCAAGCAAGCCGAGACTTAGTCTGTGGACACAACCTCAAGGGTCATGGGCCCAATACGAGGTTAATAATTCTGGGCTCCGTAAGAGGTCTCTCACTAAAGAAAGAAACTGGAATGGTGTCAACCTCGGGTGATGTCGATGGAGAAGGACTAGCGCACAGCCCAAACACACTCACAGCTTGCTTACAATCTCATTCATATATCATGCATTCGTCACATCAAACCACTATTAAAGTCTATAACTTTACTACACATGATCATAGAACGAAACATCAATGCATAGGGAATCAAACAAAATAAAACATTCTCTCTTTCCTTGAACTTCAACAAAAATCATTTATCTAAATCATCATTAACTAACCCGGGTATAAACAGATTTCTACTTTAACCTGGCCAGGTGATCTGAACTATTCACAAATCACTGTCTTTTTCTTTTCTTTTTTTTTTCTTTTCACTGTCACTTTCACAAGCACGACACAACTGCTGGCACTGGTGTTGGTCTGCTTGCACTGGTCGGGCTAGACTGCTGGCACTGGCGTTGGTCTGGGGATCTGCTTGGCGAAGTGACGCTGCCAGGTATGAGGTCGAACCCCCGGTTCAGATGGAACAGTGACTATCAACATCGATCTGTTCTCCTTTCTTTCTTCCTGCATTAACGCATTGCACTCTCTTCTCTCTCTCCTATCTGCTCTATCAAATGGACATGGTTGCTTTTCTTTTCCTTTTCTTTTCTTTCCTTTCTCTTCATTAGTTAGCAACTCTCTCTCTCCACATCTCTCTTTAGTCCCTCCTCTGCAGACTCTATCTGGTGCTAATGCTTAAACTTCACTCCTCTCATCTCTCTGCCTTTCTCCTGCAGAGACTACACCCCAGAACCTCTCTCTCTCTCTCTCTCTGTTCGTTCTCCCTTTTCCTCCTCCTCTCTTCATCTCTCTGCCTTTTCTCTCGTGCAGAGACTACCCCCAGAACCTCCTCATCTCTCTCTCCCTGTTCTGTCTTCCTCCTCCTCTCTTCATCTCTCGCCTTTTCTCTCGTGCAGAGACTACACCCAGAACCTCCTCATCTCTCTCTCCCTGTTCGTTCTCCCTCTCTCTCACTCACACATTACTTTATGCCCTAACTCCGTGTCCAAGGGCGAGTACCATTGGTCAGTATTTTTACCACCTCGTACCCGAAGTTATCTCCCTCTAATTCCATTGGATATTCAAATCATGACAGTCACGCCTACACACCTTACTCTCTGTGTGGTCAATTGGTCATTTAATTGATTAGCTTGATTTCACCCCCACCACACACTCCCTTCTCCCTCCCCCTTTCCGGCGACGTCGTAAATTGGCTAGATCAGTCTGGCCCAGACGTTGCAATAGGTCTGGCCAACCTATTGAGACGTTGGTCAGCCACTCCGACTGTCTACGGGGAAGATTAGGATTAGCCTCCGCTGTGCTCAAATTGGCCGGATGAGTCTGATCCGGGCGTCGAGACTCGTTTGACCAGACATCGAGGCGTCGGTCAGCTACTTAGTCCGTCTGGCTGGACAGACCGTCTCTGTGGAACCTCTATGCTTAATTGGCTGGACCCGACACATGGGGCTGTCTGCCGGCGCCCAGAATATTTGCGTTAGAGCTTATGTCCAAACAACCTAGCTGGCGACGGACCCCCGACTTTGGTTGTGTTTATTTTTGACCGTGACAATTTCCCCCTTGCAAAAGACTAGCACCGCATTGTCTCAAAACAACGGTACAAAAAAATACAACAACCGAATTGCTGACACACAGCTACACGTGCAAAGTTTGAAAAATAAATTTACAACCAACGGTTATAAATTATAAAATATATCATTAGTGAATACCACTCCAATGAGTTATCATTGACGTGCGCTCTTGCGTTATTTCAACTCATTTTATAACAACCTCTGTGCGCACCTATGCAATTCCCCTACCTGCGGATTTGCCATATCTTCCTCTTCACAATTCCTATGAAAAGCACAATATAGTATGATCACGATCCATGACACTTCACTGAGGAATCTCCATCCTCACTTATTGCCAATAATGCATCACTACACAAGCGACTGCATGCTCCAAGCATAACTACATTCACATAGCAAGTCTCACAAAGAAAATATGAACAAGTCTCACACAAAGAATATGAACCATAGCCAACTGGGGAAAGAACCCATATCCAATCAACATAACTGTAATCAACACATATTAACAAAGCACCCCGCGATATGACTGACTTCCTCTGATTCATCATCTTCTCCACCTTTCCCTTTTCTGGCTGCTTTGTGTCGCCTCTGACAACAAAACCTAGGAACTCCTACTGTCTAGCCCTTTATACAGTGACACATCCCTGTATGACTCTTCTGGAAACTTAGGCAACAAAATCTCCCCTTCTTCTGCTGGTCTCCTTCACCTCATCAATGATTGCTGCTGCGCCTATGTGCTGATCTCACCTCCTCTAACCACCTGTTTCTCTCCACCTCTTGCCAACTCCCAAGACTTCACGAGCGAAGGGTCTTGTTCCTGCACTGCCCTAAACTCATCAGGCGACACATCTATGCCCGACTTCCTTGCTGGAACGACTAACGGTTTATCAACCTTTTCCTCCTTCTGCTCCTTGTTTGCACTGCTGCCCCCTGTAGCAGTCAACAACTCAGGATCCCCTGGATCCCTTGCCCCTGGAATATTTCCAATGATCAAATCATGAAGGGTTTCTCCATCACCAACGCAGACAACTCGCCTGAGAAGTAAGGGGTACGTACTTCTATCTTAGCAACTGGAAACTCCCTCACAGTGCCATCGATTAGAGTACAGGTCTGGATTTGCCCTGTCAAATCCCCTTTCTCGACCAGCGTTGTTCTCACCACAACCGCATGAACAACCAGTGTCTCGTAACACTTTCACCCTCTGCTGGCCAATCCACCCTTCTTCCACTGGTAACGAACCACTCAGCCTAGTGCCCTCCATCCCTGACACTGACTGCTGTCCAGTGCTAGCCATAGGCTGCACTCCACCCTCTTCATATCGGATCCCTGTTGGTTCCACTGCAGGTCGTTTCCCTTGACGACCCTTATCCACCTCTTGCAAGGCTGCTGCCTTCTGGAACCCCATGCGACAATCCCTCGCCACATGTCCCTTCTTGTGACAAATGAAACACCTAATTTTCCCTTTGTCCTCCTTTCTGCCCCACCATGGGTTTGCAGACCCGTGCAGAAAACTCCCCTAGTCTCCTTGCACTCTTCTCACCTGTGCCTAGCACCTGTTTCTCCTGCACCTTAGTGCCCAGACGGCCTCTCTATACACCTCTGCGAACTTCAACAACTCCCCCGCTGTCTTCGGCTGTCTCTCTTTTTAAATGTATGGTTAACTCAGGGCCGCAACCTGACAAAATCTGTTCCTTCATAACCAGCTCTTTCAATTCAGCGAGCTCCTTCTTCGTACCACTCAACTCTAATTGTTGTTCAATAGGGGTGTTCTTTTCTTCCGCCATTATATCTCTTTTTTTTTTTGAACAAGATTTTATTACTACGACAGCCAAACTGGTGTTTCCGACACGAGTGACGTAATAGCACAATCCTATGAATGATAATATTAGCTTGGGACAACGTAGTTAGTTTTTATAAGACGCCCAGCGCCTGACCCAACTATGAGAGCGAATTATAGGCAATCTGTGCGAAATGAGTACTCTGGGGGTGAAATGCCAAGCCTAGTATTAACTATCTTGGAAGCAATGCCAAGCCTAGTATTTAACTATCTTGGGAACATACAGTAAGACAACCCTTGTCTTAGGGTTACAATACTTGAATCCCACCCAGCTTCCTCTCTGAGAAGTTGAACAATTATAATAAATGGGCCAGAATATCCTGGCAGGCTCGCCAATAAATTGTCAACCTCGTGTGATGTCAGTGGAGGAAGGACTAGCGCACAGCCCCAAACACACTCACAGCTTGCTTACAATCTCATTCATATATCATGCATTCGTCACATCAAACCACTAGTAAAGTCTATAACTTTACTACACATGATTAAGAACGAAACATCAATGCATAGGGAATCAAACAAAATAAAACATTCTCTCTTTCCTTGAACTTCACAAAAATCATTTATCTAAATCCTCATTAACTAACCCGGGTATAAACAGATTTCTACTTTACCTGGCCAGGTGATCTGAACTATTCACGAATCACTGTCTTTTTCTTTTCTTTTTTTTTCCTTTTCACTGTCACTTTCACAAGCACGACACAACTGCTGGCACTGGTGTTGGTCTGCTTGCACTGGTCAGGCTAGACTGCTGGCACTGGCGTTGGTCTGTGGATCTGCTTGGCGAAGTGACGCGCCAGGTATGAGGTCGAACCCCCGGTTCAGATGGAACAGTGACTATCAACATCGATCTGTTCTCCTTTCTTTCTTCCTGCATTAACGCATTGCACTCTCTCTCTCTCTCTCCTAGTCTGCTCTATCAAATGGACATGGTTGCTTTTCTTTTCCTTTCTTTTCTTTCCTTTCTCTTCATTAGTTAGCAACTCTCTCTCTCCACATCTCTCTTTAGTCCCTCCTCTGCAGACTCTATCTGGTGCTAATGCTTAAACTTCACTCCTCTCATCTCTCTGCCTTTCTCCTGCAGAGACTACACCCCAAACCTCTCTCTCTCTTCTCTCTCACTCTCTGTTCGTTCTCCCCTTTTCCTCCTCCTCTCTTCATCTCTCTGGGCCCTTTTTTTCTCGTGCAGAGACTACCCCCAGAACCTCCTCATCTCTCTCTCCCTGTTCTGTCTTCCTCCTCCTCTCTTCATCTCTCTGCCTTTTCTCTCGTGCAGAGACTACACCCAGAACCTCCTCATCTCTCTCTCCCTGTTCGTTCTCCCTCTCTCTCACTCACACGCATTACTTTATGCCTTAACTCCGTGTCCAAGGCGAGTACCATTGGTCAGTATTTTTACCACCTCGTACCCGAAGTTATCTCCCTCTAATTCCATTGGATATTCAAATCATGACAGTCACGCCTACACGCCTTACTCTCTGTGGTGGTCAATTGGTCATTTAATTGATTAGCTTGATTTCACCCCCACCACACACTACCTTCTCCCTCCCCCTTTCCGGCGACGTCGTAAATTGGCTAGATCAGTCTGGCCCAGACGTTGCAATAGGTCTGGCCAACCTATTGAGACGTTGGTCAGCCACTCCGACTGTCTACGGGGAAGATTAGGATTAGCCTCTCGCTGTGCTCAAATTGGCCGGATGAGTCTGATCCGGGCGTCGAGACTCGTTTGACCAGACATCGAGGCGTCGGTCAGCTACTTAGTCCGTCTGGCTGGACAGACCGTCTCTGTGGAACCTCTCCGCTATGCTTAATTGGCTGGACCCGACACATGGGGCTGTCTGCCGGCGCCCAGAATATTTGCGTTAGAGCTTATGTCCAAACAACCTAGCTGGCGACGGACCACGACTTTGGTTGTGTTTATTTTTGACCGTGACAAATGGTCAAATGTCAATAACCTGCGTGCGAAACACTACCTTCTAAACCAGAACAAAGCAAATTGAAACAAGAGAGAGAGAGAGAGAGAGAGAGAGAGAGAGAGAGAGAGAGAGAGAGAGAGAGAGAGGAGAGAGAGAGAGAGAGAGAGAATTCTTGGGTGGGAAGGAGGGATCATGGTCATACGGACGTTCACCCCTCATCCGTCCACGTTCAAGAACACACTGGAATAGACCTAGTGAACAAGACTCGCTACCATTTCAAAGCACACACAAACGGTATCAGTAAATAAGAAAAGGTCTCCTGGTTGTTGTTGTTTTTTTCTCCAGGGAAACAGTCTCAGCAAAGAATAAAAAGTATCCTGGTTCTTTTTGTCCAGGGAAACAGTATGAGCAAAGAATAAAAGGTATCCTGTTGCTTTTCTCTAGGGAAACAGTATGAGCAAAGAACAAAAGGTATCTTGGTTGCTTTTTTCTCCAGGGAAGCAGTATCAGCAAAGCATAAAAGGTATCCTGCTGTTTTTCTCCGGGAAACGGTATCAGCAAAGAATAAAAGATTAGGCTGTCCGTACACGTTGCACAAGACGACTATCCTATCCTGTCCACTTTCATCGTAGCACACGATTGAAAAATGGCTATGTTACTATCGGTAGGCTAAAGTCAGCAAATGTGTTTTTTTTGTTTGTTTTGGTTTTTTGTTGTTGCTTTTTTCATCGTAGCCATTTAACTAGCCACGTGTACTATAGGCCTTAAAGTCGTTTATGAAGGTAGGGGCAGTGAACGCAATGACAGTCACCGTGTCTACAGCACGCCATTACCCCCCCTGATAGCACCGGTCGGTCGGGAAAAGTTGTGTCCACTGCTAGGCGAAGCGTTCCGCTCCCATTTTATTATCCACGACAATGGCGATCTCTGGGCGGAGTTGAGTTTCATGGAACGTAAAAAAAAAAAAAAATTAAAAAAAGAAAGGGGAAAAAAGCGTAAATCGAGGGTTGACTGCCGAAACCTAGTATCTCGTTTTTTCACACTTCTTCAGAAAACGCTTCTGAAAGTTCAGAGTCTCTGTTATAACACTTAAATGAAAGTTTTCCTTTTGAAAACGAGCATAACGCTTAAGATACATGTCATCTGCATATGTGTTAGCTATCTGTCACTGAAATGGCTTTCTTCCATGTTTAATTAGAGAAATTTAAACACAGGCAAAGATAATGTATTTTGGACAGCTGAGCGTGCCCCAAATGACGGCAGCAGAAGAAAGGCACAGCAAGATAAGTGGCTTCAGCGATACCGTAAAGGGACGGCAGGCAGAGAAGTGTGACTGCCGAAACCACGTATCTTGACTTCACAGCCTTCTGCTGCCGTGAAATCGGCGATTGTACTTACACAACGACCAGCCGAATCCATGTTTCTGTCTTTACTACTAAGTTGCTGTAATAAAACGCATCTGTTCCTGTTTCTCGGAAAGAAGTATTTAGAGAAACGTGGTTTCGAGTGATACAAGTTTGGGCTCTTTCTGTCCCTCGGAAAGAAGTATTTAGGGAAACGTGGTTTCGAGTGATAAAAAATTGGGCTCTTTCTGTCTCTCGGAAAGAAGTATCTAAAGAAAAGTGGTTTCGTGTGATACAAGTTTGACTCTTTTTGTCTGCTGGAAAGAGGTATTTAAAGAAATCTGGTTTCGAATGATAAAAGTTTGGGCTCTTTTTATACTTTAAAGTTGTGTAATTTAAATTATATCGAATTAAGTTGTTTTTACAGCAACAAAACCATGGTATTTAGCTATCAACGGCTTCATAAATCAGCTTTGCATTCATTTAAATCTCAATTGGCAGTTTGCTTCATAATGCACATGCATTAAACACTCGGGAAAAGAATTAAATATGGTAAGCAACATTAACAATAACAGGATCTCAGCACAGTTTGAATCACAAGTAGAGTTTTAGAGGACAGAGGGTGTGTGCATGAGGGGGGCGGGAGGAGATGGAAAAAGAGAAGGGTGGAGGTAAGGGGTGGGGGTGGGGGGTACTGGATGAGACAGACAGAAAGACAGAGCCTGACACATACATACACTCTTTCCATCTCTCTCTGTCACTCTCTCTATCTGCCTGTCTCTCTCTGTCTGTCTGCCTCTTACTCTTTCTCACACACACACGTCATACACACACACACGCGCGCGCGCACACGCACACTCACACACGCGCACGCACATGTAAACACACACACACACGCACGCACGCACACACGCACGCACGCACGCACATACGCACGCGCGCGTGCGCGCACACACACTTGTTATTTAAGAGCAATATTGTAGATTACTTGTATGAGAATTCACACACACACACACACACAACACACACACACACACACACAAAGACCACATCGACGAAAACCAAACAAAAACAGACACGTAATATACACACAGATGAGACATGACCACATTCAAACGGAAAACCAAACATTACAATAAATGAACATACCTGTTATGATTCATTGTTGTTGTAAACTGTCAGATCCCGACACACTGTATCACTTCAGCAGTAAAACACAAATATGGTATCCAAAGAATTGTCTGATTATTACGTATTATGCAAAACACCGTCCTATGTTTCTGTCCTGTCCTTGACACACGATGACAGACTATAACGCACAGAAACAGTATCTTTGTCTGTTTTGATTATGACCAGCGTAACAGTCTGAAGGCAGATGCTCCATGCACACACCCACCGTAGAAACATAGATTGCAAACCACATTCAAACATTTGGTAATTATTTATGACAATTTTTGTTCAAATAATATCAGAACAGCAAAAAGAATTTGAACTATGCACCTAACCTTTCAAAACAAGAGGAGGAAGACTACACTGACAAAAGCTGGAAAGGTGACTTCAGCAGCATGTGTCTCCAGGTTCTGGATGCCCTCCTTAATCTGTGTCTTCGTCACTGTCGTTGATGTCTGGCTCAGGCAGTAGGTCTGACACACAGGAGGAGGAAGGCAGACCCTCAAAGAAAGAATGATGCTCCTCTGGGATGATGCTGGACTTGCAGAGGGAAAGCAGATCTCTCTTTTTTGCCTCCGAGATGGACAGTTTTCCTCTGTATAGCCGTGGAAGTATGGACAGTTCGTGTTGACCTCGTTTTCCAGAACTACCAACGAGACGGAGTGATCTGAAGTCATCCTCAAAGCTGTATTTGAAAAACATGAGGTCTTCATCACTCTGAGTGAACTGAATGCACTTGATGTTGAGCCAGTTGACCCGTTTTCCAGAAACATCTGTTTTGTGTTTCGCACTCTTGTTGAGGCAATCTTCTTGAAGTCAATCATATCTGTGTGCCTCAGCGGTAGAACTCTGTACGGTTGTTTCTACGTGCCATTGACAGTACAATATCCCAGCCACTGGGGGTGTAGATGGGTGTTGATTTCTTGGCGCAGGAAATGGCAGAGTGCATGGAGTCACACTCCATCTGTGTGTGACCCGTTTCTAAAAAATTCTGTGTGATCTTCTTGATGCTGGGTTTGCTTTTCAGAAGCTGCATTAAAGCTGTTGCCAGGTACTGATTGCGGTTCTGACCACCGCAACAGTCTGAATAGATCACGACCTCTTCCACTGTATCTGGCAATGAGGAGAGGTAGACGTACAGGCAAGTTGCAATTTCACATGCACCACGCTTTCCTTCTGTTTCGTCCCATTTGAAACAATGTCCCTTTCCGTCTGATAAGGAGTATGTGGTGAAGTTGTAGACTGACAGTTTTCTTTTATAGTAGAGCTGACTGACAAGTCCGCATGGGGCCTGCAGGACAGCCTGCAGGTCTACAGTCAGCACATCCTTTGATGGATCTTTCTTGGCAGCCTGTTTGTCACACTCTTGTTCTTTCTGGCCATGTCTCTCTGCTGAATGTGTTTTGCGTACAACTCTTGTTCTTCTTCTGTCAGCGTTCCTTGCCATTGTTTCATGTTGTGTACAGTGGATCGAGCACACTGATCCTTCTTTGGTGGTGAAACGCTAAGTTGTAATCTTCATTGAAAACACGTCTGTATGTTCTTTCTGACACTGGTGTTTGTCCGTTGCCTTCACATTCATTTTTATATAATTCAAACATTTTCTTCACAGTTAAATTTGAAGAAAGGTACTTTCTTTGTGTGTCTTTGCGTGTGTAATGAGATTCTACAACAGGAAAAGACTCGATGTGTGCCTTGGCTTGCTTGATCTGCTCTTGTGGTGTTTTGTTGTGTGGACTTTTCTGTTTCATTCCATCCCCTCCTTTGAAAATCCCATGTTCGCTTCTCTGTAGAGCGTGGTCAAGATATGCTTCACTGACAGACAGGGTGGCCAAGAAGAACTTTTTGCACACACGAATACGCTCACCCCCTATGTTGAAATAAAAGCTTCTGCTGACATTTCTGGTCTTTGGCATTGGATTGTTGTCCTCACCGAGAAATGTTTTGGTCTTCTTTTCTTCAACATTGCAGCAAATGAAAGTTTTCTGTTTTCCATTGTCACCCATGCTGTAAAACGACTCAAAAATGCCTTGTCGTTCTGAATCGGATATCCTGTTGCATTTGAAACGACACTTCGAGCAGTCAACAGCTTTTGTTGCCTTTGCAGGAACAGTTTTCCCTGCTTCTGAGATATATTCTTTTCCCTGGAGACGCAATTTTTTTCTGATATTTTTTTTTCCATCTACTTGGCATTGACATCTTTTTTTTCCCCAACTTCTTTTTAGGAGGTGTGACAAACTTGCCCTGTTTTCTTGGTGTCTGTATCTTGGGAGTTGAATGCAAAGGTGTTGAGGGTTGTTCTTCACAATCACGCTGATCAGGAGTTGCTGGGAAATTGAAGACAGAGTTTTTATCTAACACAGCACTGCTGGCTGTCTCGTTTCTTTCTTCAACTACAGCTGTCCTGCTTTCTGAGGCCGTGTGCGAGCTATCTGTGTATCTTTGTGGGACAAAGGCATGCGGAAAAACTGCGTCATAATGTTGTGCCTGTGTTTCCAGGAGAGAAAGCATGATCGCTCTTTCATCAGATGGTTCATCTGGGTGGACAACTGTTTCATAATTGAGCAGATTGCTCGAGAAAATGATGACGGTTCGTCTGGACCAGTCACCTAGCGCTTTTGGGAGCAAGTCTGCAGCATCATTACTCCATACACCAGGAGTTCGTAGCTGTTCAACGTTCAGAAAGTACCGTAGATACCGTTCATTTTCATCATTCTCATCCGTCTCCAGAAAATGAATGTAAGAAGAAAATTTGTCCTCCAGAAAGTTGCACAAGATTTTTCTCAGATCGAGGGCACTAGTGCCTAGATGCTTGGAGGCTGACTCAAAGAAACAATTCCCATCACGGGCAGCATTAACACTGTGCAGACCATTGGCAGACAGGAGATTTTGGAGTCTGCTTTTGTGTTCGGCCTCTTCTTTCTGCCGTTTCTCTAAATCCTTCATGCTTATACCCTTTGCCACTTCCACGTTGTCTGGTGTCTGGACCCGCTTTCTTTTCTCTTGCTCCTTTTCAGTGACATCAAAGGAACGTTGTCACTGCTTTCTCCTGTGGATGACAGAGAACAATAGTGTGGTGGAGACACTGGTGGGCAATAGTCAGGATCCTTAGTGGTGTTGTCTTCCGATGTTAACTCGGTGGGTTGTGCCAGTCTGTCTTTGTAAAGGTTCCAGATCTGATTGGCACCAACCTGAATCTTCGAGATCAGATCCTGCTTGACTGGCAAGAACCTCATTGTCTGCAGTGGCGCATTGTCAGAATGGCACCTTTCCGGGTCATCTGGGACAGCTCCAGCTGTAATAAATGTGGCCCTGTCTGAAGTCCTCTCTGAACCATCCATGGCGCTATCACCTCCAGCTTTTAGTGGCTCGTCATCAGATGGGCACCAGTATTCTGGCTGACTTGAGACTGGCGCCTCAGGTATGTCCTTGACATCAACGTTGTTGTGGGTTGTCAAGGAGTTGGCCAGGTTAATGAGGTACATGTTGTCATCAGTATCATCTTCATGTGGCTCGTCCATTCTGAAAATGAAACCCATTTCTGTTTACAACACAGCCTATCACTAAAGTGCCCATCTTTCTTTTACTTAAGAAACAAAATGTGACAATTCCTATTATAATAATAATAAAGATTATGACTGTACATTGCATGTGGATGTACTCGTGTATCATGAAGTCTATGTATTTATCAGGCATAAAAATGTGCATATGCGTGCGTGTGTGTGTGTGTGTGTGTGTGTGTGTGTGTTGTGTGTGTGTGTGTGTGTGTGTGGTGTGTGTGTGTGTGTGTGTGTGTGTGTGTGTGTGTGTGTGTGCGTGTGTGTGTTTGGTATGCGTGTGTGTGTGTGTGTGTGTGTGTGTGTGTGTGTGTGTGTGTGTGTTGTGTGTGTGTGTGTGTGTATGTGAGTGCATGCGTTTAATCGCTGGCCAGTATGTGTATAATATAAAAGATAATATTTGAAATAGGTGAACAATCTAAGATAGACAAAAGAAGACGTTATTGCACAGTATGAGATATGATGTGTTTGTTAGTATGTGTGTGCATCTGTGCGTGTGTGAAGAAGAAGCAGAAGAAGAAGAAGAAGAAGAAGGAGAAGGAGAAGAAGAAATAGTAGTAGAAGAAGAAGGAGAAGAAGAAGAAAAAGAATTTTATCTTTAGGGAGACTATCAATAGAAAAGAAATTTAGCTAGTATGTTTGTAAATATGCGCACGCACACACACGCACGCACGCACGCACGCACGCATGCACGCACACACACACACACACACACGGACGTGAGCACACATATAATCAGCCACATAAACATACTTATATGCATATTCTACACACATACCGC
>CM031598.1:89347329-89354829 GCA_018398815.1 Conus ventricosus
ATACAGTAATACGCCCTCCCTCACATGATGAATGAATGCGTACCATAGCATTATCTGCTGTACGCGCGTTCAGTGAGAAACGGGTCAGTACCTCTGTCTGCACTATCTCTGGTCACTATGAGATAGAACGCGAAAGACAGAGCCGCATGCCAGTGCTAAACAGTATCTGACAGTGTGTGTGAGAATGTTGCTGAAGACGCGCGCTAGCAGGTGTGACGAACAAACAACACATGCCATGCGCCCGGCTGTGGGAAAGAATGATGAGTAAGCTACATCTGCAAGGGGGGGGGGGGGGGGGGGGGGCATTGCTGTCAGCTTACAGTCACCTGCTAACGTAAAGGGCTCACGAGCGTGCATATCCCGTCGCGGGACAGAGTAACCATTACTTCTCACAGTGTGTGTGTGTGTGTGTGTGTGTGTGTGTGTGTTTCCTGTGTGTGTGTGTGTGTGTGTGTGTGTGTGTGTGTGTGTGTGTGTTTTTTCCGTGTGTGTGTGTGTGTGTGTGTGTGTTCTCTCTCTTTTGACACTATTCAGAAACCATACCCTACCATACTGCTCACTTCAAGGCCAAGCCATAGGCCCGCGCTCCCCCGGGCTGAGAGGGGGGGGGGGGGGGGGGAAGAAAAAAAAAAGAAATAAAAAAGCCGGCCAATGATTGGCTCCGCTGTGGGTGATGTAAGCTGCTTACCTTTTGCCCTCCCCCCCCCCCCCCCGCCCCCACCCCCACCCTCTCTTCCTCTCTCGCTTCCCCGTCTCTCCCCCTATCTCTCTCTGTCTCTCTGGGTCAGGGTGACACGTGTCAACGTGAGGTCAGCGTTGACGGCTGCCCAGAGGTCGTGTGCAACAAGGCATAAACTTGACCACTGCCTACGTGGCACCGGTCACTGTTGACTTTACAGTGGGGGAGGGGGAGAGGCCGGGAGGGGGTGGTGGTATTGATATGTATAGGGTGCGGAGGTAAGGTGGGAGGGGGAGGACTAGCGGTGGCCGACTGGTTAAGCATGGGTCAGTTGCTTTGTTTTTAAATTTCCTCCCCCATACTGATGACACACACGCGGCTCCCAGCTCAATTAGTTTTCCGCTGCACACCGTCAATGTGTGTGTGTGTGTGTGTGTGTGTGTGTGTGTGTGTGTGTGTGTGTGTGTGGCGTGTGTGTTGTAGTGTAAATGAGTATATTGCTCTCTCTCTCTCTCTCTCTCTCTCTCTCTCTCCTCTCTCTCTCTCTCTCTCTCTCTCTCTCTCACACACACACACACACACACACACACACACACACACACACATGAGGGCAATGGCCCCATCTGAATCTGAATCTCTGTGTGTGTGTGTGTGTGTGTGTGTGTGTGCGTGCGTGCGTGCGTGCGTGCGTGCGTGCGTGGTGTGTGTGTGTGTGTGTGTGTGTGTGTGTGTGTGTGTGTGAAGCGTCAGACTGGTTTAGTTCAAACTCAGTGGTCATACACCTAGCCAAAACCACATCTACGAGTATATCCACTCGCCAAAGCAGCAACTAGCTCCTTTTGATACCAGACTTCATGTAAACAGTGCGTCTATCGAACAGGTGGATTATACAATGTTGTAAACTATAGACAAAGAACTAAAATGGCAATCTCATCTCAATAATCTATGCAGACTCATTTTTAAAACAACTGTTCTTCTTATCTCAGCTAAAGCACTGTGTCAACATTACCGCGCTTATACTTTGCTTCTACGCACACATAATGTCACATGTCAGTTACGCTTCAAAAGTATAGTGGGATGGGAGAAGAAGAGATGTCTACGAAAGAAGAAAGGACTAAAATTCTCTTCATAGACGTTCAACAAAGCTACTCCTTCCGGCTACAGCTGTCACAAAAATGAAAAACTAGAAGCATTCCTCTGACTCATGGTTCAAAATTTCGACAAATACCATGCCATGTTATATTTAAAGTCCCCTATCCCCCTTCCCCTCTCCAGCCTTCTCCCCCCCCCCCCCCCCCGCCGCCCCCCACCTCCTTTTTTTGGTTTTGTTTGTTTGTTCTTTTACAAGATGAACAGCTTTTCTGACTCGCAGCAATTCCTCCTTCCCTGTACCCACGCATTGATCAACACAAAACAAACTTCGCTCGCTCTGGGCCACATGTCTAGAACTCACGTTCAAAAAGTTCACGAAACAGGAAGACATTGCATTTCAAGCAACTTGTACATAAACCTATCATGTCTCAACAATGTGATTATTTGGTTGAACAATTGCTGGAGTGCAATGAGGTTAAGCTGGAAGGGGTTGAGGAGGGATGGAAGAAGTGCATGGGGAAAGGGCTTATAGTGGAGAGTTGGGGGGAGAGGTGGGGGGGGGGGGAGAAAAATTGAGATGGAGAATGGAGATGAAGAGAGAAAGCTTGAAGAGGCGCGTTCTTTAGCATATGACTGTGTGTATGTGCATGAGTCATGCATGGACATTTCCCTTTCTCCACTGATTATTTTCACCGTCAGAGGCGGCCTCTTGTCTGTCCAGAAAACTAACTGAACACGCGCCAGTGCAGGACCCAATCCTGCCTCACTCCTAGTCATCCATCAGGAGTATTGACCGTTCCTCCAACACAAGAGCGAGGTCTGCCCTGCAGTATGTATGATCGTACACCCACACCCACGTCCCAGTGTTCGTGACCAAGGTGTGAACGGACCTAGCTTCTTGATTTCATGATTCCCGTGGGTGGCCGCCTATCCCTGGGCAGGATGATAGTGCTCTAACCTGCAGACTTTGTTAGGTGACAGTCGCATTGACCGAGTTGCCTGAGTTTCCTGCTCTATGTCTCTATCTGTCTGTCTCTGTCTGTCTGTCTGTCTCTCTGTCTGTCTCTCTCTCTGTCTCTCTCTCATACTCCCTCCACCCTCCACCCTCTCTCTCTGTCTGCCTGTCTCTCCCTCTCTCTGTCTCTGTCTCATTCTCCCTCCCTCCCTCCCTCCCTCCCCCTCTCTCTCTCTCTCTCTCTCTCTCTCTCTCTCTTCTCTCTCTCTCTCTCTCTCTCTCTCTCAACTTCTCCCTCTCTCTGTCTCTATCTCTCTCATTCTCCCTGCCTCCCCCTCCCCCCCCCCCCCCTCTCTCTCGCATTCCTTTGATAATCAGTCTGTGCGTGCGGAGGTTTTTTTTTTTTATTGTTTGAAATCAATTTCTTTATTCTTGCTTGTTGTTTCAAACATTTGTTTCTTTGTTTCTCTCTTTCTTTGAATCATCTACACGCCATTGTTAATTGAGAAACCACTCATCAACATTTATGTGCATTTGTGAAGATATGTCTGTTTGTTAAAACTTTTGTAAGTTTTAGTCGTTAGTCATTCTTAGTTAGTCCCTTGGCGGGTCAACGACCAGATAAAGAAAAAAAAGCTTGTGTTTGTTTATCTGTTCCCCTTGGAAGTAAAGATTTGCATCATCATCATCATCATCATCATCATCATCATCATCATCATCATCATCATCATCATCATCTCTCTCTTCTCTGTCTGTCTGTCTGTCTGTCTGTCTGTCTGTCTCTCTCTCTCTCTCTCTCTCTCTCCTCCTCTCTCTCTCTCTCTCTCTCTCTCTCTCTCTCTCTCCGTTCGACAATGTGTCGTATCGACGAAAGTGCACCTCACAAGTGAACAGGGACAGACGCCGAGCTGATGTCTACAGAAAATGTCACCAGCATAAGGCAAGTGAAGGGGCTTCTTCTCCATCCAATCTATTTTTGCCAACACCACCAAGTTTGATTTACAACGTAGACAGAACTGACATCAGACACACTGTTTGTGGTGAAATGTTCGAACGTGACAATCCCCCTCCCTCCGTGACCCAGCCTACATGGTACAGACCTAGTGACACGTTAGAGCCTATCGACATGGACCGTGTGATAAAGACACTGTGACAGTCAGACACGATGGAGCCTTTTCGCTGGCATAGAGTCTGTCGACTCATGTCAGTCAGACTGTGATGAGGGGTTGGGTTATGATGGTTGTAATAATAACGAGACCCCAGCTAGTGCAGAGACTACGACACAACTTGAATCTGACAAGGTCGTGGCAACTGAAAGTGAAAGTGTTTCGCAGTGTACAGACAACAGCAAAGACACATGTCAGGTGAATGAAACACAGAGCGATCCGTCTGACAACGTGACCGTCAGTGACATTATGGAGTATCTTCAGGACATGGCAAGAAGCATGGACAGTTTTCACCCTGCCCCTCGCAAGACGTGGAAGTGACTGCCAGCAATAGCACGACTGTCAACAACGGAAATCCTGGTGATAATGGATAAACTTGTTGCCAATCACATGGACAGTCACATCGGTGTCCGATGTTAGTTCAGTGCTTCCGTGAACTGGTTTCCCAAGTCACGATGTTGCTCTCTGATTGGAATTGTGTACATTTAGTCTTTGGTATTTACATTTTGTCCCCTACCCCCACCGCACCCTCTACGTGAGAATGGGCTTTGTAAGCCTTCCTCAATAAATTCATTCATTCATTCTCTCTCCGTTCACTACTTTTAGTCTTTGAATAGTGTTAAAAGGCGAAAGATAGGAAATCTAAATGAGTAAGTAGTCAAACTCACACACACGCACGCACATACACACACACAACACACACACACACACACACACACACACACACACACACAACACACACACACACACACACACACAGAGGGTGGGAGGAGTCAAAGTATGTATTCCTTTAACCCCTTGTTGGGGCATGGCGGATTACAGATTCACTTCGTGCCAGTCTTAATACAAGGCAGGCTTCAGGTCAGCTGTCGTGAACAATAAATGGTTTGGACACATACCTGAAAAAAAGGGGAAAAAAACAACAACCTTGGCTGATGGACAACACAAAAGGATGGGCCGGAAACGGGAGTGGATGGAAGACCGAGAAGGAGGGAGGGTGGAGGGAGGGGAGTAGGGAGGAAAACCTACAAAAATGGTTTGCAGTCACTGAGGATGGCATGTGGGGGTACAGTTAAAACATAAGTGGCGTTAAGACTTCATTACAGCTCGCCTGACCAAGTCTCCAGTGAATGAATCTGTAGTGTATGGAAACACAGGGTCGTCAAAAAAAAAAAATAGTGTGAATGCAAATTTAATAGGAAGGCTTTGAAACTAGATACAGCCTAGGTCTTTTGTTTTTGATTATTATCTTTCGTTCTTTCTTTCTGCGTACGCAGGCTGATACTCCTCCGGACATTGCCTGTATAGACAGGCAGTGGAGTTTTGTGTGTGTGACCGTTTTTCATCCCGCCATTAAGGCAGCCATACTCCATCTTCGGGAAGGTGCATGCTATGTTGACGTGTCATCCATACCAACGGCCAAATTGGCATTCTCTTCCGAAAGTTGGTGATGGGATTTTACGTGTGTGCAAGATGTTGTGCGTGCGTTCACACACGGAACCTCGGTTTATAGTCTCATTCGAAGGACTGCATGGGGAATGGAGTCAGAACCAATGTTAACTCCGAGGGAAAAATTCCTCTGTACCGAAATTCGAACGCGCAACCGTAAGATTACGAGTCCGGCGCTCTACCAACTGAGCTATTCCGGCCCCCTTTTTATTATCAAACTTCACTTTGGTGGCATTGTATGTAAAGACTGTACAATAATTCAGTCAAACACGTTAGCAAATTACATGTGAAACCCGTTTGTATGATAGTGGTGGGGGGTGGGGGGGTAGGTGTGGGTGGGTGGGGGTGGGGGGCGGGGATTCAAGGGAAACAAACCATCAGAAGATACATGAACAGTCCGGATTTTGCTAGCGAAAAGAAAGACAAAAAAGCCGTAGACTTCAAGTTTCACAAAACTGTCGACAGTGCATGATCAGATGATCGAAATGACCTACCCCCCCCCCCCCCCTCTGTTTCTGAAAGAAACCACTATCACTGATGTTGAACCTTTGAAAGAACCTCGCCAAGGTCCAGAACTGATCTGAAGAAAAATTCCTTTCCAGCCAGTGTGACCATCTTGTGGAACAACCTCCCAGACAATGCTGAGTCGACGACACACTCTACCTCTCCATTATGAAAACCATTTATCAGCCAGTTCAAATTCCGCCTGTTCCCTCTTACATTAGCAACAGAACTGACCAAATAAGGTAAGGTAATATTGTTTTCAGTCCAGCCTACCACAAAGGATCAAATCACGGCTGTCGCCACATTGAAGTCAACACACAAGTCATTGTGCAAGAAAAAAAAAAAAAAAAAGAAAGAAAACAAACAAACAAACCTCATTCACACAATCCTTTAAAAACACACCTTCTAAAACACACAGGAAATTTTGTTAAAAATCTTTTCGCCGTAAAAATATTAGACCAGATGAAAAATGTTAATCTCTTTCAGAAATTCAAAGATCACATCAGGTGGGATATCTCTGAACAAGGTTTTCATGGAGTCTGCTGTGACGTGTTTATGGCTCACATCATACAAGTCCCGACCCTCTAAAAGAATATGTTTCCCTGCGAGAGGTACATGACATGGAATGCACCACGGAGCCTTTTCACCTTTTAAAAGATAAGAATGGGCGTAAAAGGAGTGGTCTGAAGGCAAACGACACAAAACTCTTTTTTTTCTGTACGGCCGCCTCGCGAACATGGTAAAAAACTCTAAACTAGTGAAGGTTATCATTAGTGATGGATAACATTAGCAGTGACCTACATGACTGACAGTTACTACCAGTTCTACAATCTGCTTGAGGCTATGATTGAGAAAACGCCGAACATTATCTATTACCCTGTCCAAAATCATACCAAGATGAACACGATTTTGACCTTCCCCCCCAGTCAGGATTCTCCCCCCCCCCCCCCCCACCCCCAACCCACCCCAGTTAGTGTATCCACCATACACATATACACCTTTACGGTAATCAAACGTGGAAATATAATTTAAAACGGTAATCCCGTTGCCGCTCAGAGCAAGAGTCTGTGAAGAAATAACACAAGACTGAATGATTATAAAGTAAATATACCTTACAGAAACCAAGTCGACTTTGGATAAACGGATAGAACCTTAATCAAAAACAATGTTGTTTCAACTTCATCTTTGTATGGAATGGTAACAAAGTGTTTACAATGTCACTACCTAGTCGCTAGATCACAGCAGAATAATAACTGGCATGTTATTAACTAGTACCAAAACAAAAACAATAAAAAAAACCCAACTAAATGTTTTTTGACAAAGGCAGGAGAATGGTGCAAACAAGCAGAAAAAGTAACGAATGTAACAAAGGTTAAAAAACCCACACACAATGCATCAAAGATTGAAAATAAATAAACGAAACTGACAACCACAACAGGAAAACACTGACACGTCATTTTATTCAGGACGGGACAGAAGAGTTCAGAAAGTTAATAATCAAGTAACGAAAGTTAAAAACAAATCAGTTGTTTAAAGATGAAAAAAAAAACAAAAAACAACAACGTTAAAACAAATCAGCAGATGAAAAATCAGAACGAAACAAAGAAACAAACAAAGAAACGAAAACAACAAAGGCAGTCAACGAAACCGAAAAC
>CM031598.1:89359829-89367329 GCA_018398815.1 Conus ventricosus
CTGTCCACTGAAATCCCTGACACACAACACCACGAGCCTGTCCACTGCATGCCTGACATACAACACCACCTGTCCACTGCATCCCTGACACTCAACACCACCAACCTGTCCACTGCATGCCTGACACACACCACCACCAGCCTGTCCACTGCATGCCTGACACACAACACCACCACCTGTCCACTGCATCCCTGACACACAACACCACCACCTGTACACTGCATCCCTGACACACAACAACACCACCTGTCCACTGCATCCCTGACACACACCACCACCACCTGTCCACTGCATCCCTGACACACAACACCACCTGTCCACTGCATGCCTGACACACAGCACCACCACCTGTCCACTGCATGCCTGGCACACAACACCACCAGCCTGTCCACTGCGTCCCTGACACACACCACCACCTGTCCACTGCATCCCTGACACACAACACCACCACCTGTCCACTGCATCCCTGACACACACCACCACCTGTCCACTGCATCCCTGACACACAACACCACCACCTGTCCACTGCGTCCCTGACACACACCACCACTTGTCCACTGCATCCCTGACACACAACACCACCACCTGTCCACTGTATCCCTGACACACACCACCACCTGTCCACCGCATCCCTGACACACAACACCACCAGCCTGTCCACTGCGTCCCTGACACACACACCACCACCTGTCCACTGCATCCCTGACACACAACACCACCAGCCTGTCCACTGCGTCCCTGACACACACCACCACCTGTCCACTGCATCCCTGACACACAACACCACCACCTGTCCACTGTATCCCTGACACACACCACTTCCTGTCCACTGCATCCCTGACACACAACACCATCACCTGTCCACTGCATCCCTGACACACAACACCACCACCTGTCCACTGCATCCCTGACACACACCACCACCACCTGTCCACTGCATCCCTGACACACACCACCACCACCTGTCCACTGTATCCCTGACACACAACACCACCACCTGTCCACTGCATCCCTGACACACAACACCAGCACCTGTCCACTGCATCCCTGACACACACCACCACCACCTGTCCACTGCATCCCTGACACACAACACCACCACCTGTCCACTGTATCCCTGACACACACCACCACCAGCCTGTCCACTGCATGCCTGACATACAACACCACCACCAGCCTGTCCGCTCTATCCCTGACACACAGCACCACCACCTGTCCACTGCATGCCTGACACACACCACCACCACCTGTCCCTGTTTCGCTGACACACAACACCACCACCTGTCCACTGTTTCCCTGACACACACCACCACCACCTGTCCACTGCATCCCTGACACACAACACCACCACCTGTCCACTGTTTCCCTGACACACACCACCACCACCTGTCCACTGCATCCCTGACACACAACACCACCAGCCTGTCCACTGCATGCCTGACATACAACACCACCACCTGTCCACTGCATCCCTGACACACACCACCACCACCTGTCCACTGCATGCCTGACACACAACACCACCACCTGTCCACTGCCTCCCTGACACACAACACCACCACCTGTCCACTGCATCCTGACACACAACACCACCACCTGTCCACTGCATGCCTGACACACAACACCACCACCTGTCCACTGCATGCCTGACACACAACACCACCACCTGTTCACTGCATCCCTGACACACACCACCACCAGCCTGTCCACTGCATGCCTGACACACAACACCACCTGTCCACTGTTCCCTGACACACACCACCACCAGCCTGTCCACTGCATCCCTGACACACACCACCACCTGTCCACTGCATGCCTGACACACACCACCACCACCTGTCCACTGTATCCCTGACACACAACACCACCACCTGTCCACTGCATCCCTGACACACAAGACCAGCACCTGTCCACTGCATCCCTGACACACACCACCACCACCTGTCCACTGTATCTCTGACACACAACACCACCACCTGTCCACTGTATCCCTGACACACACCACCACCAGCCTGTCCACTGCATGCCTGACATACAACACCACCACCAGCCTGTCCGCTGTATCCCTGACACACAGCACCACCACCTGTCCACTGCATGCCTGACACACACCACCACCACCTGTCCACTGTTTCGCTGACACACAACACCACCACCTGTCCACTGTTTCCCTGACACACACCACCACCACCTGTCCACTGCATCCCTGACACACAACACCACCACCTGTCCACTGTTTCCCTGACACACACCACCACCACCTGTCCACTGCATCCCTGACACACAACACCACCAGCCTGTCCACTGCATGCCTGACACACAACACCACCACCTGTCCACTGCATCCCTGACACACACCACCACCACCTGTCCACTGCATGCCTGACACACAACACCACCACCTGTCCACTGCATCCCTGACACACAACACCACCACCTGCCCCACTGCATCCCTGACACACAACACCACCACCTGTCCACTGCATGCCTGACACACAACACCACCACCTGTCCACTGCATGCCTGACACACAACACCACCACCTGTTCACTGCATCCCTGACACACACCACCACCAGCCTGTCCACTGCATGCCTGACACACAACACCACCTGTCCACTGTTTCCCTGACACACACCACCACCAGCCTGTCCACTGCATCCCTGACACACACCACCACCTGTCCACTGCATGCCTGACACACACCACCACCACCTGTCCACTGCATCCCTGACACACACCACCACCTGTCCACTGCATGCCTGACACACAACACTACCACCTGTCCACTGCATGCCTCACACACAACACCACCAGCCTGTCCACTGCATCCCTGACACACACCACCACCAGCCTGTCCACTGCATGCCTGACACACAACACCACCACCTGTCCACTGTATCCCTGACAAACAACACCACCACCTGTCCACTGCATGCTTGACACACACCACCACCAGCCTGTCCACTGCATCCCTGACACACACCACCACCTGTCCACTGCATCCCTGACACACACCACCACCTGTCCACTGCATGCCTGACACTCAACACCACCACCTGTCCACTGCATGCCTGACACACAACACCACCTGTCCACTGATTGCCTGACACACAACTCCACCACCTGTCCACTGCATCCCTGACACACACCACCACCTGTCCACTGCATGCCTGACACACCACCACCTGTCCACTGCATCCCTGACACACCACCACCACCACCTGTCCACTGCATGCCTGACACACAACACCACCACCTGTCCACTGCATCCCTGACACACACCACCACCTGTCCACTGCATCCCTGACACACACGACCACCTGTCCACTGCATCCCTGACACACACCACCACCTGTCCACTGCATCCCTGACACCCACCACAACCACCTGTCCACTGCATCCCTGACACACACCACCACCTGTCCACTGCATGCCTGACACACAACACCACCAGGTCTGTCCACTGTATCCTTGACACACACCACCACCAGCCTGTCCACTGCATCTCTGACACACACCACCACCAGCCTGTCCACTGTATCCCTGACACACAACACCACCACCTGTCCACTGTATCCCTGACACACAACACCACCACCTGTCCACTGTATGCCTGACACACAACACCACCACCTGTCCACTGCATCCCTGACACACAACACCACCACCTGTCCACTGCATCCCTGACACACAACACCACCACCTGTCCACTGCATCCCTGACACACAACACCACCACCTGTCCACTGCATGCCTGACACACACCACCACCACCTGTCCACTGCATGCCTGACACACAACAACACCACCTGTCCACTGCATCCCTGACACACACCACCACCAGCCTGTCCACTGCATCCCTGACACACAACACCACCACCTGTCCACTGCATCCCTGACACACAACACCACCACCTCTCCACTGCATCCCTGACACACAACACCACCAGCCTGTCCACTGCATGCCTGACACACAACACCACCTGTCCACTGCATCCCTGACACACAACACCGCCACCTGTCCACTGCATGCCTGACACACAACACCACCAGCCTGTCTGCATCCCTGACACACAACACCACCACCTGTCCACTGCATGCCTGACACACAACACCACCAGCCTGTCTGCATCCCTGACACACAACACCACCAGCCTGTCCACTGCATGCCTGACACACACCACCACCAGCCTGTCCACTGCATCCCTGACACACACCACCACCACCTGTCCACTGCATGCCTGACACACAACACCACCTGTCCACTGTATCCCTGACACACAACACCACCACCTGTCCACTGCATGCCTGACACACAACACCACCTGTCCACTCTATCCCTGACACACACCACCACCACCTGTCCACTGCATGCCTGACACACAACACCACCTGTCCACTGCATCCCTGACACACAACACCACCTGTCCACTGCATGCCTGACACACAACACCACCTGTCCACTGTATCCCTGACACACACCACCACCACCTGTCCACTGCATGCCTGACACACAACACCACCTGTCCACTGCATCCCTGACACACAACACCACCACCTGTCCACTGCATGCCTGACACACAACACCACCTGTCCACTGCATCCCTGACACACACCACCACCTGTCCACTGCATCCCTGACACACAACACCACCACCTGTCCACTGCATGCCTGACACACACACCACCACCACCTGTCCACTGCATCCCTGACACACAACACCACCACCTGTCCACTGCATCCCTGACACACAACACCACCACCTGTCCACTGCATCCCTGACACACAACACCACCTGTCCACTGCATGCCTGACACACAACACCACCACCTGTCCACTGCATGCCTGACACACAACACCACCGCCTGTACACTGCATACCTGACACACAACACCACCACCTGTCCACTGCATGCCTGACACACAACTCCACCACCTGTCCACTGCATCCCTAACACACAACACCACCACCTGTCCACTGCATCCCTGACACACAACACCAACAGCCTCTCTGCATCCCTGACACACACCACCACCAGCCTGTCTACTGCATGCCTGACACACAACACCACCACCTGTCCACTGCATCCCTGACACACACCACCACCACCTGTCCACTGCATGCCTGACACACAACACCGCCACCTATGCACTGCATCCCTGACGCACACCACCACCTGTCCACTGCATGCCTGACACACAACACCACCACCTGTCCACTGTATCCCTGACACACAACACCACCACCTGTCCACTGCATCCCTGACACACAACACCACCACCTGTCCACTGTATCCCTGACACATAACACCACCACCTTCCACTGCATCCCTGACACACACCACCAGCCTGTCCACTGCATGCCTGACACACACCACCACCTGTCCATTGCATCCCTGACACACACCACCACCACCTGTCCACTGCATGCCTGACACACAACACCACCACCTGTCCACTGCATGCCTGACACACACCACCACCTGTCCACTGCATCCCTGACACACACCACCACCTGTCCACTGCATCCCTGACACACACCACCACCTGTCCACTGCATGCCTGACACACACCACCACCACCTGTCCACTGCATCCCTGACACTCCACCACCTGTCCACTGCATGCCTGACATACAACACCACCACCTGTCCACTGTATCCCTGACACACACCACCACCAGCCTGTCCACTGCATTCCTGACACACACCACCACCTGTCCACTGGATGTCTGACACACAACACCACCACCTGTCCACTGTATCCCTGACACACACCACCACCACCTGTCCACTGCATCCCTGACACACACCACCACCTGTCCACTGCATGCCTGACACACAACACCACCACCTGTCCACTGTATCCCTGACACACACCACCACCAGCCTGTCCACTGCATCTCTGACACCAGCCTGTCCACTGTAATCCCTGACACACAACACCACCACCTGTCCACTGTATCCCTGACACACAACACCACCACCTGTCCACTGCATCCCTGACACACAACACCACCACCTGTCCACTGCATCCCTGACACACAACACCACCACCTGTCCACTGCATGCCTGACACACAACACCACCACCTGTCCACTGCATCCCTGACACACAACACCACCACCTGTCCACTGCATGCCTGACACACAACACCACCACCTGTCCACTGTATCCATGACACATAACACCACCACCTGTCCACTGCATGCCTGACACACAACACCACCACCTGTCCACTGCATGCCTGACACACAACACCACCACCTGTCCACTGCATCCCTGACACACAACACCACCACCTGTCCACTGCATGCCTGACACACAACACCACCACCTGTCCACTGTATCCATGACACGTAACACCACCACCTGTCCACTGCATGCCTGACACACAACACCACCACCTGTCCACTGCATCTCTGACACACAACACCACCAGCTTGTCCACTGCATCTCTGACACACAACACCACCAGCCTGTCCACTGCATCTCTGACACACAACACCACCTGTCCACTGCATCCCTGACACACAACACCACCTGTCCACTGCATCCCTGACACACAACACCACCACCTGTCCACTGCATGCCTGACACACAACACCACCTGTCCACTGCATCCCTGACACACAACACCACCACCTGTCCACTGCATGCCCGACACACAACACCACCACCTGTCCACTGCATGCCTGACACACAACACCACCAGCCTGTCCACTGCATGCCTGACACACACCACCACCAGCCTGTCCACTGCATCCCTGACACACAACACCACCAGCCTGTCTGCATCCCTGACACACAACACCACCAGCCTGTCTACATCCCTGACACACAACACCACCAGCCTGTCTACATCCCTGACACACAACACCACCAGCCTGTCCACTGCATCCCTGACAATCAGTCACAGCAAAAGGTCTCAGATTCATTCCTATTCAACCTACCACCAACAGATACCGAGTCGTTCTTGAAGTCGAGAGATTTTTCAGGAAGCATCGGTGGATGGCAGCGCTTCAAAATGTACCACGCCCGTACCACCAGATAGCTCGAACATTTTCACTCACCTTTCTCGGTTCCAGTCTTCTGTCAACCGTCCTTCAATAAATTCAATGATGTTGAACCCCAGTACAGGTCCTAGTCCACGGTTACAGTTTAAGCTCAAAACGCTATGTGTTCTATATTACACTCAAAGCTGCGCCTCACTTTTGTCGTCAGATCAGCCAGTACCAAAACATATTCATCGCACAGTCCAGCCCTTGACTCATACTGTGAAAATAATGGGTGTGAGAGAAGAGTAGGGCTTGCATGTTTGTTTTGCTATGGGGACAGTGAACAAAAAAGAGAAAACGGTAGGGTTCTTTTTTATTTGATAGGGTGGATAATGAAAAAACAAATCGAATGAGTGTTACAGGGAGGATAGGGGTATTTATACGTTTGTTGTTCCCGCTGGGGGAACTGAAAGTAAATGAGTGTCAAAGAGTATGGTATTTTT
>CM031598.1:89369829-89377329 GCA_018398815.1 Conus ventricosus
TTTGTGTGTGTGTGCGTGCGTATGTGTGGTGTTTTCTGGTCTCTTTCTATACCAACGAAGACAACCCGTGAACGTTCATTTTCTTCTAATCTACAACAATAATAAACATAATTATACTCTACCTCCTGATACTCTGGTTTATTTTTTTTAACAACCTCCCTATGCCCCACTGCTCATCCTTTTCTCTTTCTTTCTGTTAAAAAAAAAGTAAGTTTCAAACTTTCTGTCTACTGATATTCATTCGGTTTTTTATTTCTTTAAATGCAAAATCCCAAACCACCAACACTCTTTCTTCACTTTTTTTTCTATTAACACACACACACACACACACACACACACACACACACACACACACACACACACACACACACACACATACACTTTCTATCCCTTGACACTCATATTTTTCTCTTTTTTTTTAAAACACCCCCCCCTCACCCCCAATTATTTCTATCCCTTAACATTCCTTTTTTAAAATAAAAAGCCCCCCCCCCCCCCCCCCCCCCCCCCCCCCCTCGTCCACCTCCCCCTATTCTTTGTATCATGATACTCATATTTTTCTGTTTCATTTTTTTTTTCGAACAAAAAGCCCCCTCACCCCTAATTATTTCTATCCCTTAACACTCCTTTTTTTTTTTTAAACAAAAAGCCCCCTCCCCCCCCCCCCCCCCCTCGTCCACCTCCTCCCGTCCTTTGTATCGCTTGATACTCATTTTTTTTTCACACAAAAAGCCCCCCTCACCCCCAATTATTTATAGCCTTTAACTTTTTTTTCAAACAAAAAGCCCCCCTCCCCCCCCCCCCCCCCAATTCTTTCTATCCCTTAATGTTCTTTTTTTTTTTTCAAACAAAAAGCCCCCCACCCCATTCCCCCCGCTTCCCCCGCGTGAAAAAAAAAAACCCACACATACAAACCGTCAGCTTTTGATGCTCAGTTTTCTGTGTTTCTCTCTGTCTCTCTGGGTGCGAAAAAAAAAAGGAGACAAAAAAAAAAAAAAAGGAAATTCAGAAATGTGACATGTTGAAGAAAGCCTTCAGAGACTATACCCCCTCCCTCCTTTCGTTCCCCTGCTCCCCCACGTCGCCTTCTCCCCCCCCCCCCCCCCCCCGCCCACCCCCGCCTCCCTCCTCACCCTCCCTCCGCACACACACACACACCACACACACACACCGCCGCCATCGTCTTCCTTCGAAGCCAGTTTCAATTGAGCGGTTTCCTACGAAGCGTGACCATCAGACTGAGTTGCCGCTTGTATGTGTGTGTGTGTGTGTGGTGTGTGTGTGCTTGTATGTGTGTGTGCGCTTGTATGTGTGTGTGTGTGTGTGTGTGTGTGTGTGTGTGTGTGTGTGTGTGTGTGTGTGTGTGTGTGTGTGTGTGTGTGTGTGCTTGTATGTGTGTGTGTGTGTGTCTGTGTGTTTGTGTGTTTGTGTCTGTGTGTGTGTGTGTGTGTGCGTGCGTGCGTGCGTGCGTGCGTGCGTGCGAGAATCAATCTCAATGACACCGCTGTATCTATTATCATGGCAACACCACATGATGGGTTTAATGATGATACACCTACGGAAATGATGACGGACGTGTGGGGGGGGTGGAAGGGGGGGGGGGGGAGGTGGGGGGGGGGGGGGGGGGGGGGGGTGGAAAGGGGGGGGGAGGGACAGGACTGCGGGAGCTGGAGGGATAGGGATAGGGGAGAGAAAAAAAAAGCAGGTGGTGAAGGGCAGTGGAGGTGGGGGTGGTGGTTGGAGAGGAAGGGAGGGGGGGGGGGGACGGAGGGAAGCAAAAGTATCAAAACACCGGAAGCAGTATGTCCAGACTCTAGGCTTAAAAAAAAAAAAGGTCATTTCTGTTCGCCCGTGAAGGACGTCATCTATGTATTCACAACAACGTCACTGTTCCCCATGTTCTCTTTGTTGTCTTTGTCAGTGTCGTTTCGAATTGTCGAGCCTGTAAGGATCCTTCAAGGCTACAACACCCCCCTGGCATCTGTGTTGTCACGAGTTCGTTCTCTTTGCCTGACTGTCCGGTGACGCCATTTGTATCTTCTGGTGTTGGTTGACTCCCTCTTGAACTCACTGTCCCTTCAAAGGCAACGCCAAGTCACAGGGTAACTGGGTATCTATCGCCAGGTCTAGTTTTAAGAAGTCAGTATTTGCACTTACCAAACACTTTTCGGAATGTGCTTAAAGTCTAGATTTAGATATCGCGGAACGAATGCTAATCGAGGCCGCCATCTTGCGAAATGATGTGACGCCACTTCCTGGAACTGTTTAGTGTAATCACGAACTTAGCTCCTGTCATGTGACGTGGCCTCACATCAAAGCATGTGACGCTCCATCACATGTAGTTTAGTGATATGAATCATTTCCCCATGCCACAACTAAAAAGGAAGAATATTTATGTGGCTTGACTAGTGTAGCGGGCGTCCCCAAATAATGGTGAGAATGACTCATTCAAGAAAGAAGGGTGGTCATTGGGTGAAAGTGACCACTGAGAGATAGTTTAACAAGGGCTGGTAAGGTGCTGGTCATGTGTTTTGAACACTGAGTATGCACTCACTAGGAGGAGGGAGGAAAGAATCAGTTTTAGCCCAGCAGATGGCCTAGAGACTCGAACCTGTCAGGACGCTGGTCCTCACTGCTGACCAGTCATTACCAGGTGAGCCATAGATAGTTGGGGAAAGCTACAGGGGAAAACCTAAAGAAAAGAGAAAGAAAGAATTCATAATTAAATTGGGAAGCAGGTTACTTACACGAACCTTATTCGTGTTTCAGCCCTTCGCCCTTCACCCTTCACCCCGTGAGGTGGTTAAAGATGGCCATGGTGTGGGGAACACACCGGTAGTTCAGCCCCAGCAATTAAAGACTCCAGGGAGAGGAGTTGGAATTCATCATCTCTCCAGTGACAGAAGTCGAGGGAGAGGAATTGGAACTCATCATCTCTCCAGTGACAGGAGAAGTCGAGGGAGAGGAGTCGGAACTCATATCTCCAGTGACGGGAGAATTCAAGGGGGCGATACGATGTCTGAGAGAGACAGGGAATCATGACAGTATGGAACGAGTCTTAAATCTGATGCAGGCATAGCATCAATGATTGAAAGAATTAATTATTCTCCTGGTCTGGATCTTGGGCCAGTGTTATGTGAAGGTCATGAGTTTACAGAAACTTATATTGATGTAAATGGGAAAATTGGTTACAAGGATGCATGTATAAAATCTGTTTATAAATTGTTTGATGTGATTTAGTAAAGTGTTTTTCCCTGAAGGAGAGGGGGAGAAGAAAAACATTCGGTAGTGCGCCTTTTGGTTGATTGGAAAGATTGCGTGTGCGTATGGAGTAAATGCTGTCATGAATGCATGTGTGCAAAAGTGACAGTGTGACAGCTCCCTTGGATACACTCTGGACTGTGCGCTCATTTCATGGAACTGGGCATTGTTCTGCAGAACTTTGAACCGGAAATGAAAGACGAAGAGCTGTTACAGGCTTCATGGGAAGCCGATGTTGATGAACAAGCCAATAAAACGGCCTACAATGAAGTGATCTTCGTACACAAGATGGGCGAAATTCTACTGGAAGTCGTCAGCTTTTTGCAGAAGTCTCCAATTCAATAACCAAGGCTGGAATGTGTTATGATGTTCTGTAGACTGTTGTGGGAGAATCGAGAATATAAACTGCTTTTTTTTTTCAAATTGCCATTTTACTCTGTTGGCCAACAGTTTTACACTGTGGCGTCTTGTGACCCAAGACTAAGAGCGGCAACTGTGACGTCACATTCAAGGGAAATCTACTCATAGACGCATTCGAAAATGGCAACATGGCTGGAGCCCGTGCAGTTGAAAATTGAACACAATAAAGTTTATTCACTTATGATGAAGTAGACCTGTGGAAAAACAAACACATAAGACTGATTTTGCTCAGAGTCAACGTTGCTGGGCTTTGTCTTTAAACTAGAAACTTAAAACAAAAATTACTGTTCCGCTGGACGAAAGGGACAAACAAATTGCGAGACATAATACGACGCGTTTCGACCTATTTGGTCTTCTGCAGGCAAGTGAAACAACATTTAACGTCATTTTGCGCCCAATTTAAAGAGATAAGTGATTACTCATTCTTCGTTTTCAGTGTCTAGAATGTTGTTTGCCTATCATGAAGAAGACCAAAGAGGTTGAAACGCGTCGTATTTTGTCTTATGATTTTCTTGTCCCTTTCTTCCGTAAGAATAGTATTTTTTCTTTTAAGTTTGTTTCAATTTCTGCTTGCAGTCGGCCCGAAGGTGCGGGTAAGACCCAGGAAAGTACTGTCCTCAACTGCAGAACAAACCAGCTGGGAGAATCTTGCACCACCCTTGGAAGCCTGCGCTGTGTTCACATAGAGTATAGGCATGCACAGGGTATTCCATTAAGACGTCAAGGGAACCAGCTGCCATGGCGAAGTGGTTAGCGTCGCGGACTACCGGCTGGAAGGTCGCGGGTTCGATTCCATCAGAGTCATGTGGGATCTTTCTGTCCCGACCGGCTCCTACCCAGAGTTGATTTTGCTACGGGCTCAGTTGGGAAGACTGGGACTACACAGTCGAGTTTCATCCACTCAATGGACGCGTCTCTGAGAGTGTTGCTCAAATATCCTGACCAACACTGCAGGTGTCTGTATCTCTGGGGCCTGATTGACGCCGGGATATATCATGAAAGGAAGCGTAGAGTACAGCCCTGTCATGCAGTCTCAGACCGAAGCGGAAATCCGTAGCATCATCTTTATCATCCTCATTCTCATCGATCAGCATAAAAAAGTCTCAGATTCTGTGTCCCTTCATGCCCTGCTCTCATTGTGACCTCAGTTCTGATGTCCTCTCCACGTCTGTGGCCTTGGTTTGGTTCCGTCGGGGTCACCGGTATCGGCGAGTCCATGGGGGATGTCGTTGGACGGACGTGGTGGCGCCCTCCGGAGGGAGAGCTCACTCACGCCGGTGTCGTATATAATACTGTCGCTCATAAAATCGTGTCGCAGCGATAGTATTTCCCGGGAAATACTGCATTTTATGGACAGCTACAATATTCTATGGGACATTTTTCGTGAAAAGTTGTCGCGCGACATTTTTTTCCAGCAATTATTGTCGCTGCAACAATATTTCACGTGAAATGCTATCGCTGCGATACAATTCCACGGCGACAGTATTATATACGACACCGGCTCTGCGACTAAGCAATTATTGTCGTCCGTAGGATACTTAGTAGGTGGTGTCCTGCGTATGTTGGATCAGAACAGGCGCCACTGAACACCACCGAAATGACTCGGCAGCAGTGCAGTGTCTCCTCCGGTGGATTGCCTCTTGACGACTTGACATTCACTGGTCCCTGTGAATTGCCGGTGCCGAGGCTGCGGCGGGACTGACCGGGCTGTGGCTGTGGACGGGGTGTCGGAATGAGCGGCGTGGGTGCACTGCCATTGAGGTGGCACAGAAGTTCGGACAGCAAAAACAAACAAACAAACAAACAAACAAACGTCAAGGGACATAATTGCTCCCTGGCAGATGCCATTCTGTAATGGCTACTGGATGTGTGACACGACAGAACCTCCACGGGAGCGTTCCCATGGATGTACAAGCCCATATTTCATGACTGCAGAGCCCACTACCGTCAAGGAACCGACGTGTGCACCCCTGCCTCACTCCTTACTGTTCTTTCGACAGGTGAAGACAGTACAACTCCAGACACGGCCAAGCTTTTGCCATGAGGTCTTACGTGCCCTCTGAAGAGAATCCCGGGTCGCAGTCTTCCCCGTTGTCAACAGGACTCCCCCCTGCGGTCAGTGAGTCTGTCCTCGCTGTCACTGGACCTTTCCCCACAGTCGGATAAAAGGCAGACAACATTTGAAATTAACCTAGAAATTAAATTATTGACATCAGAGGCCTAGTGGGCATTCTCGTTTGACCAGCTCAGCTGACTGCATCACTGAGATGACACTGAACATATGGCGAGTTCAACATTTGATCAACTGGCACGTTCGCTACAATGTCTTCAGGTGTTGTCATTCTGGTGGTTTCTGTGTGCTGTCACTTAGGTAGTCCCCTTCCCCTGCTCTAATTGGATGGTACTCCATGTCTCCCATTAAATGTCTACTGACCGAGCCTACAGACCCAACACTGATCCATCTTTGAGACAAGGTCTGTGTCTTTTTAATCCTCCTGGACCGTATTTGAGAGATGTCGCTTCTCTATTGAACAGCCTCTCCAGATATGCAGTTGTTTCATACTCCAATAAAACCCAAAGGAATTCTTCGTAAACCCGTGTTTACATTGGTTTATGCAAATGCTGCATGTTTATACGAATAAAAGCTGTTTTGTTATTTCTGTTTACATCTTAAAGGAAAGCCAATCATGTTTATAATGTTGTTCACCTCAGGCACAACACATTCAGTGCAAACTGGTATTTATCACCTTCTTTTATGCAAATGCTATATGGTTATAAGAATAAATGCTGTTCAGTTATTCCTGTTTTTATCTAAAAGGAAAATCAAAACATGTTTCTAATGTCGTTCAGCTCAGACATCACACATTCATGCGAACTGGTATTCAACACCATTTTATGCCATCGTCCGGTTGACAGATTTTAGACTGAATTAATCTACATACCTAATAAAAAGTGAAACAAATATTTCAAACTGATAAAACGGAAGGGATATAAGCTGGGGAAGTCAACGAAATGAATGAAGGACGAGTTATATAGACTGCGCTTCATGAGAATGCAAAACTCTGTCTCTGTCTCTGTCTCTGTCTCTCTCTCTGTCTCTCTCTCTCTCTCTCTCTCTCTCTCTCTCTCTCTCTCTCTCTCTCTTGTTGCTATGATCAACTACGAGTAAATTTAAAGCATGTTTCTATGAGTACAAGTGTATCATATTTATTTTATGTATACGTCTTCGTTTTTTTGTTGTTTTTGAGTGGTTGTTTCTGAAACGAATGTCATGTCATGCGTTTCTCTACCCCCACCCTACACCCTACACCCTACCCGGACAGAAATGGCCTCATCATGAAACCCTCCGACTTCGTCTCTCTCTCTCTCTCTCTCTCTCTCTCTCTCTCTCTCTCTCCGTGGATGTGCGCACGCATGCGTGCGCGTATTTATGTGCGACTGTGTGTGTGTGTGTGTGTGTGTGTGTGTGTGTGAGTGAGAGAGAGAGAGAGAGAGAGAGAGAGAGAGAGAGAGAGAGAGAGAGAGAGAGAGAGAGAGAGAGCATTGTTTCGTACTAATCATCGAGAGACCTTTATCAAACACATTCATGAAATAAAGAACAGAATAGTCTATAGAATCCTAAGCCTTGCGAGAAGCATTTTCCACTCAGTAGGTAACCTCTCCGACAATGGGTACAAGGAAGAAGACCTCAGCATGATCACCCTAACAGTCCGAAATGTGGCCTGGGTCCCCACCCCCACCACCCAAAGTGAGCGGATGAGCGGACAGCGGACAGAGGCAATTGTCTCCCTTGAATAAATGATCTTCAGTCACACCACT
>CM031598.1:89382329-89399291 GCA_018398815.1 Conus ventricosus
TTTGTCGCCTCCGACAACAAAACCGGGGAAATCCTTCTGCTACCCCTTCAACGTGACACAAACCCTTATGACTCTTCTGGGGAAATTAGGCAACAAAATCTCCCTTTTCTGCGGGCCCTTCACCCCTCAAGATTGCTGCGCGCCCCAGTGCGAGTCTCACGCTGAGTTATTTGCAGAGGAAATTGCATGGGAAAAATTTTTGGGTTTCCCATTTACATCAAATTTGGTAATCCCGATCTACCTTTTCATGATGGGAATGGTCCCTTCCAAACATCAGCATTGTTGTGATCCGTGGAACAGAACCAACCCCCTTTATCTCCCCTTGAGGGATTGCTTTCCCCACCTTCCTGTCATATTTGGGCTTCCTGAAAAGACCCCAGCCTTCTGCAAAATTTCCTTTTCAACCTTACAGTCCCCAACCTTTCCCACCCTTTTGGGAAAAGGGGGAATTTTGGGGCCCAAAAATCGCGGCCACTCTCCGAATGGTGTTCAATTAAAGGGGAGTTTAAGAGGGCCCTTTCCCCTTCCCCCCTTGTGGCTGACCTTTTACACACTCACAACATGGAAAACGTTTTATGTTTCCATTTCTCCTGGCCATGAAAGCACGAAGATTCGGTCAGCTGTTTTGCTGGTAACGAGTGCCCGCCATGGCGACTCGTGACCCACGACATGACAGGTCCGATAACCTCTGGTACCTCTAACTGAGGGTCACCTTACCGTCTTCCCCCCTTGGGGAACACCGGTACAAAACCCCCTTTTACAAGAAACCTTCTCACCCCCTCTAAATCCTGTTTCTCTCCCCCTTGCCAACTCCCCGACTTCACAGCGAAGGGTTTGTTCCCCGCGCTGCCCTAAACCATCAGGCGACAAATCAGCCTGACTTCCTTTCCGGAACGACTAACGGTTTATCAACCTTTTTTCCCCCTTCTTGCTCCGTGTTTGAACGCTGCCCCTGTAGCGTCAACAACCCGGTCCCCCGGGTCCCTTGCACCCAATTTCCCAAAATCAAATCATGAAGGGTTTCTCCATCACCAACGCAGACAACCGCCTGAGAAGTAAAGGGGGCGTACTCATTTAGCAACGAAACTCCCCACAGGCCACGATTTAAATACAGGTTGGATTTGCCCCGTCAAAACCCCTTTTCGACCAGTTGTTCGTACACCCCCCCATAACAACCGGGGTTTGTAACACTTTCACCTCTGCGGCCAATCACCTTCTTTCCCCTGGGGAACGAACCCCTCACCTAGTGCCCCCATCCCTACACTGACGCTGCCAGGCTAGCCAAAGGGGCACTCCACCCCCCTTCAACTGAATCTCTTTTGGGGTTCCACTGCGGTCGTTTCCCTGACGCCCTTATCCCCCTCTTGCAAGGCGTGCCTTCTGGAACCTCAGCGGGGGCAATCCCCGCCACAGTCCCTTTTGTGACAAATGAAAACCCTAATGTCCCTTTGCCTTCCTTCTGCCCCACCACTGGTTTGCGACTTGCGAAACTCCCCTGGTCCCCTTCACTCTTTTCACCCGTGCTAGCCCTTTTTCTCCCGCACCTTCGTGCCCAAACGGCCTCCATACACCTCGCGAAATTCAACCACCCCCTGCTGTCTCTTGGGTGTCTCCCCCTTTCAATGAGGTTAACTAGGGCCGCAACCCGACAAAAATTTTTCCTTCATAAAAGCTCTTTCAATTTAGCGAACTCCTTCTTCCCCACTCAACCTTTAAACCATTCTCGAATAGTGCCTTTTAAACGTGCACCAAAGATGACGTTTTACCTGCTTTTAATCTAGCTGAACGAAATTTCTTCCTGAATCCTTCCCTGTGAAGGTCAAATCCCTTCATTAATTAAAGAACTCCATCACAGCACCAAAATCAGACTGATGGTCTGCGTAACGCAGTGAAAATCTGCAATGCCTAACCCTCATAGTCGCTGACAAAATGACTGCCACTCTTCAGGAGGCCAACCCTGACTGGTCGCAAAACGTTTTGAAACGACTGATGTATGCATCAATCGAATCGGTTCCTTCAGAGAATTTTGCAACTTGGGTCCGGGGAGCGTAACTGCCGACATAGATCACTGGAACTGAACTCCATCCTCGGTGGTCTCCCTTTGTATCCTCACTTTCTGCTAACTCTATTGAACCTTTAATCTTTCTGTCTCCTGCATTATTCTTTCTGATGTACCAGTGTTTTCCCTAGCTTTTCATCTTTCTGTTTCCTGCGTTTCCTCTTATCATATTCTTTCTGTTTCCGCGCTTCCTGATTACTTCCTGAATCCTTATCTTACTGTTTCTTCTTTCTCTACTGCACCCGCTCTATCAGCTCGCTTCATACTCTTTCCATCTTCTGTTGGTTTTCAACGAATGCACGCAACTCATCTCCTGAGTAACCTAGATCACGAGCGACGCTCACAAGTTGTTCAATGGGGGTGTTCTTTTCTTCCGCCATTATATCTCTTTTTTTTTTTTTTTTGAACAAGATTTTATAACAACGACAGCCAAACTGGTGGTTACCGACACGAGTGACGTGATAGCACAATCCTATGAATGATAATATTAGCTTGGGACAAACGTAGTTAGTTTTTATAAGACGCCCAGCCCCTGACCCAACTATGAGAGCGAATTATAGGCAATCTGTGCGAAATAAGTACTCTGGGGCTGAAATGCAAGCCTAGTATTAACTATCTTGGAAGCAATCCCAAGCCTAGTATTTAACTATCTTGGGAACATACAGTAAGACAACCCCTTGTCTTAGGATTACAATACTTGAATCCCACCCAGCTTCCTCTCTGAGAAGTTGAACAATTATAATAAATGGGCCAGAATATCCTGGCAGGCTCGCCAATAAATTGTCAACCTCGGGTGATGTCGATGGGGGAAAGGGACTAGCGCACAGCCCAAACACACTCACAGCTTGCTTACAATCTCATTCATATATCATGCATTCGTCACATCAAACCACTAGTAAAGTCTATAACTTTACTACACATGATCATAGAACGAAACATCAATGCATATGGAATCAAACAAAATAAAACATTCTCTCTTTCCTGAGCTTCACAAATCATTTATCTAAAACATCATTAACTAACCCGGGTATAAATAGTTTCTACTTTACCTGGCCAGGTGATCTTAACTATTCACGAATCACTGTCTTTTTCTTTTCCTTTTTTTTTCTTTTCACTGTCACTTTCACAACACGACACAACTGCTGGCACTGGTGTTGGTCTGCTTGCACCGGTCAAGCTGGACTGCTGGCACCGGTCAGGCTGGACTGCTGGCGTTGGTCAGGTTGGACTGCCGATGAAAGTGGCGCTGGCCAAGTATGAGGTCAAAACCCCGGTTTAGATAGAACAGTGACTATCAACATCGATCTGTTCTCCTTTCTTTCTTCCTGCATTAACGCATTGCACTCTCTCTCTCTCTCTCTCCTAGTCTGCTCTATTAAATGGACATGGTTGCTTTTCTTTTCCTTTTCTTTTCTTTCTTTTTCTCTTCATTAGTTAGCAACTCTCTCTTTCCACATCTCTCTTTAGTCCTCCCTTTGCAGACTATATCTGGTGCTAATGCTCAAACTTCACTCCTCTCATCTCTCTGCCTTTCTCCTGCAGAGACTACACTCAGACCTCTCTCTCTCTCTGTCTCTCTGTTCGTTCTCCTCCCTGCCTTCCTGTAGGCGAGAGCCTACTCCCCGAACTTCTCCCTCTCTCTCTCTGTCTGTTCGTTTTCCTCGTTCCCCCTCTCTCTCACTCACGCATTACTTTATGCCCTCACTCCGTGTCCAAGGGCCAGTACCATTGGTCAGTATTTTTTACCGCCTGATACCCGAAGTTATCTCCCCCTAATTCCATTGGATATTCAAATCATGACAGTCACGCCTACACGCCTTACTCTCTGTGGTGGTCAATTGGTCATTTAATTGATTAGCTAGATTCGCCCCCACCACACACTACCTTCCCCCTTTCCTACTTAACTGGCGCCATGGGGGCTTAACGTGTGGGCACTGGCCAGTGTAAAATTGGCTAGATGAGTCCGGCCAGGCACTGAGATGCGTCCGGGCAGACATCGAGGCGTCGGTCAAACAGCTTAGTCTGTCTGGGTGGACCGTACCGTCTCCGTGAAGCCTCTCCGCTAAGCTTAATTGGCTGGACCCGACCCATGGGCCCGTCTATCTGGCGCCTAGAATGTTTGAGTTGAAGCTTATGTCCGAACAAATTGGCTGGCGACTCCACGAGTTGGGTTGTTTCATTTTTGTCCGTGACACGCAGTGTGTTCTCAAAACTTAACGGATGTGGTGTAGCGCATACGGACTAGTACGCAAGGAGTGACAGCTCCTTGATTAAACTGAAACTATAGACACAAAATGTCGAAGGGGAAACAAAACACTAATCTCTCTCTCTCTCTCTCTCTCTCTCTTCTCTCTCTCTCTCTCTCTCTCTCTCTCTCTCTCTCTTGTGTGTGTGTGTGTGTGTGTGTGTGTGTCTGTGTGTGTGTGTGTGTGTGTGTGTGTGTGTGTGTGTGTGTGTGTGTGTGTGTATGTGTGTGTGTGTGTGTGTGTGTGTGTGTGTGTGTGTGTGTCTGTGTGTGTGTCTCTCTCTGTGTGTGTGTGTGTGTGTGTGTGTGTGTGTGTGTCTGTGTGTGTGTGTGTGTGTGTGTGTGTGTGTGTGTGTGTGTGTATGTGTGTGTGTGTGTGTGTGTGTGTGTGTGTATGTGTGTGTGTGTGTGTGTGTGTCTGTGTATGTGTGTGTGTGTGTGTGTGTGTGTGTGTGTGTGTGTGTGTGTTGCTGTTGTTGTTATGATTATTTCGATGCCCAAACATAGCGTCCACTACAATTTTCCTAAGGTGGTCCGCGAATGCCAATGCTCGTTTGTACATGTATCATGAAACTAAACGTGCGCGTGTGTATGTATGTGCGCGTGTGCGTGCGAGAACCGAGTATGTGACTGACATAGAGAGGGAGGGAGGGGAGGAGGGCCGGTGGGACGGTCCATGGCCCATGCTCCTGCCTCCATTCATCGTGTGACGGACAGGTCCAAGTGTCCTCCTGTCTGGCCTTGATTGGAGTTTAGCCATACCGCCTACTGGAACCCCCTACCCAGCATCTTCCCGGCATCCATACCCGATCTCCACATCTCCCCTCCCTTCCATCCTCCCTCCCCCCCCCCCTCCCACCTAATCTTCGCTACCTTTATCTTCTCCATCTTGAGGTTTGCTGCACCCTTCAAGATCGTCTTGCCAGCTGTCCCCTTCCCCCCCACCCCCCCCCCCCTCCCGCACGCTCCACCCACCCCAAGTTCGCGCCTCGGGTCTTTTAAGATCTGCAGCTTAACTTTCCCCCCTTGGCCTTCATTGTATCTTTTCTTTTTATTCACCTCCCCAAAGTCTTGACCCCTATTTTCCGGGGAGGCAGGTGAGGTGTAGGTAGACATTTTGACAACAAAGAAGAAGAAAAAAAGAGGAAAAAAAAAGAAGAAAGAAGAAAAGAAGGGAAGAAGAAATGAAGGAGACAGAGAAAGAAAAAGAAAAGCTGAAAGAAAGGATAGGGTGTAGGTGGGGGAGGGGAGAAGGAGGCTGAGGAAGGAGGGTAGGGTGGGGGTGGGGGCATCTTGATGCCTTGGCCAGCTACTGTATCCAAGGTTTCAGAAAGGCCAATTTGGGGATTAGAACAATACTTTGGCCCCTAGAAGACCTCACGACTCTTCACTACACCTCACATCGGACCCGAGAGCCTCCCTCCCACCCCACCCCCCACCCCAAGCTCTACCCCCCCCCCCTGCTCCATTTGCAGACGTTGGCTCTCCAGAAGTACCCCTCCCCCTCCCCCTCCCTAGATCCTCACCCACCATCCCTTCCATCCGCACGAACATAAACGAGACAAAGATAGGTGGAGGAGGACAGGGGGGGGGGGGGGGGTGGAGTGTGTGTGTGTGTGTGTGTGTGTGTGTGTGTGTGTGTGTTGAACTGACCAAGGTGTGTGTGTGTTTTCTTTTTTTGCAAAGTCAACCCAAGCCGAAGGAGAAGACGCTGGGCTGTATGGTAATGAGGTGTAAGGTGAAAGGCAAGCCATCACAGTGAGAGAAAAAAAAAAAAGATCGTGGAGGCTGTTGAAATCAGGAAGAAAGACTTGAGAGGAAACTGACAGGCTGAGGGAAAGGAGGGGGTGGGATCGGAGTGGGGTGGGGTGGGGTGGGGTGGGGTGGGGGGGTGGGGGAGGTCCTAGGCCGACCGCCTGGGTCTGTCATTAAAAGAAAAGGGGGAAAACAACTGGCCGCGGCCGCACGTGCCCTGGAGTCCAGTGCGCGTGCGCGTGCGCGGGCGCGGGCCCCAGAGTGAGCGAGTTGGCCGGGGTGGGTCAAACTGGCGATGTTTTGTCTTCGTTTCTTTGTGGCGAGTTTTCTTTGGTTCTTTTTCTCGTCACTGTTTTTTTTTTTTTAATCTTCCTTTCTCTCTCTGCTTCTTACCCTGCCCTGTTCTCCACCCTACAGCCTTCCTGTTCCTCTCTTCCTGCTCTCTAATTCGCCCCCCCCCCCCCCCCTCACCCACAAAAAAAAAATCAAAAGAAAAAAAGATCTTGGCATTCTACATGAATTTGTCGGATGCTGGTACTGGTGTGTTTGAATACTTGGGTGAAAATAAAGATGTACAAAGGACTGTATGCCATAACGATTATAGTGATGTGTGTGTGTGTGTGTGTGTGTGTGTGTGTGTGTGTGTGTGTGTGTGTGTGTGTGTGTGTGTTTGAGAGAGAGAGAGAGAGAGAGAGAGAGAGAGAGAGAGAGAGGAGAGAGAGAGAGAGAGAGAGAGAGAGAGAGAGAGAGAGAGAGAGAGAGGATGATCAGCTCCGATCACATTCATGAAAAGCTTTCATTTTTTTCAGCAACGACTCTGATTGATGTTAATGTAAATCATCCATTAAGATCTATAGATGTTTAAATTGTACAATGAAAATGTTGCAGACGTTAATAAACAGCGTGTCTGTGTGAACAGACCCGAAACACAGAGTGACTGGTATGACGCAGATTGCAAAAGGACGAACGAAAAGTGTACAGACTGTTAAGAAGATTTCAGAAAACATTAGAGAATGCAAACGGTTTGTTTTTTGTTTGTTACGTTGTAGGTTGGGGGTGGGACGGTGGTGGAGGGGGGGGGGGGGGGGGGGGGGGGGGGGGGGGGGGGGGGGGGGGGGGGGGGGGGGGGGGGGGGGGGGGGGGGGGCTCTTTTTTTTTGTCAAAATGAGGAGTGAATACGAGCATCTATTGTCATAATCTACTCTGTTGGGAACCGTACATTAACAGCTCTCGAATAGTCGGAAACAGGATGTAGTTGTTATAGGTTTTGGGACATGTTTTGATGCGATTTAAAACAATTGTTAAGGCCATACTCAGGAACAATAGAATAACAGGAGAACGCTAATATGTGTAACAGTATCAGGGTGTTAAATCTAGAACTAAAAGTGGCGCTGGACTTAGAGGTAACACAAAACGTTGAAGAGGGGTAAACAGGGTGATGTGTACAGCCCTGTTTTGTTTTCACTGTTCATTATCTGACTTGCTTTAGCAATGAATCAGTATTGTAGGAATGGAATGTATTTGAATTTAACCGAATTTATTGTTTTGCTCAGATAATGCTGTGCTGTTGTATGAGACTTCTGTTGGTTTACAGAATCAGTTGAATTATTTGTGTTCAGCAGCAGAGAGACCGGAGCTAAAGCTGATCATTATGATTGTTCATAAAGGTGGGTACTTAGCAGAACGGGAAAGATGGTTGAAGGGAAACATACAGACTTCTGCAATGAATGCACACAATTATCTTTTACTATATTTTTCAACTTGCCAAGATCTCCTTAATGGTGAACAAGTTCCGCCATGAGTGTTTTGTCTTTATTGCACAAGTTAGAGAATAACTTCCAAAGAACACTTTAGAAACTGTTTCATGCACACGTACAGCAAACAGCTCGGCGCAGAACTGAGCAAAGAAAATGAGCAACTGTCGTGACAGTGAAAAGACGCATTCACTTGCAATGGAAAAAAAAAACAAAACACCCACTGTGGCCTATTTTTTTCTTTCTTTCTTTCTTTCTTTTTTTTTTTTTTTTCACTGTGGCCTATATTGATCAAAAGACTCCAAATGATTCTTTAAAGTACTGGTTGAAAATGACTCCAAATGATTCTTTAAAGTACTGGTTGAAAATGACTCCAAATGAATAACAAGACTTCCTGCTCAAGTGTATAAAAGTGTGTATGAATGAATCAAACAGATCAACGAACATGGGCAAGTACCGCACGTAATTGTTTCTATAATAACGGATCTTCTCATGAATAGAATAATCTGGGTATGGTGGGGAGTCAAAAAACAAACAACAACAAAATTGGCCGGTTTCAAGCATCGCTTTAAGGGCTGTCGGTGGCAGGAATGGCAGTCCCTTAATTAATAAGACGAGTGACAGATTTTCATTGTACATGTTGTTTTAGAGCCAGTCACTTGACTGAACCACATGTTCCATTGTCGGTGTGTGGCCTTGGCATAATTTGCTTGTGTTAAACAAATTGAAATTTGATGTTTCTGACATTGCTGCGTACTTTTTTTTTTTTTTTTTTTAAAGATATAAGTATGGTGGAAATTGAATTACCTTCTGTCGCTTACGTAGTTTAACAATAAAGAATGAAATTCATTTCGTGGTTAGCTGTTCAGTGCGAATGGACCAAAGGAATAACTTTATTCCATCACAATATTACAGCAGGCCATGTAGTTTGCGTCTAGTACTGCTGTCATCAACAAGAAATGAAAAGGTTGTTAGAAACTTTCAGTATAAATCGTTTCAATGTTTCATTGCTACTTCTCAGTATGGAATGTAAACAGCGCATGTTTTTGTATTTTGCATAGTGACAGCGAGTATGATACAACAATTCTGATTGTTAGATTGTTATTCATAATGTGTAGATCTGATCCCCATAAGAAGAGGTCATAGCCATAGATCTGATCCCCATAAGAAGAGGTCATAGCCATTTCTTGTAATAAATTACCATTATCATTACCCTCTGTCTGCCTGTCTGTCTGTCTGTCTCTCTCTCTCTCTCTCTCTCTCTCTCTCTCTCTTCTCTCTCTCTCTCTCTCTCTCTCTTCCTGTCTTTTATAAAACAAATATGACCTCATTTTACAACTTTATGTACGATCATATCTTCATGTTTTAATCAAACGGAGAAGAAATGACTTTTTGTCCTCCTGCCCAGGTAAGTAAAAGGAATAAACCGCATGGTGAGAAACTGTCACGGTCAAAATTCAACACAACAAAAGTGTGGTCCGTCGCCGGCCACTTCAACTGGACATAAGTCCCAAACGCAGACATCTTGGCGCCACGAAGACGGCCCATGGTTCGGATCCAACCAATTAAGCATAGGGGAGAGGCTCCACAGAGACGGTCTGTCCGGCCAGACGGACTAAGCGCTTTGACCGACGCCTCGATGTCTAGCGAGACGAGTCGTAGCGCCTGGCTCAGGCTCATCTAGCCAATTTGTGGAACCAGCGCCATTGTTAGTCGGACGTCGCAGGTTTAAGCAGGAAAGGGAGAGGGGAAGAAGTAGTGTGTGGTGGGGGTGAAATCTAGCTAATCAATTAAATGACCAATTGACCACCACAGAGAGTAAGGCGTGTAGGCGTGACTGTCATGATTTGAATATCCAATGGAATTAGAGGAGATAAACTTCGGGTATCAGGGGTAAAATACTGACCAATGGTACTCGCCCTTTTTGGACAGATCGGAACGGAATAAGAAGGATGTGAGAGTGAGAGAACGGCAGAACGAGGGGGAGAACGAACAGAGAGAGAGAGAGAGAGAGGTTCTGGGGTGTAGTCTCTGCAGGAGAAAGGCAGAGAGATGAGAGGAGTGAGTTTGGCATTAGCACCAGATATAGTCTGCAAAGGGAGGACTAAAGAGAGATGTGGAAAGAGAGAGTTGCTAACTAATGAAGAGAAAAAGGAAGAAAAGAAAAGGAAAAGAAAAGCAACCATGTCCATTTGATAGAGCAGACTAGGAGAGAGAGAGAGAGTGCAATGCGTTAATGCAGGAAGAAAGAAAGGAGAACAGATCGATGTTGATAGTCACTGTTCCATCTGAACCGGGGGTTCGACCTCATACTTGGCCAGCGCCACTTTCATCGGCAGTCCACAGACCAACGCCGGTGCCAGCAGACCAACACCAGTGCCAGCAGTTGTGCCGTGTTGTGAAAGTGACAGTGAAAAAAAAAAAAAAGGAAAAGAAAAAGAGACAGTGATTCGTGAATAGTTAAGATCACCTGGCCAGGTAAAGTAGAAATCTATTTATACCCGGGTTAGTTAATGATGTTTTAGATAAATGATTTTGTGAAGTTCAGGAAAGAGAGAATGTTTTATTTTGTTTGATTCCATATGCATTGATGTTTCGTTCTATGATCATGTGTAGTAAAGTTATAGACTTTACTAGTGGTTTGATGTGACGAATGCATGATATATGAATGAGATTGTAAGCAAGCTGTGAGTGTGTTTGGGCTGTGCGCTAGTCCTTCCTCCATCGACATCACCCGAGGTTGACAATTTATTGGCGAGCTTGCCAGGATATTCTGGCCCATTTATTATAATTGTTCAACTTCTCAGAGAGGAAGCTGGGTGGGATTCAGTATTGTAATCCTAAGACAAGGGGTTGTCTTACTGTATGTTCCCAAGATAGTTAAATACTAGGCTTGGCATTGCTTCCAAGATAGTTAATACTAGGTTTGGCATTTCAGCCCCAGAGTACTCATTTCGCACAGATTGCCTATAATTCGCTCTCATAGTTGGGTCAGGCGCTGGGCGTCTTATAAAAACTAATTACGTTGTCCCAAGCTAATATTATCATTCATAGGATTGTGCTATTACGTCACGCGTGTCGGTAACCACCAGTTTGGCTGTCGTAGTAATAAAATCTTGTTCAAAAAAAAAAAAAAAAAAAAAAAAAAGAAGATATAATGGCGGAAGAAAAGAACACCCCTATTGAACAACTTGTGAGCGTTGCTCGTGATCTAGGTTACTCAGGAGATGAGTTGCGTGCATTCGTTGAAAACCAACAAAAGATGGAAAGAGATGAACGCGCGGAAAGACGCCGTATCGCAGTAGAAGCGCAGGAAACAGAAAGAATGAAGCAGGAAACAGAAGAATAAGGGAAGCGCAGGAAACAGAAAGAATGAAGCAGGAAATAGAAAAATTAAGGATTCAGGCTAATGATAATCAGGCTAGGGAAACGCAGGAAACAGAAAGAATAAGGGAAGCGCAGGAAACAGAAAGAATGAAGCAGGAAACGGAAAGATTAAAGGTTCAATTAGAGTTAGAGAAAGTGAGAATACAAAGGGAGACCACCGAGGATGGTAGCTCACTTTCCAGTGACTCTGTGCGCAGCTATGCTCCCCGACCCAAGTTGCAAAAATTCTCTGAAGGAACCGATTCGATTGATGCATACATCAGTCGTTTCGAAACGTTTGCGACCAGTCAGGGTTGGCCTTCAGAAGAGTGGGCAGTCATTTTGTCAGCGTTACTGACGGGTAAGGCATTACAGATTTTCACTGCGTTACCAGCAGAACAACAGTCTGATTTCAGCGCTGTGAAGGAATCGTTGATGAAAGGATTTGACCTCACAGAGGAGGGGTTCAGGAAGAAATTTCGTTCAGCTAAATTACAAGCAGGTGAGACGTACACTCAGTTTGGTGCACGTTTAGATCACTATTTTGAGAAGTGGTTAGAGTTGAGTGGGACGAAGAAGGAGTTCGCTGAATTGAAAGAGCTAGTTATGAAAGAACAGATTTTGTCAGGTTGTGGCCCTGAGTTAACCATACATTTGAAAGAGAGACAGCCAGAGACAGCAGGAGAGTTGTTGAAGTTCGCAGAGGTGTATAGAGAGGCACGTTTGGGCACTAAGGTGCAGGAGAAACAGGTGCCAGGCACAGGTGAGAAGAGTGCAAGGAGACTAGGGGAGTTTTCTGCAAAGTCTGCAAACCCAGTGGTGGGGCAGAAGGAAGGGCAAAGGGACATTAGGTGTTTCATTTGTCACAAGAAGGGACATGTGGCGAGGGATTGTCGCATGAGGTTCCAGAAGGCAGCAGCCTTGCAAGAGGTGGATAAGGGTCGTCAAGGGAAACGACCTGCAGTGGAACCAACAGGGATTCAGTCTGAAGAGGGTGGAGTGCAGCCTATGGCTAGCACTGGACAGCAGTCAGTGTCAGGGATGGAGGGCACTAGGCTGAGTGGTTCGTTACCAGTGGAAGAAGGGTGGATTGGCCAGCAGAGGGTGAAAGTGTTACGAGACACTGGTTGTTCATGCGGTGTAGTACGAACAACGCTGGTCGATAAAGGGATTTGACAGGGCAAATCCAGACCTGTACTCTAATCGATGGCACTGTGAGGGTGTTTCCAGTTGCTAAGATGAAGTACGTACCCTTACTTCTCAGGCGAGTTGTCTGCGTTGGTGATGGAGAAACCCCTTCACGATTTGATCATTGGAAATATTCCAGGTGCAAGGGATCCAGGGGATCCTGAGTTGTTGACTGCTACAGGGCAGCAGTTCAAACACGGAGCAAGAAGGAGGGAAAGGTTGATAAACCGTTGGTCGTTCCGGCAAGGAAGTCAGGCATAGATGTGTCGCCTGATGAGTTTTAGGGCAGCGCAGGAACAACCCTTCGCTCGTGAAGTCTTGGGAGTTGGCAAGAGGTGGAGAAACAGGAGGTTAGAGGAGGTGAGACAGAATTTCTTGTGAAAGGCGGGCTGTTGTACCGAGTGTTCACCAAGGGGAAGACAGGTAAGGTGACCACTCAGTTAGAGGTACCAGCAGGTTATCGTGACACTGTCATGTCAGTGGGTCACGAGTCGCTCATGGCGGGTCATCTCGGCACCAGCAAAACAGCTGACCGAATCTTTGATGACTTTCATTGGCCGGAGCAATGGCCAGACATCAAGCGTTTCTGCATGTCATGTGACGTGTGTCAAAGGTCAGCCACAAGAGGGTAAGAGGAAGGCGCCTCTTAAAACATCCCCCTTTAATTGACACAACCGTTCAGGAGGGTGGCTATCGATCTGATTGGCCCAATCTCGCCTGTTCCAAAGGTGGGCACAGGTATGAGACATGTAAGGTTGCAAGGGAGGTTTGCAGGAGGCTAGGGTCGGTCAGAGAAGCAATATGACAGGAAGGTGACGAAGCAATCCTCAAGGCGGAGATCAAGTCCTGGTACTGCTTCCCACGGGTCACAACAAGCTGCTGATGCATTGGAAAGGACCATTCACCATCACTGAAAGGGTCGGTCGGGATTACCGAATTGATGTGAATGGGAAACCAAAACTTTTCCATGCAAATTTCCTCCGCAAATATATTCAGCGTGAGACTCAGCACATAGGCGCAGCAGCAATCATTGATGAGGTGAAAGAGACCCAGCAGAAGAAGGGAGATTTGTTGCCTAAGTTTCCAGAAGAGTCATACAGGGATGTGTCACTGTATGAAGGGCTAGACAGTAAAGGAGTTCCTAGTTTTGTGTCGGAGCGACACAAAGCAGCCGGAAAGAGGAAAGGTGGAGAAGATGATGAATTCAGAGAGACAAAGACCAACACAGAAGTCAGGAGTCTGCTAGGTTTTATTGTTTCTATAGGGAGTTTGTTCCAAATTTCGCAGCAATCACGAGTCCTCTCAGTGATTTGGTCAAGACAGGGAAACCAGCAGTGGTCGAGTGGTCAGACGCTGCAGAGCAAGCACTGCAGACGGTATTAGAAAGACTAGGTTCCCGTCCCATCTTGAAGCTACCAGATATGTCCAAACCATTTTGTTGCGGACAGATGCATCAGGTGGTGGGATAGGTGCAGTATTGTTGCAGGAGCATGAAGAGGTCGAGTTTCCTGTGAGGTATGCGAGCAGGAATTGACAAAGTGTGAAGAAGGGTACGCAACTGTAGAGAGGATTGTTTTCCACAAATACTTGTATGGGAAAGAGTTCGTGATAGAGACAGATCACCAACCACTCAAATATTCCTGCAGGAGGCACAGCTGAAAAAACAGCAGGGTTCTGCGTTGGGCAATGGCACTGCAGCCCTACAGGTATCGAGTGCAGTACATTCCAGTCGACAGAATGTCGGAGCTGACTATTTAAGCCGTGTAGTCTAGCAAGCTGCAACTCAGAGGAAGTCAGTCATATCCGGGGTGCTTTGTTGATAATATGTGTTGATTACAGTTATGTTGATTGGATATGGGTTCATTCCCAGTTGGCTATGGTTCATATTTTTGTGTGAGACTTGTGTCATATTTTCTTGTGAGACTTGTTCATGTGGATGTAGTTATGCTTGGAGCATACAGTCGCTTGTGTAGTGTGCATTATTGCAGGAGTGAGATGGAGATTCCTCATGAGTGCTGATCGTGATCATATTATATTGTGCTTTCATAAGAATTGTGAAGAAGATATGGCAAATCCGCAGGTAGGGGAAATTGCATAGGTGCGCACAGAGTCGTTATAAATGAGTTGAAATAACGCAAGAGCGCACGTCAATGACAACTCATTGGAGTGGTATTCACTAATGGTATATTTTATAATTTATAAACCGTTGGTTGTAAAGTATTTTTCAAACTTTGCGCGTGTAGCTGTGTGTCAGCAAATTCGGTTGTCTTTTTTTGTACCGTTGTTTTGAGACAATGCGGTGCATAGTCTTTTGCAAGGGGGAAATTGTCACGGTCAAAATTCAACACAACCAAAGTGTGGTCGTCGCCGGCCACTTCAACTGGACAATAAGTCCAAACGCAGACATCTTGGCGCCACGAAGACGGCCCCATGGTTCGGATCCAACCAATTAAGCATAGGGGAGAGGCTCCACAGAGACGGTCTGTCCGGCCAGACGGACTAAGCCGCTTTGACCGACGCCTCGATGTCTAGCGAGACGAGTCGTAGCGCCTGGCTCACGGCTCATCTAGCCAATTTGTGGAACCAGCGCCATTGTTAGTCGGACGTCGCAGGTTAAAGCAGGAAAGGGAGAGGGAGAAGGTAGTGTGTGGTGGGGTGAAATTCTAGCTAAAATCAATTAAATGACCAATTGACCACCACAGAGAGTAAGGCGTGTAGCGTGACTGTCATGATTTGAATATCCAATGGAAATTAGAGGGAGATAACTTCGGGTATCAGGGGTAAAAATACTGACCAATGGTACTCGCCCTTTTTGGACAGATCGGAACGGAATAAGAAGGATGTGAGAGTGAGAGAACGGCAGAACGAGGGGAGAACGAACACAGAGAGAGAGAGAGAGAGAGGTTCTGGGGTGTAGTCTCTGCAGGAGAAAGGCAGAGAGATGAGAGGAGTGAAGTTTGAGCATTAGCACCAGATATAGTCTGCAAAGGGAGACTAAAGAGAGATGTGGAAAGAGAGAGTTGCTAACTAATGAGAGAAAAAGGAAGAAAAGAAAAGGAAAAGAAAAAGCAACCATGTCCATTTAATAGAGCAGACTAGGAGAGAGAGAGAGAGTGCAATGCGTTAATGCAGGAAGAAAGAAAGGAGAACAGATCGATGTTGATAGTCACTGTTCCATCTGAACCGGGGGTTCGACCTCATACTTGGCCAGCGCCACTTTCATCGGCAGTCCACAGACCAACGCCGGTGCCAGCAGACCAACACCAGTGCCAGCAGTTGTGCCGTGTTGTGAAAGTGACAGTGAAAAGAAAAAAAAAAAGGAAAAGAAAAAGAGACAGTGATTCGTGAATAGTTAAGATCACCTGGCCAGGTAAAGTAGAAATCTATTTATACCCGGGTTAGTTAATGATGTTTTAGATAAATGATTTTGTGAAGTTCAGGAAAGAGAGAATGTTTTATTTTGTTTGATTCCATATGCATTGATGTTTCGTTCTATGATCATGTGTAGTAAAGTTATAGACTTTACTAGTGGTTTGATGTGACGAATGCATGATATATGAATGAGATTGTAAGCAAGCTGTGAGTGTGTTTGGGCTGTGCGCTAGTCCTTCCTCCATCGACATCACCCGAGGTTGACAGAAACAAAGCGCGAAATTGTGAGTTTTGAACCAACAGACCCTCAGTCAGCAGACTCTCACCACGAGCCGCGAGGCCACGAAGGCAAACAAACAAAAACCCTGGCTAGACTACATAGTCTGTAGGCAGCGTGTGAACGCATTACAGACGGAAACTTGGCTGAGCAAAACCGACGCTTTCGATCTCCGGAATGCGTGATTCTAACCCACCCATAAACCAATCTAAAAGCCTTCATCGGCAAGTTTTAAAAGGAATTTAAAGAAAATCTGCCAGTTAACATGGACAAACAAATTACACAGACCACGACGCGTTTTGACCTCATAGGTCTTCTTCAGGCCAAAACGCGTCCTGTTTTTGACTTGTAATATGTTTGTCCATGTTAATTAGCAGATTTACTTGAAGCTTCTTTCAGAATGTTTGTCCATGTTAATTGGCAGATTTACTTGAAGCTTCTTTCAGAATGTTTGTCCATGTTAACTGGCAGATTTACTTGAAGCTTCTTTCAGAATGTTTGTCCATGTTAACTGGCAGATTTACTTGAAGCTTTTTTCAGAATGTTTGTCCATGTTAACTGGCAGATTTACTTGAAGCTTCTTTCAGAATGTTTGTCCATGTTAACTGGCAGATTTACTTGAAGCTTCTTTCAGAATGTTTGTCCATGTTAATTGGCAGATTTACTTGAAGCTTCTTTCAGAATGTTTGTCCATGTTAATTGGCAGATTTACTTGAAGCTTCTTTCAGAATGTTTGTCCATGTTAACTGGCAGATTTACTTGAAGCTTCTTTCAGAATGTTTGTCCATGTTAACTGGCAGATTTACTTGAAGCTTCTTTCAGAATGTTTGTCCATGTTAACTGGCAGATTTACTTGAAGCTCTTTCAGATTTGTCCAGTTTCCGCCTGCCGTCACCTCACTTCGAAAACAACTCCCTCCATCGGGAAGTTGTGCTAGCAGTGTGGG
>CM031598.1:89399391-89459391 GCA_018398815.1 Conus ventricosus
TTGGACTTGAAATCTTAAAATGATTAAACAACGTATGGAAATGAATTTTTTGAAGAGTTGTTTGTTTTGTTTTTCTTTGGTTTCTTCTCTGTATATTAACTCTCCATCTCACGGCGTGAATTTCCCAAACAAAGAAGTAAACAACAAAAAAAAAACTTGTCTTAGATTAAGTAGGTAAACTCTTCAATCACAACTGGAGTATTGGTTCCATAAGGTTTTTGGATTTTTTTTTTACTGTTAATTTAATTTTATTACACCCCCAAAACCACCCTCTCGTCTCCCACCCTCCCAATTTTCGAAAGGGAAGATACAGGTCTCCCTTCAGGACAATGATGTGTGAGGTCAGTGTCAAGCGACCATCAAACCTCATGTCCTAGCCTGTGTCACTGGGGATGGCTCCTAGAAAAATGCGGTTGACGATGAGTGCTGTTCGGACTGGATTCCGTGGCCTGTGGAACTATGTTATGGATAGGGATGGGGGGGGGGGGGAGCTGGTGCACCCCTCTTGAGGTTGGCGAAAAATTGCCCTCTCGGTAGTCAAAATAGAAGATACCCGTGAAGCGTCAAGAATTTCGTTCTGTTTCCTACCGGCACAGGTCCATCTCCCCCCCCGAGCAGAAGAGGCCGCTGATGGTCCTGAAAACAGGCCTTTTTGAGGGGACAAAAAGGGAGGGAGGGGAGGAAAGGGGGATCCGACGCCCACAGGGGGGGCCGAACCAACGCGCAAGGTGACTCCAGTCCACACGAACCCGACCGAGCGCTGGGCAACAGGTCAGCCGGAAAAAAGGAGAGAAACCAACCCCGCCTGGATCGAAAGGAAACAAAGAAGACATCCCCCATCCAGAAACCAATGCCCAAGACTTCTGCCAACGACCAACATCCCCGCCACCAACAAACAGCCTCAGTCCGTACGAAACTTGTACTGAAGGGTTCAGTCCAAGGAGGGTCACTGCGTCATTTCGTCACTGTACAAGCAGTTTTGAGACAGAAATAATGCTGTACAAAGCTTTTCTGTGACTTTAATTATCCCCCCCCCCCCCCCCCCCCTTGTGAACGTCCAGCGTTCCACTTTTTATGTAAACCAATTGTAAACTTTGAAACAGTATTTAGTACAAATGAATAAATACCAGAAAAACACTTTGAAAAAAAACAAAGACGGGCAACTCGCACGGTTGTAAACCCTTTCCCCAAAGCCCGAGTTTATTCATCCGCATGGTGCTGGTGCCACCCCTTAGTCTTCTATGGGGCCAAACCCCCCTTAGCCTTTAACGTGCCAACCAGTTGTCTTCAGGTGCCACCCCCCTAGTCTTTAAAGTGGGCCACCCCGATAGGGCTTTAAGGGTGCCACCCGTTACCCATTAGGTGTATGTGTAACCTGAGTCTCTGAAAAATACCATTACCACAGCTGTTGTGTGTATGTTCCTAACCCTCTTGTTGCGAGACCCACTGGAACGCCACCTATTTCCGGTCTTGTGTAACCCGAAATCTATTTTAAGTCACCATACCAAACCACTCCAAGGTGGGTCCTAATTTGGCCTGTTTACCCCCTCATTGGCACGCCCCACTTTCAAGAGGTTCTGTTACCTTGTCCATTCTGATTCTCTTCTTTGTTCTTGTACTGAAATACAGTCTAGAGTGTTAGCGTTTTCTGTGTTTGTTTGTCATTCAGGCGACAAACCCCTAGTTTAAAACATCATTTCCGTAAGTACTGTGAGATGTTTTCCGACCAACCCATCATACTCATCTTTTCTACCACATATGTGAGGTGATTTGTTCACACAGATATCTTCGCGTTATCATTTTTTTTCTTTCCTATTTCCCCGATTATTTGGGACTTGCGTCACGTAACACCCATTTTTCTGCATCACCACACTGCTTGGGAAAGTGTGTTGGGGTACACTGGAGTTTGCTTTGAAAACAGAATGCCAAAGGGACTCTATGTAATTTCCTTGAATTAACGGAAGCAAAGAGTGCTCCCCACCTTTCCGCCCGCTCCCTCCCTTCTTCGCATTCCACTCCTTGTCTCTCTCTTCCCTCCTCTCTCTCTCTTCTCTCTCTCTCCAAACCACCCCACCACCCTTTACCACACACACACACACTCTCCCCTCTCTTTTCCCTTTGGGGTGTGTTCAATAAGGCAAAGTTTTGTTCTCTGCTTGTTCGTGAAAAGTGCAAAAGAGAGGAGAGAGAGAAGAGGGAGGAGAGAGAGAGAGAGAGAGGGGGGGGGGAAAAAAGCACGGTTCAGTCAGTGTGATGTATCTGGGAAAATAATAAGGTTCAGTTAGGTCAGTCCGTTGCAGAGCAATCATGAGGGCCCCTATGGTTTACGACCACCTCGCAAACGGGACATGCCAGTTTGCCGCGTGCCACTTGCCAACACTCCGGGGCGCCCGCGCTTTTTAAAGAGAGAGTTTGTAAGGAGTTTAATTATCACTCGATGAAGCTGTTTCCCCGTCTTTCTTCCGCTGATCGGTGATCTCACTCAAAATAAAGGCCGTAGCGAAGCTATGGGTTGATGCCGAAGGGGCTGAAAACGTAAGCCCGAAGGCTGAGAGAGTGCTCACACATCACTTCGGCACGGTGGCACGGCGGCAAACTGGGCCGTACCCCTGCAAACTGCCCGCCTTCCTCCCCTCCTCTTTCCCTTCTGACCATCTCTCTCTCTCATTAACTTCACCTAACTGCCATTGCTCTTTCTTTGTTGTCTCGTATCTGTAATCATTGGTAAAATTTTGTTTCCCTTAAATCTTACTATTTCCTCCACACACACACACACACACGCACACACCAATCCTTCCCCAACTGCGTCTCTCCCTCCCCCAGATTCTGAACTGAATTCAAGAAAGCACCGTAAACAGGTGCCGCACACACATGCAAGCATGCATGAACACATAATGGGCACCAGTACTCATGCACTAGCGTGATCGCGAGCCTCCCCCCCCCCCCTCCCCCTCACGCACACACACTCAGTGTTCAGTACTTTCTTTTAAGAGAGAGAGAGAGAGAGATCACTGCTTTCTGATTTGTATTTGAAAACGATTAACAGACTTCTTTTCGTGTACAATCTCAATCTGGCACGATGATCACGTCCATTCGAAGCAGACGACAAAAACACCGGGAGGAAGAAAGACTGAAGCTGAAAGGACAGTTGGAGAAGAAAGAAGAGGAGGAAGAGGGGAATGAAAGAGAGAGGGGAGAAGGAGGAGGAGGAGGAGAAGGAGGAGGTGAAGGAGGAGGACCATCATAGTCTTCCCCTCACCCTCACCGACATTCGCCGTGATTAAATCATGCGGTAACGTGGGCCAGGACCACAAAAACCTGAATCTCCTCACCACCACCACCACCCCACCCCACCCACCACCACCCCCACCCCATGCCCCCTGCGTCCGATTTTCCGAACTGGACAGCGAGTCAGGAGTGTGCGTTAACTAATCCACAAGTTGTACTGTAGGCCTGCCTCACCCACCACAGCCCCAGCCACGGCCGGTCCAGCGAGGCTCCCACATACACAGTTTTAGAAGTCCATGGCGGGGCCCGCAAACTGACGTTGCTAAGCGGGAAGCACGTGACGTCAGACGCGAGCAATGGCGGGCCGGTGTTAGGTCAGCGCGAGCTGGGGCCGGGGTCAGCGCGCGGACATCTTCACGTGAACGAAGCGGGGGGAGGAAGAGAGTGAGTGGTTGGGTGGGTTGGGACGTCCCCCTTTCTGGGTATGGTCAAACGTTCGTGCCACAAGGCTTGAGAAGACTTGGAGTGAAAAGACAGCAGCGGAGTCTACTTACTACTGCTACTGCTGTTATTATTACTATGATCACCAACACTTGTGATAGATGCTACAACAGCTGGAAAAAAGGCATTGTTTGCTGGACTGGACAGGATACAGCGTTCAACGCGTGATGCTTGTTGGTGATATCAGTTTTGTTTGTTAAGTTCTCTGCAGTGCTGTCCACTTGAGGGTGGTGGTGGTGGTGGTGGTGGATTATTTTCCCCCTTGGAATTAACATTGGGTCTGATTCCATTCCTCAATAAGGTCTTTGATTGAGGCAATAACCTGAAGTTTCATGTGCGAACATGTGCATCACATCTTCTGCTCACATTAAATTCCATCACCATCCATGGGAAACGTCAGCCTTACCGGCCTGTGATAGATACTACATTATGATAGTAATAATAATAATAGTAAAGAATACTTATATAGCGCCTATTCTTGGCTAGAGGCCAAGCTCTAAGCGCTTTACAATCAACACTCGTTTACACAACGGGCTGCCTACCTGGTAGTGCCGACTGAAGAGCTGCCAGCTGGCGCTTCATTCAGTCGTTTCCCGTGTCATCCAGTCAGTATCGTTCAATATCGAACACTCATTTTCCTTACTTCCTTCATTCTTTCCATTTCTCACGCAGGGTGCATGCTATGTGTAACGTGTCATCCATACCAACGGCCAAACTGGCCTACTCTTCCGAAAGTTGGTGATGGGATTTTACGTGTGTGCAAGATGTTATGCATGCGTTCACACACGGAACCTCGGTTTATAGTCTCATTCGAAGGACTGTAAGGGAAATGGAGTCAGAACCAATGTTAACTCCGAGGGAAAAATCCCCCTGTACCGAAACGCCCCGGCGGAGGTTCGAACCCGCAACCCCAGGATCACCAAGATTACGAGTCAGGCGCTCTACCAACTGAGCTATTCCGGCTCCTAGTAGAAATGATAGCAGCAGTAGCAGTAGCATGCATCAAGTTCGGCACAGAGACTACTGAGGGTGAGACAAAATAATATCCCAACCTTTTTTTCCCCAGGGTTTTGTTGTTCATGTTGCATCTCTCGGTGTGTTTGTTCTTGGCTGGTCTTGGGCTGGACATTGCTAAAGCACAGCAAACAAGTGGGGTATGTTTTGCTCCCATAAGGAAACCTAACACAGAGTAACTTTTATTCAAGACTGGCACAGCCTTTTAAACTTGAATAAAGTCAGACAAATACATAGACGAACAATCTAATAGTGGGGGGAAAAACAAGCGCAGGCCAACAACTGAACTGTCTGGCAAAGATTTGGACTTGAGGGAGGGGAGAGGGGAGTTTGAAGATGGAGAAACTGGGAAAACGAAATATAAAAAAAAAATTAAATTAAAAAAAAAAAGTTACAGATATGAAAACTCTTCTCTAGCTGCATAAGGGAACCATCACAATCCCTTTTGAAGGCAGATATATTTGTATTGCCTTCAAAAGGGATTGTGATGGTTCCCTTATGCAGCTAGAGAAGAGTTTTCATATCTGTAACTTTTTTTTTTAATTTAATTTTTTTTTTTTTTTTCGTTTTCCCAGTTTCTCCATCTTCAAACTGCGCTCTCCCCTCCCCTCAAGTCCAAATCTTTGCCAGACAGTTCAGTTGTTGGCCTGCGCTTGTTTTTCCCCCACTATTAGATTGTTCGTCTATGTATTTGTCTGACTTTATTCAAGTTTAAAAGGCTGTGCCAGTCTTGAATAAAAGTTACTCTGTGTTAGGTTTCCTTATGGGAGCAAAACAACCCCACTTGTTTACTGTTTATCGTTTACTGTTCCCACCTCATTTCATTAACGATTTTGCTTTGATTAAATTGAGGTTATTTGTATTTGTTTCTGTCCGTCTGTGTGTTGTCTTTGATCTCCCTTGCATCTTTGGGTGGATCCCAGGCGTAGGCTCAAAGACTGTCCCTACATTTTAATTATTTGCATAATGTCTTTAGTTTTACAGCAACTTTTTTTCCTCCCACACTTTCGTTTGGTTGCATTACACTCTTTGCTGGCTGCTCTGGGGTGCTATGGATTCTTTTTGCACCCATGTGGTGAGAACACACAGTATTATGGACTGTGGTGTGTCTCTATTTGACGCCGGAGCGCAGACACAACCAGCCGTGTCTCCCTGATTAGTCCCGATCCACGGGCGAAAGCCTCGAGCAGGCAATACAAATATATCTGCCTTCAAAAGGGATTGTGATGGTTCCCTTATGCAGCTAGAGAAGAGTTTTCATATCTGTAATTTTTTTTTTTTTTTAATTTAATTTTTTTTAATATTTCGTTTTCCCAGTTTCTCCATCTTCAAACTCCGCTCTCCCCTCCCCTCAAGTCCAAATCTTTGCCAGACAGTTCAGTTGTTGGCCTGCGCTTGTTTTTCCCCCACTATTAGATTGTTCGTCTATGTATTTGTCTGACTTTATTCAAGTTTAAAAGGCTGTGCCAGTCTTGAATAAAAGTTACTCTGTGTTAGGTTTCCTTATGGGAGCAAAACATACCCCACTTGTTTACTGTTTATCGTTTACTGTTCCTACCTCATTTCATTAACGATTTTGCTTTGATTAAATTGAGGTTATTTGTAATTGTTTCTGTCCGTCTGTGTGTTTGTCTTTTGATCTCCCTTGCATCTTTGGGTGGATCCTCAGGCGTAGGCTCAAAGACTGTCCCCTACATTTTATGTTATTTGCATAATGTCTTTAGTTTTACAGCAACTTTTTTCCTCCCCACACTTTCGTTTGGTTGCATTTACTACTCTTTGCTGGCTGCTCTGGGGGTGCTATTGGATTCTTTTTTGCACCCATGGTGGTGAGACACCACAGTATTATGACTGTGGTGTGTCTCTATTTGACGCCGGGAGCGCAGACACAACCAGCCGTGTCTCCCTGATGAGTCCCGATCCAGCGGGCGAAAGGCCTCGGAGCAGGCAATACAAATATATCTGCCTTCAAAAGGGATTGTGATGGTTCCCTTATGCAGCTAGAGAAGAGTTTTCATATCTGTAACTTTTTTTTTTTATGTTTCGTTTTCCCAGTTTCTCCATCTTCAAGCTCCCCTCTCCCCTCCCCTCAAGTCCAAATCTTTGCCAGACAGTTCAGTTGTTGGCCTGCGCTTGTTTTTCCCCCACTATTAGATTGTTCGTCTATGTATTTGTCTGACTTTATTCAAGTTTAAAAGGCTGTGCCAGTCTTGAATAAAAGTTACTCTGTGTTAGGTTTCCTTATGGGAGCAAAACATACCCCACTTGTTTACTGTTTATCGTTTACTGTTCCCTACCTCATTTCATTAACGATAAAGCACAGCAGTTAAGGAGTCTGGTTTCCCATCCAACAATACAATACCAAGAGATACAACATAAAGAAAGTTTCATCACACACACACACACACACACACACACACAATCTCTCTTTCTTTATGGAACACTTTGGAAGGTTGAAATGTTGGAATATCTTATGAGTCTGCTGTTTTCCTTGTCTGTATTCTGTGCTTTTATATATATGGAGAGAGAGAGAGAGAGAGTGAGAGTGAGAGACAGACAGACGGGCGGACGGACGGACAGACAGACAGACAGACAGACAGAGAGAGAGAGAGAGAGAGAGAGAGAGAGAGAGAGAGAGAGAGAGAGATAGATAGAGAAATATTACGATTCAGACAGACCATAAAGACACAGATAAAACACAAAAACAAAGTATGTACAATCTAATTTTGAATTCAAAGGCTTCTGTCCGTTTAAAATCCACTTCATGTCTGATGCGTAAAAAGACAACTGCAATCTTTTAGGGCCATGGATAAAAAAAAATGGAAACCTTTCCTTCTCATGTCCAGACATTATACTTTTTTTTAACCCCCCTCCCCCCCCCCCCCCCCCCCCTCTCCCCACCCCCCGCCCCTCGGTACCCATGTACCAAGCAGCACTCTATCTGGTAGGAAAAGCAGTCAGTATTTTTCTAAACTCCCTTTGCCCTCGGCCTCTCCACGGTTACTCAGGAGGGGAACAAAGGGGACACAATAGACCAGAACAATGGAGAGGGCGAGATAGGATGTCCCTGGCGTATCCCCATTTACATGACTCTCAGTTCGGCCAGTTCAGTATGAGTTCAGTGACTACATCGCACAACGGTGACTAACGTGTGTGTGTGTGTGTGTGTGTGTGTGTGTGTGTGTGTGTGTGTGTGTGTGTGTGTGTGTGTGTACGTTTTACTTGCATAACGGGCATAGTGGGTTGAATTGTGTGTGTGTGTGTGTGTGTGTGTGTGTGTGTGTGTGTGTGTGTGTGTACGTTTTACTTGCATAACGGGCATGGTGGGTTGAATTGTTGCCAAAACTTGACAAATGGGGTCTTTTTCATAAACACACATCTTGACCGTAGATCTTGTCATATTTTCATCTGTAATTGTTCCATTGTTCACAAAATCATGTGGACATTCTATACAGGCGATTTTATGGATAGGAGAAAGTAGTTCAACTAAACTAAAAGTCATTAGATGTAATGAATCGTGCTGTCAAACCACCCCATCTGATGCATAGTTTCAAACTTTTGAGCCTGTTTTGCCACTTCTTCAGTGAAAATGTATGAATCCTGATCGTTTCACTTCCTATAAACACAACATCTGCTTTCGATTACTTAGCGTTCAGACATTTAATGAAGGAAGGCAGTTATAGAGCGTGGAATGAATATATAAATCCAGAGGATGAGCATTTTTTAACGCTTAATTAAAGGGCTTGGGTCTTGAAATTGTTGTTTTGACTGGAATATAAACTCACTCTATAATATTGGTCAGTTGCTAATATGAATCCCTCCTCCCCCCCCCCCCCCACCCTCTTTTTGATCCCTGCTCTTCCCTCCTCAAACCACACACACACATGTGCGCGTGTATCCCCCACCCCCACGTCCCCGAAACAAACAGTCAATCTTGGACGGATACAGCTTTGGAACAGTTACAACAAACACCTTTTCGTTAAACTGTCTCCATCAAGAAATCCCTCCAACATGCCATTTTGACACTTAAAAGACACCATAACTGGGCTGAGCCAGCGGGGCTTGTAGGAGGTTGCGTAAGGTTCGGCGTGCTGGCCCCGGTGAGTGTCTCGGCCGGCCCGCCGTGGCACGGTGACCTCCGGAAAGCCAGGCTGGCGGAACAGATGAGCTAACTCACCTTGAATGCCACCAAACTCTGGCCTGCCCTGAGGGCTGGGGCTGGGAACGGAGAGAGCGTGGTGGTGGTGGTGGTGGTGGTGGTGAAAGAAGGAATGGGAGGATGGGTGAGGAGGGGGGGGGGGCGAAAGTAAGCGGTGGTGGATGTGGTGGTGATGGCGGTGGTGGCGTGGATGATCGGGTGAGGTGAACCTGACCTTTTACCTACTTTTATTTGCTCCCGTCCCCCATCTTCAGTCCTTCCCTCCTCCCTCACTCTTCAGCTACCCCCTCCTCCATCTCTCTCTCTCTCTCTCTCTCTCTCTCTCTCTCTTGACTCAACCTTACCAAGCCCCCCCCCCCCCATCCCTCCTCCCTCCCTGCCCCCACTCTCGCCTCCACACGCTCAGTTTTAGCATCAAGTTGAAAGGCCTGTCCGTCCGTCCATTACTCCACTTGGCATTTACCTACTTTTTGTCTCTCCTCCCCCCTCACCTCTTCCCCCCTTCCCTTCCCTCCGTGTGTCTTCCCATCTTGTAAAGACGCATCTCTCGACACCAGGTACTTACTTACCTTCTTTTACTTTATTTTCTGCCTGGCCTATCTGGCGTGTGCAAAGTTGAAAGGGTTGCCCTCTTCACCCCCCTGACCCCTGGGACGTGGTTGTTTGTTGGGCCCTGGGCAGAGAGAGAGTCTCTCGGAGTTCACTTTGGCCGCCAACATGATACAGGGAGGGAGGAATTGAGTAATAATATACAGGTGGCTTTCACAGTGAGGTGAGTGCAGGCAGAAACGGAAACAAACTTACAAGAAAGTTTGCTATAAGCGCCAGCTTGCTGCTGTTCGAAGTTTGACATTTGCTGTAGACCTGTATTGTGATCGCAAACTGAAAAAAAATAAATTCATTCAAACCAAGATTCACTGTTCCCCCGGACGAAAGAGAGAAACAAATGACAAGACAAAACACGACGCGTTTCGACCTCTTTGGTCTTCTTCAGACAAGACAAACAACATTCAAGGCGATGAAAACGAAGAACGAACAATCCCTTACCTCCTCAAATTGGGCGCAAAAATGGATATGGAATGAAAACGAGGCTGCTGGGAAGGAGGGAATAATACACAAGCGGGACAGGGAGAGTAATAACAATATGTACAGACAGACCAGAAAGACACAGAGAATAATAACACACAGGAAGAACAGAAAGACAGGGAGATTAACAATATACAGGCTGAGCAGAAAGACAGGGGGAGTAACAATATACAGGCTGAGCAGAAAGACAGGGAGAGTAATAACAATATACAGGCAGAACAGAAAGACGGAGAGAAACAACAGGCTGGACAGAAAGACAGGGAGAGTGAGAACAATATAAACAGGCGGAACAGAAAGCCGGGGAGAGTAATAATACACAGGCAGAACAGACAACAACCTAGAAGTCAGAAACGACGTGAAGGTAGACAGGACAGACGACAAGATAGAAGTCGTAAACGACGTGAAGACAGACAGAACAGACAGGTAGATCGCAGCAACGAATAACATGAAGACAGACAGAAAGATACAAGTTGAACAGGAATGACATGAAAACAGACAGAGCAGAGATAACGTTGTCAGTCACGAATGACATGAAGACAGACAGAAATATAGAAGACAGACAGAAATAACACGAAGACAGACAGAAAGACAGTCAGACAGGATTGGTGTGAAGACAGACAAACAGATAAAAGTCAGGAATGACATGAAGACAGCTAAAAGGAAAAAAAAAAAGAAAAGGGACAGAAATGATGCTGAAGGCACACAGAAAGATACAAGTCAAAAATGGCGTGAATACAGACAGTAAGATATAAGTAAAAAATGGCGTGAATATAGACAGAAAGATATGTCAAAAATGGCGTGAATACAGATAGACAGATAAAAGTCAAGTACGGCGTAAAGACAGACAGAAACTTAGAAGTCAGAAATAAAGCGAAGATAGGCACAACAGTTAGAAAGATAACAAAACAAAACAACACAACACACACACACACACACACACACACACACACACACACACACACACACACACACACACACACACACATCAAACAAAAACAAACAAAGGAACATGAAAACAGACAGAAAAATGGAGGTAAGAAATGACTTGAAAACAGAAATGACGTGAAACAAGATGAGACAGAGAGAGAGAAAAAAGACTGTAGTTCAAAATGGCATAGAAAACAGACAGGAAGATAGGAGTCAGACAACAATGATGCAAAGACAGACAGGAAGATAGGAGTCAGACAACAATGATGCAAAGACAGACAGGAAGATAGGAGTCAGACAACAATGATGCAAAGACAGACAGGAAGACGGGAGTCAGACAAGAATGATCCAAAGACAGGAAGATAGGAGTCAGACAAGTATGATCCAAAGACAGGAAGATAGGAGTCAGCCAAGTATGATCCAAAGACAGGAAGATAGGAGTCAGACAAGTATGATCCAAAGACAGGAAGATAGGAGTCAGCCAAGAATGATGCAAAGACAGACAGGAAGATAGGAGTCAGACAAGAATGATGCAAAGGCAGACAGGAAGATAGGAGTCAGACAAGAATGATGCAAAGACAGACAGGAAGATAGGAGTCAGACAAGAATGATCCAAAGACAGACAGGAAGATAAGAGTCAGACAACAATGATGCAAAGACAGACAGGAAGATAGGAGTCAGACAACAATGACGCAAAGACAGACATGAAGATAGGAGTCAGACAAGTATGATCCAAAGACAGACAGGAAGATAAGAGTCAGACAACAATGATGCAAAGACAGACAGGAAGATAGGAGTCAGACAACAATGATGCAAAGACAGATAGGAAGATAGGAGTCAGACAAGAATGATGCAAAGACAGACAGCCAGAGAGGAGTCAGGCAACAATGACGCAAAGACAGACAGCCAGAGAGGAGTCAGGCAACAATGACGCAAAGACAGACAGGAAGATAGGAGTCAGACAACAATGATGCAAAGACAGACAGGAAGATAGGAGTCAGACAACAATGACGCAAAGACAGACAGGAAGATAGGAGCCAGACAAGAATGATGCAAAGACAGACAGGAAGATAGGAGTCAGACAAGAATGATGCAAAGACAGACAGGAAGATAGGAGTCAGACAACAATGATGCAAAGACAGACAGGAAGATAGGAGTCAGACAACAATGACGCAAAGACAGACAGGAAGATAGGAGCCAGACAAGAATGATGCAAAGACAGACAGGAAGATAGGAGTCAGACAAGAATGATGCAAAGACAGACAGGAAGATAGGAGTCAGACAAGAATGATGCAAAGACAGACAGGAAGATAGGAGTCACACAAGAATGATGCAAAAGACAGACAGGAAGATAGGAGTCAGACAAGAATGATGCAAAGACAGACAGGAAGATAGGAGTCAGACAAGAATGATCCAAAGACAGACAGGAAGATAGAGTCCGAAATGACATGAACACAGAAAGCAATATATAACTCAGGAATGACATGAAAACATTCAGAAAGATATATCAGGAGTGGCGTAAGGCAGATGCGCCAGAGTCAGCAGCCAGAACGCTGTATGAGAATAGAGGGGTCGTACATACTAAAGTCGTCATCTTCTCTGATGCGTCATCAGTACTGCAGGCTGTTAAAAATCCTCGGAACAAGGAACTCAACTCCTTTGTCTCTGCCCTGGCCATTTTGCAGCAGTCCACTGAGAATGCTGTCATCCAGTGAATACCCTCACACTGCAATATACATAAAAATGGCAATGAGGAAGCTAACCAATTGGCAAGGGAAGAAGGACAATTGGAGCAGGAAGTCTCCTTTGAAGAAATCAAAAGTATTAGGCCTATCAAAGAGAAGTAAAAAGCAACAACAACAACAACAAAAAAAAAAAGATGGTTTGAGCAGCAGCCAGACTTCAACAAGAAGGATGCATACTGCCTGCTGCCCAGATCAGACCAAGTGAGCATTGTGACACTGAGGACAGGGCACTCCAGACTTCAACAAGAAGGATGCATACTGCCTGCTGCCCAGATCAGACCAAGTGAGCATTGTGACACTGAGGACAGGGCACTCCAGACTTCAACAAGAAGGATGCATACTGCCTGCTGCCCAGATCAGACCAAGTGAGCATGGTGAGACTGAGGACAGGGCACTCCAGACTTCAACAAGAAGGATGCATACTGCCTGCTGCCCAGATCAGACCAAGTGAGCATTGTGAGACTGAGGACAGGGCACTCCAGGCTGAGACATCACATGTTCACAAAATTCCACATTGGCGAGTCTTCAAGTTGCCCATACAGTACAGCCCCAATGACAGTGGAACACTTCCTGCAGGACTGTCCCACACACGAAAAGCCAAGGGCACAGACCTGGCCTGCCAACACACCGATGAGGGAAAAGCTTGATGGATCACTGGAGGGCCTCCGTCATACAGCAACCTTCATCAGTGCCTCTGGGGTTCCTGTCTGAGTGAACGAAAAAGAAGCAAAAAAGAAGAAGGAATGTTGTAAGACAGACAGAGAGAGCGAAGTCAGGAATGACACGAAGACAGACTGATAAATAGAGGTTGACAATGTCAGGAAGACAGACAGAACGAAGATGACACGAAAACAGACAGGAAGAGCGAATTCAGACAGGAATGACTAGAAGACAAACAGAACTGACAGCAAGACAGACTGGAGTATCGTGCAGGAATTTTAAGATAAAGATGAAGATGCAAGACAAAGAGAAGCCGACATGAGGAAAAGACGGACTGACCTGCATGGCAAAGTGAAAAACGATAGAAACCAGACAGTAAAGTCACACACACACACACACACACACACACACACACACACACACACACACACACACACACACACACTGGATTTATTGATTTTTTAGATGCATTTTTAAGACGGTTCTAATTTACAGTAAGCATGCATAATTTGTATACCTTCATTTCGACACTTAAATCCTTTTGAGCAAAACTTTATAGTATTCTACGACGACTTTGGGGATAATATTTTCGACACTTAAAAAAACCTCAAACTTGTTCCTGAATGTAGCAGATTGGAAAAAAAAAAGAGTTCTAAACCAACAATTCATAAAGTCTACGTTCATTTGAAAATATTTCCGACACTAAAAATGTGCAGAGGTCTTCACGACAAAACAAATCATTTTCCGACTTTTGGACTGCTTGGTAAACTTACTTCATAGGTTAGTCCAGCACACTACACAACTCGCGCACAAACACACACACACACACACACATACACACACACACACACACACACACACACACACACACACACACACACACACACACACACAGAGTTTCCTTTTCGAAACATTATTTCCTTTCACTGACCGAGCGTTCAAGTCCCCATGACACAGCTGTAATGTGCGATAACTCTTCAGGGACCACATCACACCCTTCTTACATACACCACAGGCAGTTTGTGGACGACAAAGCTGCAATGTGATGTAACTCTCTCCAAACCACAAGTGAAGGTGTTTATATGTGATTTCGCTGAAGGAGATCATGATGCAACAACACGCGACAACACGTTGTAACCTGCGGTCCAGATCCTGTTGGACTAGAGTCAAACTGCCAAAGACACTTTCTTCGATAGCTGCATGGGTATGGCCAGCTAGCCCTTAGACAACATATCTTGGCATTTCTACACCAAAACATATCTTGGTATTTCTAAACGAAAACGTTTCTTGGTATTTCTATACCAAAACGTTTCTTAGTATTTCTATACCAAACATTTTTTTGGTATTTCTATACCAAAACATATCTTGGTATTTCTATACCAAAACATTTCTCGGTATTTCTATGCCAAAACATGTCTTGGTATTTCTATACCAAAACATTTCTCGGTATTTCTATGCCAAAACATGTCTTGGTATTTCTATACCAAAACATCCAGTGAACACCCCCTTTTTCAAAAACAAATTTCATTTTACATTAGAACCACTATGACACGGGGCTGAGTTCTATGGAATCTTGGGAAATCGGATGTAGGGAAAATAGATGTGCTCCCCCCCCCCCACCACCACCTCTCTCTCTCTCTCTCTCTGTCTCTCTCTCTCTCTCTCTCTCTCTCTCTCTCTCTCTGCAAATTTATGTCAATCTGAGTGCATGAAAGAACTAGAATACCCGTTGTACAGATTGTCTGACTGTTTTATTGTCAGGTTCGTCAGCTCCGTTCTTTGTTCTTTCCTGTCTTTTTAATTTCATTGAAGATTTTCCACAATCTTTTACCTTACAATACTGTACATTTTTCTGTCTCCTTTTCGTATCAATGTTGACAATGTAATTCCGCCGATGTGTTTACTGTCGTATGCTTGTTGCTGCTTCAGTTTGATAATTTGATTTGTTCATGTATACACCATTGATCAATAAGGAAATGCTTAAAAAAATGACGAAGAGACTTTCTCCGGGATATCTGTCTAGGCGCTGAGACACGAGCTGTACCACGCACGGACGGTTGAGAGCCGTGTGAATCAATCGAGTCGGGCCTGTCAGTGTGGAATGAGTGGACTGGGGTATCGTTGACAATACTTTCAAAACGAAGGGAGTAAAAGGCGTCGTTTAGGAACACAGTGTAAACATGCACTCCAACACTGATGCAGAAGAAAGAAACAGAAAGTTTCTCCATGCAGTTAGTACAATTGTACTGTTTGAATTGACAGTAACTTCACTACAACCCTTGCGTATTGAAAAGAAATCTTAAACGAGGCAGCGAACAGTAATGATGATGATGATGATGATGATGATAACGATGATGATGATGACGATGATGATGATGATGATGATGATGATGATGATGATGATGATGATGGATTCTCCCGTCGTATCCGACGGATGAGTAGGCAGGCAGGTCATCTGCTGATGTGGGTCTACATGTGGGAATGGAGGCGAGTTCCTGAGAGACAGGGAACAGTAAACAACAAACAAGTTGGGTAACTCTTGCGCCCATGATGAAATATTTTCGCCCATAACTCCAAACAAATGCTGCTTAGGCCGATCGTACACGTGGATAGTTATATGATTACGATAGAAAACTATCCTCTGACTGTTCTAGCCTACCGATAGTTATTTGTCGTACACGATGATATATATGGCTTTCGGATAGTTCCTTAAATGGCAAGAGTCGTGAGAGTTATCTTCTCCTGGTTAACGGGTTGCTCGCAGTTTTGACTCGGACAGCAGGTCGGCTGGTTCATGATCGTGTATCATCATCCATTTGGACGGCCCCATTCAACTGGTTGATTACCATGTATGATCATGGCGTCAGTTGTAGTCATCGCTGCAGGCAATTTGCACGGACCGAATGCACAATTGACAAATCATGGATCTAGACGAAGAGGGAGATTTTGTTTAGTTATAACATAACAAAATAAAAGGACAAAATTATTTTGAAAAAAACCCAAGTGTAATTCGATCCCCTCTCACCAGCTTACTGGAGTCCGACACTTTACCCAAAACGCTAACAATGATCTGACATAAATGTGATATCTAATTTGCATAAAGAAAAAGTGTCTGAGCTACCACGGGAAATTTTTGTCTGGCTACGACACACAGAAAAAAAAAAAAAAACACACACACACACCGAAAAAAACGCAACGAACGAAATGGAAGTAATTGCAACATCTTGTAAATATAGAAGCTCAGGCCACGCAAAACATGTCGGGAGTACACGCCTGGACAATGCCATGACCAACCCTCCAGTCTCCACCCAATCCTACAGCAGCTTGCACGGAAAACCGACAACGGAAAATCCATCGTCGCCGGCAAGATTTTGGTTTACAGCGAACCCTCTGTTTTTCAGATAGGAGCTAGACTGACCAACAAAGTGACTTCTTCTTCTTCTGCGTACGCAGGCTGATACTCCTGCGGACACTCCCAATATGGAAGGCAAGTATTAATCCCATCTACCCAACAAAGAGTGTGGAGTTTTGTGGGTATGACCGGTTTTTTTTTATCCCGCCATTAAGGCAGCCGTACTCCATCTTCGGGAAGGTGCATGCTATGTGTAACGTGTCATCCATACCAACGGCCAAACTGGTCTTCTCTTCCAAAAGTTGGTGATGGGATTTTACGTGTGTGCAAGATGTTATGCGTGCGTTCACACACGGAACCTCGGTTTATAGTTTCATTCGAAGGACTCAACAAAGTGACATTAGGCCCTCAGTGAAGAAGAAGGAAAAGAAGAAGAAGAAGAAGAAACCATTATTTTGGCTGAACAAAACCGCAGTCACTTTTCTCTGACCGACAAGTTGTCGTGCCAAGTCATGTGACAAAGAGGCGTCCGCCGATTGGCTGTTACACTGGCTAGGATAGGGGAAGAAAGAAAAAAAGGAATGAGTTCTATTCTGAAAATATGCAGGCTAGAAATATCCGCTTCGTCGCAAGACCAGTTTTCAAACTAACATATGCCAGGATAGGCGTGGATGGGATAGGATAGTCGCTTTTATTGAAGACTGGCACAGCCTTTTGATCTTGAATACAGTCAAATAAAGACACGGACGAACGGCAACAAATACAGGAGAGAGCAAGGGGTGGATGGGTGAGTGGAGGTTGGGGAGTAGGAGAAGGGGAGGTTATTTGTCATGATATTTCATGTCTTAGTGTTGGTCAGCTTTGGTCATTGTAAGTGTTTAGCTCGTCTGTGTTACGTCAGACACTTCACACGAGTGAGCGCCTCACATATTCACGTGCCTCAAACCATGCCCTCTGATCTACACATACGCGCGGGAGCACGTGCACACACACACACACACACACACACACACACACACAGAGAGAGAGAGAGAGAGAGAGAGAGAGAGAGAGAGAGATCTGAACACAATATAAGCATTAGCTTGTTATTGTTCACATTTTCACATCTATTGTAAAACTACGAGATTGTAATGTGGAAAATAAGTTTATTTAAACCAGAGAGAGAGAGGGAGAGAACATGATATTGTTCAAAAGGGATTCCGATCCAGTCCGTGTGGAAGTGTGCAGGGGGGGGGGGGGGGGGGCAATGAGAGGCGAAAAGCGGACAACTCAACTTCTGTACACAGCGAACGAAGTTCACTTGCCGGCCAAAGGAGGGGAGGAGAAGAGGGAGAAATGTGTGTGTGTATGTGTGTGTGTGTTAGGGGGGGGGGGGGGTGAAAACTTTGGAGAAAGGGGGGGGGGGGGGGGGGGGGAGGAGTTCATATGTTCTGCCTGCCACCTGCCAAACAGCGGACGAATTGCATAATCCACACATGGTGGACGATATTTTCCTATTGACTGCAGAGCGATTAAAAAAAAAAAGGTTGCTGTACTTTTCTCTTTTCGCCGTGAGCTGGTTTGAGCGCTCTTTTTTTTCCGGAATAGATCCAAAGGGAGGGGGAGGGGGGGGGGGGGGGGGATGGAGACGGGGAAAGGACTGGATCGGAAACTTTAGTAACCCCCACCCCTACTCCCACCTGACCCCCTTTCCGATTCACACCTAACGGTTAAGAGACAAGCGCAAAACAAGAGAGACAAAGACAAAGAGAGAAAGTGCGCATCAGACAAGAGAATCAGCATTAGCTAACCACCTTTGCAGCCCATGTAATCAAATGTTCCGCTCCTTCACAAACGCTGATATAATCATAATTTGTGTTAATACAGGCCTGGTGTAACAGACACACTAACAATAGGATTGCCCAAGACTCTGTCTGTCCATTACAGCAGTCCAGTGGTTGCAATAACACACCTAAAACAATGGATTCTTTTTCGGAAATATGCCTTGCTCCAGACCTGTCCAAGCTCGTTTTACCCAAATATTTGGTAACTGCAGTCACTGTGGTGTCTGTTCTGTAACCTAACAGTTTCCGCACGGATTTCTCTACAGCAGGTCCGGACAATTGCATGTAATCACCTCTTCACATCATACACCAATCATATCTAGGTCTATCTCGTGGTAATCTGGTGACGCATGCGTAGTGCGCAAGCTGCGCGATGCAAGCCGCAGCAGACGACAATATTGTGGACAATCTGACGGCGTTGTTATGGACAGAATCAAAAGCTTTTTACCTGATTCTTTTTTTTCTTTTTTTATTTTTATTTATTTATTTTTTAATCAAAGTTCAATTTATAATGAGAAATACTAGCCATGCTTGCATGAGATTGATCTCCTTGACACTTGCATAAAGTCTGGAGACAACACAAACCAAAGCATACAACCGTAAGTGGCTGTTCCTCTGTTTTGCATTATCCGCCATTGGGTATTGCATAGCCTCTAACATTTCAAACGTTGCCGACTGCAAACAATCCTTGTAAGTGAGCCCTCCCCTTGGTAGTTGAAGCTGGCTGTTGTTAGCTGAACACACATGTTGCTAAAAGTAGCAAAACACTGTGACTGACGGACGAAACGTACAGCAAACGTGGTATGACTTGACGAAGATCTGGTCGAACAAAACATCCAGGGGAAAAAAAAAAAGAGAAAAAGAATGGTGAGATACGGAGTTCCATCAACGATATGTAGAATAGTGTAGTGTAATGCCGGCTGAACAAGATCTGTAGTTAAATACAGTAGAACTAGTGCTGACTAAACGAAAACTAGTGAAGTGATACATAGAAAAAAGTATATGTTGGAGGAACGAGACATTTTAGCTAAAACATCCTGAATGCCAGCAAAGCAACACATATAGTGAAAAGTAGTCCTACAACAGCTGAACAAGCTGAAGAAAACAGGTTGTCAACAGTAGTACAACACAGAGCGGGTTGAACAGCACAGGTAGTCAACAGTAGTAGTACAACACACAGCGGTCTGAACAACACAGGTAGTCAGCAGTAGTAGTACAACACACAGCGGTCTGAACGACACAAGTAGTCAACAGTAGTACAACACAGGTCGGGTTGAACAACACGGGTAGTCAACAGTAGTACAACACAGAGCGGGTAGCACAACACGGGTAGTCAACAGTAGTACAACACTGAGCGGTCTGAACGACACGGGGAGTCAGCATTAGTACAACACTACGCAGGTTGAACAACATGGGTACTCAACAGTAGTACAACACAGAACGGTCTGAACAACACAAGTAGTCAACAGTAGTACAACACAGAGCGGTCTGAACAACACAAGTAGTCAACAGTAGTACAACACAGAGCGGTCTGAACAACACAGGTAGTCAACAGTAGTACAACACAGAGCGGTCTGAACAACACAGGTAGTCAACATTTAGTACAACACAGAGCGGTCTGAACAAACACAAGTAGTCAACAGCAGTACAACACAGAGCGGTCTGAACAGCACAGGTTGTCAACAGTAATGTAATGTAAAAGGATATTTATAGAGCGCTTTACCTCGCAAGAGCCCAAAGCGCATATTACAGAAAAACATGATAAAAATTCTAATTCTAATTCAAAGTGCGCGCCTACCACACACACACACCCACACCCACACACACACACACACACACACCGCCGGGGAAAGGAAAAAAAAAATCTCACACGCAGACAGACACAGGAGCGCGTTCAACACCAGCAAACACGCGCACAGTGGTAAGTGGGTATCGTTAATCAGTCCGAGGGAAAAGATGTGTCTTTAGGGAGGTTTTATAAAAGTCTCTAAAGAGTCCGTGTTACGCAAAGAAGAAGGGAGACTATTCCACAGAGCAGGTGCCTGGTAAGAGAAAGATCGTTGGCCTGAAGTTTTCAGGCGAGCGGAGGGAAGCCGAAGCAGACGAGAATCGGTGGATGAGCGTAAGTTGCGAGACGGAACATGGAGATGGAGGAGGTCAGAGAGGTAGGAGGGAGCCAGATTATTCAGTGATTTGAAAACCAGGAGGAGAACTTTAAAGTCAATGCGAGACTGAATTGGGAGCCAGTGTAAGGATGACAGAATTGGTGATATGTGATCCGATCTAGAGGAGCAGGAGATCAGACAGGCGGCATTGTTGTGGTACACACAGAGCGGTCTGTACAACACAGGTAGTCAACAGTAGTTCAACACAGAGCGGTCTGTACAACACAGGTAGTCAACAGTAGTACAACACAGAGCGGTCTGAACAACACAAGTAGTCAACAGCAGTACAACACAGAGCGGTCTGAACAGCACAGGTTGTCAACAGTGGTACAACACAGAGCGGTCTCTACAACAAGGTAGTCAACAGTAGTACAACACAGAGCGGTCTGAACAGCACAGGTTGTCAACAGTGGTACAACACAGAGCGGTCTCTACAACACAGGTAGTCAACAGTAGTACAACACAGAGCGGCCTGAACGACACGGGTAGTCAACAGTAGTACAACATAGAGCGGTCTGAACAACACAAGTAGTCAACAGCAGTACAACCGGAGCGGTCTGAACAACACAGGTAGTCAACTGTAGTGTAACACAGAGCGGTCTGAACTACACGGGTAGTCAATAGTAGTACAACACAGAGTGGTCTGAACAACACAGGTAGTCAACAGTAGTACAACACAGAGCGGTCTGAACGACACGGGTAGTCAACAGTATACAACACGGAGCGGTCTGAACGACACAAGTAGTCAATAGCAGTACAACACAGAGCGGTCTGGACAACACGGGTAGTCAACATTAGTACAACACAGAGCGGTCTGGACAACACGGGTAGTCAACATTAGTACAACACATAGTGGTCTGAACAGCACAGGTAGTCAACAGTAGCACAACACCGAGCGGTTCTGAAGAATACGGGTAGTCAACAGTGGTGCAACACAGAGCGGTCTGAACACGTTTCTCCCATGAAGGTGACGTTCTGTTATGCGAAGTATGTCGTTCCCTTCGTGTCAGAAGCGCCAGATCTTGGACGGTAATATCACAGCGGTTGCCAACTCTGGGCAGCCATTAGGAAGGGTGGGTTCCTTTACTAAAAACGTCTGTCCCACTGTCCGCCACGACACCTTTCCAGGCAGGTGGCGGGTGGTTTGAAGGTGGTAACTTCACACCATCTTCTTTCCAACCGGGTAATTATGCAGACCTGTTTCATTAGAGGACAACGCTTCGCTGACACTCACGGACAGAGCTATGGGCGAGGGAGGGGGGGGGGGGGGTTGGGTGAGAGAGGAGGACGGGAGGGAGATGAGGGAAGGGAAAGGAATGGGACATGGTGGTGGGAGGGGGAAAGACAAAAAGCACGTGTGTGTGTGTGTGTGTGTGTGAGTGTGTGTGTGTGTGTGTGTGTGTGTGTGCGCGCGCGTGCGTGTGTATGTGTTTTGCGCGTGTGGGGGGGGGGGGGGAGGGGGCGTGTGGGTGCGCGCGCGCGTGCTCGTGTATGGGTGTGCATGTGTTTTGTTCATGTTTGTGGAGGGTGTTTGTGCGCGCGCGCGTGTGTGTATCTATATATTCTGTGTGTGTATGTGTGTCTATGTCTGTGCGTCCGTTCGTGCGTGCGTGCGCGCGCGCGCGCGCGCGTGTGTGTGTGTGTGTGTGTGTGTGTGTGTGTGTGTGTGTGTGTGTGTGTGTGTGTGTGTGTGCACCTACGTGAATTGTGTTGCGCGCCACACTATGGGCATACTGACGTAATCGAATATCAAACCTGAAAACACACACACACACACGCGCGCGCGCGCGCGCGCGCGCACAAGCGCTCGCGCGCACTCACAATTGCGCACACACACTCCCAGCAACAAACGCATACACAGATACACTCCGCACACACAAACACACACACACACACACACACACACACACACACACACGCTCGAGCGCACGCCTCCCCCCCCCCTCCCCCTCGCCCCCTATACACTCACAGAGGAGTGCGCACACGTGGTTTGCACTTTGTTGTGTTTTGTCATGTGTTTGTTTCTTCGTTTGGCGGCTCAGAAATTCTGTTTCAGCTTTTCAGACTTAAAGCTGCCTGCCAAGTTGAATTTTAAAAAAAACAGAACACATGGCAGGCGTGGGGGTGGGGGTGGGGGTGGAGGGATGGGTGGGGGAAGGGTGGTGAGGGTTAGAGGAAAAGAGGTGGGGGGGGAAGAGGTCATCGTGACAAAATTGATGTGTAATCGTGTTCGCATTCTCTCTGTCTCTGTCTCTCTCTCCTCTCTCTCTCTCTCCTCCTCCTCCTCCTCCTCTCCTCCTCCCCTCCCCCCCCCCCTTCCCGAAACTCCCCCTTTCAAGCCAGGGTTTTTTTTTGTTTGGTTCTTTTATTCTGGCCAGGGGTGGCCCCAAAAGAAGTTGGGGAGGACACAAAAGACATGACTGAATCACCGCCAACTGAACTCCCCCCGGGACGACTAACAACTGTCCTTCCACAACCGGTCAGTCCTGCCCCCCCCCCCCCCCCCCCACCTCCCCTCCCTCAGTCACGGGCAATTACACAGGACAGCAGACCATCTGACAGCCAACAGGAACTGACCAGAACACCAACTATGAGAGACCAACCGTATCATACCTTTATAACTGTCCTCCATCAAAAGTAATATTCGTCGCGCAAAAAGTACTTTCAAACGATAAACGTATTTTTGCGTAACACTTGCTAAGTGCAGCGTCATTTTCATGACTAGTATTACTTTTCGCGCGTGTAATGTTCGTGATTATGTTGGTCTGGGCAGTAGTTCCACTACAAAGGAAACTCGGGCATTAAATCGTCAATTATGGCCCTTGTTCGACTGATTTTAATTACCACAGCAATTCACTTAATTGCTTTTTTTTTCATGGTAAAAGATTATAAACCACCATTTTATTTCAATCCAAACAATGCCAAGTGGAATATCAGTGTCAAAAACTCTCATAACTATGATTCTTTTACGGGGGAAAAAAAAGTGGCCGTAGTATATGAATTCAACAATGCTATATACAAAGTATAATAACAAAATCTTTAAAGCATGCCCTCCTTACTACCTCCTCCCCATTTCATCGCTCTCACACCTGCCCCAACCCCCACCCCTCCCCCTATTAAAAAAACACACAACATATAGAAAACCTTTTGACAGTTGCTATCTACCATGCTCTCCTTGGGAACGGAAGTACCCTGTTACGCAAAATTCTAGCAGCGGTGAAGGAAATGAGTGGCGTTGGGGCGGGTCAGTCTATGGTCAGTGATGTTAACGTGACCTTGAGGCACACGTCAGCAGTCAAAGCAATGTGTGAACTCATCAATACTCCCCCTTCCTCTACCCCCTTCCCCTCCCCCCGCACCCCCCCCTCCCCCTCCCCCCTCCCAGCTTGTCTGGCCACCGCGGTGTAATGGTTTGCGGGGAAGCGGACAAAAGCTCGTCAGACAAAAGCTCACACGGACAAAAGCTCTCACTGACAAAAGCTCTCCGCACAAAAACCTCACTCGGACAAGAGTTCACATGTACGAAGTTAACACGACTGAAACTAAAAAGCAGAGTCTCTCTCTCTCTCTCTGTCTCTGTCTGTCTGTCTGTCTCTCTCTCTCTCTGTCCGCGCGCGCGCTCATGTGTGTGTGTGTGTGTGTGTGTGTGTGTGTGTGTGTGTGTGCGTGCGTGCGTGCGTGCGTGCGTGCGTGTGTGTGTGTGTGAGTGTGTGTGTGTGTGTGTGTGTGTGGTGTAAATATGACATAATATCGAAACGAAGAATGTTAGCACAAATTAAGAGTACCAAAATGTTAACAGTTTGCGTTTAATTTGTTTTATCTTAAAGTTTACCACGTGGACATACTCACCCTTGTTTTAAGGATCAATGTATCTGTAAACAATAAAACTTCGACTTCCGATTTCTCTCTCTCTCTCTCTCTCTCTCTCTCTCTCTCTCTCTCTCTCTTTTCTTTGACAATCATGAGTATTTATCTCAGTTCATATATTATGCTCACTCACCCCTTCATAAAGGGCTAAGGCCTATATGAATAAATCATCCGAATCCGAATCTCTCTCTCTCTCTCTCTCTCTCCTCTCTCTCTCTCTCTCTCTCTCTCACCTTTCCTTCTGTGCTCGACTGTCTCCCTTACGTCTCTTTCTCTTCATAAGTAAGCTATCTTTAATTATGCAGAACTGACCAACTCATGACAATGTTAATGTACAGGAGGTAGAACGTCCTCAGCATACGGGACCTTGCTTCGAACGTCATTTATACCGGGCTAATGGACAGAGACCTGGGGATCCATGGTCACAAACCAAGGTTCATCGGGATCTGTTCTCTCCCATACTTGAAAACCAACTCGCAATCACTGATTGTAAGATACTAACTCACACGGGATTTGCCACGATTTAGTATCTGCTGCCTTTTTTTTTTTATTGCTAAAGTCGTTTGGCGAGTCCATGGTTCAGCATAAAATGCGTGGCTTATCAATTTCAGCCTACACACACACACACACACACACACACACAAAACACACACACACACACACACACACACACACACACACACACACGAATTTATGATTAATTACTCAATACTCTCTCTCTCTCTCTCTCTCTCTCTCTCTCTCTCTCTCCTCTCCAATGCGTAATCAATTACTCAATACTCTCTCTCTCTCTCTCTCTCTCTCTCTCTCTCTCTCTCCTCTCTCTCTCTCTCTCTCTCTTTCTCTCTCTCTCTCGTTCTCTCTCTCTCTCTCCTTTGCCTTATCAGTTTTGTCTTGAACGTAAACTTGTTTGTCCATGTTAACCAACGGAGTTACTTAAAATTCCTTTTACAATGTGTATCCCATGTGACGACGTTGACTTCACTCTCTCTCTCTCTCTCTCTCTCTCTCTCTTTCTCTCTCTTCCCCTCCTTCACCGTCCTCTTCCCCTCCTTCACCGTCCTCTTCCCCTCCTGTCTGTCTATCTGTTCCGACCCCACACCGTCAGACAGGTTACGTCATGGGCCACCTGCGACGAGAGACTAAGACGACTGATTGGAGCAGTAGTCAACCGTGACGCCACTGACACGCCCTTTGACTCAAGTCAACAGTCTTTCCCCCCCCCCCTCCTCCTCCATCCCCCCCCCACCCTTCCCCACTCAAATTTGCGTCACAAAGTCTTTGCCATAGTATTTCCCCCCTCCAATCGGTTGGTTACGTGAATTTCGCGGATGAAGTGGACCTCCCCACCCCTGCCCGTCTCGCTCGCTCTCCTCACGTCTCCTCCGTCACCCCCTTAATGGTGGTGTAAGTAGGAATCGTTTCAGGTTCATCAAGGAGGTGTCACTGCGTGCGAACCAGACTAAGTCCATATACGGCTACATCCCATCTGCTAAATTTGGAGACCACACCGTGTACAAAGTTGATGGATCGATGAATTAATGACGACGATGAGAGAATGTAACAAGAGGGTCTCATTACTACGACTTAGTCAAATGTCTGACCTGCGCATTAGCCCAAGACACTGGTCAGACCTTTGGTACCTAACATTGTGCCATTATCATATTTGTATGTGTGTGTGTGTTGAATGTTCATTTGGGCGAGTGTATATGTGCGCATGGGTGGGGCACAGGTCCGTGTGTGTGTGCATGTGCATGTGTGTGTGTGTGTGTGTTTGTGCCTTTGATTAAGTGTGGAAAAGGAATGTTCAAAACATTGCAGACATATTCAGGAACTTCACAGGAGTAGAAAGTAAACAGTAAAAGTGGGATAAGTTTTGCTCCCATAAGAAAACCTAACACAGAGTAACTTTTATTCAAGACTGGCACAGCCTTTTAACTTGAATAAAGTCAGACAAATACATAGACGAACAATCTAATAGTGGGGGAAAAACAAGCACAGGCCAACAACTGAACTGTCTCATAGTAATGACTTGGCAAAGATTTGGACTTAAGGGGAGGGGGGGGGTTGACGATGGAGAAACTGGGAACATGAAATTAAGAAAATATATTACAGTTATAAAAACTTCACTAGCTGCATAAGGGAACCATCGCAATCCCTTTTGAAGGCAGATATATTTGTATTGCCTGCTCCGAGGAGGAGAAAGAAAGTAGAAGAGGAGTAGAAAGCTTCAGGTGCTTGTGACACATGCGCCTCGCACGACAGGGATGGGAACGGGCATCTTCAGATGATGTTGATCCACATACTTGACGGTAACTACCGGCACCAGGGGAGGATGTAAAAGGTGATTTTGAATCACACGCTGTACCTGTACATAGTCCACAGTTCTTTATTCGAACAAGATCACTCAAACCCTGAACCGAAACTGCTAAATCATCCAATTGTGGTGCAGGCGCTCCCGGCTGGTCGGGTCGGCAGTTGAGGACAGTGCTTCTCTGGGCCAGACAGACATCTTCCGGTGTTTCTTTGCCTTTTCTTCTCAAGAAAAGAAGATACACCTAAAGGTGCATGTCTGGGACCCAGAGAAGTACTGTCCTAAACAGTCGAACAAACCAGGAATCCTGCAACACCTTTGGAAGTCTACGCTGTGTTCACATAGGGTGCAGGCACACACGGGGCATTCCATAAAGATGTGAAGGGACATAACTGCTCTCTGGCAGATACCATTGTGTAACAGCAACTGGGTGTGACGCGACTGAATCCCGACGGGAGCGTTCCCTTGGGTGTACAAGCCCCATATTTTATGACAGCAGCCCCCACCGGCGGAAACGCCACCGTCAAGCAACTGCTATGTGCATCTGGCAGCCTCACTCATTGCTGTTCCGCTGACAGGTGAAGACAGTACAACTCCAGACACGGTCAATCATGCAAGGTTTGGGCAGAACTGCTCGCGGCTGGTTGTGTTGGCAGTTGAGATAGTGCTCCTCTGGGTCCCACTGGCACCCTCCAGTCTACCTTTTCCTATTCTTCTCGAACCCCTCTCCCATCCTGAATTTTAATTAGCAATAATGTTGCCCAGACAACTTCATTCAACGTCCATTTTATGCCCGATTTGAGGAGATAAGTGACTGCTCGTTCTTCGTTTTCGTTGTTTGTCTTTCCTGAAGAAGACCGAAAAGGTCGACATGTTTTGTCTTGTGATTTGTTTGCCTCTTTCGTTTGGCGGAACAGTATCTTTTTTATGTGGGACAATCTATCACTCAAGCAGACACCAGACGCATGAAGTGACCTGTCTTTAAAAAGTCAGGGCAAGCCCTAAGTTCACGGACTGGTCATGAGCCATGAGACTGGATTCAGACCTTCACAGTGACGATCGCTTGGATCCCGGTGTTTGCCAGTGAGGGGGAAGGATTATCTCCCTTACCTCTGAGATCCTGTGTCAGATTTCACTGACTGACCCAGAAGAAAAGAAAGTCGTATCAGGTTGCTAGGTCTGGAGACTTTGCATTGTTTGTATTGATGTCTTGTGCTGTAAGAGGCTGACCTCATGCCAATGTCCGGTCAACCCTGTCACTTTGATTAATGAATTCTGTTGATTATCTGAGGGAGTAGGTGATTCTAATTAACATTTGTTGTTGGACTAAGTTTATTCCGGTATTTAACTTCTTCGAACAGTTATTTTCCTTCGATTGATGAGCACCTTGTCATTGTCCCATACCATACGCTAAACAATTCACTCAACACGAGTGAAGGAATGTATTTACGTGGAGTTACAAATAATGAAAACTAATTTTTTTTTAAATGAAATAAAAGTGTATGTATATATGTTAGTCTCACTTGTACTGTCTGAAACCTGACACTTTCCTGAAAGTTCAAAGGGCTGAAGTGAGGACTCTTCAGGCCGGAGCCCGACCACTGGCCAACAAATCAGGCTCCGTAACCTCCAAAGATCCTGGAACCCTATTTTGTCCCCGACAACTGGACCAACACAGAAACAAGAATCCACGCTAACGAGAGACAGCCGGACTGCCGACTGACCAGCAGGTCTATCTACAGTAAGTGGTGACGTCAACAAACAAGAGAGGGTCCCTTCTGCAGCTGGGTGACACTAAAGCAGATTAGCGCTTGCCTCTAGTGGACTGAGACAATAAAGCAAGCCTATGGGCAAAAGCCACCCGCCCGAGCCCGCAACACTTGATGGGGAGAAGTTATTTGTAATCTGCCCATACAAGTCTAGACTGATTTTTTTTTTTTTTTTTTTTTTGCTGGATGTACAAATATATTGAATGTTTTAATCTCATTTCCCAATTAAAAGTTTTATGTGTGAAATGGCACTAAATTGGTGTCAGTCTGGTTTCGAATGTGGGGGGGGGGGGGGGGGGGGGGGGGGGGGGGGGGTGCAGGCAGAAACTGAAACAAGAACACAAACAGAATTACTGGGTCCCAACCAAAGGACCATAACAAATTACAAAACAAATGCAGCACGTTTCGGCCTATTGAGTCTTATTCAGGAAGGAAAAAATTACTTTCAAAATAATGCCAACAGACAGGAGGAACAGACAGTGACTTACACAGATCGAAGAATTTAGTGACGTATCTGTTGTTCTTTGTTTTCGTTGTTTTGAATGTTATTTGTCCTGACTGAAGAAGACCTAATAGATCGAAACGCGCTGTGTTTATTATGTTATTATATTATGCTGCGTTATGCATTATTAGTTTTAGGAAGAATAAAAAAAGTCTTCATCTCTCTCTCTCTCTCTCTCTCTCTCTCTCTCTCTCTCTCTCTCTCTCTGTTTGTTCTTCTTCCATTGGCCCGGCTCCCCTCTTCCATCCAAGCCGCCCCCCCCTCTCCACCCCTCTACCTCTCTCGTTGTGTGTGTGTGTGTGTGTGTGTGTGTGTGTGTGTGTGTGTGTGTGTGTGTTGCGTGTGTGCGCGCGTAACATAGCGATATACTGAGAGAGAGAGAGAGAGAGAGAGAGAGAGAGAGAGAGAGAGAGAGAGAGAGAGAGAGAGAGAGGAGAGATTTATCGCCATTGCCATCACTGATTGCTACTGTGGTTGTTAATTGTTAGTTACTGTTGTTGTTGACTGTTACCATCGTTGGTGAATGCTGCTGTAGAAGTCAACAACATCATTAAGTCCCTTGTTCAGTTTCGTTTGTTTTCCGACAGGTAAGCCCACCAGTGTGGTGCCGTGTTAGACAGTGAGCAGTCTTGTGTTGATTGACAGCTGTTCAAATTGGAGAACGACTTCCCCGTCATTCCCCATGAGGGGTTTGTGCGGCGCTTCACACACACACACACACACACACACACACTATGGCAATGTCTTATGCTAAATTAAACATTTATCTTGCGTCTTGATACGTTTTCATAAAACTGACTAGTGAGACTACTTGCCTTTTGTGTCTCTTGGCTGCATGTGTGCTATGGGAATGGGGCCACCAGCAGCCACTACACGGGAGTTATGGGCTTGCGGTCGGTTCCTATGGGCAAGTTATCGGCCCTGTTTAGTATTTCCTATTTATGTCTCACTATCTCACGTAAGACTTTCTTTTAGAGGAAGGTAACTTTGACCGTCTCCACTTCGCTCCCATGATTTTGAATGCCTACATTCGATGCCATGCCCTCTGAATTTTTCCATCGCGACTGTTTCATCCACAAACACTGGATAAGGTTCTGCAGATTTCTTTACAAATTCAAAATTTAAGGACATTTTGTCTGCATTTTCATTCTATGATATTTCTTTCATTTCAGTATGATCAGTGAACTATCGTAATCCAGTTCGGTGCACAAACTGGGCCAAAATGTCTGAACTGATAAGGAGTTAACGTTGACGGGCGAAATGGGTATACGATATCTTACCTGTCTATCTGTCTACCATGTCACACCTGTCTATCTGTTCACTATGTCACACCTGTCTGTCTGTCTGTCTGTCCTTCCAGGACAGCAATATCGTCCACAAATCACTATCCATTACATCACAGTTACCATAAGAAAATGTAGGCCCAGTGCATGGAAGAAATGGGCGGGATTTCACGTAAACTACAGAAATCAACCGTGATTGAACAAGCGGTAGTAATTGTGCTTACCTGTCGGAAAGCAAACGAAACTAAATATGGGACTTAGTGATGTTGTTAATTACGGTAGTACAGACGTCATGGGGAACAGTATTTTACTTCTGCTGGGGAAACTAGGGTTTATTCCTTTGAACAGAATATACAATAGACTTCTGATCACGGGTATACAATTACTCTTTGGAGATGACACTACAACAGGTCTTTCAACATGGCAATACAGTAGATCTTTGCACATGGGTATACAATGGATCTCTGATGGCGGGCACAGAATAATTCTTTCAACACGGCAATACGGAAGATCTTTGCACATGGCTATACAATACATCTTTTGAAACCTGCTGACCGATGATGATGACAGGTCAAACTGACCATACAAAAGGAGGGGGTCATTTCCCTCCTTAGGTCAGCCACCATGCTGGACTGGTCAGCCAAATAAATCACGTATTCATCCACGGACAAGACTCTGGACAGCAATCACCTCATCAGCCTCAGTGCCAACGCCAGGTGATTAACAGTTTGCAATCTCAGCCATGCCAGACAGAGTCACTTAAAAGATTGTTTTATGAATCCTCTACATCGACGACAACGAAATGAGCGGGAGTGACCAGTGCTGGAACTGAGACGACATGCGGCGGTGATGTATGCCGAGATCGTGAGTCATCTCCCCTGATCTAACCTGCCTCCATTTTTTTTTCTTCTTTTTTTTTTTTTTGGTGACCTCAGACTTCGCGTGGGTCAAATCTCCCATCAGTCATTGGGAACCGCCGTCGCCATTTCCTCCAAGCGGCAGCTGCAATCGGTGAAATAAAAAATGAAAAAAAATATCTCCTTAAGAGCAGGGGGGAGAAAAAAGAACGTCATTAAAGAAGTAATAATGCCCGCTGCCTTAACTTCCCCCTCGGGACCGGGAGAGAAAAAAAAGAAAGGAAAAAGACATTGGATACAAATCACATCAAACGCGCCAGGCAGGCAGACGATAAAAACGACTCTCCAAAGTGCACACTCGTGCTGAGCATTGTCTCCCCTGGCCCCTGACCGCCTGCATGTTGTTCTTTGCCGGGGCAAGCAGCGGTCAGCATCACCCCCACCCCCACCTCCTTCTCCTTCCTCCTCCCCAAGCCCTTTTAAAAAAACAAGATGGCCGCCCCTGATGGGAGGCTCCCATCTGTCAAGGTCACGGGAGAAGGTCAGCCCCTGGAGAGGAGGAGGGAGCGGGGGTCAGTTTGTTTGCACTGTCCAGCGGCATGCCCGTCGTTTGCAGATAATTGCATCCCACGCTGACGTGTAGAAGCCTCACGTTGATCCCCCCCTCCCCCCTCCCTATGAACCCTCCTCCTTCCGTCCCTTCGCCTTCCTCTTCACCTCCCCTACCCCCTCCCCACCCCTCCCACCACTCTTCCTCATCCTCCTCTTCCCTCACCCTCATTTCTTTTCACAACACTATCCAACCTCCTCCTTCCCTCTCACCCGAATTCAACCCCAACCCCAGTTCTCGGCCTCCTCCTCCACCCCCCCCCCCCCCCCCCAACCCTCTCTCTCTCTGCTACGTATTCTCTGCCCCTTTTTACTTCCCAAGGAAGTGACCAAGAGTCTTCCACTTACGCATCAGTGGAAATTGTACTTTTAAGAGAGAGAGAGAGAGAGAGAGAGAGAGAGAGAGAGAGAGAATGTACTGAAGAAGACTGAATCAAACCTCAGCGTCGCTCATCAAAAGCCAACATTCAAGTAAATTCACAAAACAAAGTGAACGCAAAACGACAGCTACAAAAAGTCACACACAAAAGGAACATCATATTGTCGATCTCTTCTCCGCATGGAACAAAAATGCACAAAATATTATTCTTCATATATGGCTGTCAGTATGCGACGACCTCGCCCTTCCCCCTTCCTCGCCATCACGCCCCTCACACACACACACACACACCCACGCACGCACGCACGCACGCGCGCACACACACACACACACACACACACACACACACACACACACACACACACACACAACACACACGCACGCACGCACGCACGCACACACACACATACACACACGCACGCACGCACGCACGCACGCACGCACGCACGCACGCACGCACACACACACACACACACACACACACCAAACACACACACACACACACACACACACACAACACACACACACACACACACACAGACACACACACACACACACACACACACACACACACACACACACACACACACACACACACAAGTAATACTGGTCGTTCGTTTGTTCTTAAATGTCCGAGATAGTAACCGACTCTGTTTCAATAGTGATTTTGTTTCAGTTTCATCAAGGAGGTGTCACTGTGTGCGAACTGCTCCATATGCGCTCCGCCATTGTGTACAGGGCTTACAGTAAGATGACTTGTTAGCGAGGGCTGTAATTACGTCAGCTCAAGTCCAAAGATCGCCTGCATTCAGATATCTGCGGTATCAGTGTGAATTGTCCCCCCCCCCCCCCCCCCCCCCCCCCCCCTTCAATTTTCGGTTTTCTGACTTGCCTTAGTGTATTACTTTCATAGTTACATTCTTGGCACCAAAGTTGAGAAGACCTTTTTTTTTACTGTGTAGAATGGCGTCCTATTTTTGATCAGTAATACATGCTAGTGCTGTACTCTTCCTTTCATAATATGTACCCACATCGACAGGCCCGAGAGATCCAGGCACCTGCAACATGGGTAAAACCAAAACTTCTTTTGAAGCTCTCCAGTACGCATCCAATGAACGAAGCTCCACAGTATGTTTCCAGTATGAGCGAGTACACAGCGCATTCAAGTGTTGTGCAACCGCCGGCCCGGGCTGATACAGTTACGGTTCTGATGAAGGTTAAACCCGCGATCTCCCAGCCGCTGCTCTTGACACTACCCACTGAGCCATAGTGCCCACGACTTCATGCGGTTAACTTATGGTGGTACAGTAGTTTCGGAAGTTCAAAATCAGTCAAATATTGCTGTGTTATCCTCCAACACACACACATGCAACTGACAAGCACGCGCAGCTGTCCACGTTGGTTCTGGCAATGGTCCTGCATATCATCGGCCATGGCTCGCCCTGCAGATGATCTTAGCAGACCTGCACCACTCACATCGACTGGTGGGAGATGCCGCTCCGCTGTCCTCCATCATCACTTCTTTCCTGCTTCCTGTGAAACCTCTCCCCACAACCACTACCACAAGTACCCCCTTCCCCTTTCCCCACACTCCAACCTTATCTCTTTTTTTTCTTTTTTTTTTGTTTGCCATTTCTACCAGGTTTTAGCACTTTCATTTCTCTGTTTTGTTTGCTCTCACCCCACTTTCCATCTTGTGCATTCTGCCCACCCACCCCCACCCCCACCCCCACTCCCCACTCCTCACCACCCCTCGCCTTCAAACAAACTCACGCACATTCCCACTGTCTCTGTGTATTGTCTGCACCAATGTTGGTAGGTTGATAGTCTGTGTTTGAAACAGAGAGAGAGAGAGAGAGAGAGAGAGGGCGAACGAAACTCTTTTTTTTCCCCATGAGATAAACAAACAGATAAATAACCAGACTAACAGCTGGAAAAAGGCGAACGCTACGTGTTGCCAGCACAATAAATTTCGCGACATCTTTACGACAATCCAGAAAACAACCACTCGCCAGCGCGTGCGCGTACATTCGTGATCCTGCAACGTTCAAACTAGATGATCAATGAGACAGCACAGCTGCTGAGGGTATGGGGGGATGAGGAGTTGGGGGGGGGGGGGGGAGCAGACGTTAAGCAACTGACTTCCTGGAAAATTAGAACACTTAGAAAAGGAAGGGAGGGAAGTAGAGTGACGGGAGGGAGGTGAATGTGTAGACTTGATTCAGGAGCAGGAGGAGGCGGGTGGTTGGATGATGGTCAACACGGAGTCAAGCTGGTCTAATCTGAACACTGGACATCCATCACAGGCCTGGTCGCCGCTCCGGCTTCGGGTCACCCTGGCCTGGACACTGACCCGGCCACACCCGTGGGTGAGGGAAGGTTGTGAGGAGAGGGGGAAGAGGAGGGGGAGGATAGGTGAAAAGGGTGGGGGTGGTGGAACTGACACGCTGGTAAACAAGTGAAAACGATCTGGGGAGGCATCTTTGATCCACATGTGTGTGTGTGTGTGTGTGTGTGTGTGTGTGTGTGTGTGTGCGTGCGCGCGCGCGCGCGCGCGCGCGTGCGTGCGTGCGTGCGTGCGTGCGTGGGCGCGCGTGCGTGCGTGCGTGCGTGTGTGTGTGTGTGTGTGTGTGTGTGTGTGTGTGTGTTTTTGCATGCGTGCATGCGTGCGTGCGCACGCGCGCCCACGCGCACGAGCACTCTAAGCGCCTTGTAGACGCCCTCTGGTCGTTTAAAGTTACTCTCTGCGGGTGCCGTTTGCTGTTTCCTGTCATGTCCGATTCCATAAGGTCTCCACCATACCCCCACCCTTCTTACCCCCACCCTCACCCCTCCCATCCTTACAACCTCCCAACTCTTTCCCTCCTCTGCAAACCCACGCTTTCTTCAGCGAGGCTAGGTATCCTGTGTCTGGCGTTCAAGTGGTGCGCGCTGTGGTCCTTGTTTCCCCGCAGTGTTGGTTTACAGACTGACCACTGCTGAACGTGCTTTCTTGACGATTCCACCAACACCCACATACATCTCCTCTCCTCTTCCTTCTGGTGGTTTTGGAAGAATTTTTCATCAAACATTGTCATGATTTCTTCACACACACACACACACACACACACACACACACACACACACACACACACACACACACACAACACACACACACACACACACACACACACACACACACACACACACACACACACACACACACACACACACACCCTTCTCCTGTTCCTCACCATTCCAACACGCGCATCCATTTCTTCGCATCACCAATCTTATTCTCTCCTCCAACAACATTCTGCTGTTTATTTCAAAGAGCACCACGCCCTTCTTTTCGCGGTGATCCTGCCGATCATTAAAAGGTTTGCCATCATTTTCCCACAGACGTCCACTTGATCCTCCTCCTCCCTTCCACCGTGCGTCGCCCCCACACCCCCCCCCCCCCCCCCTCCGTTATTCATGCTGATGTCTGCACCTCCATGTCGGACCGTCAACGGACAGTGAGTGAGCTTTGAACTTTCAAGCTTTGAGAATTATAACTCGTCCAGACGACACAGGGTCCAGAATGTAATTACTCTTCATCCATCGTGCCGTGACTTGAATCTACAGACATAAAGCATTGAACTTTCATTTTTGAATCGAGATTGCAGTTAGGCCAGCCGTTGTTGTTGTTGTTGTTGTCGTACCCTGGCTAAAAGACTCCAGGGATCATCCAAACAGCCGAAGTATTTGAACACTATGGTACAAATGCATCAGCTGGGGATGAGAACATTACGTGCGTGATCATTTTTTATTACCGCGCCACATGGGCAGCCATACTCCGACTTCGGAGGATTTTGGAGACTGAAATTGTTATGCTAGGAGCTTGTCACAACTGAACACAGTCCCCACATAACTATGCAGAGCATAGCAACATTTTGATGTCGCCTTGGTGTTCTAGCCTATGTCAATTGGCCTGACACAGCCTGAAGCCAAGGCGGACATCATGCAGTCATAGGCTCGCTGCACATCCATGTGCACCCCCACCCAGCCTCGCCCTCTCACACCCCCTCTCCACCGATCACCCAGCTGTCAAACAAAAACAATTATCATAAGATGAATAAACACAGGCATCCAAACACATACAATGCTATTGAAAGCAGCACCGGCACGCATTTGTATCTATTAGTAGTACTAGAAAAAGAGAAGTTTAACGTTTTGATTTAAAAGAGGGCGGAGAGCCAGCGTGTCTAAATTGTTGTTGGAGATTGTTCCCAATAAAAGGAGCCTGGTAGGCAGGCAACGAAATGCTGACCAAAAGTTTCAGTGAGAAGAAGGGGAGTGTGGAAGAGACGAGTATCTGAAGAATGGCGTCCACGTTACATCCACTATACGAGTGTTTCCACGCTTACTTCCCCTTGCATTAAAATAATCCTTTCCCAGACCATGATAATAAGTTATTTCCCCTCCTAGGAACACCCAGTTACATCGACTAAACGATCGAGGATCGTGAACTAGAAGATCGTGCAACTCATAAACAAAGAAATGATCGTCGAGATCTTGCGACAGGGCGATCTTGATGGTCAAATTAAGAGCTTTTCCACCGAAGAACAGTCTACAGGGGTGAAAAGATAATAGCGACACTGTTTATTGTTCAGATTGTTCTTCTACCAGCAGAAGAAAAGAACATCACTGGAAATTCAATTATAGCAGAAAAAAAGCTACGAAATTTTGACTATACAGAGCTACCAGACTGCTCATGGCTGGTAACAGTTTGGCAAAAAGGTTCCGTACGTGAAACGCCAAACAGCTGGCTCTCTTTCTCTCTCTATCTCTGCTTCTTAAGGCATCCAGTGCTTCGCACAGACATAACCTATCCAGGTACATATTTAAAGCGATAAATAGAAGGCCAAGGTCGATTGTTTAGATGGTAAATTACTCCGGACTGTTGCCATCACTTTGGTTTTCCTTGAAATGTTTGACTTCATTTGTATTGTATTTCCTTGAATCCTCGATGTCACTGTATAATGTATCATGTTTTTAACTCATATTTTTGGGAATGAACATGATAATACTTTTCTGTTCTGTTTGCAATAATATATGTATGAACATTACAATACTTTTCTCTTCTGTTTGCAATAACATATGTATGAACATTACAATACTTTTCTGTTCTGTTTGCAATAACATATGTATGAACATTACAATACTTTTCTGTTCTGTTTGCAATAACATATATGTATGAACTCCATCCCGTTCCTACCCAACCTACCCCCGCTCCCTTCTCTTTGTATTATGGCCCAAGGCCGATGTACATTAAAACTTTCTGAGTTTTCTCTTTCTCTCTCATTCCTCTTTCTCTGTCTATCTCCGTGCGCGCGCGCGCGCGCGCGCGTGTGTGTGTATGTGTGTGTGTGTGTGTGTGTGTGAGCGCACACTCTCCTCCCCCTCCCCCCCCCCTCCGAGGGACCATGATTGTGCTGTGTGTGCTGGCCAGGCCAGCACACACAGCACAATCATCAGGCCATCATTGTGGACACCAGTGACCGGTGACGCTGACCGGTCAGAGACGAGGGGTGAAGCAAAAAGGAAAGGGTTGAACAGAGGTGGCAGTGGTTGGTGGGTGGTGGGAGTGGTGGTCATATAGAGTGACCGGATGTTGAGCAGTCAAAGAACAGATGAGTTGTCTGCCCTGACATGAACGGGCCCCTAGAAAGCTGCATTGCCTTCAGAAAGGGACCCCTCCACTCCCACCCTCCCCCCACCAGTCCACGCTGCATTGAGAAGTAACGAGTAATCTCCGGCGGCTCTCTTCCATCCCCTGTTACTAACACCCTCCCTCCATCCCTTTTCCCCTCAGCTTCTAAACTTCATCCATCCATCCATCTCCCACCCCACTGAGGTCACGTGTGAATAGCCAGGGGTTACGCGTCCTTGGGGTGCTTGCTTTGTGCTAAGGGGCGCATTGTGGGGTTGGGAAATCCCTCCCAGACTAAAGACTGCCTGTCATATCATTTAAAGAAGAACGGAATGGGAAGACAGTTCAAATGGAAAGGGTCGGAGCAGAAAGGGCAAAGAAAATGAACGCACACACGGGTCAGAATAAACACAGGTGTCTCTCTGTGAGTCTTTGTGCTGTGACGTTGCTCCACGTTGATTTCATTTTCCGTCTGAGATTACTCCTTCTGCCGATGTCTTTTTCCACCTGTCTTCACTGCACATTGAGTCCGTTCCTCACGAGCACAAGCTATGAATAATGTGTGGCCAAAACAGGTTGAATTATTATTATTTTACTTTTATTTTTTTAGCCAGTGAGTTCATTTTGATGGGGTTCGTGAGCGTTACTAGTCGCTGGCAGGGTATTTATTGTTGACACAATACAGGGTATTTATTGTTGACACAATACAGGGTATTTATTGTTGACACAATACAGGGTATTTATTGTTGACACAATACAGGGTATTTATTGTTGACACAATACAGGGTATTTATTGTTGACACAATACAGGGTATTTATTGTTGACACAATACAGGGTATTTATTGTTGACACTATACAGGGTATTTATTGTTGACACAATACAGGGTGTTCTTGACAATTCACAGGGTATTAGCAGTGGTAGTATGCAAGGCATTACGGACAGTGTGGGATGAATTAAGAGTATGAAGGGTATTTATTAATACAGGATCACGAGTCCGGCGCTCTACCGACTGAGCTATTCCGAGTAGACAAACACCGCAGGCTGTCAAGCAGTAACCACCTTGACGCCGTCTCCCGTCAAGGTCAGGCCAACAACTGAAACCCTCTTCCCATCACACCGCACAGACAGCAACAGCATGGGCAGAACCACCACCAGAGCACAGAGAAGCAAGCACATCAGTCTCAGATCACAGTGATGTGACAAGATCAGTCGGGCTCTGCAGGACTATCCCGCCAGAGAAGATGCAGGGAAAGAGGAGAACAGACAGAGACCGAGACAGAGGTGGACAGACAGAGGTGGACAGACAGAGGTGGACAGACAGTGGTGCGTTGACTCGGAAGAGCTTGGCCCCAAACTAGGTAGGTACTCGCTTGCAATCGTCAGAAGGGGAAACAACTGGTGCATGGACATCTTTGTAGAGTTCTCACGGCCCTGGTGGATTCTGTGATCAATGACGGTGCTTGGTAACAGCCTGGAGGCCCTGAATGTTGTCACACCGTGTGTTGATGTGCTGCTACCCATCACTTAGTCTGCTTTCTATTCCATGTAAGAGAGACAGACACTTTGAGTGAAGCACAAATTTTCGATCGCTTGGGTATGATGACAAGGGAGATGGAGGAAAAAGTCTGCTGCTTTATTCAACGTGGCGTTGCCAGGATTCCAGTCACAATCCTCCCGAGCGACGAAGAGCTGCCACTGAGCAATCACACCTGTTTATGTACATGACGGCGTCTTTTGTCTGCTTTGGGGTTGTCAGGCTATCCGCGTCACAGATTTTTTTTTTTTTTTTTTTTTAAAGGAGAAAGAAAGACTTACAAGGATGTGACTGTCAGAATGAAGACCAATGTTTGCACAACAAACTCAACTGCATTCATGAACACACACACACACGCGCGCGCGCGCATGCACGCACGCACGTACACACGCACGCACGCACGCACGCACGCACGCACGCACGCACGCACACACACACACACACACACACACACACACACTCACTCACTCACTCACTCACTCACACACACGCCATCCCTGCAGGCAACGATTGAAGCCGGTGCCAGCCGCACAAGAACACTAACTGTCACCAGCCCACGCAACACGCCAGGTTCTGTGTGTCATTCATTAACCCCGAGGGTAAACACGGTCCTCTACTAATAACAGTTAATGATATTAAGACTCCTGCGTGATCCGATAGAATGCGGGTGGACTAAACCTCTGGGAAACAGCAATCGTCTTACTGTGAGCTTCAGCTGTCCCTGACCAGAGTGGGCAGCGGGCGAGCAGCCTGAAGCCATGCGGCCAGCAGACTGTCCACTGCTTGTCCACGTGCTAGGCCGTGATGTCGGAACTGCTCCAGTCCTGGTCATTATCTGGCTAACTAGGCGCGCCTGAGTGATGGACAAACGGGAGCAACCTCTCGGCAGATGACGCACTGGTCACTCCTGTTTACTGACATGCACCGGAACCACGCTGCCCATAGGCATTTCCGTTCACTAGTAGGAAAAGTGCGAACAAAGTTCACACCTGATGTGGAACCCACCAAAACATTATTTAAGCTGACGAATGATGATGGATTTTTGTTTGATCGTCTGTTGTTTTTTTCTTTCGGGGGGGGGGGGGGGGGGGGGGGGGGGGGGGGGGGGGGTGGTGGTGGTTAGGGTAAAGATGGGGGTGGGGAGGGGAGAAGCGGTAGGGTGGGGGACGGAACGGGAAGGGGGGTATGGAGAGGAATTAACATTTAACCATGAAGAGATCAGTATTTTGTATCCTTTAACGTAGAAACAACAGACATCTGATTACAAGACAGACAACGAAAAAAGGAGTTGGGTCAGGGGAGGTGTGGCGGATGGAGAGAAGCAAGTATGGGAGAATGAACAAAAAGATACGGGACACAATGAGGGATAAACAAAATCATGGATGGGGAATATCCATAGAAAACCAGTGTCCCTGAAGTCCAACTGATGACTAATGCAACAATGCCAGAGACGAGTTTAACGGATGCAAGAATTCGCGAGGTGGGAAGTTCATCCAGATAGCGAGGCATGAGAGAAACGAACAGAATAACTTAACCACCGCTAGACGAAAATCAAAACTAACTGCGTGACCACCTCACTAACCTGGGTTTTTTTTTGCTGTTAAAGGGTCAACGTTTTCTGTTGTTTTGTGTCAGAGAATGTTACCATTCTTCGAGTACCAGTCACAGGAGGTTACAACATGTCGGTCATTTCTCCCTCGCATGCAAGACAGCCCCGAGACTGTCCAGCGAACTCTCGCTTTTTCCTGGTCCTCCCGCTCGCCGTTACAGTGTGCTGTGAAACGCTGACACTCGGAAAGCACGCGAGAATTCTCGTCACCTCGCTTCTGTGAAACACGTCTCAGGTTCTTTGGCAGTGGTGCAGTGGGGACATGCCAGTTTGCCGCGTGCCAGATTGCCGAACACCTGACGCCGCCGCGCTTTTAAAACGAGGAGGTTTGTAAGGAGGAGGAAACTAACGGGAATTATCACTCGATGAAGCTGTGTCCCAGTCTACTCCCGTCTGATCGATGATCTCATCAAAATAAAGGCCGTAGCGAAGCTATGGGGTTGATGCCGAAGGCTGAAGAAACGTAAGCCCGAAGGGCTGAGAGAGTGCTCAAAAGTCGGCAATCTGGCACGCGGCAAACTGGCACGTACCCGGTGCAGTGGTGTCCCCCCCCCCCCCCCCCCCCCCGTCCACCCCCCACCCCCCACTGCCCCCTCCATCCACCCACCCCGATCGTTCGAGAAGATGAGAAGAAGAAGATAGCACTGAGCTCTTAGCAGAACCCCTGCTGGCATGTCAAACAATGCAGCAGTTATTTTCCGGCCTTCTAATCAACACACGGTGCACCCTTTCCGACCTTGTTCATGCCATTATCGCTGCCCATCTTCACGTGCAGTCGTTCAAATGGTAGAGTGCAGAGTTAGATAGCCACCCCCCCCCCCCCCCCCTTCCCTCCCTCCCTTCCCTCCTCTTCTTCTGGAATGGCGATGCCCATCTGACATAGTACTTTATGGAGATGTGGACACAAAACCTGATAGCATACATGTTCTCCATCAGCAGCTGACATGCCAACAAGAACGACAAGTGGGGATGCTGACGTGTGTTCTCTGGCGCTGATAACCGCTAACGGACGTCTGGAATTTAAACATAGAACGTTTAGATGAATTGTCGTTGTTATTTTTGTTGCTCTACGGGTTCAGAGTCTGTACTGAAAGGGGTCTGTCTCAGTATCACCCACGCTTGAAGAGGGAGCAGAAGAACCAATGCACATGAACTTTTTTTTTTTAGTATTACTAAACAGGCTGGAAAAACAGTCCATCTCTTATTACGATTCTGAATGTTAATTAGCATTCCATTCTGGCCTTTGGCATTGCTAACATCAAGTACAAAAAGCTCTTCACATGCACTTAAGAGAGAGAGAGAGAGAGAGAGAGAGAGGAGGAGAGAGAGAGAGAGAGAGAGATGGAGGGGGAAGACCAGCGGGATAGTAAGAACTGGGGGAAGAGCCGGGATGGGGGGGGGGGGGGGGGGGGGGGGGGAGGGGGCAGGGCGGCAGGGGGCGGGCGGTGGAGCGGAAGGGAGGGCGCCTTGGAGCGCTGGGAGAGCGAATCGCTGCCCTTCTTGAAGCAAGCCTCTTTTGATGGTGGCGAGGGGCAGACCCAGCATAGGGAGGAGAGACCATTCCCATCTGGCACCAAGCCTCACAGTGTGCCGCTATCTGCCGGAGGAAGGGAGGGGGGAGGGGCGTGGAGGAGGAGGAGGAGGAGGAGGAGGAGGAAAGAGTGGAATGACAAGAGGGGGCTGGACGGGGGTGGGGGATGAGGGGGGGGGGAGGTGATAGGTAGAAAATGGGTTTTCAGGGAAGGCTTGTCTGGAAGAGGCGGCCAGGGAGGGTGTCCGAGGGGCGCAATCTTATCGGGGTGTCTGAACCCTTGACACCGCTCCATTCTTCGCCCCTTCCTCTGGCACTGGAGCCTGGTCATCTGACGGTCCGTCTTTTGCATGCTTACGTGTTGACCACCTCACCTAAGGTAGACCTTCTGTGTGAAAAGTGGGATCCGTGATTTTCTGATTCCACGTGTATGAATATGTACCAGACATTTGACCTGCACCCTTGAACACACACGCATGCACGCACACACACACACACACAGCACGCATACACATACACACGAGCGCGCGCGCACGCACACACACTCTTCTCTAGCACTGAATACATAATACTCTTAATTTTCCCGATTGTCATCCGAGGTGTTCTTTTCAGTCAAGCCATGTCTTCGTTCTTCGTGTTCTTGTCTTTCTCATTTGTTTGTCTGGCCTGAGCAGTTTGATGGCGAAGAAGTCTGTCTGGCCTGAGCAGTTTGATGGCGAAGAAGTCTGTCTGGCCTGAGCAGTTTGATGGCGAAGAAGTCGAACCCGTTGTCGTTTACTTTTCATTTCTTCGTTACATGAGTCTGGTGGTTTAGTAACTCCACTTTCATTCTATCCCAAGAATTCAGTTCGGTAAAACGGAAGTTCAACGAACACACCAACAGGGGCACACAATCAATGCCATCCGCACCTTTACCCACCCACCCGAAATTTGTTTCAGGTGAACGTGACGAATGAAGTTATGGTGGTAGGCAGGTATTGTTGTTGTTTGTTTGTTTTGTTTTTTTGTTTGTTTTCAAGAAAGGCTGATTAACCTTAACAAAGCAAAGACAACGCATGCCGTACGCTACTTGCACTTTTTCGTTGCCATTTTGATCCTCACGAGTGCTTTTCCCTGACAGAATCAATAGTATTTCGTCTTGGCTTCTCTTATCATTTGCTGTGTCAGTCAGTCTTCGATCACAATTTCTCTGTGTGCTGTATTTTTGTGCGCACGTTTTGTTTGGTTAATGTTTCTGTCTTTTTGCCCCAAGCACACGAAAATAAAAGTTTAGGGTTGGCGGTAAAATTAAGGATCGGTCGGATAACCGGAAACATTTTGTTCTGGCATTATTCTACTCTGCGAAAACACAATGCTCACTATCTGACGCCCACCCCACCCACATCTCTCTCTCTCTCTCTCTCTCTCTCTCTCTCTCTCTCTCTCTCTCTCTCTCTCTCTCTCTCTCCCTATCTCCAATCACACGAATTGCTACTTGGATGTTCGGATCGTGACCAATCCTGTCTGGACCTAACAATAAGTGTTTGTCAGAGCCCTGTTGTCGTCATCCGGCAATCACCGTTGTTATGATGGCCACTGACCGTTATGACATCGGCAGCAACACGAGAAGCTGCCAGCCGACATCTGACCACTCGTTCTGGAACGCCCGCAGGGACAGGTGTCCTCTTCTTTCCTGAGGCAGGGGAGGTAACTGAGGAAATGACTACAACAGCTTCGACAAAAGACAGGACCACAAAGAATAGAACGTAAGGAGGGGGGGGGGGGGGACCCGACAAGACCTAATAGAAACGCTAAATTCAGTTCAACGAAGACATGACAACAGTGAACACAGCTCCAACAAGACATGACAACACTGAACACAGCTCCAACACAAGACATGACAACACTGAACACAGCTCCAACAAGACATGACAACACTGAACACAGCTCCAACACAAAACTGACAACACTGACCACAGCTCCAACAAGACATGACAACACTGAACACAGCTCCAACAAGACATGACAACACTGACCACAGCTCCAACTAAGACATGGACAACATTGAACACAGCTCCAACACAAGACATGACAACACTGACCACAGCTCCAAACATAAGACATGACAACATTGAACACAGCTCCAACAAGACAAGACAACACTGACTACATCTCCAACACAAGACATGACAACACTGGAACACAGCTCCAACATGACATGACAACACTGACTGCAGCTCCAACACAAGAACTGACAACACCTGAACACAGCTCCAACACAAAACATGACAACCTGAACACAGCTCCAACACAAGAAATGGACAACACTGAACACAGCTCCAACACAAGACATGACAACACTGAAACAGCTCCAACACAAAACATGACAACACTGCACACAGCTCCAAACAAGACATGACAACACTGAACACAGCTCCAACACAAGACATGACAACACTGAACACAGCTCCAGCACCAGATATGGCACACACCACACACACACACACACACACACACACACACACACACCACACACACACATCCGTCTAATATCACTTAAGGGTGAACAGACGTAAAAATTAAAGAACGAACACACACACCCACAACACAACACACACACACGCACGCACGCCCGCGCGCGGCGCGCGCGCCGCACACACACCAACACACACCCCCAACACACACAACACCACACACACACACACACACACACACACAACACACCACCACCACACACACACACACACACACACATTCGCGGGAGCGTGCATTATTGCTTTCAATATAATTCGTAGAACAAGTGGGGGAGGATATATATATATTATATAGAGAGAGAGAGAGAGAGAGAGAGAGAGAGAGAGAGAGAGAGACGACAGGTCTATGCAGGGCAGGCAGAAGACGAGCAGGATCCATAGGGGACCCTAGCTGACCACCTCAACCAAGAGGCTGACCAGTATCACAATGACCACACACTCCCACACTGGTCATCTTTGTGCCCACGCATAACTCACCACCACTCCACCTTCATCCGGCTTCTCCTTGCCTACCCCCATGCCTCCCCTCCCCCGTCACCTGCCTCACAGGTTCTCAGACCGTAACTGTCCCGTGACATAATGCACTTATTTAATGCTTGCTGGACGACAGTTACCCCGTTTCTTCCATCTCCATCCCTGTCTTTCTCCCTCAGTAAAGTCATCAATTCCCCCCCCCCCCCCCCCCCCCCCCCCCCCCCCCCCCCCCCCCCCCCCCCCCCCCCGCCCCGCCCCCAACCCACGTCCCCCCCACTGTTCCCTAATTTCCTCCCCCCCCCCATCCCACCCGCTTAATCACCATAATCCCAATTGTTTCAGTGTAATGGGCAAGGTGGTAGTGGTGCATGTGCTGGTACCAAGAACAGAACTCCGTGCCAAATTTAAGAAAACTGAACAACGCGAGAGTGTTTCTCAGAAACAAAAGGTCTTATTTTGTACCTAAGTTAATGCATACACAATAGTTCTCGCTGGGTTTATCGACGACGGCGACTGAAAACACACACACACACCACACACACACACACACACACACACACACACACTGGCTCATTGTTTAAATATAGTGATCATATCCCAATTATAACAAGTTTTGAAACTACAAGCACAAGAATTACAGATCTAACTGAGGATAAAGTCCCAAAGTACAATTATAATTTGCTAATTGGGATAAATTTTCAGCAAGTATGTCCACGTTTTATGTTGAGGATATGCACGATAAAAATATAAATGATCTTTATTTTTCATTTACCAAAGCAGTCCTAGATGCTGCAAATGACTCTATACCCATGCTTAAGACAAAGAAATCACATAAGCACACTGGAAATATTTGGTGGAATGACGACTGTGAAAAAGCAAATAGCGAAAAATGGGAGAAATTTAAAAAATACATACAAGAAAATTCTACCCCAAACCATCAGAGGCAAACAAGGCAAAAAATGAATACAAACAGAGTTAACGCCCAAGCCAAGAGACAATACTGGTCTTCTTTTTGTATTAATGAAATCTACAGTCATAAAGATATGCAAAAAGTCTGGGGGAAAATGAAAACCATGAAGAACGGAATTAATTTACCACAATGTCCCATAAGATTAGAGAACTCAGATCTGCCCACTAATAATGAAAAAGCAGAAGCATTTGCAGAGATGTTTGTCAGTTATAGTGAAATGCAGGTCTATCAACTGAAAGTAAAGAGTACAGAGAAAGTGAAGGCAAAGTAAAACAAAATCAAATCATGATGATAATGAGTTCACAAGGAAAAGCTATGTAAATTCTGAAATAACACTTGAGGAAGTAAAAGAAAGTATTTTACATTTGAGTAAAGCAAAAACATCGGTTGGATTAGAGGAATATCTTATGAAATGTTAAAACACTTACCTTGCAATGTTATTCGATTTCTGCATATATTCATACAAAGATGTTGGAGTAAAGGGGAAATGCCTTCTGTTTGGAAGCGATCAATTGTTATTCCTATACATAGCAGGGAAAGCCTAAAGCATGATAGAAACAGCTATCGACCCATCTCGTAACATCACACGTTTGCAAACTTATGGAGAAAGTATATATTAAACAGATTAGTCCATTTCTGCGAAAAACAGTGCATTATACCCCCAAATCAAGCAGGCTTTCGGAAAGGACGATCAACTACAGAAACATCTAGTGAAATTAACAACACAAATCAAACAGCAGTTCGCGAGGCGGAAGAATATCCTTGCAACTTTTTTGACGTTAAGAAAGCTTATGATCAAGTATGGCACTACAAATTATTGCAAAAGCTTAAGGAAAACAACATTAATGGTAATATGTATAACTACATTAAAAAATTTCCTTTCACGTCGTTTCATACAAGTAAGAGTAGGAAACACGTACTCGAATTCCAGGGAACTTCAGATGGGATTACCTCAAGGTTCAGTTATTTCTCCTGTTTTATTTAATATACTCATCGCCGATCTCCCAAAGAGATTGTCAAACGATTCAGTTTTAGTCCAGTATGCTGACGATATATGCATGTGGATGAAGTAACAATGAAACGAAATACACCCACTAGAGCATTAAACTATTACAAAAAAGTTTACCAAAGGAATTAGATAAAATCACTAATTTTATGAAAGAAAATGGTTTATCACTATCTTTAGAAAAAAACAAACATGTCTTTTTAACTCGGGTTATAACCCAGAAAAATGCCTATATTCAGCATTAATGGAATTGCCCTTAAGTTTGTGCAAGTGTCAAGTTTCTAGGTGTTTATCTGTCATCAAAACTTACTGGAACCACATATAAATCATATACTTGATAAAGCACGAAAAGCATTAATTTTCTCAAAATTATTAGTAAACAACGTTGGGGTCAAGATACTAAAGCACTTTTATGTCTTGCAAACTCACTTGTCGATCTCGTTTAATATATGCCCAAGAAGTTTTCTTTAATGCCCCCAAGCACATATTATCCAAACTTCAAAGCATAGACTGCAAAGCTGTTAAATGGCACTTGGGGTTCCAATACATACTTCACATCTAGGATCCTATAAAGAAGCGGGTGTTCTTCCTCTAGATGACAATAGGAAAAATTCTTGCGCTAAATTTATGTAAAGTCTTTAGCTTTTGATACATTTTGTAAAGAAGAAATTAGATTAGACTCCGCAAAAAGATTTTGCTAAAAGAGCTAAAAACAATACACTCTTTACAATCAATCAATTCTTATGCACCGATATAATCAATTCTAAAGAATTAAAACACAAACAAATAGCCACTAAGCCAACTGTTTCACCAGTAGCACCTGGGAGCATATTAAACCTGCTTTTGATGTTGATGATACAAATTTAAACAAAAATCAATCTCCAAATATCTTGAAAAAAATTAGTAAACATAAGCATTGAAAACAAGTATACTGACTATATCAAGATTTCACAGACGGTCTGTAATAGAAAATGGCAGTGCAGGATCAGCATTTTTTATTCCTTCCTTGAAAACATTAAAACGTTATAATATTGGTAGGCATTATTCCATTTTCACTGCTGAATTAACAGCCATTTTAATGGCGTTACATCACATTAAAGAGTTACCTTTAAATGCATGCAAGATATTATTTTGTGTGGATTCAAAATCAGTATTATACGCTATCAAAGGTCAAAATACCAAGGACACGGGTTGATGATGACTCACGATGTCAAGCACTTAATACATCAATTAGCAAGCAAAGATATCAGTGTTACTTTTTATTGGATTCCATCTCACTGTGGAATTCTCTCTAATGAACAGGTAGATCATGCAGCCAAGAGTGCAGCACGCAATGCTACAGGGACAATTAAAACTTAATGTTAAGCTAGATCTACATGAATATTGTAAATACTTTGACAAGTTAGCAAAGGATTTTATTTTGTTGACAAGTTGAAGACCTCAGATATACAATATTCACTATAATTGTGTAAAATACTTGTGATACACTGCATTCGGATATGATAATTTAAGAGTTTAAGTCAATCAAATCAGATCAATTACGTCTTTGATGTTTAGTTCGTCTAAACGCTCTCAAAACAAAATTTTGTAAAGATATTATTTGTGTTTGTGGGAGTCAAATTTCTACGATTCATCTGCTTCTGCATGTCCTGTCATCAAAGCTCAAATGCTCAAAAAGGGAGGCACTGCGTGTCAACCTCGGTGTAATGTCAGTGGAGGAAGGACTAGCGCACAGCCAAACACCTCACAGCTTGCTTACAATCTCATTCAATATCATGCATTCGTCACATCAAACCACTAGTAAAGTCTATAACTTTACTACACATGTTCATAGAACGAAACATCAATGCATCTGGAATCAAATGAAATAAACATTCTCTCTTTCCTGAACTTCACAAAATCATTTATCTAAAACATCGTTAACTAACCCGGGTATAAACAGATTCTACTTTACTGGCCAGTGATCTTAACTATTCACGAATCACTGTCTTTTCTTTTCTTTTCTTTTTCTTTCCTGTCACTTCACAACACGACACAACCGCCGGCACTGGTGTTGGTCTGATGGCGCCTGGTCAGGTGAGACTGTTGGCGTTGGTCTGTGTTCTGCTTGGCGAAGTGACGCTGCCAGGTATTTGGTCGAACCCCCGGTTAGGGTAGAACAGTGACTATCAACATCGATCTGTTCTCCTTTCTTTTTTTCCCTGCATTAACGCATTGCACTCTCTCTCTCTCTCCTCTCTTCTAGTCTGCTCTTATCAATGGACATGGTTGCTTTTCTTTTCTTTTTTTCTTTTCTTTCTTTTCTTCTTCATAAATTAGCAACTCTTTCTCTCTCTCCACATCTCTCCTCAGTCCTTCCTCTGCAGACTATCTCATGCTAATCTCTCAACTTGGTTCTCTTCTCTCCTCATCTCTCTCTCTCTCTCCCCTTCTCTCTGCAGAGCTCCACTCAGAACCTTCTCTCCCTCTCTTCTATTCGTTCTTCCCCTCGTTCTGCCTTTCTCTCCCCTACGCATTCCTTTATTCGTTCCGATCTGTCCAAAAACGGGCGAGTACCATTGGTCAGTATTTTTACCCCTGACACCCGAGGTTGTCTCCCTCTAATTCCATTGGACGTTCAAATCATGACAGTCCGTCTACACGCCTTATCTCTGTGGTGGTCAATTGGTCATTTAATTGATTAGCTAGATTTCACCCCCACCACACACTACCTTCCCCCCTTCCCTACTTCACTGGCGCGGTGTGGCTTAAGTGGTGGACACTGGTCAATCTAAATTGGCCAGCTGAGTCTGGGTAGGCACCACGACGTCCGACTAACAATGACGTTGGTTCCACAAATTGGCCGGATAAGGCTGGCCCGGGTTTCTGAGGTCCGTCTGGGCAGACATCGAGGCGTCGTCAAAGCCGCTTAGTCAGCTGGGTGGGTCGGACCGTCTCGGCGAAACCTCTCCACTAAGCTTTAATTGGCCGGACCCGACTATGGGCCGTCTTTCTGACGCCTAGAAGTTTTGAGTTTGGACTTAGGTCCGAACAAATTGACTGGCGACTCCCCAAGTTAGGTTGTTCCCCCAAGTTAGGTTTTCCCCCCCAAGTTAGGTTGTTTCATTTTTTTGTCCGTGACAATTTCCCCCTTGCAAAAGGGACCATGCTCCGCATTGTCTCAAAAAAAACGGTACAAAAAGGACAACAACCGAATTTGCTGACACACAGCTACACGCGCAAAGTTTGGAAAATACTTTACAACCAACGGTTTATAGTTATAAAATATACAATTAGTGAATACCACTCCAATGAGTTATCATTGACGTGCGCTCTTGCGTTATTTCAACTCATTCTATAACGACCTCTGTGCGCACTTATGCAATTCCCTACCTGCGGATTTGCCATCTCTCCTTTTCACAATTCTTATGAAAAGCACAATATAAATATGATCGCGATCCATGACACTTCACTGAGGAATCTCCATCCTCGCTTATTGCAAATAATGCATCACTACACAAGCGACTGTATGCTCCAAGCATAACTACATCCACATGAACAAGTCTCACAAAGAAAATATGAACAAGTCTCACAAAAAAAAAAAAAAAATGAACCATAGCCAACTGGAATGAACCCATATCCAATCAACATAACTGTCATCAACACATTATTATCAACAAAGCACCCTGGATATGACTGACTTTCCTCTGAGTTGCAGCTTGCTAGACTACACGACTTAAATAGTCAGCTCCGACATTCTGTCGACCGGGAATGTACTGCACTCGGTACCTGTAGGGCTGCAGTGCCATTGCCCAACGCAGCACTCTGCTGTTTTTCAACTGCCCCTCCTGCAGGAATTTGAGTGGTTGATGATCCGTCTCGATCACGAACTCTTTCCCATACAAGTATTTGTGGAACTTCTGCACGGCCCACACGACAGCTAAACACTCCTTCTCCACCGTTGCGTACCTTCTTCACACTTTGTCAACTTCCTGCTAGCGTATCTCACAGGAAACTCGACTCCTTCATGCTCCTGCAACAATACTGCACCTATCCCACCACCTGATGCATCTGTCCGCAACAAAAAGGGTTTGGACATATCTGGTAGCTTCAAAGATGGGACGGGAACCTAGTCTCTCCAACAACCGTCTGCAGTGCTTGCTCTGCAGCGTCTGACCATTCGACCACTGCCGGTTTCCCTGCCTTGCCAAATCACTGAGAGACTCGTGATTGCTGCGAAATTTGGAACAAAACTCCCTATAGAACCCAATAAAACCTAGCAGACTCCTGACTTCTGTTTTGGTCTTTGGTCTCTCTTGAATTCATCATCTTCTCCACCTTTCCTCTTTCCGGCTGCTTTGTGTCGCTTCCGACAACAAAACCTAGGAACTCCAGGTTGGAAAGCCAACCTGGCACTTTGTTGGTCTGGCTGTGAGATTGGCTTGTCTCAACCTCTCCAAGACTGCTCCTAGCTGCCTCATATGCTCCTCCCATGTCTCGGATGCTATCAGAATGTCATCCATGAAATTCACGACACCTTCCAAATCCCGTAAAATAGCTTCCTCATCATTCGAGAAAAGACCGCAGGTGCGTTGACCATCCCAAAAGGGAGTACTCGCCACTGGTATAGCCCCATAGGAGTGGAAAATGCTGTGACTTCCTTTGAGTCATCACTCAAGGCTATTTGCCAGTAACCCTTGCTCAGATCGATCCTGGTGAAATACTGGCTCTTGCTTGTGGCGATCTGAGCGAACAGGTCTTCCATGTTGGGTATGACCTCTGCATCGACCTTGGTGACACTGTTCAGACGTCTATAGTCGACACAGAATCGATGCTCACCTGACTTTTCCTCACTAAGACGACGGTGCACTATATGATGATTTGGACGGTTCAATCACCCCAAGGTCCAACATCTTTTCTACCTCCTCCTCGATCACTTGCTTGGTGGCATATGGGATCGGGTAGGCTTTCACATGTACGGGCTTCTGTGATGTCAACTCCACCGTACATGTCTCTAGAGTTGTCCTGCCTGGTTTATCAGTCAGGGACGCCCTATATTGTTCTAGGAGCCCCCTAACTTCCCCCTGTCTCCTACTGTCTAGCCCTTCATACAGGGGACACATCCCTGTATGACTCTTCTCCTGGAAACTCAGGCAACAAAATCTCTCCTTCTTCTGCTGGGTCTCCCTCACTCCATCAATGATTGCTGCTGCGCCTATGTGCTGACTCTCACGCTGAATATATTTGCGGAGTAAATTTGCATGGAAAAGTTTTGATTTCCCATTCACATCGATTCGGTAGTCCTGATCTACCTTTTCAATGATGGTGAAGGGTCCCTTCCAATGCATCAGCAGCTTGTTGTGATCCGGGGGAAGCAGTAACAGGACTTGATCTCCCACCTTGAGGAATTGCTTCCTCACCTTCCTGTCATACTGCTTCTTCTGGACGACCCTAGCCTCCTGCAAACTCTCCCTTGCGACCTTACATGTCTCCTCGAGCCTATTGCGTAAGTCTACCACATACTGATATGTGGTTTTGACTTCTTCGGACCCCTGTTCTCCGGACCACAGCTCTTTGAGAATGCACACCGGTCCCCGAACTGTCCGCCATACAGCAGCTCAAATGGCGAAAAGCCTGTGCTTTCCCTGAGGGGCTTCTCTGTAGGCAAACAGTGCCGCTGGAATGTAGCGGTCCCAATCTGCTGGCCTTTCCTCACAGAGCTTCTTTAAGATCCCCTTCAGCACACCGTTGAATCTTTCCACCAAGCCATTGCATTGTGGATGGTATGGGGTAGTGAGCAGCTGTGTGATCCCTAGCAGCCTGTTTGACCTCCCTCATCACGCCTGAGGTGAACTGTGACCCCCTGTCACTGAGAATTTGTGCTGGCACACCCACGCGAGAAAAGATGTCTACCAGCCCTTCAGCGACCTGTTGCGTATCTACGCCTTTCAATGCAACCGCTTCTGGGTATCTGGTCGCGTAGTCCACAAGTGTCAACACATACCTGTGCCCACCTTTGGAAACAGGGCGCGATTGGGCCAATCAGATAAACAGCCACTCTCCTAAAACGGTGTGTCAATTAAAGGGGGATGTTTAAGAGGCGCCTTCCTCTTCACCCCTCTTGTGGCTGACCTTTGACACACATCACATGACATGCAAAACCCGCTTTATGTCTGCCATTGCTCCTGGCCAATGAAAGTCATCAAAGACTCGGTTAGCTGTTTTGCTGGTGCCGAGATGACCCGCCATGAGCGACTCGTGACCACTGACATGACAGTGTCACGATAACACGCTGGTACCTCTAACTGAGTGGTCACCTTACCTGTCTTCCCCTTGGTGAACACTCGGTACAACAGCCCGCCTTTCACAAGAAATTCTGTCTCACCTCCTCTAACCTCCTGTTTCTCTCCACCTCTTGCCAACTCCCAAGACTTCACGAGCGAAGGGTCTTGTTCCTGCGCTGCCCTAAACTCATCAGGCGACACGTCTATGCCCGACTTCCTTCCTGGAACAACTAACGGTTTAACAACCTTTTCCTCCTTCTTGCTCCGTGTTTGAACTGCTGCCCTGTAGCAGTCAACAACTCAGGATCCCCCGGATCCCTTGCACCTGGGATTATTCCCAATGATCAAATTTATGAAGGGGTTTGTCCATTACCAACGCAGACAACTCGCCTGAGAAGTAAGGGGTACGTACTTCTATCTTAGCAACTGGAAAAATCCCCCACAGTGCCATCGATTAGAGTACAGGTCTGGATTTGCCCTGTCAAATCCCCTTTATCGACCAGCGTTGTTCGTACTACCCCCATGAACAACCAGTGTCTCGTAACACTTTCACCCTCTGCTGGCCAATCCACCCCTTTTTCCACTGGTAACGAACCACTCAGCCTAGTGCCCTCCATCCCTGACACTGACTGCTGTCCAGTGCTAGCCACAGCTGCACTCCACCCTCTTCAGATGATCCCTTTTGGTTCCACTGCTGGTCGTTTCCCTTGACGACCCTTATCCACCTCTTGCAAGGCTGCTGCCTTCTGGAACCTCATGCGACAATCCCTCGCCACATGTCCTTCTTGTGACAAATGAAAAAACCTAATTTCCCTTTGCCCTTCCTTCTGCCCCACCACTGGGTTTTCAGACTTTGCAGAAAACTCTCCTAGTCTCCTTGCACTCTTCTCACCTGTGCCTAGCACCTGTTTCTCCTGCACCTTAGTGCCCAAACGTGCCTCTCTATACACCTCTGCGAACTTCAACAACTCCCCCGCTGTCTCTGGCTGTCTCTCTTTCAAATGTATGGTTAACTCAGGGCCGCAACCTGACAAAAATCTGTTCTTTCATAACTAAACTCTTTCAACTCGGCGAACTCCTTCTTCGTACACTCAACTCTAACCATTTCTCAAAATAGTGGTCCAAACGTGCACCAAACTGAGTGTACGTCTCACCTGCTTGTAATTTAGCGGAACGAAATTTCTTCCTGACCCTTCCTCTGTGAGGTCAAATTCCCTTCATTAAAGACTCCTTCACAGCACCAAAATCGGACTGTTGTTTGCTGGTAAACGCAGTGAAAATCTGCAATGCCTTACCCGTCAATAGCGCCGACAAAATGACTGCCCACTCTTCTGGAGGCCAACCCCGACTGGTCGCAAACGTTTCGAAACGACTGATGTATGCAATCAATCGAATCGGTTCCTTCCGAGAATTTTGGCAACTTGGGTCGGGGAGCATAGCTGCGCACAGAGTCACTGGAGACTGAACTACCATCTCGGTGGTCTCCCTTTGTATTCTCACTTTCTCTAATTCTAATTGAACCTTTAATCTTTCCGTTTCCTGCGTTTCCCTAGCTTTAATCCTTTCTGTTTCCTCCTTCATTCTTTCTGTTTTCCTGCGCTTCCCTTATTCTTTCTGTTTCCTGCTTCATTCTTTTGTTTCTTCCTTAGCCCGATTATCTTAGCCTGAATCCTTAATCTTTCTGTTTCCTGCGCCTCTACTGCGATACGGCGTCTTTCCGCACGTTCATCTCTTTCCATCTTTTGCTGGTTTTCAACGAATGCTCGCAACTCATCTCCTGAGTACCTAGATCACGAGCGACGCTCACAAGTTGTTCAATAGGGGTGTTCTTTTCTTCCGCCATTATATCTCCCCTTTTTTTTTTTTGAACAAGATTTTACAACTGCGACAGCCAAACTGGTGGTTACCGACACGAGTGACGTAATAGCACAATCCTATGAATGATAATATTAGCTTGGGACAACGTAGTTAGTTTTTATAAAGACGCCCAGCGCCTGACCCAACTATGAGAGCGAATTATAGGAAATCTGTGCGAAATGAGTACTCTGGGGCTGAAATGCCAAGCCTAGTATTAACTATCTTGGAAGCAATGCCAAGCCTAGTATTTAACTATCTTGGGAACATACAGTAAGACAACCCCTTGTCTTAGGATTACAATACTTGAATCCCCACCCAGCTTCCTCTCTGAGAAGTTGAACAATTATAATAAATGGGCCAGAATATCCTGGCAGGCTCGCCAATAAATTGTCAACCTCGGTGTAATGTCAGTGGAGGAAGGACTAGCGCACAGCCAAACACACTCACAGCTTGCTTACAATCTCATTCATATATCATGCATTGTCACATCAAACCATAGTAAAGTCTATAACTTTACTACAATGTTCATAGAACGAAACATCAATGCACTGGAATCAATGAAATAAACATTCTCTCTTTTCCTGAACTTCACAAAATCATTTATCTAAAACATCGTTAAATAACCGGGTATAAAAGATTTCTACTTTACCTGGCCAGGTGATCTTAACTATTCACGAATCACTGTCTTTTCTTTTCTTTTCTTTTTCTTTTCACTGTCACTTTCACAACACGACACAACCGCGGCACTGGTGTTGGTCTGATGGCGCCTGGTCAGGTGAGACTGTTGGCGTTGGTCTGTGGTTCTGCTTGGCGAAGTGACGCTGCCAGGTATGAGGTCGAACCCCGGTTAGGTAGAACAGTGACTTTCAACTCGATCTTTCTCCTTTCTTTCTTCCTGCATTAACGCATTGCACACTCTCTCTCTCCTCTCTCTCTTCTAGTCTGCTCTTATCAAATGGACTTGGTTGCTTTTCTTTTCTTTTTTCTTTTCTTTCTTTTCTTTCATAATTAGCAACTCTTTCCTCTCTCACAATTCTCCTCAGTCCTTCCTCTGCAGACTATCTCATGCTAATCTCTCAACTTGGTTCTCTTCTTTTCTCATCTCTCTCTCTCTCTGCCTTCTCTCCTGCAGAGCTCCACTCAGAACTCTCTCTCCCCTCTCTCTCTATCGTTCTTCCCTCGTTTTTGCGTTTCTCCCTCACGCATTCCTTTATTCGTTCCCATCTGTCCAAAACGGGCGAAGTACCCTTGGTCAGTATTTTTACCCCTGACACCCGAGGTTGTCTCCCTCAATTCCATTGGACGTTCAAATCATGACAGTCCCGTCTACAGCCTTACTCTCTGTGGTGTCAATTGGCATTTAATTTTAGTAGATTTCACCCCACCAACACTACCTTCCCCCTTCCTACTTCACTGGCGCGGTGTGGCTTAAGTGGTGACACTGGTCAATCTAATTGGCCACTGAGTTGGGTAGGCACCACGACGTCCGACTAACAATGACGTTGTTCCACAAATTGCCGATAAGCTGGCCCAGTACTGAGGTCCGTCTGGGCAGACTCGAGGCGTCGGTCAACCGCTTAGTCAGAATGGGGGGTGGTACCGTCTCGGCGAAACCTCTCCCTAGCTAATTGGCCGGACCCGACCTATGGCCCGTCTTTCTGACGCCTAGAATGTTTGAGTTGGACTTAGGTCCGAACAAATTGACTGGGGCTCCCAATTAGGTTGTTCCCCCAGTTGGTGTTTCCCCAAGTTAGGTTGTTTCATTTTTTGTCCTAACACTGCGCTAACATCGAATCCGATAACATTACAGAAATAGTAAGACCTTGTCTTCTTAGTTGTTTTCAGAAATTTGCATTCTAGTTCTGTTGGTATTTTCTTTGATAGTTGTTGGTAATGTTGAGATCATTTGTGTTTTAGAATCCAATACTTAGTGTGGCATTGATGTTGCATTACCAAAACACTCACCCCTTTAAAGAATCTCTCACATTTTTTTTTTTTTTTGTCTAATGTCACTTGAGGTAAGGACGTTAATTAAAGTCTCTACACCACACACACACACACACACTGTTTCCGTTCTGGTGTATAGTTAAATAATATGCTGACCAGCGCCGTGGCGAAGTGGTTAGCGTCGCGACTCCCGCGGAGGTGTGGGTTGAATCCCTCAGAGTCATGTGGGTTTTTTCTGCCCCGACCGGCTCTACCCGAGTTGAGTTGGCGGGACTCAGTTGGAAGACTGGGACCACACAGTCGAGTTTCATCCCTTAATGGATGCGTTTTCTGAGAGTGTTGCTCAATTCTGACCAACACTGCAGTGCCTGTATTCTTTGGGCCCCCCCCGGGAGTGACGCCAGGATATATTATGAAAGGAAGCGTAGAGTACAGCCCTGTCATGTAGTCTCAGACCGAAATGGAAATCCGTGCATCATCTTAATCATCCTCATTCCCATTGATCAGCATTAACAAAAATGTCTCAAATTCTGTGGCCCTTCATGCCCTGCTCTCATGGTTTCGATGTCCTCTCCGCGTCTGTGGCCTTGGTTTGCTTCCGTCGGGGTCACCGGTATCGGCGAGTCCCTGGGGGCTGTCGTTGGACGGACGTGGTGGCGCCCTCCGGAGGGAGAGCTCACTCACGCCGGCTCCGCGACTAAGCAATTATTGTCGTCAGTAGGGGGCTTAGTAGGTGGTGTCCTGCGTATGTTAGATCAGAACAGGCGCCACTGAACACCACCGAAGTGACTCGGCAGCAGTGCAGTGTCTCCTCCGGTGGGTTGCCTCATGACGACTTGACATTGACTGCTCCTGTGGATTGCTGGTGCCGGGGCTGCGGCGGGGCCAGCCGGGCTGTGGCTGTGGACGGGGTGTCGGAATGAGCGGCGTGGGTGCACTGCCTCTGAGGTAGCGCAGAGGTTGGGACAGCAAAAAAAAAAAAAAAAAAAAAAAAAAAAAATTAATAGTAGCTCTGTTAACTTATCTTCACTCAGTAAAAGCAATGCCCCCCTCGTATTTCCTGACCCCTGGGATCGCTAATGCCGTTTCCGAAGTTCCTAGCGTGAGAAATAGGAATGGCGGCGTGCAAGCAAGAGACGGTGGGAGGTGGAGGAATAGGGAGGATAGAGGGAAACGCAGGGGGGAGAGGGAGGGTATGGGAGAGGAGGTTGGGGAGGGGAGATTACGGGGCAAGGGAGGCGGCTGATGTCCCGAGGCGGCACCCAATCTGGCACGTCGCACGTGAAGCACGGACACTGTCCTGCACCGGCGTTAACGGGGCCAGCACAAGGTCGGCGTGTCTCGCTCACCCGTGCACAATAATGGCGGCAACAGTACAGACAGCAGGGATGGAGGGGGGTGGGGTGGGGTGGGGTGGGAGGGGGGAGGGGGGGGGGGAGGAGAGGGGTGGAGGGTTGCGGCGCGGGGTACTCTGAATCTCCTTCCTTCTCATCTTGCACAGATAACGTAATTGGCGAGGAGGGAGGGAGGAGGAGGAAGAGGAGGAGGAGGAAGGGGAGGAGGAGAAGAGAAGAGAAGAGAGAGAGAGAGAGAGGGGGGGGGGGGGAGAGGGGGGGGGGGGGGGGGGGAGACGGCGTGGGGGGAGAGGGGAGCGTGGGGGAAGATCTCGTGGACCAAGGAAATAATACTTTCTTCTGTTTCTGCATGCTGACTTCCGCCGCACGAGCTGAAATGAAATCACTGGAAGAACCCGAGCAGAGTTTGAAACACAAGGCCCTCCCTCCTTCTCCTGTCTCCCCGACAGTTTATGTATCCGACGATCAAATGAAAATTCTAAATACCTTGAAAAGGTTAAACCCCCGTCATATAGCTCATGGAGCAGAATCACAGAGGACCCTCAAAGAAACTTCAAAGCATGCAGGATCCGACACGTAGTTCAAGCTGCTCCCAACTGACGCTATGTGGACATTTCCAATTAGGCCTGGACATCCAAGTTTATGGACTGGCTGCCTCAGTGCAAGGCCCACTGGCACGGCCAGTAACGAGCCACCCTGATGTTACGAGAGGGGTGGTCTTGACGTCCCATCAACCCCCCTCTGATCCCCCCCCCCCCTCCAACCTTCCCTCCTTTCGTTCTCCACCCCCCCCCCTTCATGTCCACTTCCAAGGGGTGAGGCGGGGTACTGCACGTCTATATCAGGTTGAGGGGAGAAGGTTACGTTCCCACGCTGTCCAACCTTAGGTCAGCTTGCCTTGCCCTGACCCGACTTTGACACACACCCCACCCCACCCCCAATACCGCCTCCATCCTCCACCCCACCCAACCCCTCTTCCCGTCTTCCTCTCGTGCGATGTTCCTGATGGCCCTGTTCAATTTGCA
>CM031598.1:89463691-89487698 GCA_018398815.1 Conus ventricosus
ACTATTAGAAAATAGTATTAAACAAACCTCTTTGGCATACTCTATCAGAGAAGTATATGTGATTCTGACACTTCGCCCGAAAACTGTCTGTCTGTTGTCTCTCTCTGTCTCTCCTTCTCTGTCTGTCTGTCTGTTCTGAGGGCAACTTGACCTTAACGGTTTTGTCAGGGTGCCGGTGATTCTCTCTCTCTCTCTTCCGCCACAGGAAAAGGCGGCTTTTAGGCCACTTTCGCCCAAAAACTCGGTGGTTGAGCAAGTGAGTCAGGATTGGCATTTATACGTTCTCTAACAGTTAACCGATTCCAATGCTGTGCAGGTCAACTCCGAAATCGTTAATCAATTTCAACGAACACTACTATTTACAACTGAAATTGAGCACAATCCCTTTACGATTCACGCAGACACATCTGCACCTAACTCATACTATGATCCTCTACAAGAATGCAACCTTGTATTACCTTCTTACTGACCCCCCTGAAATTAACATGAACTAATCACAACCAATATCTACATCACCGTCCATCAACGGTTATTATATCGAACCCACATTGTCTTGCCAAACTGTCACATGACAATCGAACTCAGGAACCACTATGTACCCTACTTACAGAATATACAGAAAAGAGGTAACAACACAAACCGGCTGACCACCAAATTCCAACCCGAAACCAAGACGACATCATACCAGACAACCAGTATACGCAACGAACATAATACAAATAAACATAACATGAGACAACTACAGTTCAACTCGCCATAATACAAGACAACATGACGAACAACACCATGAACCTAACAAATCACCAACCTGGACAAACAGATGTTCAACCACACCAGTTCTGCAACTGGCTGAAGTGGCTGCCAACAAAGACGACACAGAACCCGGCACAGGCCAAGGGCACACCAGACCCAACGAGGACCTGGCCCTAACTATGACTCGAAGTCACTCAGCTCGACTAACGGCGCTCCCGCCGCAACTACAAGCACGTCCACTCCGACGAACACCAGGGACCGAAGTGAAGCTACCCCAACGCATTCCGCCCTGGTCGGAATCAAGCGAACTCTACTCACAACACAAAACAGCGATTGGTCAGAGCAGCGTATCCCTCCGCAGAGCTGACACGCCCGACCAACGGACTAGTTGTTGCTCGTGCAACAACACGACAATTTACCACAACAACTCACAGACTTAACACCAACAACAGCCGATATCCTGCCCCGCCTTCTCTGGTATAGAACCAAAGTAACAAAAGGGTAACAATCGGAAACGAAACCAACCTCCCGCTTCCACTCCTTCAACAAGTGAAGATTGGGATTCAATAATATTGTATGTCTTATTCCCCAGCCCCTACCTAGCCTAACCTTTCACCTTAACCAAATCGCCAATCTTACACATGCACGCTCGCACACACACATATACACATATGCACACGCACACGCTATTTCTGAACTACCAATTACTCCAAACACATGGACGGCTGATTTAGTACCGCCGATCGGTGACACACTCTCTCTCTGTTGTAGCATATTTCCAGTGGGTTGTCACTCTTGGAACACAGAAGACTGTCAGTCTATGGGAGTTGCGCTGAGGGGCGCACTAGATTGTCATTCTGTCAGAGTCACACAGTTGAGTCGTCGCTTCAAAGGCAATTGATTTGCACAAGCATCGCCTTGTAGAATGTTATTCTTTAGGAGCTGCACCATAGGACGTTGCGCATTAGACTGTTGTCCTGTAGGAGTTGCACAGTAGACCGTTGCCCTGTAGGAGTTGCACAGTAGACCGTTGCCCTGTAGGATTTGCACAGTAGACTGTTGCGCTGTGGGAATTGCACAGAAGAGCATCACGTGGTAGAAAGTCACTGATGGGAGTCACACAACATGGTGTCGTGCTGCAGGCTGTCATTCTTTGGCAGTCGCACTGTTGGGCATCACACAGCAGGTTGCGTGGGAATAACACAGCAGAGCATCGCATAGAGATCTTTCGCTCTGTAGCAGTCTCACGCAGTAGGACGTTGCCACAGTAGACTGTCGCTCTGTAGGAGACGCACAGGATGTTGCCGCAGTAGACTGTCGCTCTGTAGGAAACGCACAGTAGGATGTTGCCGCAGTAGACTATCGCTCTGTAGGAGACGCACAGTAGGACGTTGCCACAGTAGACTGCGCTCTGTAGGAGACGCACAGTAGGATGTTGCCGCAGTAGACTATCGCTCTGTAGGAGTCCCCACGCAGCAGGATGTTGCCACAGTAGACTCGTTCTGTAGGAGTCACACAGTAGGATGTTGCCGCAGTATACTATCGCTCTGTAGGAGTCGCACAGTAGGGTGTTGCCGCAGTATACTATCGCTCTGTAGGAGTCGCACAGTAGGGTGTTGCCGCAATATACTATCGCTCTGTAGGAGTCGCACAGTAGGATGTTGCCACAGTAGACAGTCGCTCTGTAGGAGTCGCACAGTAGGATGTTGTCACAGTAGACAGTCGCTCTGTACGAGTCGCACAGTAGGATGTTGCCACAGTAGACAGTCACTCTGTAGGAGTCGCACAGTAGGAGGTTGCCGCAGTATACTATCGCTCTGTAGGAGTCACACAGTAAAATGTTGCCACAGTAGACAGTCGATCTGTAGGAGTCGCACAGTTGGGTGTTGCCGCAGTATACTATCGCTCTGTAGGAGTCGCACAGTAGGATGTTGCCACAGTAGACAGTCGCTCTGTAGGAGTCGCACAGTAGGATGTTGCCACAGTAGACAGTCGCTCTGTAGGGGGCGCACAGTAGGATGTTGCCACAGTAGACAGTCGCTCTGTAGGAGTCGCACAGTAGGATGTTGCCACAGTATACTATCGCTCTGTAGGAGTCACACAGTAGGATGTTGCCACAGTAGACAGTCGCTCTGTAGGAGTCGCACAGTAGGAGGTTGCCACAGTAGACTATCGTTCTGTAGGAGTCGCACAGTAGGATGTTGCCGCAGTATACTATCGCTCTGTAGGAGTCGCACAGTAGGGTGTTGCCGCAGTATACTATCGCTCTGTAGGAGTCGCACAGTAGGATGTTGCCACAGTAGACAATTGCTCTGTAGGAGTCGCACAGTAGGAGGTTGCCGCAGTATACTATCGTTCTGTAGGAGTCATACAGTAGGATGTTGCCGCAGTATACTATCGCTTTGTAGGAGTCGCACAGTAGGGTGTTGCCGCTGTATACTATCGCTCTGTAGGAGTCGCACAGTAGGATGTTTCCACAGTAAGACTATCACTCTGTAGGAGTCGCACAGTAGGATGTTGCCACAGTAGACTATCGATCTGTAGGAGTCGCACAGTAGGATATTGCCACAGTAGACTATCGCTCTGTAGGAGTCGCACAGTAGGATGTTTCCACAGTAGACTGTCGCTCTGTAGGAGTCGCACAGTAGGATGTTGCCACAGTAGACTATCGCTCTGTATGAGTCGCACAGTAGGATGTTTCCACAGTAGACTATCGCTCTGTAGGAGTCGCACAGTAGGATGTTTCCACAGTAGACTATCGCTCTGTAGGAGTCGCACAGTAGGATGTTGCCACAGTAGACTATCGCTCTGTAGGAGTCGCACAGTAGGATGTTGCCACAGTAGACTGTCGCTCTGTAGAAGTACCACAGTAGGATGTTGTCACAGTAGACTGTCGCTCTGTAGAAGTACCACAGTAGGATGTTGCCACAGGAGACTGTCGCTCTGTAGAAGTACCACAGTAGGATGTTGCCACAGTAGACTGTCGCTCTGTAGGAGTAACCACAGTAGGATGTTGCCACAGTAGACTGTCGCTCTGTAGAAGTACCACAGTAGGATGTTGTCACAGTAGACAGTCGCTCTGTAGAAGTACCACAGTAGGATGTTGTTCACAGTAGACTGTCGCTCTGTAGAAGTCACACAGTAGAATGTTGCCACAGTAGACTGTCGCTCTGTAGGAGTCGCACAGTAGGATGTTGCCACAGTAGACTGTCGCTCTGTAGGAGTCGCACAGTAGGATGTTGCCACAGTAGACTGTCGCTCTGTAGGAGTCGCACAGTAGAATGTTGCCGCTGTAGGCAGTCGCTGTGTGTGAGTCGCAAATTAGGATATTATTGCGGTAGACTTTTGCTCCGTGGGAGTCACACGGTAGGCTTTTACTGCAGTAGACTGTCGCTATGTAGGCACTGCGGAGCTTGTTGCTGCTCTATCATTCTGCAGTAACTTTCCAGCAGGGCATTGCACAGTAGATTGTCGCTCTTTGGGGGATGCACACTAGTGCATCGCACAGTTGGTTGTTGCTTGAGGGGAGTTGTGCTGTATGTTGTCGCACAGTTGGTTGTTACGCAGCAGGCTGTCGCTTGGTAGGAGTCGCGCAGTAGGGCCCAACAGGGTGTCTCTCTGTAGGTGTCTGTTACAGGCTGTCGCACAGAAGAAGGCTGTTGCTCTGGTAAAGTCACTCAGCTGGCTGATGCTCTGTATGATCCACGCAGTACATGCAGTAGGCTGTTTCTGTGTGGTAGTCTAGTCACGCCATAAGCCATTACACAGTGAATTGTCGCTCAGTAGGAGTTAGCAGTTGGCCACTGTGCAGTGGGGAGAACATTCTGTCACACTGTGTGTGTGTGTGTGTGTGTGTGTGTGTGTGTGTGTGCGCGCGCGCGCGCGTGCGTGTATGTGTGTGTGTGTGTGTGTGTGTGTGTGTGTGTGTGTGTGTGTGTGTGTGTGTGTGCGTGCGTGTGTGCATAGTGTATCAAGTCTCGTTCTAATACAGAATGAATCTTAAAGATTTCTACTTGCTACAAGAGTACAAACTGAAATGGAAAAAAAAGAAAACCCTTTGAAATGACCCTAATTTCTTTGGAAGAACATAAATCTTGGCTAACAAATTTGAGCATACTTCAGTAATGTTGGTAAATTCACAAATCAATGGTTTCTACAGTTGCACATACCATACCTCCCTGGGAGGAGGTGAGGGATCACGCATAGAAGGTGGGTGATGGGGTGGGAGGGAGTTGTCACGCGTGCGCTTCTCTCCTGAGATATGTCAACACGAGGATGTAGAATAAATTCTGTACTGCTCATTTATATCCAGTCTAATTCCCCCAAGTACAGTAATGGTGGCAACAGAGAACAAGAAACATTTACAGCTTATCCCGAGCTAGGTTTAAAAAACAAACCAACCAACAAACCAAACGACTTTCTTACCGGGCCAGGTTTCCTCACTCGTGCACGCCACACAACGGTCCTGACTCCATTCGCTGTCTACGTAACTATTTGGTAGAGATGACACTTCCAGTGGTCACAGTCTGCATGTGGGTGATGGCCTGGCTATTACCATCCTGCACCAGATTCAGGACAGTGTCCCTGAGGCTACCTTCTAGTGAAACTTCTTTTCTTCGCGGAGACTTCCTCGCACGACTTTTGCTTCTCGGTTCAAGAACGGTCTCAGGTCTCAACGTCTTCTCTCTCGCAGCATGGCCTCTTTCACAGCTCTGAGCAGATCCCAAATTTGTCTGAGCCCTCGCGCCAACGGCAATACCACGTTGAAAGCACCGGTTCTCGTCCGGTCACCGAAGTTAAGCAACGTCGGGCCTGGTCAGTACTTGGATGGGTGGCCTCGTGTCCCCTCTCCCGCGCATTTATCCTCTCTGCAGCGCTTCTCAGTCTCCTTTTCAGCCTCTCTCCCTCCCTCCCTCTCATTTCTTTGTCCCTTCTCGTGAATGGTAACGTGCAACTGACCGCAGGCCTTCAGAAGGAGAAGCTGCCCCAATGAGCTGGCGACTCAAGTGCTGAATCGAGTAGATAGATCCAGCCGTGTTCGTTGTTGTTGGGTGGCTGGCAGGCAGTCGTCCTTTGGTTGTCTTCCCTTGTCCCGCTGTACTACTGTGAAGGTGGAAGCGGGCCGCGCCGACTTCACGGTTCTCACCTCACTGAAGACTGAGCTGCGCAGTGTCCTACTTGCTTTGAGACCACCCCCCAACGTCAAACTGGCTTGAGGACCGTGCACAGTGGAGCGCCTTGACTGCCTCATGCGTCGCAAGGCGTGGGAGCATTTCAGCCAAGCTAAGCCAACGTTCCTCCGTCCCTCTTCTATCTTACGTGTCGACCCTGTTTGATTCACACTGTCACGACGTCGACAAAAAAAGGCCTCTATACAAAGATTTTGTCCTTACTTGTTACTGGGTTTATCCGTAGAGGTCGTTCACGACTGCAGACAGGTGGTAGGGTTGGTGGTGGGATGGGGAAGGGTAGAAAAACCAAAAACAACCAACACCAATTAAAAAGATGAGGGCAGCTGTGGTTCACAAACCATCATGGTTCAGGTACTTCCAGATGACATAATGTCGAGCAACCGGATTAGTCAAAACTAGCGAATCAGAACGAAGTTTACAAAAAAAGCCAAGGGAATGCACTCGACGTGCTGAGCTATACATGTATGTATCCTCCACACTTAACACGCCCATTAGGCCTTATTGATGCCATTGCAAAGCAGAAGTGTGGAGCGCGAGCGCACGTGCGCGCCGTGTGTGTGTGTGTGTGTGTGTGTGTTAGCAGGGGGGTGAAGACAGATCGGCTCAAGTTTGTGTGTTTTTAGTGTTTGGCGATGTGTTTTCCTATTCATTCTATAGTTTCAGGCTTCTCTTTTAACGTGATATTAGACAAAAAAATAAAAAATAAAAAATAACCGCACAAAAATCTATTGATCTATCTGTCTATAGTGGGAGACTGCATCTCACCAAAGGCTGTCCTACACAATTCTTAGCTGCTGTCAGCGCTTATGTGACTATGTCTGGGCTGTGAATTAAACAAAAGAGCCAACCACTCTGACTGTTGACACCTTTTGACCTCCCTTGTATCTTTGAATGGATCCTCAAGCACAGGCTAAAAGATTCTGCCCTGCATTGAATACTCTTTGAACAATTATTTTGATTTTCCAGCAGCTTTATTCCTTACAGTTCTCTCTTCTCGTTTTCCTTTTTCACACTTCACTGGTTGCTTTGGATGCCGTTGGATTCTGCCATTTTGAACTCTTGGTGGTGGGAAGACCACAGAATTGTAGACTATAGTATATCTCCATTTGATGCCAAGAAAACAGAGTCATTCGTGTCATAACGGAGAAATTGTTAGCCTGTGCATGCTCTTCCCTACTAATTAAAACACCACAAATGGTTCACACACACACACACACACACACACACACACATTTTTTTTCCCCCACCTTTCTATCCAGTACAATTCTGTTCCACACACATTCTCGGAATATTAATTTCTCTTCCTTTCTACTGTAAAGGCACTATCTAGGTATTGCTGTAAAATTTTCGGAGAAATTCTTCTTGCTTTTTTTTTTCTCGAAATGATGAAGAGTGTGTTTTACAAGGGCTTTAAATAAAATACATAATAAATAATGGATTTTTCAATCAGTTTTTTTCACGATTTACGAAAATAACAAGAAAGGTCTGAAGGCCAGGAGGCCGAAATTACTTCCCTTTAAAAAAAAAAAAGATCTGCACAGATGCAGCGTTGACCAATGCAGTTCAACTTTAGGAAACGTGTCACCGATTCCAGTGAAAAAGTCCCCGAAAAGCATGGAATACTTTAGCTCTCACCCATTTGAAGAGGTCAACACTCTGGGCCTGGTGATAAGCTCTGGCGTATGCAAATACGATAACATGTGTGAGAGAGAACGTTCTAATGCTCTCCCTTTACTCGCTGGTAACTTCACTTTGGCATTCAGAGCAAAAGGCTAACATGGGAGAGAAATCCTAATGGTCTCCCATTACTCGGAGGTCACTTTACTTGATATTCAGACAAGTTCAAGTAATAACAGTAATAATAATGATGAAACCAATTAGCAAACCATTCAATAAACAAGTGAGTGTGAAACTAACTTTAAAAAAAAAGAAGTAAATAAAGGTAAGTAAGTTTATTACAAATCTCTGCAGACACAATAATAAAAACAATACTAAATTCAATCAAATAAGGTACTGCAGCGTTACATCATATCACAGTCGATAATAAGAGTAAGTGAAGTAAAATATAGTGAAAGGCCTATAGAATTTTATCGAAGTTTAATATGGTTTGATAACAATATTTATAGACTAATAAAATAGAACACATTTATATGTAATCTTGGTATCGGTCATTATAAAAATACATATGAATTGAATTTAAAGTAAGTTAAATGAGATATATTACATTTTAATGTCAATAATAATGATAATAGAAAAATGTTAAAGAAAGTGAAAGTCAAATAAATTTAATAGGTGATGTGAAAATCAGCTGCAGCAATATAGTAAATTAGGGGTAATAAGATTAAGGTAAATCTCAATATCAATGATAATGAAATAGCAAAGTAAGGCAAACAAAATTAAGTCGAATCTTAATATTAATAACAATAAATCAAATGAAATTAAATGAATCGGGCTTAACATCAACTGAAATAATCGCATGAAATTAGTTCAGTATCGGGGTAAATATATTGTTTTAAATTTGGGGTTTGGACAGTGACATACTTGCAATGATAACAAAGGGATAATCAATTTAACACTAGATATAAAAGGTAGCAATGGACCAAAAGTATATGCAGTTCTCTTTTATGTTATCAAAAATTCCCCCAACCCCGTATCTTACCATTTCTTCTCTCTCAATGCTAAGCAACTATCTCTGCATGTCTTCTACTCTTGTTTTTACCTCTATTCTTCCACAGCTTAGTATTTTCAGAATCGAAGGGGGGGGGGGGGGGGGGGGGAGATAAGAGGTGCTTTCGTCACCTTATTTGGCGGTATTTTTTAATATGATCACGGTATACATTGGTATTGTTAGTACAATGATATAAAACAACGGGGGGGGGGGGGGGGGGGGGGGGGGGACTCTTTTTCCTCGATGCTGTGCTTTTGAATGGAAGGCGGTTTTTGAGGATGATTAAACGCATACGTGTAAAAAGGTGACCAAAAAAAAATCCCCCAAAACAAACAAACAAACAAAATAACATACAAACAAACAAGCACACAAAGAAAAAAAACATTTCATTCATTACTTTAACGAAACGTAGTCCTAATCTCTGAATGTTCCAGAAGATGATTTTATGGAGTTCACAAACAGCAATATGGATTTTTCTTTACTTACTTAAATCAATAATTGTCCTCAACTGAAGAGAGAGGAAAGTATTTATTTTTATTTTTATTTTATTTTTTATTATGCATTGAAGTGTAAACGTACAAGGTTTCATCGTGTAGTTTAAGAAAACACGAACACATTCATGTGAAAACTATTTGTATACAATGATAACTTATTATTTGCATGCTGATAGAAGTGAATGCTGAACGCAAGAGAAAAATGCAGCAGGTCAGCTTTGCTGTTTATGCAAAACATAATCCTTCAGTTTTATAACATTAATTTCAGACTGCAGAAGTGAACGTCCAACGTAAGAGGAAAATGCAATATACTCCCCTCTGCTTGTGTGTTCATAATATATTCCTTCAGTTCTCCGTTCGTCAACCCTTCATGAAATATTCCATCAGCTCTTTGTTTACCAATCCTTCAAAAATTATATATGCCTTCATCCACATATTCCTATAGCTGCATGCTCTTTAAAATATATTCCATCAGCTCTACGTTCATTAAACATAAAAATATATTCCTTCAGCTTCATATTAACCAGCCGAACACACACACACACACACACACACACACACACACACACACACACACACCACATCAATATTCATTTCTATCCAGGAAAATTCTGTTTCTACGCTTCGTGTAAAAATTCTCGGAATAGTTATTTCCCTTCCTTTCAGTCTACTGTAATGACACTATCCAGGTACTCCTGTAAAATTTTCAACAACAACAAAACAAAACAAAACAAAAACTCCTTTCATGTTTTTCTTGAAATGATGAAAATGTGTCTCACAAGTTGTGAAATTAAAGAAATAATGAATAATGGATGTTCAATTAGTTTTTCATAATTTACGAAAACGCCCAGAAAAAATGCGAATATTAGTAGGCCGAAATTACTTCCCTTTACAAGCGTCTGTTTTTATGCACTGTTCTTGACGAATCTTTTTCATTGTTGACCAACCGATCTAGTTCGAGTTTTGGAAATGTACCACCTATTCTAGTGGAAAAGTCCTCGGAAAAAGTGTGGAACACTCTAGTTCTCAACTATTTGAAGAGGCCGACACTCTGGGCCTGGCGATAAGCTCCAGCGCATGACAATGCGATAACATGGGAGAGAACCTTGTAATGCTCTCCCTTTACCAGGTGGTAACTTCACTGATAAATAAACTAGGTTCCATTTCCAAACCATTCAATATAAAAAGTAAACTTAAAACACACGGACACACACACACACACACACAAATACGGGTAAAGTGGAATCATCACAAATCTCTGTAGCCTAAATCATAGAAATAATAGTAAATTCAATGAAATAAGGTACTGCAGAATTACATTAAATCACAGCGTTGATAATAATAGTAGGTGAAGTGAAATAAAGCAACAGGCTCATAGAAATTTATAGAAGTTTAAAATGGATGGTAACAATATTCAAATCCAATAAAATCAAATACGTTTATATGTAATCTCGGAATCGATCATTATAACCATAAGTATGAATCATATACAATTATAAAATATACAATTGTAAAATAAGAAATATTACATCTCAATGTCAATAATAATGATGATAGAAAAAATCAAAATAGAGTCAAATAAATTGAATAGGCGTTATGAAAATCAGCAGCAAAAATACAGTAAATTAAGGTACATAAAATTATAAATTAAATCTCAGTATCAATGACAATGAAACAGTAAAGTAAGGCAAATAAAATTAAGTCGGATATTAATATAAAAAAAATAAATCAAATGAAATTAAATGAATTAGGCTCGACATCAACCGATATAATCATATGAAATTAGTAAGATGTAGGGGAATTATTATATTGTTTTAAATCTCATCCTCAACAATACAGTTCGGTAAAACAAAATTAATTACCTTAAACTTTTAAATCTCATCCTCAACAATACATTTAGGTAAAACAAAATTACCTTAATTAAACCTTAACATTCATGATGATGATAATCATCATCATGAATCCACATGACAGAAGTCTATTTGGCCCAGTGGTATAACACTGAATTCAAGGTTATTTTCCGTCTGCCATACCAACTTAGTTGCAGGTGGAGTTGAAACCTTAATTCATTAATTACGTGTAGCACAGCATTTGATGGAGTGTTTGTTTGTTTGTTTGTTGTTGTTTTTTTCGTTTTTGTTTCTTTCTTTGTCCCTCTCTGTGTTTTGATTTTCCATCTTTCAGGCCTAATGCAAACAAACAAACAAAAACCCTCGTCTTAGATTACAGTATTAACCTCTTCATCAAAAACTGATTATCGTCCAATTCAGTTTTCGATATTGTTTACTATTGATATCTTAATAATCAAAATGACAAATGTGTGTGTGTGTGTTTGTGTGTGTGTGTGTGTGTGTGTGTGTGTGTGATAACCTTATACATAAATACGGTCATTTTCAGTCATGTTTGTACAGTGGCATTTTTGTGCCAACATCCGAGTCAAAACAGCTGCCCACATTGACCGAAAATTAAACACACATGATCTTCAGCACCCAACTGCAGTCACACTCAGCCTTCCAAACGTGAAAATACTCTAAATCACAGTGAAATGCTTCGATTGATTAGTCAGTGGAAAGAAACTCCATGGAGACCTGGGGAGCAGAAACCTCCCCAGACAAGCGTTTCGACCCTGAACTTCTTAGGACGACCGTACACACAATACTTGAGTGACTGCGTGTGACGAAATGGTTGACAAGTCCACCCGACTGGTCCCAAACCCTCTCTTGTACAAACTGTACAAACCCCAATCAGCAGAATAGATTTCTAAACTATGCCAACTCTCCCCTCTCCAACACCCTTCTCCCCTGATGTAGCGAAAGTATCACACGACCAGTTTATGTGACGTCGTAACAATATCGTCAGTCATACCCCTCATCCCCCTCCCTCTCTCTCTTAGAAGGGCATGGGCCACCCCACTTAACACACTATATGTCACAAAATAATTAGGTCACTGTATTGCTGGTCGTCTCGCTCTCTCTCTACTCCAATAGCTGAATGCGTTCATGCGTAAATAGAACAAGTAGGAATCAGCAAACCTCCCTCCTTCTCTAACCCTCCCACCCACCATCTCCCCGCACTGGATGGTCGGCGCGGACCGTCACACTCCTTGCACACAGCTCGTCAGTGACAACATTGTGTTTACCATCATTTGACTAATTTGTGTGCACTCTTCTACTGCGTGCATAAAATATCCTACGTTGTTTTAAGTTCACACAACTACCGTTTCCATAGTTGTGATTGGCCAACTCCACTAGTGAGGGAAGGAATTGACAGACAATTCACCTCCCTCTCAATGTCATGAGTGACAGCCTGTCTCACAGGAACAACCTGGAATACTCAGTTTAGCATTTGAAACAGCAGACACACAGGGTCACGACTTCATTGTTCCTCGGACCAGCTGTAGGTGAAACCCAAAGGACGGAGAAGGGGTGAACAGAGAGAGCGAATGCTGATCTTGCTCTACTCTATCCCTGAGTCTGAGTTTCACTATTCTCCCAGAAAAATGTAAGTTGAAAACTATGTTTTAATTTTTAATCTAGGCATTGATTATATGTATGCCATGTGGTTTAACAGTGTAACCTTGCACAAATACTTGGTGACATTTATCAAAATGATGAACGACTGTGCGTGTAGTAGTTTGCTTGCCACCATGTGGTAAAAGTTATCACCATGTGATTATGATTCTTTGTTAACAATCTGACCACTATTCTTTGTGTTCAACCTGACTTTTGCCAGTATGCAATTCTATCTGTTAAGATGATAACTGAATGATAAACTTAGATCAGAAAAATGGTATGCCTGTACTAAGTGGAAACTGCTAAGTTAATTTATAAATACTGGTGATTGTTGGAAGGATTTGTTAGTGTATGACTTTAAGTCTACACCACATGTGTACTTGGGCTAAGTGTATTCCAAGATAATGTAATTTAATTCATTAAAAAAAACATCAAAGAGTTATTTGACTGAAACTGTTAGCATTGTGTTATTGTCTCCTACACTTTTGTAAGCTTCACTCAGCCTTTAAACAAAAGTGGAGATTGAGAATTTTATAGTAGAAACTCTACAATAGACTAACAGAGTATTCATTTGCTGGCTGAGTTCTCACACCTCTTCTGAAAGATAGAGGGTAAATGTGTGAACTGGACAAGCCAGCAACTCAACTACTTAACTACAGACCAGGTTCTCTTTATCGCAGACCTGGGACCGTGGCTACACCTTGAACTAGGGCTACACTACATACTGGGCAAAACCGGTTGTGAAGACATATCAGCCCAGCACTACAGCAAAAGGTCTACACAGCAGGATCAGTCACCAGGCACCGGAGAGATCAACTATCCTCTCTGACTTAAGCTGAGTTATCATAATCCAAGTGGACTTTAACTCAATTAAGATCAGTTCATTCAGAACTTACCCTCTCTTTATGATGAAACAGTGAGAACATGTCTATGATTACCACTTTGACTAATGCACTGGGTGTACGCAAGCAAAGTGGATGTGTATAAGAATATACATTCAGAGCAACATTGACATGCCCACTGTATTCCAACTTAAGCTACTGCACTGAGTGTAAGTAAAGTCGGAGTGAGGAAGGGCACTTAATTTTTGTGGCTCAATGAGAACTAAAACTCAGCCAGCAGAACAGACATGCATATACTTACCCATGTGTAAGCAAGTAAAGTTGACGTGTGAATTTGCACTTAACGTGTGTCAGTGTTGAATGTTTGAACTTCTCTCTCTAATTCTGTCTCTCTGAGCTACAAGTACTTTCAAGAGTACAGGCCTAAGGAAACTTATCTCAGAGCCACTATTGAGTGTTTTAACAGTACCCGAAATAAATATAAATTTCTTTTGATGACTAGTACTGGAAAGCTGCTCCTTCCACCACTAGTAAGAGAGAGGGTGGAGGTGAAATGTTAATATAATTCTCATAGAGAAATTATTCCCAGTCGTTCCCAAGAGGACCCACCTACCACTCCCAGCTCTCGTCACACTGTGATAGAAAACTATCCACTGATTATTCTAGCGTACAGATAGTTATCTGTCATACAAGATGATGGGATAACTCTTCATTTGGTAAGTATCGTGAGGATTATCCCCTCATGACAAAGAAGTTGCTCGTAGTAGTATCAGTTTTAGATGCCTGCGAAAATTCCTCAAGGACAGAAACCATTATAAATCGTGAATTAGGATAGAGAAACAGGGCTTTTATGTAATTTAAAAATCTTTTAAAGCGCAATATTATATCACATTAAAAAGGAAAACATCACACACACGCACACGCATATGAATAGTCATTTCTATACAGTACAATTCTGTTACACCTAAGTGGGAATATTTTCAGAATATTTATTTCCCTTTCCTTCTGCTGTAAAGATACTCTTCTTCTTCTTCTTCCTAAAATACTGGTTCACTCAAAAACGAGTAGGTCACCAGCGCGCATAAAATAAAATAACATAAAATAGTGCGACTCAGACTGTTGGCCCCTGGAGCAAATTTGGCAACAAGGGGTCGCACTCTCCAGGTACTGCTATAAAATTTACGAGAAATCTGCTCTCGTTTTTTGTTGAAGTGATCAAAATATGTATCATGAAGATTTAAAATTAATGAAATAATAAGTAATGAATTTGTCAGTAAGTTTATCACGATTAACGAATATGACAAGAAAGATCCGAATGTCAGGAGGCTGAAATTACTTCCCTTTAAAACGTCTGCACAGATACGCTGCTACCGACGATTTTTTTCCATCTTGACCGATCAATATAGCTCGACTTTAGGAAATGAGCCTCGATTCTAGTGAAAAAGTCACCGAAAAGCATGGAATACTTCAGCTCTCACTCACTTGAAGAGGTCAACACTCTGGGCCTGGCGATAAGCTCCAACGAATGCAAATACAATAATATGAGAGAGCGTTCTAATGCTCTCCCTTTAGTCGCTGGTAACTTCACTTTGGTATTCAGAGCAAAACGCTAACATGGGAGAGCGAGCATTAGGATAATGCTCTCCCTTTATTCGGTGGTCACTTTACTTGACATTGAGATCAGGTTCAGACAATAATAATTACGAAACTAATTACCAAACTACTCAACAACAAAAAAACAAAAAAAAAGTAAAACTAACTTTAAAATGAAATGGTTTAAAAAGAAATTATCACAAATGTCTGCAGCCCATAATATTAGAAATAATATCAAATTCAATTTTTGAAAAAAAAGGTACTACAGAATTACATTGCATCAAGCGTCCATAATGATAGTAAGTGAAGTTAAGTAAGATAGATAATAGGCCAATAGAATTTTATCAAAGCTTAATATGAATGATAACAAGATTAACAGCATAATAAAATAAAACACATCTGTATGTAATCTCGGGAACAATCATTTTAGCAATAAAGAAATAAAATTAGGTTAAATAAGACATATTATTACACTCAATGTCAATAACAATGATAATTGAACAAACAAAAAAGAAAAAGAAAAAGCCAAAACCCAATAAATTGAATAGGTGTCATGAAAATCACCTGCAACAATATAATTACAGTTAACAAAATTAAGTTAATCTCGATTTCAATGATAATGAATATACTAAAGTAAGCCAAATAAAATTTTTAAGTCGAATCATAATATTAATAACATAATCAATCAAATCAAATGTATCTGGCTCAACATCATTAAAATAGTCATATGAAATTGGTAAGGTGTGGGGGTAAATATATTGTTTTAAATCTCACCCTCGATCGTAAAGTTTGGTAAAACAAATTATATCAAACCTCACATCATGAAGAGATGATGGTGATGATGACGATGATAGTGATGATGATGATGACGATGATGGTGATTGTCACGGTCAAAAAAAGAAACAACCAAGCCCGTGGTCCAGGTTGTTTGGACATAAGCTCTAACTCAAATATTCTGGGCGCCAGGTTAGCGGGCCCATGGTTCGGATCCAGCCAATTAAGCATAGGGGAGAGCTCCACAGAGACGGTTCGTTGTCCGGCCAGACGACTAAGCAGCTTTGACCGACGCCTTCGTGTCTACGAGCCCAGTCGTAGCGCCTGGCTCAGGCTCATCTAGCCAATTTGTGGAACCGGGCGCCATTGTTAGTGGGCCGTCGCGGGTTTAAAGCAGGAAAGGGAGAGGGGGAAGGTTTAGTGCGTGGTGGGGGTAAAATCTAGCTAACAATTAAATGACCAATTGCCCCACCACAGAGAGTAAGGCGTGTAGGCGTGACTGTCATGATTTGAATATCCAATGGAATTAGAGGGAGATAACTTCGGGTATCAGGGGTTAAAAATACTGACCAATGGTACTGGCCCTTGGACACGGAGTGAGGGCATAAAGTAATGCGTGAGTGAGAGAAAAAGGGAAAAACGAGGGGAGAACGAAACAGAGAGACAGAGAGAGAGAGAGATTCTGGGGTGTAGTCCTGCAGGCGAAAGGCAGAGAGATGAGAGGAGTGAAGTTTGAGCATTGGGCACCAGATATAGTCTGCAAAGGGAGGACTAAAGAAGAGTATGTGGAAAGAGAGAGTTTGCTAACAAATGAAGAGAAAAAGAAAGAAAAGAAAAGGAAAGAAAAAGCAAACCATGTCCATTTTAATAGAGCAGACTAGGAGAGAAAAGGAGAGAAGAGTGCAATGCGTTAATGCGGGAAGAAAGAAGGAGAACAGATCGATGTTGTAGTCACTTTTTCCATCTGAACCGGGGGTACAAACCTCATACTTGGCCAGCGCCCACTTTAAATCGGCAGTCCAACCTGACGCAACGCCAGCGGTCTGACCTGACCAGTGCCAGCAGTCCAGCCTGACCGATGCCAGCAGTCTAACTTGGAACCGGTGCCAGCAGTTTGTGTCGTGTTGTGAAAGTACAGTTGAAAAAAAAAAAAAAAAAAAAAAGGGAAAAGAAAAAGACTGTGATTCGTGAATAGTTAAGATCACCTGGCCGGGTAAAGTAGAAATCTATTTATACCCGGGTTAGTTAATGATGTTTTAGATAAATGATTTTGTGAATTTCAGGAAAGAAGAGAATGTTTTATTTCATTTTGATTCCATATCATTGATGTTTCGTTCTATGATCATGTTTTAGTAAAGTTATAGATTTTAAACTAGTGGTTTGATGTGACGAATGCATGATATAGAATGAGATTGTAAGCAAGCAGTGAGTGTGTTTGGGCTGTGCGCTAGCCCTTCCTCCACTGACATCACCTGAGGTTGAAAATTTATTGGGCGAGCCTGCCAGGATATTCTGGCCCATTTATTATAATTTTTTCAACTTCTCAGAGAGGAAGCTGGGGGGGAAATTCCCAAGTATTGTAATCCTGTTGTCTTACTGTATGTTCCCAAGATATTTAAACACTAGGCTTGGCATTGCTTCCAAGATATTTAAATACTAGGCTTGGCATTTCAGCCCCAGAGTACTTATTTCGCCAAAGATTGCCTATAATTCGCTCTCATAGTTGGGTCAGGCCTGGGCGTCTTATAAAAACTAACTACGTTGTCCCAAGCTAATTTACCCTTCATAGGTTTGTGCTATTACGTCACTCGTGTCGGAAAACCACCAGTTTGGCTGTCGTAGTAGTAAATCTGTTCAAAAAAAAAAAAAAGAAAATAATGGCGGAAAAAAGAACACCCCTATTGAACAACTTGTGAGCGTCGCTCGTGATTTAGGTTCTCAGGAGATGAGTTGCGTGTAAATTGTTGAAAACCAACAAAAGATGGAAAGAGATGAACGCGCGGAAGACGCCGTGTTGCAGTGGAAATAGCAGAGCAGGAAAGGGGACTAAAGTAGCGCAGAGCAGGAAACAGAAAGATTAAGGATTCCGGCTAATGATAATCAGGCGGGGGAAACGCAGGAAACAGAAAGAATGAAGCAGGAAACGGAAAGATTAAGGTTCAATTAGAGTTAGAGAAAGTGAGAATACAAAGGGAGACCCACACGAGGATGGGAGTTCAGTTTCCAGTGACTCTGTGCGCAGTTACGCCCCCCGACCAAAGTTGCCCAAATTCTCGGAAGGAACCGATTCGATTGATGCATACTCAGTCGTTTCGAACGTTTGCGACCGGGTCAGGGTTGGCCTCCAGAAGAGTGGGCAGTCATTTTGTCAGCGCTATTGACGGGTAAGGCATTACAGATTTTCCACTGCGTTTACCGGCAGAACAACAATCGATTTCGGTGCCGTGAAGGAGTCATTGAGAAGGGGATTTGACCTCACAGAGGAAGGATTCAGAAAGAAATTTCGTTCAGTTAGATTGCAAGCGGGGGAAACGTACACTCAGTTTGGTGCACGTTTAGATCACTATTTTGATAAATGGTTAGAGTTGAGTGGTACGAAGAAGGAGTTCGCGAATTGAAGAGCTAGTTATGAAAGAACAGATTTTGTCAGGTTGCGGCCCTGAGTTAACCATACATTTGAAAGAGAGACAGCCAGAGACAGCAGGAGAGTTGGGTTGAAAGTTCGCAGAGGTGTATAGAGAGGCACGTTTGGGCATAAGGTGCAGGAGAGACAGGTGCCAGGCACAGGGGAGAAGAGTGCAAGGAGACCAGGGGAGTTTTTCTGCAAAGTCTGCAAACCCAGTGGTGGGGCAGAAGGAAGGGCAAAGGGACATTGTGTTTCATTTGTCACAAGAAGGACATGTGGCGAGGGATTGTCGCATGAGGTTCCAGAAGGAAACACCCCTTGCAAGAGGTGGATAAGGGTCGTCAAGGGAAACGACCTGCGTGGAAACCAAAAAGGGGTTTCCCGTCTAAAGAGGGTGGAGTGCGCCAAAGGCTAGCACTGGACAGCAGCAGTGTCAGGGATGGAGGGCACTAGGCTGAGTGGTTCGTTACCAGTGGAAGAAGGGTGGATTGGCCAGCAGAGGGTGAAAAAAGTGTTACGAGACACTGGTTGTTCATGGCGGGGTAGTACGAACAACGCTGGTCGAGAAGGGGTTTTTGACAGGGGCAAATCCACCCTGTACTCTAATCGATGGCACTGGGGGGTTTTCCATTTGCTAAGATAGAAGTACGTACCCCTTACTTCTCAGGCGAGTTGTCTGCTTTGGGTGATGGAGAAACCCCTTCATGATTTGATCATCGGAAATATTCCGGGGTGCCAAGGGATCCAGGGGATCCTGAGTTGTTGACTGCTACAGGGGCAGCAGTTCAAACACGGAGCAAGAAGGAGGAAAGGGTGATAAACGTTAGTCGTTCCAGCAAGGAAGTAGGCATAGATGTGTCGCCTGATGAGTTTAGGGCAGCCCCAGGAACAAGACCCTTCGCCTCGTGAAGTCTTGGGAGTTGGCAAGAGGTGGAGAGAAACAGGAGGTTTAGAGGAGGTGAGACAGAATTTCTTGTGAAATGGCGGGCTGTTGTACCGAGTGTTCACCAAGGGAAGACGGGTAAGGTGAACCACTCATTTTGGGAGGTCCAGCAGGTTATCGTGATCTGTCATTCAGTGGGTCACGAGTCGCTCATGGCGGGGTCATCTCGGCACCAGCAAAACGCTGCCGAATCTTTGATGACTTTCTTGGCCGGGAGCAATGGCAGACATCAAGCGTTTCTGCATGTCATGTGACGTGTGTCAAAGGTCACCCACAAGAGGGTTGAGAGGAAGGGCGCCCTTAAACATCCCCCTTTAATTGACACACCATTCAGGAGGGTGGTTTGTTGATCTGTTTGGCCCAATCGCCCCCTTTTCCAAAGGTGGCACAGGTATGTGTTGACGCTGGTGGACTACGCCCCAGATACCCGAAGCGGTTGCATTGAAAGGCGTAGATACGCAACAGGTCGCTGAAGGGCTGGTAGACATTTTCTCTCGCGTGGGTGTGCCAGCACAAATTCTCCAGTGACGGGGGGGGTCACAGTTCACCTCAGGCGTGATGGGGGAGGTCAACAGGCTGCTGGGGATCACACAGCTTCTCACTACCCCTACCACCCACAATGAAATGGCTTGGTGGGAGAGATTCAATGGTGTGCTGAAGGGCATCTTAAAGAAGCTCTGTAAAGGAAAGGCCAGCAGATTGGGACCGCTACATTCCAGCGGCACTGTTCGCCTACAGGAAGCCCCTCAGGAGAGCACAGGCTTTTCGCCATTTGAGCTGCTGTATGGGCGGCCCGTTCGGGACCAGTGTGCTTCTCAAAGAGCATGGTCCGGAGAACAGGAGTCCAAAGAGGTCAAAACCACTTATCAGTATGTGGTGGACCTACGCAATAGGCTCGGGGGAGACCATGTAAAGGTAAAAACGGCAGGGGAGAGTTTCAGGAGGCTAGGGCCCGTCCAGAAGAAGCAGTATGACAGGAAGGTGAGGAAGCATCCTCAAGGGGAGACATCCTGTTACCTCTTCCCACGGACCAACAAGCTGCTGATGCATTGGAAGGGACCTTCACCATCATTGAAAAGGTAGATCGGGACTACCGAATCGATGTGAATGGGAAATCAAAACTTTTCCATGCAAATTGCTCCGCAAATACATTCAGCATGAGACCCAGACACATAGGGCGCAGCAGCAATAAATTGATGGAGGGAAGGAGACCCAGCAGAAGAAGGGAGATTTTGTTGCCTGAGTTTCCAGGAGAGAGTCATACAGGGATGTGTCACTGTATGAAGGGCTAGACAGTAGGAGACAGGAGGAAGTTGGGGGCCCCTAGAACATTTATAGGGCGTCCCTGACGGGATAACCAGGCAGGACAACTCTAGAGACATGTACGGTGGAGTTAACATCGCAAAAACCCGTAAAATGTGAAAGCCTACCCGATCCATATGCCACCAAGCAAGTGATCGAGGAGGGGGATAGAAAAAGATTTTGGGAACCTTGGGGTGATTGAACCGTCCAAATCATCGTATAGTGCACCCGTCTTCTTAGGGAGGAAAAAGTCAGGTGAGCATCGATCTGTGTCGACTATAGACGTCTGAACAGTGTCACCAAGGTCGATGCAGAGGTCATACCGAAGATGGAAGACCTGTTCGCCAGATCGCCACAAGCAAGAGCCAGTATTTCACCAGGATAGATCGAGCAAGGGTTACTGGCAAATAGCCTTTAGTGAGGACTCAAAGGAAGTCACAGCAAATTTTCCACTCCTATGGGGCTATACCAGTGGGGAGTACTCCCTTTTGGGATGGTCAACGCACCTGCAGTCTTCTCTCGGATGATGAGGAGTTATTGACGGGATTGGAAGGCGTTGTGAATTTCATGGATGACATTCTGATAGCATCCGAGACATGGGAGGAGCATATGAGGCAGCTAGGGGCAGTTTTAAAAGAGGTTGAGACAGCCAATCTCACAGCCAGACCAACAAAGTGCCAGGTTGGTTTTCCAAGCTGGAGTTCCTAGGTTTTTTTGTCGGAGGCGACACAAAGCAGCCAGAAAGGGAAAGGGGGAAGATGTGAATTCAGAGAGACCAAAGACCAAAACAGAAGTCAGGGGGTCTGCTAGGTTTTATTGGGTTCTATAGGGGGTTTGTTCCAAATTTCGCAGCAATCACGAGTCCTCTCAGTGATTTGGTCAAGGCAGGGAAAACCGGCAGTGGTCGAGTGGTCAGACGCTGCAGAGCAAGCACTGCAGACGGTGTTGGAAAGACTAGGTTCCCGTCCCATCTTGAAGCTACCAGATATGTCCAAACCATTTTTGTTGCGGACAGATGCATCAGGTGTGGGATAGGTGCAGTAAATTTTTACAAGCATGAAGGGGGCAGTTCCCTGTGAGATATGCTAGCAGGAAGTTGACAAAGTGTGAAGAAGGGTACGCAACGGTGGAGAAGGAGTGTTTAGCTGTCGTGTGGGCCGTGCAGAAGTTCCACAAATACTTGTATGGGAAAAGAGTTCGTGATAGAGACAGATCACCAACCACTCAAATTCCTCAGGAGGCACAGCTGAAAAACGCAGGGTTCTGCGTTGGCAATGGCAACTGCAGCCCTAAAAGGTATCGAGTGCAGTAATTCCAGGTCGACAGAATGTCGGAGCTGACTATTTACAGCCGTGTAGTCTAGCAAGCTGCAACTCAGAGGAAGTCAGTCATATCGGGGTGCTTTGTTGATAATACGTGTTGATTACAGTTATGTTGATTGGATATGGGTTCATTCCCAGTTGGCCCAGGTTCTATTTTTGTGTGAGATTTGTTCATGTAAATGTTGTTATGCTTAGAGCATACAGTCGCTTGTGTGGTGATGCATTATTGCAATAAGTGAGGATGGAGATTCCTCAGTGGAAGTGTCATGATCGTGATCATATTATATTGTGCTTTTTCATAAGAATTGGAAAAGGAGAGATGGCAAATCCGCAGGTAGGGGGATTGCAAAGTGCGCACAGAGGGCGTTATAAAATGAATTGGAAAAAAACGCAAGAGCGCACGTCAATGATAACTCATTGGAGTGGTAAATTTACTAATGATATATTTTTTAATTTATAAACCGTTGGTTTTTAAGTATTTTTTCAAAATTTGCACGTGTAGCTGTGTGTCAGCAAATTCGGTTGTTGTTTTTTTGTACCGTGGTTTTTTGGGCGATGCGGTGGGATAGTCTTTTGCAAGGGGGAAATTGTCACAGTCAAAAATAGAACAACCAAGTCGTGGTCCAGGTTTGTTTGGACCATAAGCCTAACTCAAATATTCTGGGCGCCACGTGACGGGCCCATGGTTCGGATCCAGCCAATTAAGCATAGGGGAGAGGCTCCACGAGACGGTCCCGTCCGGCCGACGGACCCAAGCAGCTTTGACCGACGCCTCGATGTCTAGCGAGACGAGTCGTAGCGCCTGGCTCAGGCTCATCTAGCCAAATTTTTTGGGGAAACCCGCGCCATTGTTAGTCGGACGTTTGCAGGTTAAAGCAGGAAAGGGAAGGGTGAAGGTAGTGCGTGGTGGGGTGAAACTAGCTAATCAATTAAAAGACCAATTGACCACCACAGAGAGTAAAGGCGTGTAGGCGGTGACTGTCATGATTTGAATATCCAATTGAATTAGAGGGGGATAACTTTCGGTATCAGGGGTAAAAATACTGACCAATGGTACTGGCCCTTGGACACGGAGTGAGGGCATCAGTAATCGTGATGAGAGAGAAGGGAAACGAGGGGGAGAACGAACAGAGAGACAGAGAGAGAGAGAGGGTTTTGGGGGTACTCGCAGAGAAAGGCAGGAGATGAGAGGAGGAATTTGGCATTAGCACCAATTTTGCAAAGGAGGACAAAGAAGATTGGAAAGAGAGAGTTGCTAATATAAGAGAAAAAGAAAGAAAGAAAAAAAGAAAGCAACATGCCATTTAATAGAGCAAAGGGAGAGAGGAAGATGCATGCGTTAATGCAGGAAGAAAGAAAGGGAACAGATCGATGTTATAGCCCCTGTTCCATCTAACCGGGGTTCGCCCCCATACTTGGCCACGCCACTTTCATCGGCCCTCCACCTGACCAACGCGTGGGATGAAAGGAGCGTAGCCGAGTGCAGAGCTAACTTGAGGGTGAGCGGGTGTGTGTTGGAAAGTGGGAAATGAAAAGAAAAAGAAAAAGGAAAAGAAAGGGACAGTATCGTGAAAGTTAATCACCTGGCCAGGTAAGAGAGATCTATTTTAATACCCGGGTAGTAAAAAAAATGGAGAAAACAATGATTGTGAAGGTTCAGGAAAGGAAATGTTTTATTCATTTGATTCCAATAAAAAAGTTTTATTTGATGTTTCGTTCTTGACAGTGTAGTAAAGTTATAGACCTTTAATATTTGGTTTGATGTGACGAATGCATGAAAATAGAATGAGATTGGAGCAAGCTGTGATGTGTTTGGCTGTCGCTAGTCCTCCTCCACTGACAAACACTGTAGGTTGAAGTGTTTAAAGATGATTTGATATGATATCTCATCAACATTATCACCCTCTCAAAATCTTAAGACAAGTGTTTCATTTGCCCATGGTAAACACTGAGTTGAGGTTATTTCCCTCTGTCCTATCACCGGAG
>CM031598.1:89492798-89515298 GCA_018398815.1 Conus ventricosus
TTTTAAAAAGGGCCCCGGGTTTTAAATGCCCTATTTTTTTTAAAAAAACATTCTTTGTGGGGGGGGTGGAGGAGAGGAAGAAGAGAGGAGGAATGGTTATTGGGTTTGTAGAGGGACGAGAGGGAATTGGATAATGGTTTGGTTTAAAAAAGGGAAAAAGGAAAACAACCCAACAAAAAAAAATTAATAAAATTGGTTTTTTTTACAAGATTTTTTTTTTTTACAATTTTGGGGTTGGGGAAGAGAGGAATGAGGAGGGGGTTGGTGTGGGGGTTTTGTGGGGTTTTTTGGGCGCGCCCAAAACCTTTGTGGGTTAATTTTTGTTTTTTTTTGGGTTTTTGTGGGTGTTGGTTTTTGTTTTTTGTTGGGGGTGTTTTGTGTTTTTTTTGTCCCCGGGGCCCCCGGTTTTATGGGAAAAAATGGTTGTTTTTTTCGGTGGGGGGGGAGGTGTTGGGCCCCCTTGGGCTTTAGGGGATAGAAATCACCTAAAATTTTTTCCCAACCAAAAAGGGATTATGGGACAAAAAACAATAAAACAGGGTTTTTTTGGTTTTTTGAAACGGTTTTTTTAAAACCCCCTTCCCTTTTTTAACCAGGGGTTTTTAAAAATTGGGATTAGAAAAAAGGAGAATTTTTGGGGTTTTCCCAAGAAAAATTTTTTTTTTTTTGTGAAAACCAATTAACCCCAAATTGAATCCCCCCCTTTCCCCCCCCCAAACCCCCCCCACCCCCCCCCCTTTTCCCCCCCCCCCCCCCCCCCCCCCCCCCCCCTTTAAACCCCCCCCCCCCCCCCCCCCCCCCCCCCCCCCCCCCCCCCCCCCCTTTTTTTTTTTAGTTTAAAAATTCTCCCCCCCCCAAAAACATTCAGTTTTATGGGTTAGTCCGTATGGAAAATTTAAAATTTTAAAATATACACCTCCCCCCCCCAACTCTTTTCCGTCTGTTCTGTCTGTACCCTCCCACTCTCTCTCCCTCTTTCTCTCTAAAACCCCCCCCCCCCCCCCCTAACTTTCTTTCAGTCTTCGCTCCTCTTAAATTTTCCCTTCTCTTTTCTGCCTTTTTGTTGTTTTGTTGTTTTTTTCTCTTTTAAACCCTCTTCCCTTTTCTCATCGCTTGTCTCTCTGTCTTTTGGGCCCCTTTGTCTTTTTTGTTTATCCATCTCCTGTATGCCTTTTCTTTTTGGGTTTATTTTATCTCGGGGCTCTGTCTCTAGTTTTCCTCCCCCCACCCCCCATCTGTTGTCTGTCTGTCTGTTTTTTTTCTTTTTTTATCCCCCCCCCCCCCTTTCTCTCTCTCTCTGTCTCTCTCTCTCTGTTCTTTTCTCCCCTCTCTCTCTCCTTCTCTCTTCTCCCTTTTTTCTTTTCTCTCTCCTTTTTCCCTCTCTCTTCTCCCCTCCTCTCTCTCTCTCCTCTCTCTCCTCTCTCTCTGTCTCTTGCGTGTTTCTAGTCAGTTTTTTGTTTCTATTATTAGTTTTTAAATAAAAGACAGTTTGGATTAATAGGCTTTTAGGGTTCCCTAAGTTTTTTTATTCCTTGTCAAAAAAAGTTTTCGGGTTTGTCATTTTGTAAAGGGGTCTTCTGCAGTGTGTTTTGTGGTGGGGGGGGGGGGGGGGGGGGTCCGGGCCCATAAGGCCAGAATGATTTCCCCCTTCCCTTTTTTTTTTAACCCCCCGGGAGGTAAATTTCTGTATCAACATTTCTTGATGGGAAAAGAGAGGGGTGGGCAAAAGGGGGACTAAAAAGAAAGTTAGGGGGAGAGAGGGGGGGGGGAGACGGGACAGGAGACAGAAGAGGAGGGGGAGGGAGGGAGGGGGGTGTATTTTAAAAATGTTATTTCTATATGTGACTAACACAAAACAACTGAATTTTTTGGGGGTGGGGGATTTTAAATCTAAAACAGGGGGGGGGGGGGGGGGGGGGGGGGGTTTGGGGAAGGGGGGGGTTTCTTTGGGGTTTGGTTTTCTTTAAATTCCCGGGGTTTTTTTCCTTCTTTAGCTCTTACCCTTCTGCCCGGGTTTTGTTCCCCTTCTCGCTTTTTTGGAAATTTCCCAGAACTAGGGAAAAGGAAAGAGGCCAGAGGGAGGGGGAGGGGTAGGTTTTTGGGCTGACTTGGGGTAGGTTTTTGGGCCGATTTGTTGGGTTTCCCCCCGGTAGGTTTTTCGGCGGGGGGGATTTCCCCGGTGGTTTTTCGGCTGTTTGGGGAGGTTTTTTTCGGCTGATTCGGTGGGTTTTTTTCGGCTGTTTTCGGTAGGTTTTTCGGCAAAATTTGTTGGTTTGATTTCCCCGGTAGGTTTTTGGGCCCTGATTTTTCGGTGGTTTTTTTGGGGTTTGTCTTCGGTAGGTTTTTGGGCTGACTTTGGGTTTGGGTTTTTCGGTTTGTTTCGGTAGGTTTTTCGGCTGTCTTGGAGGTTTTTGGGCTGTTTCCGGTGGGTTTTTTTTCGGCTGACTTTCGGTGGGGTTTTTCGGCTGTCTTGGGTTTGGTTTTTCGGCTTCTTGGGTTTTAATTTTTTTCGGCTGTCTTGGGTTTTTTTTTGGGGTGTCTTGGGTGGGGTTTTTCGGTTTTTGATAGTAGTAGAAAGGGAATATGAAATGGGGAAAGGGAAAAGAAAAACGTAAATAAAAAGGGAGTAGGGAAAACTCTTGCCCAAATTGATGAAAAAAATACACGTTTCATAACTCGAAAGGAAGGCTTCTTACGACACGAACGCCTAGCAGATTTAAAGCACGAGCCACGACCAAACAAGGAAAACCCCCTTCGACACGGGGTGTGTGCATGAGAAAAAACGTTTTTTTACCAATCCTGGTCACTTGCTACTCCACCCTTTTTTGGGGGCGAAAGTGCCCAAAAAGCCCCCTTTTTCCTGTTCTTGACAAGAAACCCAAAAAAAATAACGCCCCTTTAAAACCAAAACTTTACGGTGGGGGTTTTCCCGTTTTAAATTTTAAAATTTACAAAACTTTTCGGGATTTCGTTTTTTTTAACCTATTTTTTTTGGGGTCATTTTAAATTTAAAATCATTTTCGGGGCCAAACTTTCTTAAAATGGTCTTGTTTTTCCCATGTAAAATAAACTACAGTTTTTAAAAAAATGTTCTCAAAATTTTTTTTAAAACCGAGTTTTTTATTTTTTTGGGCTTTAAAAATCCACCCCCTTTTCCACCCATGTCTTCGCTGAAAGTTTAGTTTCGAAAAAGTTTTTTCTCTTTTTAAAAAGTCTCTTTTGTTTAAAAAGTCATCTTTAATAAATAGTGTTTTGCTTTCCCTTTAAAACAGTCTTTAAAAACTGTTCTAAACACTCACCATTTTTTATTGCTGGGGTAAAAACAAAAATATATTTTTTTAAATCTGCCCATATAAACCTTCTTTTTATGTTTTGCTTTTTTCCCCATTTAAAGTTTTGGACAAAAAAACCAAAATTATGTTAAAATTATAAGGGAAAAAACTGTTTGAAATTGGGTTTCTGGGACAATATTTGTTTTTTCCAAAACCAGTCTGCCCCCCATTTAATGAGAATGGGGGAGTTTTTTTTTTCTTTAAATTTTTAACTGCCCCATAGTTTTATAACAAAAATTTTTAATTAATCCGGTTATTGTTTTTATCATGTCCTCTGTTAAAACTTTTTTCAGTATAAAAAATCCTTTTAAGGTCTAAATGTTTTAAGATTAATCCAATTTAGTGTTTTAAGTTTTGTTTTTATTTGGGATAATATTGTTTTGTTGCTTGTTGTTTGCCCTTAAATCCCCCCCAAAATTGTAAAGAATGAAAACAGTAACTTTAAGACTGCCCAAGCCCTAATTTTTTTCCCAGCTAATTAAAAATTTTTTTTAAAAAAAGGCCCGTCCAACGCCCACAACCCACCCCCTTTTCCTTATCTTTTAAGACAAAAAATTTAAATTTTATTGTGAAAGTGTCCCCAAATTTCATTTGGGGAAAATGAACTGAAATTTTTTGAAAGAAGTTTTTTAAAACCGTTTTTTGTGGAGGATGTACTTTTTTTTTTCCCTTTACGGTTTTAAATTTTAAATCTTTTTCCCGGGATATTGTGTATGGCAAAAGCTTACTTTGAAAAAAGGGGCCAGATTTGTTCCCTTTCTGAAACTTTTTTGACGGCAAAAAAAATGTAAAATGGGCTTTGAATTAAAATTTTTTTTTTCCCATTAAAAAATATGGTTCAAAGGCCATTTGAGGTCAGGTTTCGAACTATTTTTTTTTTCATACGGGCCCCAAACCAATTTTTTGGCTTCTAGATTGCCGCAGTTGTTCTGGGTTTGGGAAAATTTTTTTGGCTGTCGAACCCTTTTTTGCGTTTATAATCCCCATCTTTAGTGTACTCAAAACTTACAAAGCCCCCTATCTCCCCTTTCTGTTAAATTTTTTTGAAACGTCGGGAAAGGTCTTTTAATTTTTAAGGTTATAACCCTCACAGGCGCAAATGTAACCCCGGGGGTTCTTCGGGTTTCCACGCGACTTTTTTTAGTACGTTTTTTTATTTTATTCCAAAACAATGTTTTGGTTTTATTGCATTTCCCCAACCCTTTCCCTGCTTTTGTCGGCAAAATTTTTTTTTTTAAAATGCCCCAACCCTCCCACAAACTAATTTTTTTAAAAACTGAAAAATTGGGGAAATTTTTTAAAATTTTTCAAAATTCGCAATTTGCAGTTTTCCCTGCGGAAAAAGCTTTTAAAAAACTTTTAAAGGGTTTCCACATTTTAAGTTTTCATCAGTCCCTCGCTCATCCAAATGTTTTTTTAAAGAAATTTTGAATGTAATGCAAGATCGAGCGGTTTTTCCCCTTTTTAAAAATTTGTTTTTTTTTGGCGCAAAAAAAAAATCTTTTATTTGTGGGGGTTTTTCAAATTTTTTAAGCCTAAACTTTTTTAGCTAGTTTCTTTATCAAAAAAGTAATCTGCATTTTCGGTTTCAATTTTAAATATTGTTTTTAGATTTGATTTTTAAAGTTTGAGGTAATCCCGAATTTACTCTTTGGTTCTTTTAGTGAGAAAAAACCCTTTAAAAACCCAAATCGGGTTTTATTGTTAATGGTTGTTTTTGACCCCCCCGCAATTTTTTATAATCTTATTTTCCCCCTTTGGGTTTCGCTTATTTTAAACCTTCGCTTTGTAAAATATTTCATGGAGCGCGACCTTTTTGGGCCCCCGAAATTTGTTTTTAAAAATAGATGTTAAAAAAACAAAGGGACTGTCTTGAGTTGTTATTGTTAAAAAATTTTTTTAAAAAAACCAAATTTAAAAATGGTGCATTAAAAATTATACTAGCGAAAATATTCGTTGGCGGCCTCTAAAAAATTTTAAAAAATTTAATAGCAACTGACACCCGACTTTTTGCTGTGACCCAGACTGTCGTTTTTCAAAAAAAGGGTGAGTACCCCATTACCCAAAAATTATTTTCCCCCCCTATTGAAAAGGGAGACACCCAAAAAGGGTTTGGTTTTTGTCATCCGAGGCAGTTTTATCAAAAACCATTTAAAACTTTGTTGGTTTTCCCGCAATTTTGGGTTTGTGGAGTGGCGTTTTGCCGATCATTTAACCCACCATGACCCTTTTGGGTTTGGGTCGTTTTACAGATTTTTTTTTATTACACCTTTCAGAGTTTTTTTGTCTGAACTGCAACCCGCCATTCCCAAATGACAAACCATTTAATCCACTCACCCAACAGAATAGACTTGAAGGGGTTTTTAAAAGGATCTGTAACAAATTCAATATTAACATAAAGGGACAGGTTTTTAAAACAAATTTTTGGTATAATAAAGGCATGGCGTCATTTATTTTGGGGCACGCACGAAAGTATAATTTTTGAGGGCCCGTTCTCCTTTAAAAATTTGTTCAGCCCGGGTCCATAGAGCAAGAGCATAAAAAGCATGGAAAAATTTTTTATTTAGCGCTTCAAAGGGGCCCTAACTAGGGGGGAATAGAACAAAAAAAAGGGACTCTATTCTTTACTTAGTTTGGTTTTTGCTAGGGTCGAAAGGGCCAACAGGAAAGTTCATGAAAAACTGTTCCTTTACTGGCTTTGACGCGCAAAAAAAATTTGAAAAATTTGGGAAGGACGCTTTTAAATTTTCTACATTTTTTTTTAAACCTTAAGTTTTAAAAGGGTCCAAAACATTTTTTACAACGCAAATCGAAAGTGGGACTTTGCTGTTGGCACTGGTTTTTTAATTTTTGCCTTCTGACCTTAGACTCCAGGTGGGAAAATAAAAAATAAACAAAATAATGAAATTTCTTATAGCGGGCCCCAATAAAACCCCCCCCCCCCCCCCCCCCCCCCCCCCAAAAGGTTTAAAAAAAAACCCCCAAAATTCTGAGCCGTAAATTCAAGCAGTAAAAAAACCCAAGTTTTAAGTCATTTTTTTTTCCCCAAAGCCCAAACCCCCAAAAAGTTTTAAAGCCCTTCAGCAAAGCTCGAAAGGCTCTGTTCGGGGATGACCTTGAATATAAAAAAGACAGCGTTTTTTCTTGGTTTAACGGGCATAGGATTATTTGGTCTTTTTTCTTACAAAATTAGTAACCCAACTATTACAAGAACTAATGTCCTTTTAAGTGCTCGGCTAAACCCCAATTTTCTTTGCTTGCAGTGGACAAAAACCCAAGTTGAAAATTACCCCCAATTTTCCCTGGAAAAGAGTCTATAGTTTTACGGCTTTTTTTTTTAAAAAATTTCGCAAGTTTGATCAAGCTTTTTTTTTTTAACCATGATTTATCAGGGGGAGGGGGATGGCGGTGGAGGCACTGCCCCCAGCCCCACCACCGCCTGAAAATTCCCTTTAAACCGTGTACTTATTCCCAAAACCCAAAAGGCCGTTAAAACGCTTGCAAATTGGGGCCCCTTTCTTTTAAAAACAGCTTTTCGGTTTCCCGTTCTGTGGGTTTTTGTGTCTTTATAAAAATTTTTTGGGGGTTATTTTCCTCTTATTCTATTCACTTGGTTGGGTAATTGGCCCGGGTTTTAGTTTTTTGCACTTTTTTTCTTGCTGATCTTTCTTGTTAAAGATCTTTTGTTTTTGGGTTTTATTCTTTTTTTAAAATATCAGGCCCTACGTTGCGGTCATCACCCTCACATTTTTTTTCTTTTTCTCTTTTTATATCCCTCATTAGTTCACCTATTTTTTGCTAAATTGTTTTTTAAAATTCGCCTTTGAGGGTTTTTTTTAAAGTCCGATAAAGGGTAAAAAATTCTCGCATGGGTTTCCCGGTTTGAGTGTGTATAGTTTTTAAACGATGTTTCTTCGGGAAAACTGGATTCTGCTTCTTTTACATTTATTAATTCCCCTGTGATTGATTTAATTTTTTAAAGTTCCATGTTTTGCTTTTGGTTATCTGTTGGGGTTCTTGCGTGTTTTTTAAAGTTTTAGAAACTGCCTCCCCCCCTTTTAATTTTTGCCCTAAAAACCCCCAAGGCGTTTTTGATCTTTCACCTGAGTCTATTTCTAATTAAACCCCAAGGCCAAAAAACTTTATGGGTTTTTTTTGTTTTAAGCTGAACAATTTTGCCCTTTGGGTTTCACTCCTCACAAAAAAATGATTCTTTTAATTAAAAATCTTTTTGGGTCTATAAATTCGGGGAGGTTTTGACCTAAATTTTGGGTACAAGGTTTTAAACCCTTACTTTCTTTTAATTTTTTTCCCCGACTTTTGGAAAATTACCCCCAAATTTTCTGTAATTCATCATGCAATGAGAGCCCGGGAAATCCCCGCCCCCAAGGGGAAATCATTTCATGTGGTCCCACGATCAAAAACACAAAAATTTTTCCCCTTAAATCCCTCCCATTTTTTCCCTTTAATAATTAATTTTTTTTTTTTGTTTTAAAAAAAAAAGGGAACAGGGCATATGGCTTGTTTCTTGACCCGCATAAAAGACGAAAGAACCCCTTTGGCGTAAAGGGGAAAAAAAAAGGGAAATTTTTACTTTTCCCAAAATAATCCATTTTACTTTTTGATGCGTTCAAATTTTTATTTCAAATTTCCGGACCTGGGAAAGCAGATGAAGTGATTGTGCCAGGTTTCGGCGCGCCCTTTATTTTCAAAATGGGTACTTGATTAAACAACAGACACAAACAGGCCCATTTGCCCAGAATTTGGGGCGGGAAATTGTTAAAAAAAATTTCTATAAAACTTGGGGGGCCAAGAATTATTTTTTTTTCAAAATGCAACTTATTTTTAACCTTTTTCGGATCTTTTGGTTTAACCGGGAAAAAAAGGGGCGATTTGCGTTTCAAGGAATAGAAAATGAAAAAGAAGCACAAAAATTTTTGAATAGGTCCCGCAGAACAAAAGCGCAAAAAGTATGTGGCTGAAATTTTGCGTTTGGAATTTCCCCTTTTCCATTCCCTTAGATTTTGAGTTTTTAAAAGGAAAGCCCGTCTTTAAAGGAGCATTAAAAGACAGATTGTCTTATGAACTAACTTTTATAAATAAAAACGTGTTTTTCATATCTTCAGCCACGAAGCCAAAGTACGCTTTTTTGACATTCGTTAGATTTGACGTTTTTTGCAACCCTAATTTGGGAAAGGCTGATTGAGCACCAATATCAGTAAAGATTAGCAATATATTACGACAGAGTGATTCATCATAAAAACATATCCAGAAACCCGGGGCAGACACTATAGGGGAATTTTGTTTTAGCGTCTCAGCAAGATCGCTTAAAGGTATTTTATTTGCTGTGTTGAAGAGGGAAGAACCATTAAAAAAGGGAGGAAGTAAAGGGTTTTTTAAACCCAAAAAAATAACGAAAGTACAATGTTCGATTGAGGGAAAGCCAAAAACCAAAATTCTATGCTAGGGGTTAAAAAACCTTATCAGCTTTTTTGATGAAAAAAAGAAACTTTTTGGAGGCGGGGGGGGGTTTGGGAAACCCAAAACCCCAGCCTAGTGTTTTAAAGTTTTTTAATTTCTTCAAAATTTGTTAGGTTTGTGATTATTTAACAAAAAAAATACGGTTTATGGATTGACCTAAGGTCAAAAAAGAGGGTTAATCGTTGCAGGGAAAGGGGCGGGGGGAAAACTGTAAGAGACGTAATAAATTTCCAATTAAAAGGGAGAGAACCCGATAAAACCGCTTAATGTACATTTTTTTAAATTTGATGGGGCAGCTGAATATTGAAAAAAAACAGTTTTAAAAGTTTACAAAAATTTAAATTTTTTAAAATTTTTTAAAAACCCAGGGTCCTTAAAGGTTTAAATCCAAATGTGCCTACAGCGCCCCCAAAAGAAAGAGAAGCAGGCAATTCTGCTGTTATAAAAACCCCTGAAGAAAAAACCTTAGTTTAACCAACATTACAAAAGGGGGCGAAAGTACTAGAGAAAGGGGACCTTTAAAAATTTTCAGAAACCCCAAAACAAAAGGTATTCTGTGTTTTTAATGCTGTTCATATTTTTAATACGGGAGCTTCGACTATAAGTGCTCTATCGCGGGAAAACGAGTGTTGGCTCTTAGCAAAAGGAAATAGGCGCCCCCGCGCTTTTTTTTGGAAGGTTTTGTCTTTAGTCTCGGCCTGTGTTCATTAGCCGGGGGGTGCTGCTAGAAAAAAATTTTAAAAACTAAACTCCAAAAGCAAAAGCTATGGTTCAACTAATAACAGCTAAATTTTAGTTGTTAAAAAACTGCAATAAAAAAAAGCCCCTTGTTGCCCAAAAACATAAAGGATAAAAATTTTAATCTTTTAAACAGGCCATTTGATGACTACAAAAGAAAAAAATTTTTGATTTTTCCCAAAGAAAGGGGGTGGGGGGGGCCCCCCAAAAAAAGTTTTTCTCAACCCCCAGACCCAGCAGAAAAAAAAAAGGAATGCTTAAAAAAGTAAACGAGACTTTAAAACTTTTGTTTTTTAAACAGCCCCAAAATTAACAACCCCAAAAAAGGGTGTTTTTTACTTTAGTTTTGAGCCCAAGCACAAAAATTCCGTTGTTTTTTGGTTTCTAAATTAATTTTTTTTTTTAAATTTTAAATTTTAAAAATATTTTGAGGTTTGAAAAGAGACTCAAACATTTTAAGATATTTGGAAGGAAACCCAAGACGAAATTTTTTTAAGCAATGCAAAAAAAAATTTATCAAGAGCACCCGAAAAGATTTTGTTTTTTGAAGGGTTTTGATCCAGGGGGCGTTTTCGGGAAAATGTTGGGTCATGCTATTTCTCAAGTTCGGGTTTAAAATTTCAAAAAGACCCCCCAGTTAAAGTAATGTTAGCTGTTTTAATTCCCACTATGTAAAAATAAAAGAAAAAAACCTAGGTTTTGGGTTTTCAATAAAAAGCGACTTTCTTTTTCCTCTAATGGGCTTAAAAACCCGGTTTGGGGAGACGAACTGCTTACCGTTTTGACGCTGCTGCTGAAGAAGCTAAAATTTGGGGGCTTGGGTTTGGGCCCGGGGGTGAAGTCTTAGGATCAGAAATTTAAAAAAAGTCTAAGTATGCCCGATTGTAGGCAAGGTTCACATTCCCCTTCCCCCGCATTAGTCGCAAAAAAAAGCAGTTTCTAAACATAAAGAATAAGACCCCAAAAAATGTTTTATGTGGGGGTGTTCTTGCAAAGGGTGCATTTTCGCCCGCCCAAAAAAGCCGAGAGAGTGTTTTTAAAAAATCGCCCCTTTCATCAAAGATCTTTAAATTTGTGGAATATCCCTTTCCCGTTAGTGTAGTCAAATTGTTTAGTTTGGAAAAAAAAACAAAACCCAAAAACTGTTAATTTTCCCAACTTTGGGGGTGGGAACCCGATTTGGTGCCAATTTTTAAATGCCAAGAACAGTTTCCAAAGATTGGCCCAGCCCGACCCAAAAATCATGTTGGGTTATACTAATGTTTTCACCAGCGGGGGTGCCACATTTTTTCATTTATACGAACAATGAGTTTAAAATTTTGCAGCATACTTCAAAAAATGGGGACAAACAAAAAATTCTGCAGAAAATGTTTAAAAAGGAAAGGGCCTTTTGTTCAAGCCGCCGAAAGGGGGAAAAATAAAAAAACATTTTTGGTTTTTTTTTTTTTTTGGCCCCGTTGACTGTAATACGAACTAATTACCCCCCAGAAGGGGAGTTAAAATTTGTTTTAAGGAAAAATGGAAACGGGTGCAAAATTCCCTTCCGTTTTTTTTTTCGCAGACTTCGAATTTCCCCTCATTGTTCCCTTTTTGAAGGGCCAGCGCCCCCCAAAAACTTCGAAAAAAAAAGTTTTTATTTAGTTTTTCAAACAGATTTGGGTTTATTTTGCCCCTTTATTGTTGTCAGGTTTGGATGGCGCTTTATTCATTTGCCCGAATTTTTACCCGGGGACCGATTTCGGTTGAAGATTTTTTTCAGGCAAAGCAGCAAGTGCGTAATTTATTGTTCTTTAAACTGAATTTTTTCTGAAATCAAAAATGACGCCTGAAGACCACAACAGTATGACTCGCCCCCACATTTTTGGATTTGCGGGGGTTTTGGTCTTATCAGCGCAGCGAATCCAAAAAATTTTAAAGGGCCATGAAACACATTAGCGGAAAAAATTTAGAGGGAGCAGCGCACAGTTTTTAAAGCAATCTTCAACTAAAGTTTGATCCTAAGGGCATGGGGAAACTGCCTGTATTTTTCATAACTTGCGGGTTTCGACTCTTTATTTTTATAATTTAAAGCTTTGGGCGTTTCCTTCAGGGTGTCCGGGCCCTTTCACGTCATCGGGAAAAATACTGGGGTTTCAAATTTTTTTAACCCTGTCTTTTTATGACTCTATTTCAACAATGATGGGATTATTAGAGTCACTACTATGTCCCTTTAAAATCCTGCCCTATAAAGGAAAAATTTTTTTTGGAAATTTAACTTTGTTAGAAAGGGGTTTTCCCCCTTTTTAAAACATGAACAGTTGGGGAAAAGGTTTTTTCGTGATTCCCCTTCCGCCCAAAGGCGCGGTTTTTTTCTAGTCTTAGAGGAAAAAGGGGAAACAGGGATTTGATTACCAGCTTTTCAAGGGTCGTGGCAAAAGTTTGAGTGTTTTAAAAAGATGGGGAATCATGATTTTTACTTGTGGTTTATGTATGTTTGTTGGCGGAAGTCTTTGAAAAATTTTGAAGAACCCGGTTTTAAACATTTTCAAATTTGGTTTCCCGCGGGATTTTTTTTCTGCGCCCCGGGGGTGAAATTGGGGTGCTTTTAAAGTTTACTGGAGTTCTTTATTATTTTTTTTTGGGTTTACCCACCCAATTTATTCAGATTTATGAAAAAAGGATTGCGTGGGGTTGATGGCGTTGCATCATTACGGTAAAGGGAAACAACAAAAAACTTGGGAAAAAGATATGATCCGGAAAAGGTTTTAAAATCTTTTGTATTTAGATTTCAAACCAAACTGTATGGTTGGGCAATGGGGCAAACACTTCCCATTACGTAACTTCAAGAGTCAAGGAAAGAAAAATATTAAAAAGGGATTAAGTGGTTTGGGAGTTTACGCCTGATCAAACAGCGTGGTTTCATTCTAGAAGTTGACTTAAAAATAAACCCCATGAACTCCATGCCTGCTTTAAAGACTATCCAATTTTGCAGCCCGAAAGTCTAATGGGTGGATCCAAAAGAGCCGCCCCAAACTTGTGCCTAATCTTGGGGGCAAAAAAAATTTTGTCTGTCCTTACAGACTTCTACAATTTTTTTTTAAGACATGGTTTGAAGGGTTGGGCAGCGTTTTTCGCATAATTGGGTTTTTATCAAGAAACCCGTTCTTTAAACCAAAACATCATGAAGAACATGGATCCCCAAAAACTAAAAACCCCAGATGCTTCGGGAAAAAGACTTTTTCAAGTGATGAAAAAACAGCTGTTTCGGGGAAAAACTATGGAAAATTCCCCACAAACGCAAAGTGTCCCGAATTTGGGCACCAAAAGAGAACGAAGCAAATTAAAACTGCTTCAAAAACCCAATTTTCAGGGCTTTTTGAAGATTTCATGATCAGCTTTTTGGCATAATGATGAAAAAAAAGAAAGTCAAAATTTGGGCAAAACCCTTTTTTTATTGGGTTTACTGTTTTGAATTTTCAAAAACTTTTGATGTTAGAGTTTCTTTTTTGACTACTTTTTAAACCCCCGTTTATCCCGAGGGCCAGAGTACTTTACACAGATACAGACGTTTTGTTATAGTTTTTCCTAATGAAAAACATCTAAAAAAGGGCATGGAAAACCCAAGTAGCTAAAGGGATGGGGGGTGGTTTTGATACACTGATTTCCCTTTAAAAATTTTGCCTTTGCATTCATCCGTTAATAGAAGGGTTTTTGGAAAATGAAAGGAAAGAATTAAAACTGGAAAAGGGGATCAAGGGGGTTGTTGGTTTTAAAGGGCAAAATTTTACAGTTAAATTTTGAGCCAGGAGAAAAATCATTAAGAAAACAAAGGGGGAAAATCTCGCAGCGTTGTGCAGTCAAAAAAAAACAATGACAATTACAAAGAAGCATTGTTTGGGAATTTAAAATTTTCATCATGGGCAAACCCTAAAAAATACGATCTAATCTCTTTAGATCAACACAACTGTTGTAACAAAGAAGTCCTTTTGGGTTTGAACAAAACAAAAACGAGTATTTTTTAATCCAGAGTTTTCCTATGCAATCGGGCACGGGAACCCTAAATTTTTAAATTTAAAACGGGAAATGGGTCTTTGGGGGGGATTATTGCAGTTCTTTCCCCTTTACAAAAAATCTTTGGGGGGCTGGTTGTTTTTTTGTGTCAGTTTCTCGTTTAAAAAATACCGGGGCGGATTATTTTTTTAAAAACTTTTTTTTTTATATGGATCAAAAACTCCAAACGGGGTCGGTTGGGCCCGATGGGAGTGTCCCATTTGCTTCTCCCGGCAAATAAAGGTTTCCTTTCTTTCAAAAACCCAAAAGGTAATAGTTTTTCTGGATGAAGAATCTCCCTTCCCAAAAGATTTATTGTTTTTTTTTTGATTGTTTTACTGGTTTTTTGGGCCAGTTAATTTAAATTCTTCTTTTTTTAAATTGCCCCCCGTAGAACTGAGGGGAGTCTTCTAAACCAAATTTTGTGTTTCGGGGAAATTTTCCCAAAAAGCTCTTGTATTGGGAGGAAAAAAAATCTTTCGGGAAAATGGTTTTTTAAAGTTTTCAAAATAAACCCGTGATCTGTGAAAATCCCGGGGAAAGCCTCTTTTAAAAAGGTAACTCTATGTTTTAACAATAATTTTATTCACTTGCCCTTTTAAATTTTTTTTTCCATTTTCAAAATTGAATCATGCGAGGGGAAGTTAGTGGGGCCTCGTTGGGTTTTCCGCTGTTTTGGCAAAAAGCAAAGCAAAAAAGCACTCTTTTGTGTTTTAAAGGTTCTGCATTTTGTATCTTGAAAGCCCCTGTTTAAAGGGCTGGAGTGCGTAAATTAAATCTTTTTTGTCTAATCCCATCAGGGGAAAATAGAAGATCCATTTGGGTGGGTGTGTTTTGGGGGGGGGTTTTATTCACAAAGTTGTGGTTTTTGTTTTGTCTAGGGGGAGGGGTTTAAAAAAATTTGCCAAATTTTCTTGTTTAGAAACCATTCCTTTGCTGTTTGTTCCAACTCCTGCCGCCCTTTGGGTTAGCTTTTTAATTGCTTTTGATGCCCTTCCAATTTTTCCTTTTTGGGGGAATAAAAAGATTTTGGGTTTATTTTTTATTTAAACCAAAAAAATTTAAGGGGGCAACAAAATACACAACGGGTTTATACCAACCCAAATAAACGCGATTTTTGCATCTTTTGTTTTTTTGATGGTTTATAAAAATCACTGAATTTTGGTGGGGGAATGTCTGGACTGGTTTTTCCTGTTACTAGTAATTTTTGGGTTTTTTTTGGGTTTATTAACATTTTTAAAAGTGTTTGCTGCATGCCCCTGTCTTTTCAGTGTGTCATTAATATAATTAACTGCTCAAGGGCTTTGCCTTTAAAAGGGGGTCTTGTTTCGCTTTCTATTTTCTCCATAGCTTTTTTATGGGCTTTTTTTCTCGCTGTCTTTTCCCCCGTTTTTCTAATGCGAAATTACTTCCCCTAAAGCAAGCGCATTCACCCCAGGGGCGCCATCTTTTGCGAGTGAAGCCATTTTTTTTAAAGTTTTTTTTTTTTATTTTTTTATTTTTCTGGAATTATTCCTTTTCTTAACTAGAAAATCTTTGTAGGGAAAAGAAGCTGCAACAATAGCAAATTTAGCTTTGCGAATCCTCAAAGTCTAGGGTTTCCAAAATCTTGTGGTTTAAATTTTAAAAAGGCTTTTTTCCCAAACATTTTAGTTTCTACCCCTTAGACCTCCAAAAACAGCTAATTTGGGAACAAGGGGTTTGCAAAAATTTTTTTGGTGCTCATTTTAAAAAAAAAAAATAAATTTTTATTTTAAAATTAAAAAAAAAATGAAAAAGCGTTTATCTTTCTACAGTACAAGGCAGCCCCAAAACCCTTCCCCGAAAATTATGAATGACCCAAATTGGGTGATCAGTATTATGCCCCAAAAAAGGGAAACGGTTTTTTTTTGGCAGCATGGGGAAAAAAAAAAACAGTTCCTCGGAACTGAATTCAGCATAGGGGTTCCAAAAAGGTGTGCCCAAAAGAAAATTTTAAAAATTCATTAAAAGGTTTGAAGCGCAGCTGGGGTCTAGAATGGAAAAAAATGTGGGGCAAACGGTTTTTTTAGTTTTTTACCCCTAAACCCCCGTTTCCCCCCCCAGATTTGTCCCAAATTTATTCTGGGGAAAAAAAACTTACGTATGATTTAAAGCAAAAAATCCCCGTTTTTAAAAAAAGTCATTAGAGTCTCTAGGCTGTGATCTATATTACGATTTTTTAACATGTTTTTTCGCCATTAATCAGGGGGTTAATAACTTTTAAACATATAAATTTTATTTCCCTTTAAAAAAGAACGATCTGGAAAAACATCAGAACCAGAAAAAATGAATCAGGTGGAGAAAAATAACCCAAACTAGAAAATCACCAGGAAAAAGTGAAACAGGCCCGGAAAACCTTTAAAAAACCTTGGGGCCGGGTTTTTAAACAGGAAGGAAAAAATTAGAAAAGGGGGAACAGACAAAAAAAAAATTTAAAGTTTTCAGAATATGACTCATTTATGAAAACATAAAACCGCCCCAACCCCCAGAACAAAAAGGGGTTTATTCCCAAAGCCCCGCTATTAAAACTCCTTTTGATTCAAAGGGCCCCCAAAATCTTCATGGGAATTAAAATTTTTAACCCTTTTTAAAAAAATAAATTAAAAAAAAAAAAAAAAAAACCCGCCTTTTTGGCCGCCCCTTGCCCTCTGCTCATTTTTTTATTTATAAAAAAAAAATTTAAGAAAAAAAAATTTTTTTTTTAAAATGAAACCCTTTTAAAATTACAGAAAAAAAAGCAGGAAAAGCCTTTTAAAAAAAAATTTTATTTTGAATCCAATTTTAAAGAAAAAAATTTTTAAAGAACCCCCAAAAATTTTAAAAATTTTTTTTATTTTTAAAATTTTGAACATTTTTTATTTTAAAAAAATTAGTTTTTTTTTAAAAAAAATGGGGTCTTAAAAAAAAGGCTTTTTTCCCTAGGGGGGAATTGTTAAAACTTGGGGTTTTCTTGGGTAAAACCCTTTTAAGATTTGGGGTTTAAAAAAAAAGTAAAAAACTTTAAATGACGGGTTTTTTGGGGCTTTTGGGTGACTTTTAAAAATTTTCTTTGATAAAAAAATTTCTTTAAAATTTTTTTGAAATTAAATTAAGGGTATTTAAATAAAGGGGAATTGGATGCCCTTAGGGGGGAATGACTTAGGATGATTAATTGGTTTTTGGGGGGGGGAACTTTGGGGCGATGGGTTGGGGGTAACCCCTTAAAAATGGCCTTAAAATTTAAAGGGTAAAATGCCCCCTTTGGGGGAAATTGTTAAAGGCCTTAAGGATGAAAGTAAAAATTGGGGAATTTTTAACAAGGGGATTTTGAAGCCCCCTTTGGGGTAAATTTAAATGGCTTAGGATAACTTTTTAAAAGCAAGGGATTTTTCCTTGTGTGAAATATAAATGGGGCAGCTTTAGGTTATTTTTAAATGTAACCCAAAAGGGGTTTTGGGGGGGGGAGTTCTCTTTCCCCTTTGGGGTTGGGGGAAAAGGGGGTTTTTTTGGGGTGCAAGGATTTCACCCCCAAGGGGTTTCCCCACAATTAAAACATTACACTTTTCCCTTTTTCCCTGTTTTCCCCCCCCTTTTTTAAAAGGGGGTTACCGGGATGGAAAGGGGTTTTTTTAAAAAAATTTTTTCGAGCCCTTTTTGGGGGACTTAAAAGGCCGTTTTCACCGCAATTAACTTTTTTTTGAAAATTTTACCCCAATACCCCCCCCTTTCTATTAAATGGCTAAAGAAGAAACGGTTATTTTTGAGAAATTTCAACTAATTTTCTGCAGTCCTTTGCCAAAAAAAGGCTTCCAAACAAACGGATTTATGGCCCCTTTTAAAAGGTAATTAAATTTTGGGGTAAAAAAAAGTTTTTAAACTTTCCTTTTTTTGCCAAAAAAGGGATAAAATTTATCCCCCCTTTTTTTTAACCGGGTTGGGGGAAAAAAAGGGGGAAAATTTGGGGTTTTTTTTTAAAAAAATACTGGCCTTTGGAAGTTTTTTTTTTGGCCGGTTTAAAAAGAGACCCCTGTGTAAAATGGAAATTTTTTTGTAAAAATAAGTTACCCCCAAAAACCAACCCCCCTTTCTTTAAAGGATTATTTGAAATTTTTTTTTCTTAAATTTTTTGGAAAAAACCCCAATTTTGGGTGGAGTTCTTTTAATTTTTTTTCGTTTTTTTAACCCCAAAAAACCAAAATGCCTTTGGTTTAAAGGGAAAAAAAAAATTTTTTTTTTGGCAATTTAATAAAAAGTTTTTTGAAAGCCCCCTTCAAAATTTTCCCTTTTCAAGAGTCCTCTAAATTAGGCCTTCTAAAAAAGGCCGGGCCTTTTCCTAGTTGGGTTTTGGATCTTGAAAATTGTTTGGGCCCCCTTTGAAAATGAGAATAATCGGCAAGTTTGGAAACCTTTTCCCAAATTTAAAATTAAAAAAGAAACCCACCCTTTTTTTAAAAAGGGTTTTTTCGCAAAAATTTGGAAAAACAAAGGGGCCACCCCAAAATCCCCTTTTCAGGGGTTTTGGAAATTTTTTTTTAAAATTTTTTTGTGGGCCCAAAAGGGTTTTACCCAAAGGTGTGTGTGTTTTGGTTTGGGTTTTTTTTTTTTTTTTTGGTTTTTGTTTTGGCGTTCGGTAAAAAACCCCGCGGTTTTTTTTTTTTGTTTTTTTTTGTTGTGTTTGTTGTTTTATAAAAAGGGGGGTTTTTTCCCCCCCGTTAAACAAGAGTCCGGGAAAAAGAAGAGGAAAAAAGGGGGGGAAGCGAAAAGTTGACGTGGGTGGGGTGTTTGTTTGTGGGTTTTTGCTGTGTTTTTTGGCGGCCCCCCGGGCGCTTTTTTCCTAAGGGCAAAAAATTTAACCGCAACAGGGTTTTTTAATTTTTGGGTTCGGAACCTTGGAAACCCCCCGGGGAAAAAGGGGGCCCCTTTAGCCCGCGTGTTTGTTCCTTTGGGGTGTGTTGTGGAAATTTTTATGGAAAAATTTGTTTGTTTTCCGGATATTTGCCGGTTTTTTGTTTGTGGGTTGTGTTTTTTGGTTTTGTGAGGGGAATTTTGGGGTTTTTGGGTTTGGTGTGGGTTTCGTGGCCGGTTGGGAAAAATTGTTTTGTTGGTTGTGTGGTTGGGGTTGTGTGTTTTGTGTGTTTGGTGTGTCGGGATGGTGTTGGTGTGTGTTTGCTGTGGTATGGGAAAAAGGGCCCCTGAAAAGGAAAATAAAAAAAAAGGAAAAAAGAAGAAAAAAGGAAGAATGTGTGGGGGGTTGGGGTGGGTGTTGTGTGTGCCCCTGTTTTTTTGTTCCTCTCGCCTCCTTTTTTTCCTGGGTTTTTTCAAGGGATCTTAACCCTTAAAAGGGCTTACTTTGGGTAATGGTTGCCGAGTGACCCCCCTTTTTATTTTGGGAAAAAGCGTCCGAAACCCCGCTTTTTTTCCCCCGTTCCTTGGGGGGTTTTTTCCGTCCCGGGAAAAACTTTTTCAAAAAAAACCCTTTAGAAATTAGTTTTAAAAACGGATTCCCCCCCAACATAATGTTTTGTTTTGGGGTTTCCCTTTAAATTTTTTTTACCTTTTAGAGAACGGTCGGGGGGTTTTAGGGGGGAATTTTAAAAATGGTTAGTTTTTAAAGGGGGGAAAAAAAATGTTTTTTGCAAAAAGGAATTTTTGACAGGGTTTTAATTTTGGTTGTTATTTTTTCGTCGTTTTCCGCCGTCCAAATTTTATTTGTGTGTTTTGCCCGGGGTACGCGGTTTCAATTGGGAACCCCTTTTACAAAATAAAAACACACGTTTCTCACCACATTTTCCGAAAGTGAAATTAAAGGAAGAATGGGGGGATAAAGGGTCAAAATCGCCAGCGGCGAAATTTTGGGCCAAGTGAAAAAGGGCAGACTTCCCGTAAAGGGGGGGGGCCACGAGACCCCACGGGCCACGCAGTATAATTATTTTTTATAAAAATTTTATAAAATGTAGGGGATGTTAGGGGATGTTTTGTAGCCGGTTTGTGACATCGCACGGCACAGGACATTTTTTTGATGAAAAGAAATGGAACTGAAATGATTTTTGGGGAAGGAAATTCACCTGCGGGTTTTTGGCCCCCTGAATTGGGAAAAAGCCCCTTTTCAAACCTTAAAAGTTCCACGACTTTTATAATGGAGTTTGTGGGCTTCCCAATTTGTTTTGTTTTGGTTGGGGAAAAGTTTGGTTGTTTTCCTGGGAAAACGGAAAATTTTGGGGTTTTTGCATTTTTTTTCCCTCCTTAAAGGGGGAAAAAAACTTTTTTTACGAAATTCAAAGGACAAATTTTTTAAAAAACAGAAGTCATTAAGGAAATTGGGTTTCAAACTACGATTTTTTTTCGCTTTTGTCAAAAAAGGGAACCGTATAATTTCGTGGGAAAAAAGGGGAGCCAAAAGGGGAAACCTTTTCCTTTTTTCCGGGGGGCCCAAAAAGGGTTTGGCTAAAAGGCCCTTTTCCCGGTGGAATTGGTTTGAAAATTGGGGTTAATGAAAGGGGGTTGGGGTTTTGGGAAGGTTAGGGTTTTTCGATAATGTCAAAAAAAAGGCGAAACTGGTTTAATTTTTTGTTTTTTTAAAAGCCCCAAAACGAAAGTTTTAAAATTTAAAGGCCGGCACGAACCCCGGGAAAAAAAGGAAAAAACGGGGAGACGAACATGGTGTGAGGGGTAATTGGGGGGATTAGGGTTTTTGTGATTGGTGAAAAAATGATTGGAAAATTTTTTTTGAAAATGATCCCCAAAGAAAATTCTTGGGCCCCTTCGAAAAAAAGACAAGGAAGACGGGAAAGATGTTTTTTTGTGTTTTTATTTTTTTTTTTAAAAATGTAGATTAGATGATTTGGGGGGGGGGGGGGGGGGGACCTGCGTTTTTTTTTATTTGGAAAAAAAGGGGTTTTTGGGAAAAAACTTTTTAAAAGCTTTTTTGGGGGGACCGGGTGAATTACCCTGGTCAATGTTTTTTCCTTGGTGTTTGTTGGCCCCGTTTTCGGTTGGGGGGGGTTGTGTGGGGGTGGGGTCCTTTGGAAAAATTCCCTTTTTTTGCAAAATTTTTTTTCCCCCCCCCCTCAGGGAGGGGAAACGACGGCCCCAAAAGTGGTTTAAAAATTTTTGACCTTTTTTTTAAAAACCCCCCTTACTATAAAATAAGGGGGTTTTTAACCTAAAAAGGGGAAAGCGAACCCCCTTTAAGGGGGTTTATAAAACTGGAGGGAAGTGGGTTTTTTGAGAAAGATTTTGGCCCGGAAAATTTTTTTCCCTGTTCTTTCAAATTTTGGTTGGCCCCAAAAGGTTTTTGAGGAAATCTTTCTTATTAAGGGGAAGAAGTTTTGGGGGGTTTTTTTTTCCTAAAGGGGGGTTTCCGGGTTTTTTTGGGGGAAAGCCAAAATTTTTCAAAATAAGGGGGGGCCTGTTATTTGAAAAAAATTGGGTTTGGGAAATTGTTTGGGGAAAATCCCCCAAAACGGGGAAAAATTTTTGGGGGTTTGTTTTTTCCTTTTTCCCAATTTTTAACAAAAGGTTTTTTTAAATTTTTCCCCCCCCCCCCCCCCCCCCCCCCCCCCCCCCCCCCCCCCCCCCCCCCCCCCCCCCCCCCCCCCCCCCCCCTTTTTTTTTTTTTTTTTTTTTTTTTTTTTTTTTTTTTTTTTTTTTTTTTTTTTTTTTTTTTTTTTTTTTTTTTTTTTTTTTTTTTTTTTTTTTTTTTTTTTTTTTTTTTTTTTTTTTTTTTTTTCTTTTAAATTTTTTTTTCTTTTTTGGAAAAAACCTTTTTTCAACCCAAATTTTTCCTTAAAAAAAAAAATTTTTTTTTTTGGAAAACTTTTTTAGTTGGTTTCAAAATTATGCTCCAGATAGATTTGGGGGGGGGGGGGGGGGGGGGACCTGCGTATTTTTCCTGTATTATGATGCTAAAAAAAAGGAATTATTTAAGAAAGAACTTGTTTCAAATTGAATTTCTTTGTGTGCAAAAACGGTACATTATGATGAAATACTTTCTGAGTCAATCACGTATTTTTCCTCTGACGTGCATAACAAACAAATCACTGTTGAGCCCTGTTGAACGGCTTACAGCGGCAGGGGAGCGTCAGTGTGGGGGTGGGGACGTTGCGACAGGTGTCACTGTCCCTACTGCAAGACTTGCTGCTGAACCTGTACAACGTCAACGTCAAGAGAGCCGACCACGCCCCCCAGCGGCCCAATGTCGCCGTCAGGAAAGACTCCGACCTCACCGTGACTCCCGCTGGAGCTGATGAGGTAGGTGACTGCACACCAAAAGGAATGCGCCCAGGCCTTGCTTAAGGAGTCGAGTATTTATAGACTGGAGCAAGTGGATTGTTTTGAGAATTTTGATTGTGTCTGAAAGTTGATTCTTCTCATTTTCTTTCATTTGGCCATCAAGGTACAAGCCAGGTGGTTCCAAGCAGACGTCTATATTAAGGGATGAGAGTATTTGGGGGTTTTCAGCCGGCGTAAAGGTAGGGTCACGGGTGAGTGGAAAGCCTAAAATGTGATGTCAACTAAGGGGAAGGTCATGTTATTTGAAGATTGTTTGTGATGTCGTCGGTGAAGATCCCACAAAACAAGGGAAATAATTTGTGGGGAATTGTTCTTTTCATCAATTATCATTTTAACAACATTAATGCTGGCTAAATTTATGGAAGACCTCACAAGGCTTACATGGATCATATAGTGTTTCAGTGCAAAATCCTAATTACGGCGTGTGGCCAGTGGATGCAGGCAACATGGCCGCCGGCATTTACGCCGAAGGCGTGAACCTTATGGCAATTCAAAGTCAAAGGTCGAGGTCAGAACATAACATACTGGAGAAAGCGTACAAACATAATCACCATGGATTTTGCAACCAGTTTTCATCAAGCCATTACAATGAATAGTTATGCACAGTATATCAACCTATTTGAGGTTA
>CM031598.1:89520298-89525298 GCA_018398815.1 Conus ventricosus
ATGCTTCTGTAACAACATTTTGTACGCCTGTTTACATAACCTTGTGTAAGGTAGTTTTAACAGTTTCAACCAATATTTAATACATTTTATATAGGTGTGTATATATAAAGGATACCTTCCAGTTTCCGCATAAACCATTTTATTAGAAGAATGTAAGGGAACACTTAGGAAACGCTTGATTGCAAATGTATGGACACTTTCTATTTCGTTGTTGACCGGCACCCCCCACACCTCTGCTGCATATGTTAATATGGGTGTTATCTGAGTGTCGAAAAGTTTCCAGGAAATCGATGGCTCAACTGAATCTAATTTTCTCAATGTTCTAAAAATTTCGATCACTCCTCTCTTTCCTTTTCTACACATTTCTGTCAAACCTGCATTAAGACTGGGCTTGGTTGTGAATATCAGACCGAGGTATTTATAACTGTCACTTTTACTTCTGTGTTACCGTACCACCATTTTTCGTGTCTAGAAAGATGACCCCCCATTCTAAAAATCATAATATTGGTTTTTTCCAGATTAACAGTTAATTGTAATCGATCTGCTTCTCCTTTTAATGCTGTCAACTGGTTTTGTAAACCAATTATCGTATCAGAAAGCAAAACAACATCATCTGCAAACATCAGGAAAATTTCAACAGCATCTGGTATCATTTGAATACCGTGTCTGCCTCGTTGTTGATCTCTATCGCTAATTCGTTGATGAAAAACGAGAAAAGCTGAGGGCTTAGTAAACATCCCTGCTTTACACCACGCGGACAGTCAAAGTAATCTGATAATTTACCCTTTTCACATACGCAAGCCACTACAGAATCGTACACTCCTCTAAGTGCCTTATACATTTTCCCGTTAATGCCATTATTTCTCAAAATATTCCAAAGAATGTTCCTGTTCACCGAATCGAAGGCTTTTCTAAAGTCAACAAAGGCTACATATAATTTAGCATTTCGGAGTAGATACTTCTGGACAAGTGCGTATAAAGTAAAGATGTGATCTATTGTGCTATAGTCTTTCCTAAAACCTGCTTGTTCTTCTATTATTGTTTCTTCGGTTTCTGCCCATTTAGTCAGTCTTTTGTTTAAAATATTTGTGTATATTTTACTTATGACGTTTGTTAACAGCCACCCCTCTATAGTTGAGAGAGAGAGAGAGTCAGAGACAGAGAGAGAGAGACACTGGCACCACACAGACACAGACACACACAGACACACACAGACACACACACACACACACACACACACACACACACACACACACACACACACACACACACACTGTCCAGGACGGGGGAAATCGTGATGGTATTGCTTAAGTGCACTAAGTTGATGTATTATTAGTCAGGCTTAACACACCAAGGTTATCTTTGCACTCATACACGCATATGCACACTCATGCACCCACCAAACATTCACCTCTCTCTGGGAATGGGATGTCACGCATTCGTTTCTTTCCTAACACGACTGAGAACAAGAAATACAATTTCTATGCTACTTATAATTAATCATGAACAATCAATCACACACAATGAATAAATCAACACATTAAAAGATCAATACTTCCTAATCCCGGGTTATAATGAAATGACTTCTTACCTGGCCAGGTTTTCACACACACAACCACGCTTTCACACCACACCACAGTTCTGAAAAGTCTCTTCCGTCTTCTTCCGCACTGCTTGATGGTGATGCCCTTGGTTGACTGGCTCCAGGCTTCAGGACTGGGTCTTCGTGGTCGTCTCTGGATCTCGACGTCGAACTCTTCTTCTTCTTCGTCTTCTTCACCCACCTCTGGGTTCAAATTCAGTTTGTCTGTCTTCACCCACCTCTGGGCTTCAAACTTAGTTTCCTTCTCTTCCAGCTTGTCTTTAACTCTAAGACCTTGCTTTTCTCTTCTATCTCCAGACCACGTCTCTCTCGACCCTTTCTCTGTCCTGCTCACTCCTCTCCTCTCTCTCTCTCTCTCTGTGCCTTCTCTCTCTCTCTCTCTGGTGTTCTTCTCCTGACACGTTGTTCTCCCTCAGTTTATATAGGAGGGAAACAAAGGATTCCCCTTCGGGCCATGCCTTTGTCCACGCTGCTTCTAAAACCCCCTAGTTCACAAGTACCCTGAATTCTCCACTCGCTACATTCCACACACATCAGCATTTACACACACCCCTACCTAATTGATTAGCAAACACACACTTAGCCCAGATGGACATCGAAAATTCCGCCGACTTCGGTGGTCAGTTAACACAGTAATTATCTTAAGGAGGGTTACTACAACCTCCACACACATTCAGCCAGCCTGACAATAGAACCAACACAGTGACCCACGGCAATACCATCTGAACAAATCCAAGGCCCCCTGCTCTTCACTGACTGTTTACACAAGAACCTCAGCTGACCGAGCATTTAGCGCTCACTTGGGGGCCCCGAGGTCGTAGTGGTTAAAACCCCTTCCCCCTTTCGCCACCAGGCAGGTCCAAAACTCTCTCCTAGGTGTTGTTTGTCATCTGACCACTTCGGCCGTGTGCGGTGGGTAAGGTACCCTGGTTATTGGTCAATTACCTATTTGTATACCACGTACAATGTCCCTTTGTCTCCAGAGCGTCTAATGCCTTTTGTGAGGTTTCACGCTCCTTGACAAATTCCCCCCACTCGAAGACAATGCCCTGCATTGGCTAAAACTTAACATTCAAGGAGATGAAACTCATAATTTTTCCCATTTAAACCAGTGCTAATATCGGCCTCTCATAAGCCTACTTACACCAGAGAACGCACGCAAGATTTGTCTTGTAACAAAAATTATAGAAAAAATCAATACATACACACTATCAAAGCAATTATCAACATAGATCTGAAATCTCCACCAGCTAAAAGTCGTGCGGCCATAAAACCATTATGTTTTACGGAAATTCTCTCCCCTTCTCTTCATACACGTGGCCTGCAACCAGCCACGTCACGCATACGCTACACTGCACAAGACCACGCACCACACCCGACTTTTCGCCCGACCATTTTATTTTTGCCTACGGTTCCCGTCACTCTTTCTTCACTCTCTACCCACGTTGTCGTACGGCGCGACATGTGTTGCAATGTGAACAGAAACGCCTGATATCACCAAGGATACGGGCCAGTAGTACTCTCGCGTCACTGCCTTTTGTGAGGCCTTCCTACCGAGATGGCCCGAGGCTGACATCACATGATTGTCGAACATCACCGCCTTTCTGCGTTGCCTCGGCACAAACGATCTGTCTTTTTGTCTTCCCCGAACTCAAGTGAGTGAAAGTTCGGTACAATACCCCATCCTTTTTCTCAAACCGATGGTGCCCTCCTTCACACCTTTCTTCTGTCCTGTGTGAGCGAGCCTAAACAACTTTCTAAGCGAGTAATCGCCCTTTTGTTCTGCTTGTAAGTGAGTGGGGTTTGTCTCACCGGACACGCTCCATTGCGTTCTGAAGTGTGTGACCGCTCGGGGCCTTTCTCTCCCGTGATTTCCTTTCTCTGACTCAACACAGAAATCACGGTCTGGGTCTCCGTACCCACGTGCTCTTGGGATGTTTCCAATCACCAGATCATACGGCGGCTTTGGAACAGCCAACGCCTGTACAACTCCAGAATAGAATGGTGTAGCAATAAACACCTGGGCCGTTTTGAATTCTGCTACTGTTCCATCTATTTGTCTAAAACCTCTGTGTTTTACCTGTAAATTTGTCCCTTCTCAACCAGGGATTCCTTCACCATGACACCAGTGCACCCAGAGTCTCTAATGACATTAACCACATTGTCGCCCACTCTGCCCTTTGTGCACATTCATGTTATCGCCTGAATCTGTGAACACACAGCACAATCCAGACAAAATAACACTGTCATCTTTTCCATCTCTTTCTACCTGTCTCTCACTTGGCCTGATCCTCATTGCTGCTGCCTTCTGTGACTTAAATATACAATCCCTAGCCAAGTGCCCTGTCTTATTGCACAGAAAACAGGTACGCTCATTCCTAGCCACGTGGCTATTGGTTTTCACCCTTGTTTGCTCACGTGACGCTGGGGGCCTACGGGTGTGTACTGCTGACTCATTGCGTGAGTCATGTGCGGGCCCCGCTATCCTCTGAATATGCTTCCAGGCTTTCCTCTTGTTCAGGCAAATCACGCCTCGCTTCCCGATAAGTCTCTGCTGTCTCAAGTACCTCAGCTATTGTGGTTGCACCTCTTTCCTTGATGTGGATGGTAAGGCCTGTCCCACAACCATCAAGTATCTGTTCCTTCATCACCAGTGTCTTGGGCCTTCAAAATCACTGTCTACTCCACTAAGTTCTACCCACTTGTTAAAGTAATGATCCAGTCTAACTCCGAACTGTGTGTATGTCTCACCCTGTTCGATTCTCGCCTCGTGAAACTTACGCCTAAAACCTTCTTCAGTCAAATCATATGCCTTTAGCACCGCTTGTTTCACCTTGTCAAAATCTCTCTGATCACCTTTGGGTAAGGTGGAAACAGTGTGTAGCGCACGACCTGTCAACAAGGCAGACGGGTTTTATTGCCCAGTCATCTTCGGGCCAGCCCTCGTGCTCGCAACCGTTTTCAAACCGACTGATATAGGCGTCGATTGAATCAGTTTCTTCTCTGAACAGTGGGAGTTTAAGTTAGGTGCGCAACTTTGTCTGCGGCCCTACTGACTCAGAACTGGTGTCTATTTCACTGCGATTTTCAGACTTTATTCTTTCCAATCAATTTGTTTGGCTAAAATCTCCGATTCTGCTTCTGCTCTCGCCCTCTCTGCATCTGCTTTAGCTCTGGCAGCTGCACTCTCTGCATCTGCTTTGCTCTGGCAGCTGCACTCTCTGCATCTGCTTTTGCTCTGGCAGCTGCACTCTCTGCATCTGCTCTAGCCTTTGATGCAGCAGTTTCTGCCTCTAGATTTCTTTTGACAGCCTCAAGCTGCTCCTTTTCAAACTTCCTTCTTTCAGCCCTTTCATCTCTCTCAGTCTTCTGCTGAGTTTCAATGAATCTAACGCAG
>CM031598.1:89530298-89544957 GCA_018398815.1 Conus ventricosus
GCAGAGAGGCGCCACCTCCGGCCCCGTCCGCTCTTGGGACCTCGGGCCCTTTCCCCCTTTTTCGACTACACGTGGAGGGGGCAGCGGAGGAGTGGGGGAAGGAGGGGGGAGGGGTCTCCGCTGGTAGAAGAAGAAAGGTTGACAAACCCCCCACATCGCCCGCAGGGTCTCGACATACCCCGGTGGGGGTTTGATCAGGTGAGTCTCGACTCCCCTGGGGGGGCCCGGGGGGGGATTTATCAGGCGAGCTTCAAACACCCTGGTGGGAGGGAGGTTGATCAGGTCATCGTCGACATCGTTTGGGGGGTTTGATCAGGGGATCATTTGGGCAGCCTGGGTTTTGGGGGGGGGGGACGGTTTGTTAGGTGGTGGGGGGGTGGTCTCGACATCACCCTGGGGGTGGGGGGGGGGGGGAGTCATCGACCACCCTGGGGGGGGGGATTTGGGCAGGGGTCACGACATCACCCGGGGGGTGGGGGTTGGGGGGGGGGGGTTATCGAAATCACCCCGGTGGGGGGGGATTTGGCAGGTGAGTCACGACATCACCTGGGGTGGGGGGGGATTTGTCAGGGGAGTCTTGACATGGGAGAAGGGGGGGGGGGGGTGCGAATTTTATCAAGGGATCATCCTCACCCCGGTTGGGGGGAGGGGTTTTCGGGTTGCTCAAAATCCCCCTGTGGGGGGATTTGATCAGGTGGTCACCCAAAATCCCCCCGGTGGGAGGGAGGGGGATCAGGTTAGCTCACATCACCCTGGTGGGGGGGGGAAATTTTATCAGGTTTCTTCCATCACCCCGGGGGGAGGGAACTTTATCAGGTTTGATCAACATCACCCCGGTGGGGGGGGGGGGGATTTTATCGGTTAGTCTCAACATCACCCCGGGGGGTGGGGGGATTGTCGGAGTCTTTAACATCACCCTGGTGGGAGGGGGGTTTATCAGGTTTGTCACAACATCACCCTGGGGGGCGTTTTTATCAGGGGATCATCCACATCACCCTTTTTCTGGGGGAATCCTTTACTCCCCTAAGGGTGATTTAAGGGGGGGGGGGGGGGATTTTGATTGGTGAGTCACCAAAATCAATTTTGGGGGGGAGGGGGGGGGGGCGCAGGGGTTGGGGGGTTTGGTTTTATGATTCTGATATCACCCTGTTGGGGGGATTTTATCAGGTGAGGGGATTTGACCAAACAATCAAAGGGTCACATCTTTTATGGGTAGTGTACAGTAGTTTTGGTGTGTGTGTGTGTGTGTGTTGTTGTTTTGGTTGTGGTTGCGTGCGTGTCGTGTGTGCGTGCGGTGTTGTGCGGGGCTGCGTGCGGGGGGGGGTGTGTTGGGGTTGTGTGTGTGGGGGGGCAAGTACTTTTAAATTTTTTGCTTATAGTTTCTGAGACCTCCTGTCTTTTTGTTTTCGCCTGCATCATTGTCCTCAGCACATTTCACCTGGGCGGGCCCACCACTCCATCACTTTCAAATCAACCAAACGCGTTTCTTTTCTCTCTTTTTTTCAAACAAATTTAAAGGAAAAAAATTTTCCGCCGAACGAAGACAAATTACAAGACCACATCTTCTTGCTCCAAATTTGGGGAAAATAAGTGATTGTGCATTCTTGTTTTCATTGTCTTGAATGTTGTTTGCTTGTCCGATGAGACAAGGATGAAACGGTGTCATTTGCTGGAGGTGTTGTTCGGTTTGGGCCACATCCCCTTGGGGGGCACTGTGTTTTCCGGCGGACCTTGGCTGGCACTGTTCCTTTCGTCAGGCGAACAGTTGGGCGGGATGATGGTTGTCTTGTCAGTGGGAGGAACTGATCAGGTTAGTTGGCAGGTCTCTTTCGTCAGGCGGAGGGGCATTGGTCTGGACTGTGTCTCTTGTCAGGCGAAGGGCATTGGTTCACTGTGTCTTCTTCGTCATGGCGGAAAGTCATTGGTCTGGCATCGTCTCTTCCGTCAGGCGGAAGCATGGTCTGGCACTGTGTCTCTTTGTCAGGGGAACAGTCATTGTCTGGCACTGTGTCCTTCGTCAGGCGGAACAGTCATTGAGTCTGGCACTGTCTTTCGTGGGGACAGTCATTGGTCTGGCACTGTGTCTCTTCGTCAGGCGGACAGTCTTGGTGGCACTGTGTCTCTTCGTATGGAACATCATTGGTTCATGTGTTTTTGTCAGGCGAACAGTCATGGTCGGCATTTTCTATCGTGCGGAACAGATTGGTGCTGGTGTGTCTCTGTTCGTCGGCGGAAGAGTCCTGCGTTCGGCACGTGCCTTTCGTCAGGCTGCAGTCTGGTGGACTGTGTCTCTTTCGTGGGGACCCGTCTGCTGGCATGTGTTTTGTTCTGTGCGGAACAGTCATGGTCTGGACTGTGTTTTCGTGGGGACATGTCATTGGTCTGGTGTGTCTCTTCGTCGGCGGAAATATGGAAGGTCATATTCTGTTCCCCGGCTGACGTTGTATTTATCTTTCTTTTCATCCGCTTGCAGTCTTTCTCTGAACTATCTTTTTTTTTTTAACCGTCACTGTTTCGTCCCTTCTCACGCCGGCCCCCGGGCCTTTCACGCGTCCCATCAGAGCCGTCACGCATCCTCCGGCGCCTGACTTCCCGCGATCGCTGAGCCATTGCACCACCCTTCTCCCTGGCGACCTACTTGCAGGGCGGCGTCTGCCAGGACATCAAGCCCGCTGTTGTCCGGTGGAGGGAGGGGTGGGGGCGTGGGCATGCGCACCACGAAGACGGCGGAACGGCGCGAGCGGCAGGGCCCACTGGTAGTCCACCCACAGGTCTGGACGTCCGTGCGAGGCCGCCACAGCCCGGGCGGGCCCCTTTCTCTTCGCCTGGACACCATGTTCTTCGCAGTGTCCTGGCCAGCGCCAGAACCCTCAGGCCCGCAGCTCTTCGCAAGCGACAGACATCCGTCATCGCCTCATCCTGTCCAAGTTCGAGACGTCATGCAGATGGCCCGGGGGGGACACCCGGTGATGTGCTTTGGTGGTCTTGCCGAGCCCCGCGTGAAAGGACGTGGCGGAGTCCGTACGGTTGGCTCATGTACGAGCTCACGGCCCTCAGCACCCCGGCAACCGGAGCACGTGCGCGCCCGTGGAGGGTACGCGGGACGGGCGCACCTACCGCAAGAAGCCGGCTGCGCGAGCTCCAGGGCCGTACTCAGGATCCACCTTCCAGGTGGCAGGTGGACAGAGGCTGAGGGGGGTGGCACCTGCTCACCACGAACAGACAGACTGTATGTCAGCTGCTTTGCTACCTGGTGAACTGAACGAGGCCGTTCCTGAAACCCCAATCGGGGAGGAGCCCTTTTCATGGTTTTAAAACCCCTGGACTGACGAGACGCCTATATTATTGTTTAATAAACCCTGATGACGTAAAGAGAGGCCGTATGACTCATTTTAAACCTGATTTCGAAGAGAGGTTTAAAAAAAAACATGATTGACGCGGAGATGGCCCTATTACATTGTTTTAATGGACCCTGATTAACATATAAAGGGGCCGTGATTATCATGTTTTAATGAACCCTGATTGACGTGAAAAAGGGGCGCATTATCATTATTTTAATAAAGACTGACTGACGTGAAGAGAGGCTTGATATCACTGTTTTGATAAACCCTGAACAATTTAAAAAGAGGCCAGTATTATCACTGTTTGAATGAATCCTGACTGACGTGAAGAGAGGCCGTATGGTGCTGTTTTAATTAACCCCTGATTAACATAAAAAAGGAAGCCGAGATGTCAATGTTTGAATGAATCCTGACTGATGTGAAGACAGGCCATATTGTTGCTGTTTAATGAACTCTGATTAATACAAAAAGAGGGCCCCGTGACGTCACGGTTTGAATGAATCCTGACTGATGTTGAAACAGGCCGTATTATCACTGTTTTAATTAACCCTAAATAAACCAAAAAAAAGGGGTTTTGTAAGTCGTGACTCTACTCTTTCAATGAACCTGATCAAAGCCCAAAAGATCCCGGACACTACTCTTTCAAGGAACTCTGATTAAGGTTAAAAATATTGCGTGACACTACTCTTTCAATGAACCCTGATTAACGTAAAGAGAGGCATATACCACTGACTTTATGAACCCCGAGTAAAAGTACAAAGAGCACGTTTTCATGGCAACACTGTCTGCATTTTTGCAAAGGAAGTCTGTGATTAGGCATTGAGGCTCTCAACATTCAAAAGAACTGTCACCAACTGGGAGAGAAGGTCAGCCTTCCGTGGGGGAGGAGGGATGGGGATCGGAGGAAAAGGATAGGGGGGGGGGGGGGGGGGCTGACTGAAAAACAATGGGGAACTAAAGAGTGGGTGCACAAATACTGACGTTTTTAGAAATTGTTTTTGTGTATCGCAAGTGTAATCGTTTTTTTTGCCCATGCGTTCGTTTAAAAGTTTTGAACATTCTATTCCCCTTAACAGAAAATCATCGCTTTACCTAACCCCTCCCAAACCCATTCCCTCCCACCCCCCCCTCATTCCCCACCCCCCCCCCCCACCCCTCACAACCCCCTCCTACTCATCCAAAGCCCTCATTTTTTACTCTCGCAAAAAAAAATTTTACTTAGACAAAAATGACTGATTTTTTTATGTTCTGTTTCCACGCCGCGTGCGCACAGGTGTGGTGTGGTGTGTGTGTGTGTGTGTTGGGGGGGGGGGGGTGGTTTGTGTGTGCTTGGGTGTGGTGTGTGGGTTTTTTGTTGTTGGTTGTGTGTGTGGTGTGTGTGTGTGACTTGGGAAACTTAACTTATCTTAAAAAATAAAAAACATATTTCCTTTTTTTTTTACAAACTTTTCTAATCCCCTTGGTTTGCTATGAGAATGACGGGAAAAGGGGGAAATGAAATTTAAAGAAAATTCCAGTTTTTTTTTAAAATTTTTCGGGCCCCGGGGTGAAGGAGAGGGGGGGGGGGGGAGGGGGGCGAGGGGGCGGGGAATGGGGGGTTAAAAGAGTGGGTGAAGGTCTTTACGCCTCTCCTCTTCAACAAGACCTTTCCCACTTAGGAGACTTACTTCATGGCTGAAATACAACGGATTTGGGTATCCCCCTTTTCGTTTTGGGGCCCCTTATTTTTTTCCCCCCTGGGGTTTTATTTGCGACAGAAAAGGAAATCTTGCCCCAAACTGAACGGGGAGATGGTGGGGGGTGGAAGGGGGGAGGGAGGGGGGGGGGGGTGGACAATGAGGATGCGTGGAATTCAAACCGTGAGGAATGGGAATATTTTAACCTGGGCTCATAAAACAAATGTCCCCATTTACCCCCCGTAAAAAAGTTAATGCATTCAAAAGAAGCCCAATTTACAATTTAAATCCTTTTTTTGTTTGGTTTTTTTAATGATGACAGAAAAAAGTTAATTTTGGAAAAAAAAATGATTGCGATTCAAGCAATCTCAAGCGAACAAATAAATTTAAAATCTGCCCAAAAAGCGGCGTCACGTGGGGTGGGTTTTTACGGGAAGGGAGGGTTGGGGGGGGGAGGGTGGGGGAGGGGGCGCTGTTTAAAACCAGCTGCCCCAGGAAAGAGGAATGGGTCAAATGAGCAAAAACTTCCTTTTTGGGGAACAAACGGGCTGTTTTTCCTTGGGTTTCCCCCAAACCAGTTTCCCAATTTCAAGATCGAAAAGGATCAACTTCAACAGCCCCCCCTCCCCCTCTCCCCCCCCTTCCCCCCCCCCATTCCCCTTAAAAAGGGGCCACCACATACAATGGCGCAAATGAGGTGGGGGTGTAGTCCCCGTTCTCCCCCCCCTTTACCACAAACCCCAAAACCACACACACACCCCACCACACACACCAACAACACAACCCTTTTTTTTCTCTCCCTCTGTCTCTCTCTTTTCTTTCTTTCACACACCGCACACGCAACACACACGACACAAACCCCGCCCGCATCACACACTTCCTTACTCTTCCTCTCTCTCTCTCTTCTCTCTCTTCCTTCTCTCTCCTCTTTCACACACACCACCACACACCACACATACCACCTTTACACACACACACTTCCCCAGCACGCACTCCGCACGCACGCCACTCACACCAACACAACCCACACACACACACACACACACACACAAAACGCACACACACACATACGCTTGCTCATTAACAAATAGCTCACTTACTCGCGCGTGCGCGCGCCAGCACACACACACAGACACAACACCACACACCCACCCACCCACACACCCAAAAACACACCCAACACCCCACAACAACACAAAGGTTCTATCCATTTGCTACTGGTTTCCTGTCTTTTCTTGTCTTCTTCACAAACTTCCCCCCCCCTCCCCACCTCGCTAATTGGAAAGCCTCAAAAGGGGGAAAAGGGTTTTCATCAAAGAAAAATTTTCGGTTGCAACTGTATCCACGAGACATTTGTCACCTTCTGCTTGGTCTTTTTATATCTTGTGTCATCCTTCTATTTATTTATTCTCTGTGGCTGTGGATAGAGGTGAACTCTTCTTTTAGAGAGGTAAATAGACTTCATACACGCACACGCGCACACACACACACACACACACACACACACCACACACACACACACACACACACACACCACTCTCTCTCTCTCTCTCTCTCTCTCTCTCTCTCTCTCTTCTCTCTCTCTCTCCTCTCTCTTCACGCACACACACACACACACACACACACACACACACACACACACAAAACACACACACACCACACTCTCTCTCTCTCTCCCCTCTCTCTCTCCTCACACCACACACAACACACACACACACACCACACACACACACACACACACACACACACACACACACACACAAAGCTCCTCTCTCTTTTCCTATCTATTCACTCTCTCTCTCTCCTTCCCCCCTCCCCTCTCTCTCTCTCCTCCTCTCTCCCCTCTCTCTCTCTCTCTCTCTGCACAAACATACACACAGTCGCAAGCACACACATAAGGCACACAACAAAACCCACGCACACCACACAACCCACACACACACACCACCACACACACACCCCACACAAAACACCACACACACACATTACATACATACACACCACACACACAACACACACACAAAACAAAACAACAACACTACACACACAAACACGTAGGTGTGTGGTGTGGTATATATATTAATTTAATTATTTTAATATATATATATAAATATCTAAATATAATAATAAATAATATATATATACAGAAACAATATTAAGATACAGCACTACATATTTGTTGATTTCAAACTCCAAAAAACAAAGCAACCGGGACGGCTAATTTTTCACTAGGTTAGTGCATAGCATTTGTACTTTGAAGAGGAGGGAACCGGAGTAAAAACAGTGGTATATATTCTACGTAGTGACATATAGGGACAAACAAACGGAAAGAGGAACTACATCTTCAAGGCAATCTTATTACAATTTACAAACTGGTCAACAAGCGTTTTTCCCAAAGGGGAATTCCATCTAATTTAATTCGGCTCGACTTAGCAGGCAAATAACTCGACGGTGTCACGATTTTCCAACTGATTTAATGTAACCAGCTCTATAAGTCTGGAGATACAAACAATAGCCCCTTCCTTCAAAACGATCATGCCAACTCGGACGGAAATCACTGTAGCTTTGCTTAAAACACATAGATTTGTGTGTGTGTGGTGTGTGGTGTGTGTTGTGTGTGTGTGTGTGTGTGGTTTTGGGGTGGTGGTGTGTGTGTGTTTTGTGGGTGGGGGTACATGCAGCACAGTGACACAGAAAAGAGAGAAGAGAGAGAGAGAGAGAGAGAGAGAGAGGAGAGAGAGAGAGAGGAGAGAGACAGAGAGAGAGACAAGAGACAGAGAGAGAGAGAAAACACTAACTCAACACTCTTTCGTCTCCGTACTTGACAACTCCATTACTCCTCACTCCAGTATTTCCACCCCCTAACCACTCTCTCTCTCTCCTCCCCTAAACCCCCTCCCCCCCCCCCCCCCCCCCCCCCCCCCCCAACACCCCCACCCCCCCCCCGTCCGCTCCCCACAAAACCTGCCGAGTCAATTAATCAGAGCCGGCTCTGCGGGGCCCTAAATCCAATCAGTGAAAGGTAATGGAGAAAAATGACGGGTTTTCAGTGATAAGCAGAGCAAACACTGCCATGCCCTAAAGCCAGCGACGGGGCATTAGGAACAGCACGGGGTGGCATTGCTCTGCAGTGTGAAACTGCCACCCCGCTGGAGCTTACACACACACACACACAACACACAACACACACACAAAAACACACACCACACACACACCACACACACCACTCTCACACGCACATACATACACACAAGTCGTTGTTAAGACACTTATAGTCCCGTGTGGGGGAAGGTGAGGTATGCGTGGTGTCCTGGGATCTTTGTGCAGCTGCAAGGAATCCCCCCCACTCCAAGACTACTAGCAGCAGGCCATGATTTATCTCCCCCATTTTTTTTTTTTATTTTATTTATTTAATTTTTTTCTTTTTTGAACTGATTAAAGGGTTTGCTGCGTTTGTCTTTTTACCGAAATCGAATGCTTTTTTCATCATAAATGAGAAGAACAACAGTTTAGCCTTTTTTTTTTTTTTTTTTTTCTTTTTTCTTTTAGCAAAAGGCCGTTGTAGTGACGCTATTTGTGGTCTCTTTTAATGGAAACAAAACTTCCTTTTTCAGATTTAGTTTTCATTAATGTATCGTCACGAAGCTGTTTAAAAGATACTAAAAACAATTAAAAAGTAAGCTGAGCATTGATTTTTTATTAAAGGGAGAAGAGAGAGAGAGAGAGAAGAGAGAGAGAGAGAGAGAGAGAGAGAGAGAGAGAGGGGAGAGAGAGAGCCCTGCGTGCATTTCTTTCACAAACCTGACCAAAAAAGTACCTCAATTTTTGGGGAAAAAGAAGAAGAGAAAAGGCTTTTCTGTTTTCGTTCGCTAGATATGTCACTCGCCAAAAAAGGTTACCAACCAATTTTCGATTTCTCACTTGAAGCCATCCCTTAGAGTAGGGTTGATGTAACGACACAAATATCTTTTATCAACCGTTCACGTCTTATTTTGTCCATAGAAGAAAGTAATTTTTTTTAAATGTGTTTGATCCATTATGGTCAAATTCAGTGAACATTGTGAGACCTGTTCAATGAACTTTTTGAGCCCAATCGTGGTCTGTTCAATGAACTTTGTGAGAACTGTCGTGGTCTTTTCAATGAACTTTGGGTGAGCCCTGTCGTGGTTTTTTTTAATGAACATTGTGAGACCTTGTGGTCTATTCAATAAAACATTGTGAACCTGTCGTGGTCTATTCAATGAACATTGTGAGACCTGGCGTGATTTGTTCAATGAACATTGTGAGACCTGGCGTGGTTTGTTCAATGAAATTGTGAGACCTGTGTGGTCAATTCATGAACATTGTGAGACCTGTCAAGTCTATTCAATTAACATTATGAACTGTTGTGGTTATTCAATTAACATTATGAGCCCTGTCATAGTCTATTCAATGAACATTAGTAACCTGTCTTGGTCTATTAAATTGAACATTTTGAGACTTGTCGGGGTCTATTCAATGAACATTGTGAGACCTGTGTATCTATGCAATAAAACATTGTGAGACCTGTCGTGTCTTTCAATGATCACTGTAAGAACTCTCGTGGTCTATTCAATGAACATAATGTGTCCCGCTGTAGTCTGTTCAATAACATTGTGTAACCGCCATGGTTTTTAATGAATATATTGTGGCCTGTTCAGTGAACATTGTGTCTCTTTGATGAACTTTTCTGGTAAAGGACCAAAATTTGACTACTTTGGGAGTTCACTGATCGGGTGTGAAACCAGTTCTTGAGGAAAGAAAAGAAGTTTCCAGAAATCAAAAAAAACGCTAAACTAAAAAGCCTACATTTCTAAATGCTCACTGATAAAAAAACCCCCCTCTCTCTCTCTCTCTATAAATATATATATATATAAAACATAAACCAGTTTTAAAAAAAGATTTTAAAAGGAAAAGGTTTTAAAACCAACAAAAGTTTTCGAGCTATCATGGTCTTTTCAATGAACACCGAGGGGCGTTTTAAACTTAATTTTTTTATATATATATATAATATATATAGCTGAACAATTAAGTATATATAAAATAATGCTGAACAATAAGAAGGGGGGGAAACAAGTGCAGGTTAACAATTCTTCAATCTTTTATAGTAATGACTTGGCAAAGATTTGAATTTTTAAAAAAAAAAAATAATAATAATTTGAAGATGAAGACAATGCGGGAATACATTTAAAATGAGAAACCCTCACGAGTCTGCCTGAGGAACCACCGTAATCCCTCTCGAGCTCATTTATTTGTATTGCCCGCTCCTAGGCCTTTCGTTCCGCTGGTCGGACTCATCAGGGAGACACGGCTGATTGTGTCTGTGCTCTTGGTTGTCAATAGAGACAAAACCCCCAGTCCCTATTCTGTGGTGTTCTCCACCACCAAGGGTTCAGAAAAGAATCCAACAGCACCCAAAGCAGCAAGCAGAGGGGAGTAATGGACAAAACGAAAGGTGGAGAGGATAAAAAGTTGCTGAAAAAAACTAAGAGCATATTTAAACAGTATAAAATGTAGGGGACAATCTTGAGCCTATGCTTAGGATCCATTCAAGGGTGCAAGGGAGATCAAAAGATATGGAACAGTCTGAGTGGCACTCTGCTGTTCAATAACCAAGCATTGTGAGTGGCTAAGAAATTTTACAGTGTGTGTGTTGTCTTTCTGTCTTTGTCTCTGTCTCTGTCTGTCCAGCACTGCAGATGTCACGTCTCCCGGGGCCCGGTTGACGTATGCATGCGTTACGAAAGAAACGGTAGAACATGACATCCTCATCCCTTTTCCTCATTCATTAGTCCACTCTTGGTTTTTGCCTTTGCCGGAGATGTCATGCCGAGGTTCGATTAGCACGGCCCCGAACACCACGTAGTGACTCCACGGCAGTGGCCATCAACTGTGGCAGGCTGCAGCTTGACGGCCTGATTGCCCCCTGCTGGACTGCGATACTAGGGCTGCCACTCACCAGCCTGGGTATGGGTGCATTTCGGGAGAAAAGCAAAGATAAGCTGCGTGGGACGGGCTTATTTCCTCCGAGGGGTGGGTCAACATTTATTTTACCTGTATTGAGGGGGATTCCCCGTAAACATCGTGAACAGCCTGATGAATTCACCACATCTGCATCGTCCCCGGCATTGTTTATTTTATTCTTGTGGGGAAAAAAAAATTTAAATTGGTTAAATTTGATAATTTACACAATCTTTACAGAGCCTTTTTGTTTGCAGGCATCCCATGACAAGGTGAAAATAAACAGCTTCAAGATGAAGATAATGCTTTAGGTCACTCTCTGGCAAACGGAACATTTCGGACACTTGTTTTGAAGGAACACATAGCAGCAAGGAATGGGCCGGCCAAATCGTAATGGCGGCAATGGGTGTGACGGTATTCCTTTGAGGGACAGTACCAAAAGAGGCTGACGAAAAGACGTGTTCCCATACTGTCGAAAGGCAGGAGACAATTATTTCTGTCCCAGCTTTAATACACAATTTAATTAAGTGAAAAATCATTTAAGAGCCGAACACGTGGATGTAAAAAAATGTTTTCATAGTTTATACATAAAGATTTGTTTTCTCTGTCATGTGAATTCTATTGCAGCTTCGAAATTGCGCTGAGAATTTAAAAAAAAAAAGAGAGGAGAGGAAAAGAGAGAGAAACTGTTATTGAAAAGCCACCGACGCATGTCACCCTGGCCTTTAACTTCGACCTCCCCCTTCGACCCGGAAAGACACCACTGGCGCCAACCAATCAGTGGAGACCACGGTCTCTGACGCAGCGCACGAGCCCGATATCTGGCTTACAAAGATGGAGGCCGAACCCCCGTCCCGTGACCCCTCTGCGGCTGTGCTGGACGCTTCTTACGTGGCCACCCAGCTGGCCAGGCGTTTACGTCAGAGGAAGACTTGACACGAGTTTCCCCAACTCGCAGGCACTGAAGAATGGATGGTTCCCCACTCCGCTTCACCTCAAAAAGGGCCAGGAAGGGTCAGAGAGACCAGGAGAGGAGGGACCGGGCGGACCTGAACGGGAAAGGCATGACACCGCTGGGTCCCCCAAAAGACAGGGGCTGGTCAGGCAGATCGCAAGACGCGTCCTGGAAGACCGGACACAGAGAGAATGGACCCGGAAACCACCAGGTGGACAGGAGAAACGGCACAGGATAACACGGAAGACAGGGCGGGGGCAGGAAGACAGAGGACCCAGGAGAGGGCAAGGCATGGTAGAACACAAGACAGCACACAGCGGAGGGGGACAGGACAGGACAGGTCACAGGAGGGGAGGGGGACAGACTGCAACTGCAGGGCCTGCACAGAAGGTAATCTCCGTATTCAGACCCTTGTCTGGGCTGTCTGCTTTATTTGTTGGTTTGTTTGGTTGTTGTCATCGGTTAGTGTGTTTAGGCACACTGCTCGCTGTTCTTTTTGTTTTTTCCTTCCCATTTTTGTTTGTTTGTTTGTTTGTTTGTTTTTGTTTTTGTTTTCAAAAATCGTACGTTCAAAGGATAGGTAGTTATGAAATGGCTGATGATTTCTTTCAGCGCGTTGCTGTTGTCGATGACTCGTGCGAGCGCGCGCATATGTCTGTGTGTGTTGTGGGGGGGGGGGGAGGGTAGGTGTATGGGTGGGTGGGGGTGGGTGGGTACAACAATTCAACACTGTGTTAATCTGACAACAATGTGTTTCATCAGTTTGTCATAAACAATATGTTAATCTGATGTAAATGGTTTTCCGTCAGTCAGTGTGTGTGTGTGCGGGGGGGGGGGGGGGGGGGAAGGGGGGGGGGGGGGTAAGTCTGCGTTGATACTCATCTAAACACTCAAAAGTAGATCCGCGCACAAAATGCCCCAAAGAACATCAAACGTACACCTAATCTTTTTTCCAGCAGACCTTAACAGCCCAGTATCTTGTTGTTGTCCAGCAGACCTTACAGTCCCGTGTCTTGGGTTTTTGTCCAGCAGACCTTAAACCCCCAGTGTCTTGTTGTTGTCCAGCAGAGCTTAAAAGCCCAGTGTCTTGTTGTTTTCCAGCAGACCTTACAGTCCAGTGCTTGTTGTTGTCCAGCAGAGCTTTCAGCCCAGTGTCTTTTTGTTGTCCAGCAGACCTTACGCCAGTGTCTTGTTGTTGTCCGCAGACCTTACAGCCCAGGTCTTTTTGTTGTCCAGTAGACCTTTCAGTCCAGTGTCTTGTTGTTGTCCAGCAGACCTTACAACCCCGAGTCTTGTTTTTGTCCAGCAGACATTACAGGGCCCCGTGTCTTCTTTTTGTTGTTGTCCAGCAGACCTTTCAAACCCACTGTCTTGTTGTTGTTCAGCAGACATTACAGCCCAGTGTCTTGTTGTTGTCCAGCAGACCTTAAAAGCCCAGTGTCTTTTGGGTTTTTTCAGCAGACCTTACAGCCCAGTGTCTTGTTGTTGTCCAGCAGAGCTTACAGCCCAGTGTCTTGTTGTTGTCCAGCAGACCTTACAGCCCAGTGTCTTGTTGTTGTCCCGCAGACCTTACAGCCCGGTGTCTTGTTGTTGTTTTTGTTGTTGTCCAGCAAAACCTTACAGCCCAGTGTCTTGTTGTTGTCCAGCAGACCATCCAGCCCCGTGTCTTGTTGTTGTCCAGCAGACCTTCAGCCCGGTGTCTTGTTTTTGTTGTTGTTGTTGTCCAGCAGACCTTACAGCCCAGTGTCTTGTTGTTGTTGTCCACAGACCTTACAGTCCAGTGTCTTGTTGTCAGCAACCTTACAGCCCAGTGTCTTGTTGTTGTCCATCAGACCTTACAGCCAGTGTCTTGTTGTTGTCCAGCAGACCTTACAGTCCAGTGTCTTCTTCTTTGTGTCCAGCAGACCTTACAGCCCCCTGTCTTTTTGTTGTTCAGCAGACCTTACAGCCCCGGTCTTTTTTGTTGTTGTCCAGCAGAGCCTTACAGCCCAGTGCTTGTTGTCGTCCGTAGACCTTACAGCCCCGTGTCTTGTTGTTGTTGTCCAGCAGACCTTACAGCCAGTGCCCTTTTTGTTGTTCCAGCAGACCTTACAGCCCAGTGTCTTGTTGTTGTTGTCCCGGGAGGGCCTTACAGTCCAGTGTCTTGTTTTGTCCCGCAGACCTTACAGCCCAGTGTCTTGTTGTTGTTGTCCAGCAGACCTTACAGTCCAGTGTCTTGTTGTTGTCCCGCAGACCTTACAGCCCAGTGTCTTGTTGTTGTCCAGCAGACCTTACAGACCAGTGTCTTGTTGTCGTCCAGCAGTCCCTTTCAGCCCAGTGTCTTGTTGTTGTTGTCCAGCAGACCTTAGAGCCCAGTGTCTTGTTGTTGTCCAGCAAACCTTACAGCCCGTGTCTTGTTGTTGTCTAGCAAGACCTTACAACCCCGTGTCTTGTTGTTTGTCCAGCAGACCTTACGCCCAGTGTTTTGTTGTTGTCCAGCAACCTTTCAGCCCCCGCTTGTTTGCCAAACCCTTAAGCCCTTTTCTTGTTGTTGTTGCAGCGACTTAAGCCCAGTGCTTTTTTGTTTTCCAGCAGACCCCTTTCAGCACAGTGTTTGATGTCCCCAGATGTTCAGCCCCGTGTCCTGACGCTGGTCAGAAGGGCCAACGGTCCGGGGCATGGCCAGGGTTTGCAGGCCGGGGCCCCCCTTTTAACCCCCTTTTTCCCCG
>CM031598.1:89545957-89553457 GCA_018398815.1 Conus ventricosus
GTTTACAAACCTGTGTAAGGAGTTTAACAGTTAAACAATATTAATCATTTTAATAGTGGTATAATAAAGGATCCTTCCAGTTTCCGCATAACCCATTTTATTAGAAAAAAGTAAGGGAACACTTAGGAAACCTTTGATTGCAAATGTATGGACACTTTCTATTTCGTTGTTGCCCGGCACCCCCACACCTCTGCTGCATATGTTAATATGGGTGTTATCTGATGTTCGAAAAGTTTCCAGGAAATCGATGGCTCAACTGAATCTAATTTTCTCAATGTTCTAAAAATTTCGAACACTCCTCTCTTTCCTTTTCTACACATTTCGTCAAACCTGCATTAAGACTGGGCTTGGTTGGAATATCAGACCGAGGTATTTATAACTGTCATTTTTACTTCTGTGTTACCGTACCACCATTTTCGTGTCTAGAAAGATGACCCCCCATTCTAAAAATCATAATTTTGGTTTTTCCGATTAACAGTTAATTGTAATCGATTCTGTTTCTCTTTTTAATGCTGTCAACTGGTTTTGTAAACCAATTATGTATCAGAAAGCAAAACAACATCATCTGCAAACATCAGAAATTTCAACAGCATCTGGTATCATTTGAATACCGTGTCTGCCTCGTTTTGATCCTATCGCTAATTCTTTGATGAAAAAACGAGAAAAGCTGAGGGCCTTAGTAAACATCCCTGCTTTAAAACCACGCGGGACAGTCAAAGTAATCTGAAATTTACCCTTTTCACATACGCAAGCCACAAACAGAATCGTACACTCCTCTAAGTGCCTTATACATTTTCCCGTTAATGCCATTTATTTCTCAAATATTCCCAAAAGAATGTTCCTGTTCACCGAATCGAAGGCTTTCTAAAAGTCAACAAAGGCTACATATAATTTAGCATTTGGGAGTAGATACTTCTGGACAAGTGCGTATAAAGTAAGATGTGATCTATTGTGCTATAGTCTTTCCTAAAACCTGCTTGTTCTTCTTTTTTGTTTCTTCGGTTTCTGCCCATTTAGTCAGTCTTTTGTTTAAAATATTTGTTTTATTTTTTACTTATGACGTTTGTTAAAGCACCCCACTATATTTGAGAGAGAGAGAGAGTCAGGGGACAGAGAGAGAGAGACACTGGCACCACAAAAGACACAGACACACACAGCACACACAGACACACAACACACACACACCCCACACACACACACCCCACACACACACACAACACACATGTCCAGGACGGGGAAATCGTGATGGTATTGCTTTAGTGCACTAAGTTGATGTATTTTTAGTCGGGCCCTTAACCACCAAGGTTATCTTTGCACTCATACACGCATATGCACATCATGCACCCACCAAACATTCACCTCTCTCGGGGAATGGGATGTCACGCATTCGTTTCTTTCCTAACACGCCCTGAGAACAAGAAATAAAAATTCTATGCTACTTATAATTAATCATGAACAATCATCCACACACAATGAATAAATCAACACTTTAAAAGATCAAAAACTTCCTAACCCCGGGTTATAATGAAATGACTTCTTACCTGGCCAGGTTTTCACACACAAACCACGTTTTTCACACCACACCACAGTTCTGAAAAGTCTCTTCACGTCTTCTTCCGCACTGCTTGATGGTGATGCCCTTGTTGACTGGCTCCAGGCTTCAGGACGGGTCTTCGTGGTCGTCTCTGGGATCTCGACGTCGAACTCTTCTTCTTCTTCGTCTTCTTCACCCACCTCTGGGTTCAAATTCAGTTTGTCTGTCTTCACCCCTCTTGGGGCTTCAAACTTAGTTTCCTTCTCTTCCACTTGTCTTTAACTCTAAGACCTTGCTGTCTCTTCTATCTCCAGACCACGTCTCTCTCGACCCTTTCTCTGTCCTGCTCACTCCTCTCCTCTCTCTCTCTCTCTCTGTGCCTTCTCTCTCTCTCTCTCGGGTGTTTTCTCCTGACACGTTGTTCTCCTCAGTTTATATAGGGAGGGAAACAAAGGATTCCCCTTCGGGCCATGCCTTTGTCCACGCTGCTTCTCAAACCCCTAGTTCAAAAGTACCCTGAATTCTCCACTCGTAACTCACACCATCAGCATTTACACACACCCCTACCTAATTGATTAGCAAACACACACTTAGCCCAGATGGACATCGAAATTCCCCCGACTTCGGTGGTCTTTAACACAGTAATTATCTTAAGGAGGGTTACTACAACCTCCACACACATTCAGCCACCTGACAATAGAACCAAACACAGTGACCCACGGCAAAAACCATCTGAACAAATCCAAGGCCCCCTGCTCTTCACTGACTGTTTACACAAAAACCCTCAGCTGACCGAGCATTTAGCGCTCACTTGGGGCCCCGAGGTCGTTAGTGGTTACAACCCTTCCCCTTTCGCCACCAGCAGGTCCGAACTCTCTCCTAGGTGTTGTTTGTCATCTGACCACTTCGGCCGTGGGGCGGTGGGTAAGGTACCCGGGTTTAAATTTTGGTCAATTACCTATTTGTATCCCACGTACAATGCCCCTTTGTCTCCAAGCGCTAATGCCTTTTGTGAGGTTTCACGCTCCTTGACAATTCCCCCACTCGAAGACAATGCCCTGCATTGGCTAAAACCTTAACATTAAAGGGAGATGAAACTCATAATTTTCCCTTTTAAAACCAGTGCAAATTTTCGGCCTCTCATAAGCCTACTTACACCAGAGAACGCACGCAAGATTTGTCTTGTAACAAAAATTATAGAAAAAAATCAATACATACACACTATCAAAGCAATTATCAACATAGATCTGAAATCCCACCAGCTCAAATTTCGTGCGGCCATAAAACCATTATGTTTCTACGGAAATTCTCTCCCCTTCTCTTCATACACGTGGCCTGCAACCAGCCACGTCCCGCATACGCTACACTGCACAAGACCACGCCCCCAACCCGACTTTTCGCCCGACCATTTTATTTTTGCCTACGGTCCCGTCACTCTTTCTTCACTCTCTACCCACGTTGTCGTACGGCGCGACATGTGTTGCATGTGAACGAACCCCTGATAATCCCCAAGGATACGGGCCAGTAGTACTCTCGCGTCACTGCCTTTTGTGAGGCCTTCCTACCGAGAGGGCCCCGAGGCTGACTCACATGATTGTCGAACATCACCGCCTTTCTGCGTTGCCTCGGCACAACGATCTGTCTTTTGTCTTCCCCCGAATCAAGGGGAGTGAAAGTTCGGTACAATACCCATCCTTTTTCTCAAACCGATGGTGCCCTCCTTCACACCTTTCTTCTGTCCTGTGTGAGCGAGCCTAAACAACTTTCTAGCGAGTAATCGCCCTTTTGTTTTTGCTTGTAAGTGAGTGGGGTTTGTCTCACCGGACACGCTCCATTGCGTTCTGAAGTGTGTGACCGCTGGGGGCCTTTCTCTCCCGTGATTTCCTTTCTCTGACTCAACACAGAAAATCAGGGTCTGGGTCTCCGTACCCACGTGCTCTTGGGATTTTCCAATCACCAGATCATACGGCGGCTTTGGAACAGCCAACGCCTGTACAACTCCGAATAGAATGGTGTAGCAATAAACACCTGGGCCGTTTTGAATTCTGCTACTGTTTCCATCTTTTGTCTACACCTCTGTGTTTTACCTGTGAATTGTCCCTTCTCAACCAGGGATTCCTTCACCATGACACCAGTGCACCAAGTCTCTAATGACTTTAAACCCAAAATTTGTCGCCCACTCTGCCTTTGTGCACATTCATGTTATCGCCTGAATCTGTGAACACACAGCACAATCCAGACAAAATAACACTGTCATCTTTTCCATCTTTTTCTACCTGTCTCTCACTGGCCTATCCTCATTGCTGTTTGCCTTCTGTGACTTAAATATACAATCCCTAGCCAAGTGCCCTGTCTTATTGCACAGAAAACAGGTACGCTCATTTAGCCACGTGGCTTTTGGTTTTTTCACCCTTGTTTGCTCACGTGACGCTGTGGGCCTACGGGTGTGTACTGCTGACTCATTGCGTGAGTCATTTTGCTGGCCCGCTATCCTCTGAATAGCTTCCAGGCTTTCCTCTTGTTCAGGCAAATCACGCCTCGCTTCCCGATAAGTCTCTGCTGTCTAAAGTACCTCGCTATTGTGGTTGCACCTCTTTCCCTTGATGTGGATGGTAAGGCCTGCCCCACAACCATCAAGTATCTGTTCCTTCATCCCCAGTGTCTTGAGGCCTTCAAAATCACTGTCTACTCCACTAAGTTCTACCCACTTGTTAAAGTAATGATCCATCTAACTCCGAAAATGTGTGTATGTCTCAAACCCCGTTCGATTCTCGCCTCGTGAAACTTACGCCTAAAACCTTCTTCAGTCAATCATATGCCTTTTGCACCGCTTGTTTCACCTTGTCAAAATCTCTCTGATCACCTTTGGGTAAGGTGGAAACAGTGTGTAGCGCACGACCTGTCAACCCAAAGGGAGACAGGTTTATTGCCCAGTCATCTTCGGGCCAGCCCTCGTGCTCGGCAACCGATTCAAACCGACTGATATAGGCGTCGATTGAAACAGTTTCTTCTTGAACATGGGAGTTTAAGTCTAGGTGCGCAACTTTGTCTGCGGCCTACTGACTCAGAACTGGTGTCTATTTCACTGCGATTTTCAGACTTTATTCTTTCCAACTCAATTTGTTTGGCTAAAAAACTCCGATTTTGCTTCTGCTCTCGCCCTCTCTGAACTGCTTTAGCTCTGGCAGCTGCACTCTCTGCATCTGCTTTTGCTCTGGCACGCACTCTCTGCATCTGCTTTTGCTCTGGCAGCTGCACTCTCTGCATCTGCCTAGCCTTTGATGCAGCAGTTTTCGCCTCTAGATTTCTTTTGACAGCCTCAAGCTGCTCCTTTTCAAACTTCCTTCTTTCAGCCTTTCAATCTCTCACAGTCTTCTGCTGATTTCAATGAATCACGCAGTTTATCCCTGTATATCCCATTTTTTTTCCCCAAACTTCTAGTTTCTCTATGGGGGTAAAACTTTCTTCAGCCATTTCTTTTCTGAATGTTTTAGCACCACTAAAACAGTTACGCTTATAGCCCGGAAAAAGTCAGTAAAACAGTTATCTACAAACGTTACGAGTACACCAACCAATGGTGATGTTCCTAACACAAAGGAGCCTTAAACTAAACCCCAGCTTCTGTGAGAGTTAAGACTAGAACCTCGTTCCTTCTTCTTGAACGACCTTTGATTAAACAACAACCCTACACACAAGTCAATACTCAACACTCAAAAACTAATGAAATAATTAGAAGAGCTAATTAAATTGCCTTAGTTTGCGCTTCGCCCAAGTACACTCTAGTACTCATTTGTTTCCCTCCTGAAACTAATTGGGGCCCTGCAATCCCGGCAGGCTCGCCACTTTTTCCAGGACGGGGGAAATCGTGATGGTATTGCTTAAGTGCACTAAGTTATGTATTATTAGTTTAGGCTTAACACACCAAGGTTTTTCTTTGCACTCATACACGCATATGCACACTCATGCACCCACCAAACATTCAAACCCCTCTCTGGGAATGGGATGTCACGCATTCGTTTCTTTTCCCAACACGACTGAGAACAAGAAATACAATTTCTATGCTACTTATAATTAATCATGAACAATCAATCACCCCACATGAATAAATCAACACATTAAAAAATCAATACTTCCTAATCCCAGGTTATAATGAAATGACTTTTTACCTGGCAGGTTTTTTACACACACAACCACGCTTTCACACCACACCACAGTTCTGAAAAGCTCTTCACGTCTTCTTCCGCACTGCTTGATGGTGATGGCCCTTGGTTGACTGGCTCCAGGCTTCAGGACTGGGTCTTCATGGTCGTCTCTGGGATCTCGACGTCGAACTCTTCTTCTTCTTCGTCTTCTTCACCCACCTCTGGGTTCAAAATTCAGTTTGTCTGTCTTCACCCCCCTCTGGGCTTCAAACTTGTTTCCTTCTCTTCCGCTTGTCTTTAACTCTAAGACCTTGCTGTCTCTTCTATCTCCAGACCACGTCTCTCTCGACCCTTTCTCTGTCCTGCTCACTTCCTCTCCTCTCCTCTCTCTCTCTGTGCTTCTCTCTTCTCTCTCCTGGTGTTCTTCTCCTGACACGTTGTTCTCCCTCAGTTTTATATAGGGAGGGAAACAAAGGATTCCCTTCGGGCCATGCCTTTGTCCACGCGCTTCTCAAACCCTAGTTCACAAGTACCCTGAATTCTCCACTCGCTACATTCCACACACAACGCATTTACACACACCCCTACCTAATTGATTAGCAAACACACACTTAGCCCCAGATGGACATCGAAAATTCCCCCCGACTTCGGTGGTCGTTAACACAGTAATTATCTTAAGGAGGGTTTCTACAACCTCCACACACATTCAGCCAGCCTGACAATAGAACCAACACAGTGAACCCACGCAATACCATCTGAACAAATCCAAGCCCCCTGCTCTTCACTGACTGTTTACACAAGAACCTCAGCTGACCGAGCATTTAGCGCTCACTTGGGGCCCCGAGGTCGTAGTGGTTACAACCCTTCCCCCTTTCGCCACCAGGCAGGTCCGAACTCTCTCCTAGGTGTTGTTTGTCATCTGACCACTTTGGCCGTGTGCGGTGGGTAAGGTACCCTGGTTAATGGTCAATTACCTATTTGTATACCACGTACAATGTCCCTTTGTCTCCAAGCGTCTAATGCCTTTTGTGAGGTTTCACGCTCCTTGACACACACACACACACACACACACACACAGGTCAATGCCACGATCAAGACAGGTGGGCCCTGACGTCAAATCTGACCAATGAGGGCGTGTGTGTAGGGTCACGTTGAGCGTGATGGTGGAGGACGAGGTCAACTCGCTGACCCTGACGTGGGACAGCGACAAGTTCAGTGCTCAGTTGCTCAGCACCGTCTCCATACTGAGGCCCGGCTCTGAGAGATGAGAGACGGCAGCCCACACCTGAGGAACCTGGCCATGCAGCTGGCCTACTACGCCTTGGGCAAGGTGGGAGTGTCATCGTCCCTCGTCATCGTCATTATCAATCGTCGTCCCTCGTTATCTTCGTCGTCATCATCATCGTCAACATCGTCGTCGTCGTCATCATCATCGTCATCATCATCTCATTAAACGTCGTCGTCGTTGTCGTCGTCGTCATCGCGTCGTCTCATTTATCATCATTGCCGTCGTCGTCGTCGTCGTCGTAATAATCTTTATCATCATCCATTGTCGTCCCCGTCGTCATCATATTGTCGTCATCGTCGGATCATTGTGTTCGTCATCATTATCACATCATCATTGTAATTGAAATCGTCATCATCATCACATCATCATCATCATCATCATCATCATCATCATCGAGATCATCCCTCAACATCATCATCACAACGCTACCTGCACTCCTACTTCTTCCACTACTACTAGGGCCTACAACTACTATTAAATACTACCATTTTATTATTGTCATTTATCATTATTATTACTATTATTATTTATTATTA
>CM031598.1:89558457-89560957 GCA_018398815.1 Conus ventricosus
CGGAACAGTCATTGGTCTGGCACTGTGTCTCTTTCGTCAGGCGGAACAGTCATTGGTCTGGCACTGTGTCCCTTTCGTCAGGCGCAACAGTCATTGGTCTGGCACTGTGTCTCTTTCGTCAGGCGCAACAGTCATTGGTCTGGCACTGTGTCTCTTTTCGTCAGGCGGAACAGTCATTGGTCTGGCACTGTGTCTCTTTCCGTCAGGCGGAAACAGTCATTGGTCTGGCACTGTGTCTCTTTCGTCAGGCGGAACAGTCATTGGTCTGGCACTGTGTCTCTTTCGTCAGGCGGAACAGTCCTTTTTCTTTCAAGTTTGTTTCACTTTCCGCCTGCAGTCCCCTCACTTTGAAACTGACTCTCTTTTTTTTAAACAGGTCACGTGGTTTTCGTCATGTGACGAGACTCAGGCCCCGGCTGCAGCGGCGGCAACCAATCAGAGCCGTCCACGTGCGTCCCTCCGCCGCCTGACGTCCCAGCAGATCCTGAGCCTCGTGCACCACGCGCACTCCCGCGGCCTGCTGACCTACTTCACGGGCGGCGTCACGTGCCAGGACATCCAGCCCGCCGTGTTCGGCGGGGTGGACGGGGTGGGGTGGGGGCGTGGGCATGCTGGCACCACGAGAAGACCGGGCGGAACGGCAGCGAGCGGCACGGGCCCTACATGGAGGAGAACATCCCCCAGGTCCTGGCCTGCCGGGACGAGGCCGCCCACACACCCCAGGGCCGGCAGCCCACCTCCTGTCCCGCCTGGACACCATGTTCTTCGAAGGCTCCCTGGCCAGCGCCGAGAACGCCCTCAGGTCGCAGCTCTTCAACGCCATCGTCGACAAGGACAACGCCGTCATCGCCTCCATCCTGTCCAAGTTCGAGGACGTCATGCAGATGCCCGCGGAGGCGGGACACCCGGTGATGGGCGTGGCGGGGCGGCTGGTGGCCCGGAAGACCCCGGCGCTGAAGGACGTGGCGGAGTCGGCCTACGAGTGGGCCATGTTCATCACGCGCCTCAGCACCCTGGTCAACCGGGGAGACGAGCGCGCCGTGTGCGAGGAGTACGGCGGGGAGCCGTGGCACACCTACCGCAAGAAGTACCGGAACGCCGCGAGGGACCTCAGGGCTTCTTCAGACAGGTCTCCTCCAGGTGGAGCTGAAGACTGACTTCTGAGGGTGAACACCGATGCTCCCATCGGCACAAGACAGACTGTGATGTCACTCTTTGAATGAGCCCTGGTTGAACTGAAGAGAGGCCGTATTATCACTGTAATAAACCCTGATTGACGTGAAGAGAGGCCGTATTATCATTGTTTTAATAACCCCTGATTGACGTGACGAGAGGCCGTATTATTATTGTTTTAATAAACCCTGATTGACGTAAAGAGAGGCCGTATGATCATTGTTTTAATAAACCCTGATTGACGTAAAGAGAGGCTTTAAAAAAAAAAAAAACACTGATTGACGCGAAGAGAGGCCGTATTATCATTGTTTTAATGGACCCTGATTAACATATAAAGAGGCCGTGATATCACTGTTTTAATGAACCCTGATTGACGTGAAGAGAGGGCGCATTATCATTATTTTAATAAAGACTGACTGACGTGAAGAGAGGCCTTGATATCACTGTTTTGATAAACCCTGAACAATTTTAAAAAGAGGCCAGTATTATCACTGTTTGAATGAATCCTGACTGACGTGAAGAGAGGCCGTATTGGTGCTGTTTTAATTAACCCTGATTAACATAAAAAAGGAAGCCGAGATGTCAATGTTTGAATGAATCCTGACTGATGTGAAGACAGGCCATATTGTTGCTGTTTTAATGAACTCTGATTAATACAAAAAGATGGCCGTGACGTCACTGTTTGAATGAATCCTGACTGATGTGAAGACAGGCCGTATTATCACTGTTTTAATTAACCCTGATAAACCAAAAAAAAAGTGTTTTGTAAGTCGTGACTCTACTCTTTCAATGAACTCTGATCAAAGTCAAAAGATGCCGTGACACTACTCTTTCAAGAACTCTGATTAAGGTTAAAAAATATGCGTGACACTACTCTTTCAATGAACCCTGATTAACGTAAAGAGAGGCCATATTACCACTGACTTTATGAACCCCGAGTAACGTACAAAGAGCACTGTTTTCATGGCAACACTGTCTGCAGTCTTGCAAAGGAAGTCTGTGATTAGGCATTGAGGTCATACTCAACATGTCAATCAGAACTGTACACCAACTTGTGGAGAGAATGGTCAGCCTTTCCGTGGAGGAGGAGGGATGGGGATCGGAGGAAGAGGATGAGGGGGGGGGGGATGGGCTGACTGAAAAACAATGTGGAACTAAAGAGTGTGGTGCACAAACTACTGACGATTTTTAGACAATTGTTTTTGTGATATCGTTCAAGTGTAATCGTTTTATGCCCATTGCGTTCGTTCAAACTGTTTTCTGAACATTCTATTCCCCTTAACAGAAAATCATCGCTTCACCTAACCCATCTCCTACCACATTCCAT
>CM031598.1:89565957-89568457 GCA_018398815.1 Conus ventricosus
GTGTGTGTGCGCGCGCGCGTGTCGTGTGTGCGTGTGTGTGTGAGTGCGTGTGTGTTTATGTATGTGTGTGTGTGTGTGCATGCGTCGTGCGTGCGTGTGTGTGAAGCAGTTTCAATAAGAATGCTGTCAGTACTGATCTGTGTGCAAGGTTATCTTTCTAAATTCTATTCCTGCTTTCAGTAGCTTTTTCTCTGAGGACCTCCTGTCTTTTTTGTTTTTCCTGCCTGCATCATTGTCCTCAGCACATTTTCTCCATCGTCGGCACCCACTCCCATCACTTTCAAATCAAACCAAACGCGTTTCTTTTCTTCTTCTTTTTTTTCATAACAAATTTAAAGGAAAAATTGCTATTCCGCCGAACGAAAGACACAAATTACAAGACCACATCTATCTTGCTCCAAATTTGAGAAGATAAGTGATTGTGCATTCTTTGTTTTCATTGTCTTGAATGTTGTTTGTCTTGTCCGATGTAGACCAAAGAGGTGGAAACGCGTCGTCTTTGGTCTGGCACTGTGTCTCTTTCGTCAGGCGGAACAGTCATTGGTCTGGCACTGTGTCTCTTTCGTCAGGCGGAACAGTCATTGGTCTGGCACTGTGTCTCTTTCGTCAGGCGGAACAGTCATTGGTCTGGCACTGTGTCTCTTTCGTCAGGCGGAACAGTCATTGGTCTGGCACTGTGTCTCTTTCGTCAGGCGGAACAGTCATTGGTCTGGCACTGTGTCTCTTTCGTCAGGCGGAACAGTCATTGGTCTGGCACTGTGTCTCTTTCGTCAGGCGGAACAGTCATTGGTCTGGCACTGTGTCTCTTTCGTCAGGCGGAACAGTCATTGGTCTGGCACTGTGTCTCTTTCGTCAGGCGGAACAGTCATTGGTCTGGCACTGTGTCTCTTTCGTCAGGCGGAACAGTCATTGGTCTGGCACTGTGTCTCTTTCGTCAGGCGGAACAGTCATTGGTCTGGCACTGTGTCTCTTTCGTCAGGCGGAACAGTCATTGGTCTGGCACTGTGTCTCTTTCGTCAGGCGGAACAGTCATTGGTCTGGCACTGTGTCTCTTTCGTCAGGCGGAACAGTCATTGGTCTGGCACTGTGTCTCTTTCGTCAGGCGGAACAGTCATTGGTCTGGCACTGTGTCTCTTTCGTCAGGCGGAACAGTCATTGGTCTGGCACTGTGTCCCTTTCGTCAGGCGCAACAGTCATTGGTCTGGCACTGTGTCTCTTTCGTCAGGCGCAACAGTCATTGGTCTGGCACTGTGTCTCTTTCGTCAGGCGGAACAGTCATTGGTCTGGCACTGTGTCTCTTTCGTCAGGCGGAACAGTCATTGGTCTGGCACTGTGTCTCTTTCGTCAGGCGGAACAGTCATTGGTCTGGCACTGTGTCTCTTTCGTCAGGCGGAACAGTCCTTTTTCTTTCAAGTTTGTTTCACTTTCCGCCTGCAGTCCCCTCACTTTGAAACTGACTCTCTTTTTTTTTAACAGGTCACGTGGTTTTCGTCATGTGACGAGACTCAGGCCCGGGCTGCAGCGGCGGCAACCAATCAGAGCCGTCCACGTGCGTCCTCCGCCGCCTGACGTCCCAGCAGATCCTGAGCCTCGTGCACCACGCGCACTCCCGCGGCCTGCTGACCTACTTCACGGGCGGCGTCACGTGCCAGGACATCCAGCCCGCCGTGTTCGGCGGGGTGGACGGGGTGGGGGTGGGGGGCGTGGGCATGCTGCACCACGAGAAGACCGGGCGGAACGGCAGCGAGCGGCACGGGCCCTACATGGAGGAGAACATCCCCCAGGTCCTGGCCTGCCGGGACGAGGCCGCCCACACACCCCAGGGCCGGGCAGCCCACCTCCTGTCCCGCCTGGACACCATGTTCTTCGAAGGCTCCCTGGCCAGCGCCGAGAACGCCCTCAGGTCGCAGCTCTTCAACGCCATCGTCGACAAGGACAACGCCGTCATCGCCTCCATCCTGTCCAAGTTCGAGGACGTCATGCAGATGCCCGCGGAGGCGGGACACCCGGTGATGGGCGTGGCGGGGCGGCTGGTGGCCCGGAAGACCCCGGCGCTGAAGGACGTGGCGGAGTCGGCCTACGAGTGGGCCATGTTCATCACGCGCCTCAGCACCCTGGTCAACCGGGGAGACGAGCGCGCCGTGTGCGAGGAGTACGGCGGGGAGCCGTGGCACACCTACCGCAAGAAGTACCGGGAACGCCGCGAGGGACCTCAGGGCTTCTTCAGACAGGTCTCCTTCCAGGTGGAGCTGAAGACTGACTTCTGAGGGTGAACACCGATGCTCCCATCGGCACAAGACAGACTGTGATGTCACTCTTTGAATGAGCCCTGGTTGAACTGAAGAGAGGCCGTATTATCACTGTAATAAACCCTGATTGACGTGAAGAGAGGCCGTATTATCATTGTTTTAATAACCCCTGATTGACGTGACGAGAGGCCGTATTATTATTGTTTTAATAAACCCTGATTGACGTAAAGAGAGGCCGTATGATCATTGTT
>CM031598.1:89573457-89582922 GCA_018398815.1 Conus ventricosus
AGGAACAGCACGGGGTGGCATTGCTCTGCAGTGTGAAACTGCCACCCCGCTGGAGCTTACACACACACACACACACACACACACACACACACACACACACACACACACACACACACACACACACACTCTCACACGCACATACATACACCTACAAGTCGTTGTTAAGACACTTATAGTCCCGTGTGGGGGAAGGTGAGGTATGCGTGTGTGTCCTGGGATCTTTGTGCAGCTGCAAGGAATCGCCCACTCCAAGACTACTAGCAGCAGGCCAGTGATTTATCTCCCCCATTTTTTTTCTTTATTTTATTTATTTATTTATTTTCTTTTTTGAACTGATTGAAGGTTGCTGCGTTTGTCTTTTTACCGAAATCGAATGCTTTTTTCATCATAAATGAGAAGAACAACAGTTTAGCCTTTTTTTTTTTTTTTTTTTTCTTTTTTCTTTAGCAAAAGGCCGTTGTAGTGACGCTATTTGTGGTCTCTTTTAATGGAAACAAAACCTTCCTTTTTCAGATTTAGTTTTCATTAAATGTATCAGTCACGAAGCTGTTAAAAGATACTAAAAACAATTTAAAAAGTACAGCTGAGCATTGATTTATATTAAAGGGAGAGAGAGAGAGAGAGAGAGAGAGAGAGAGAGAGAGAGAGAGAGAGAGAGAGAGAGAGAGAGAGAGAGAGAGTCTGCGTGCATTTCTTTCACAAACCTGACCAAAAAAGTACCTCAATTTTTGCGGAAGAAGAAGAGAAAAGGCTTTTCTGTTTTCGTTCGCTAGATATGTCACTCGCCAAAAAAGGTTACAACCAATTTTCGATTTCTCACTTGAAGGCCATCCCTTAGAGTAGGGTTGATGTAACGACACAAATATCTTTTATCAACCGTTCACGTCTTATTTTGTCCATAGAAGAAAGTAATTTTTTTTAAATGTGTTTGATCCATTATGGTCTATTCAGTGAACATTGTGAGACCTGTTCAATGAACATTTTGAGACCAATCGTGGTCTGTTCAATGAACATTGTGAGAACTGTCGTGGTCTTTTCAATGAACATTGTGAGACCTGTCGTGGTTTGTTTAATGAACATTGTGAGACCTGTCGTGGTCTATTCAATGAACATTGTGAGACCTGTCGTGGTCTATTCAATGAACATTGTGAGACCTGGCGTGATTTGTTCAATGAACATTGTGAGACCTGGCGTGGTTTGTTCAATGAAAATTGTGAGACCTGTCGTGGTCTATTCAATGAACATTGTGAGACCTGTCATAGTCTATTCAATTAACATTATGAGACCTGTTGTGGTCTATTCAATTAACATTATGAGACCTGTCATAGTCTATTCAATGAACATTGTGAGACCTGTCATGGTCTATTCAATGAACATTTTGAGACTTGTCGTGGTCTATTCAATGAACATTGTGAGACCTGTCGTATCTATGCAATGAACATTGTGAGACCTGTCGTGGTCTTTCAATGATCACTGTAAGAACTCTCGTGGTCTATTCAATGAACATTATGTGTCCCGCTGTAGTCTGTTCAATGAACATTGTGTAACCCGCCATGGTTTTTAATGAATATATTGTGGCCTGTTCAGTGAACATTGTGTCTCTTTGATGAACTTTTCTGGTCAAGGACCGAAATTGACTACTTTGTGGAGTTCACTGATCTGTGTTGAAACCAGTCTCTTGAGGAAAGAAAAGAATGTTTCACAGAAATCAAAACAGAACGCTCAACTAAAAAGCCTACATTTCTAAATGCTCAGCTGATAAAAAAACCCCCCTCTCTCTCTCTCTCTCTATATATATATATATATATATATACATATACCAGTTTAAAATAAGATTTTAAAATGGAAAAGGTAAAACCAACAAAATTGTTTCGAGCTATCATGGTCTTTTCAATGAACACCGAGTGGCGTTTTAACTCTAATTTTATATATATATATATATATATATATAGCTGAACAATTAAGTATATATATATAATGCTGAACAATTAAGAAGTGGGGGAAAACAAGTGCAGGTTAACAATTCTTCAATCGTTATAGTAATGACTTGGCAAAGATTTGAACTTTAAAAAAAAAATAATAATAATAATTGAAGATGAAGACAATGCGGGAATACATTAATATGAGAAGCCCTTCACGAGCTGCCTGAGGGAACCACCGTAATCCCTCTCGAAGGCTCATTTATTTGTATTGCCTGCTCCTAGGCCTTTCGTCCGCTGGATCGGACTCATCAGGGAGACACGGCTGATTGTGTCTGTGCTCTTGGTGTCAAATAGAGACACACCACAGTCCATAATTCTGTGGTGTTCTCACCACCAAGGGTTCAGAAAAGAATCCAACAGCACCCCAAAAGCAGCAAGCGAAGGGTAGTAAATGGAACAAAACGAAAGTGTGGAGAGGATAAAAGTTGCTGAAAAACTAAGAGCATTATTCAAACAGTATAAAATGTAGGGGACAATCTTTGAGCCTATGCTTTAGGATCCATTCAAGGATGCAAGGGAGATCAAAAGATATGGAACAGTCTGAGTGGTCAGCTCTGCTGTTCAATAACCCAAGCATTGTGAGTGGCTAAGAATTGTACAGTGTGTGTGTCTGTCTTTCTGTCTTTGTCTCTGTCTCTGTCTGTCCAGCACTGCAGATGTCAGCGTCTCCCGGGCCTGGTTGACGTATGCATGCGTTACGAAAGAAACGGTAGAACATGACATCCTCATCCTTGTCCTCATTCATTAGTCACTCTTGGTTGTGCGCTTTGCCGGAGATGTCATGCCGAGGTTCGATTAGCACAGGCCCCGAACACCACCGTAGTGACTCCACGGCAGTGCCATCAACTGTGGCAGGCTGCAGCTTGACGGCATGATTGCCCCGTCTGGACTGCCGATACTAGGGCTGCCACTCAACCAGCCTGGGTATGGCTGCATTACGGGAGAAAAGCAAAGATAAGCTGCGTGGGACTGGGGCTTATTTCCTCCGAGGGGTGGGTCAACATTTATTTTACCTGTATTGAGGGGGAGATTCCAGTAAACATCGTGAACAGCCTGATGAATTCACCACATCTGCATCGTCACGGCATTGTTTATTTTATTCTTGTGGGGAAAAAAAATTAACTTGGTTAAATTTGATATATTCACACAATCTTTACAGAGCCTTTTTGTTTGCAGGCATCCCATGACAAGGTGAAAATACACAGCTTCAAGATGACAGATACTGCTGAGGTCACTCTCTGGCAAACGGAACATTTCGGACACTTGTTTTGAAGGAACACATAGCAGCAAGGAATGGGCCGGCCAAATCAGTGTAATGGCGGCAATGGCTGTGACGGTATTCCTTTGAGGGACAGTACCTACAGTAGGCTGACGAGAAAGACGTGTTCCCATACCTGTCGAAAGGCAGGAGACAATTATTTTCGTCCCAGCTTTAATACACAATTTAATTAAGTGAAAAATCATTTAAGAGCCAGAACACGTGGATGTAAAAAAATGATTTTCATAGTTTATACATAAAAGATTTGTTTTCTCTGTCATGTGAATTCTATCTGCAGCTTCGACTTGCGCTGAGAAGTTAAAAAAAAAAAAAGAGAGAGAGAGAGAGAGAGAGAAACTGTTATTGAAAAGCCACCGACGCATGTCACCATGGCCTTGAACTTCGACCCTCCCCCTTCGACCCGGAAAGACACCCACTGGCGCCCAACCAATCAGTGGAGACCACGGTCTCTGACGTCAGCAGCACGAGCCCGATATCTGGCTACAAAGATGGAGGCCGAACCCTCGTCCCGTGACCCCTCTGCGGCTGTGCTGGACGCTTCTTACGTGGCCACCCAGCTGGCCAGGCGTGACGTCAGAGGAGAAGACTTGACACGAGTCCACAACTCGCAGGCACTGAAGAATGGGATGGTTCCCCACTCCGCTTCACCTCAGAAAGGACCAGGAGAGGGTCAGAGAGACCAGGAGAGGAGGGACCGGGCGGGACCTGAACGGGAAAGGCATGACACCGCTGGGTCCCCCCAAAAGACAGGGTCTGGTCAGGCAGATCGCAAGACAGCGTCCTGGAAGACCGGACACAGAGAGAATGGACCTGGAAACCACCAGGTGGGACAGGAGAAGACGGCACAGGATAACACGGAAGACAGGGCGGGACAGGAAGACAGAGGACCCAGGAGAGGACAAGGCATGGTAGAACACAAGACAGCACACAGCGGAGGAGGACAGGACAGGACAGGTCACAGGAGGGGAGGAGGACAGACTGCAACTGTCAGACCTGCACAGAAGGTAATCTCCGTATTCAGACCCTTGTCTGTCTGTCTGCTTTATTTGTTGGTTTGTTTGGTTGTTGTCATCGGTTAGTGTGTTTAGGCACACTGCTCGCTGTCTGTTTCGTTTCTTCCTTCCCATTTTTGTTTGTTTGTTTGTTTGTTTGTTTTTGTTTTTGTTTTCAAAAATCGTACGTTCAAAGGATAGGTAGTTATGAAATGGCTGATGATTTCTTTCAGCGCGTTGCTGTTGTCGATGACTCGTGCGAGCGCGCGCATATGTCTGTGTGTGTGTGTGGGGGGGGGGGGAGGGTAGGTGTATGGGTGGGTGGGTGGTGGGTGGGTACAACAATTCAACACTGTGTTAATCTGACAACAATGTGTTCATCAGTTTGTCAGTACAACAATATGTTAATCTGACTGTAAATGGTTTTCCGTCAGTCAGTGTGTGTGTGTGCGGGGGGGGGGGGGGGAAGGGGGGGGGGTAAGTCTGCGTTTGATACTCATCTAAACAACTCAAAAGTAGATCCTGCGCACAAATATGCCCCATGAACATCAATCGTACACCTGAATCTTGTTGTCCAGCAGACCTTACAGCCCAGTATCTTGTTGTTGTCCAGCAGACCTTACAGTCCCGTGTCTTGTTGTTGTCCAGCAGACCTTACCGTCCAGTGTCTTGTTGTTGTCCAGCAGAGCTTACAGCCCAGTGTCTTGTTGTTGTCCAGCAGACCTTACAGTCCAGTGTCTTGTTGTTGTCCAGCAGAGCTTACAGCCCAGTGTCTTGTTGTTGTCCAGCAGACCTTACAGCCCAGTGTCTTGTTGTTGTCCAGCAGACCTTACAGCCCAGTGTCTTGTTGTTGTCCAGTAGACCTTACAGTCCAGTGTCTTGTTGTTGTCCAGCAGACCTTACAACCCCGAGTCTTGTTGTTGTCCAGCAGACATTACAGTCCAGTGTCTTCTTCTTGTTGTTGTCCAGCAGACCTTACAGCCCACTGTCTTGTTGTTGTTCAGCAGACATTACAGCCCAGTGTCTTGTTGTTGTCCAGCAGACCTTACAGCCCAGTGTCTTGTTGTTGTTCAGCAGACCTTACAGCCCAGTGTCTTGTTGTTGTCCAGCAGAGCTTACAGCCCAGTGTCTTGTTGTTGTCAGCAGACCTTACAGCCCAGTGTCTTGTTGTTGTCCAGCAGACCTTACAGCCCGGTGTCTTGTTGTTGTTGTTGTTGTTGTCCAGCAGACCTTACAGCCCAGTGTCTTGTTGTTGTCCAGCAGACCTTCCAGCCCAGTGTCTTGTTGTTGTCCAGCAGACCTTACAGCCGGTGTCTTGTTGTTGTTGTTGTTGTTGTCCAGCAGACCTTACAGCCCAGTGTCTTGTTGTTGTTGTCCAGCAGACCTTACAGTCCATGTCTTGTTGTCCAGCAGACCTTACAGCCCAGTGTCTTGTTGTTGTCCATCAGACCTTACAGCCCAGTGTCTTGTTGTTGTCCAGCAGACCTTACAGTCCAGTGTCTTCTTCTTTGTGTCCAGCAGACCTTACAGCCCCGTGTCTTGTTGTTGTTCAGCAGACCTTACAGCCCAGTGTCTTGTTGTTGTTGTCCAGCAGAGCTTACAGCCCAGTGTCTTGTTGTCGTCCCGTAGACCTTACAGCCCAGTGTCTTGTTGTTGTTGTCCAGCAGACCTTACAGCCCAGTGCCTTGTTGTTGTCCAGCAGACCTTACAGCCCAGTGTCTTGTTGTTGTTGTCCGGCAGACCTTACAGTCCAGTGTCTTGTTGTTGTCCAGCAGACCTTACAGCCCAGTGTCTTGTTGTTGTTGTCCAGCAGACCTTACAGTCCAGTGTCTTGTTGTTGTCCAGCAGACCTTACAGCCCAGTGTCTTGTTGTTGTCCAGCAGACCTTACAGACCAGTGTCTTGTTGTCGTCCAGCAGTCCTTACAGCCCAGTGTCTTGTTGTTGTTGTCCAGCAGACCTTAGAGCCCAGTGTCTTGTTGTTGTCCAGCAGACCTTACAGCCCCGTGTTTTTGTTGTTGTCTAGCAGACCTTACAACCCCGTGTCTTGTTGTTGTCCAGCAGACCTTACAGCCCAGTGTTTTGTTGTTGTCCAGCAGACCTTACAGCCCACTGTCTTGTTGTTGTCCAGCAGACCTTACAGCCCAGTGTCTTGTTGTTGTTGTCCAGCAGACCTTATAGCCCAGTGTCTTGTTGTTGTTGTCCAGCAGACCTTACAGCACAGTGTCTTGATGTCCAGCAGATGTTACAGCCCAGTGTCCTGACGCTGTGTCAGAACGGTCCAGACCGTGTCCGGGTCATGGCCAGGTGTCGCAGTGCCGGCCCCTCTGTACCCCACCTGGGCAGGTCTTCCGGAAGTCCTTACCTGGAAGATCAACAGGTGAGCATCAGTGTCCAGCACCGCCAGCCTCAACGTCACCATTCAGGACCTCACGGACCTCACCGCCGACACCTCCACTCGCAAGGAGGGAAAGAACGGAGGGAGGTAACGAACGGGTATTCCGCTCTCAAGTCCACGAACTTGCACTCTACCGCCAAGTTCGCTGCCGGGCCCAATCGACGTCATAGCGCTGACGACACAACGTCCTCTTCCAGACATCACAGCAGCAGCGGCGGTGGGGAGAGAATCGGCCGGTGCCAGACGGGAGCTCCAGTCATGCCTTTCTACAAAGCCGCCTTGGTCCTGATGCAGGCTCAGAGACTGCGGACATCGGCGGGCCGCTTCTCCCCCTCCCCCTCCTCCACCTCCACCTACAGTTCTTCCTCCCCCCATCACCTCCCCACGGGACTCTGTGTTTTACCTTCCACCCCATCCCCCACCACCACGGTCCCTCCCTGCCCAGCAGGGCCGACAACAAGACTGTGTCTCGCCGCAGCAAGACGGGCACATCCACCACCAGCACCACCACCACCACCACCAGCCCATTCGTTTCCACCCCAAGTCTATCCTAAGACCCCCACCCCCACCCTCACCCTCACCCTCACCCTCCCCGGGCACCAAGATCGCCCAGCTCGACGGAACGCTCCCCCTCCCTCCCCTCGCTCTCCTCCCCCTCCCAGCCCAGGTCTGCCGGGTCCCGCGTTCAGAGTGCTCTCCCCTCGGGGGAAGCCTGTCGGTGACGCCACGGAAAAGGGTGACCTTTGGCAGTAACGTCATTGTACAGCTGACACCCCACGTGGGGGTGATGGGACGGGTGCTTAGCTCCACAGTGTGATAGGCGAATGAGGGGAGTAGGAAGGTGGGGGGGGAGGTAGGGGATAGAGGGTGGGGGGAGGGGGTTGAGGCGGGGGGAGACGGTATTCGCGGACCTGTTTCTAGTCTTGATATGCACTGTAATGATTATGTCCCACCGCCATCCCTCCTACCACCCGACTCCGAACATTTTCGTTGAATTGTTATTCTCTTCTTATGTTTGACTTTTAACAGAAATATCTAGTGCCACTATCACCGGGCGTTCCCCCCCCCCCCCCCCCCCCCACCCTCCAACCCCCTGCCATCCAGTTTCTCTTCTGCACATACACCCCTCCCCCACGCCCCCCTCCCCAGCCTTGTTTCCATCACCACCACCCGCCCTTACCCACACTGGTATCTAACACCTGTTCTATGTCGGGACCGTGCAACAAACGACAGGAGCATGCTTGTCCAGCAGCTAGCGGAGTGAATTCCAACTGTTCCACTGAGAGGCAGAGAGCAGAGACGAGTTTCACAGACAGGAAAACTCGCAGAGTGGCTAGATGAACCTGGCGGTGAGGGGCGTGTGAGGCGAGAGGAGTAAAGAAACGTGACCAAGACAAAACTTCAAATTAATGATTATGTGGCTTTTCTTGCTGTTGAAGAGACACGGTGTCTTAATCATTTCATTTCTTGTACCAATCGGATAACGTTTTTACTTTTCATGCACTATTCACCGGATGTTACAGCTGTCGGCCATTTTCCCTCGCATGCGAGACAACCGCAAGACAGTCTCGCGATCTCTCGCGTTTTCCTAGCCTCGCTCGTCGCTAAAGTGTGTTATGAAACGCTGGCAGTCGCTAAGCAAGCGAGAATTCTCTTCGCACGTCTCTATGGAAGGCACGACTGGTGATACAGGCTGCACACCAAAAATTAATGTGCCATGACCTTGCTTAAGGAGTCGAGTATTTATAGACTGGCGCAGTTATATTGTTCAGAGAATTTCTATTGTGTCGAAAAGTTGATTTTCCTCAGTTTCTTCCCTATGGCCATAAAGGTACAAGCCAGGTGGTTCCAAACAGATGAAAATCAAAGGAATGGGAACTGTTTGGGAGCTTCCAGCTGGCGCAAAGATTGGGTCACGGGTGGGTGCAAAGGCCTGAAATGTGACGTCAATTAAGGGGAAGGTCGTGTATTTGAAGATTGTGATTTCATCGGTGGAAATCCCCCCAAACAAGAAGAACAATTAGTGGGGAGTTTCTCTTTTGATCAATTACCAGATTAACATTAAATGCTGGCACAAATTCACAGTAGTAGGCCTCAAAACGTTTGCATGGATTATATAGTGTTTTAGTGCAAAATCCTAACTGTGGCGTGTGGCCACAGCCACAGTAATGGCTTGCTTGAAAGCTTTTCTTGTCCAAGTTGCGGGCTTTGTTGTAGATGACAAGTGGCGGGGAGGGGGGGGGGGGGTATCTGTATGTGGAGATCACAGACGACTCAGAAGTGGTGAGAGCTAAGCTCCAGTGACACAGAGGTGGACTGACAATATTTTCCTGAGGTGGGAACATTAGGGGGCCGGAACAGCTCAGTTGGTAGAGCATCGGACTCGTAATCTTGGGGTTGCGGGTTCGCATCTCCGCCGGGCCGTTTCGGTGCAGGGGGATTTTTCCCTCGGAGTTACCATTGGTTCTGACTCCATTCCCCACACAGTCCTTCAAATGAGACTATAAACCGAGGTTCCGTGTGTGAACGCACGCACATCTTGCACACACGTAAAATCCCATCAACAACTTTCGAAAGAGAAGGCCAGTTTTGCCATTGGTAGGGCTGACACGTTACACATGGCATGCACCTTCCCCGAAGTTAGAGTATGGCTGCCTTAATGGCAGGATTAAAAAAAAATGGTCGTACACACAAAAGTGTCAGAATAATCAACATGATGATTGTGGACACTAAAAGAAAGAAGAAGAACATAACCCAGTCAATGATAGGACCCCAATCATGGGATGGCTGAGACACTGACCGACTAAAAGCAAACA
>CM031598.1:89583922-89598350 GCA_018398815.1 Conus ventricosus
AGCCCCGTGTGCGAGGGAGTACGGCGGGGAGCCGTGGCACACCCTACCGCAAGAAGTACCGGGAACGCCGCGAGGGACCTCAGGGCTTCTTCAGACAGGTCTCCTTCCAGGTGGAGTGAAGACTGACTTCTGAGGGTGAACACCGATGCTCCCATCGGCACAAGACAGACTGTGATGTCACTCTTTGAATGAGCCCTGGTTGAACTGAAGAGAGGCCGTATTATCACTGTAATAAACCCTGATTGACGTGAAGAGAGGCCGTATTATCATGTTTTAATAACCCCTGATTGACGTGACGAGAGGCCGTATTATTATTGTTTTAATAAACCCTGATTGACGTAAAGAGAGGCCGTATGATCATTGTTTTAATAAACCCTGATTGACGTAAAGAGAGGCTTTAAAAAAAAAAAAAAACACTGATTGACGCGAAGAGAGGCCGTATTATCATTGTTTTAATGGACCCTGATTAACATATAAGAGGCCGTGATATCACTGTTTTAATGAACCCTGATGACGTGAAGAGAGGGCGCATTATCATTATTTTAATAAAGACTGACTGACGTGAAGAGAGGCCTTGATATCACTGTTTTGATAAACCCTGAACAATTTTAAAAGAGGCCAGTATTATCACTGTTTGAATGAATCCTGACTGACGTGAAGAGAGGCCGTATTGGTGCTGTTTTAATTAACCCTGATTAACATAAAAAAGGAAGCCGAGATGTCAATGTTTGAATGAATCCTGACTGATGTGAAGACAGGCCATATTGTTGCGTTTTAATGAACTCTGATTAATACAAAAAGATGGCCGTGACGTCACTGTTTGAATGAATCCTGACTGATGTGAAGACAGGCCGTATTATCACTGTTTTAATTAACCCTGATTAAACCAAAAAAAAAGTGTTTTGTAAGTCGTGACTCTACTCTTTCAATGAACTCTGATCAAAGTCAAAAGATGCCGTGACACTACTCTTTCAAGGAACTCTGATTACGGTTAAAAATATTGCGTGACACTACTCTTTCAATGAACCCTGATTAACGTAAAGAGAGGCCATATTACCACTGACTTTATGAACCCGAGTAACGTACAAAGAGCACTGTTTTCATGGCAACACTGTCTGCAGTCTTGCAAAGGAAGTCTGTGATTAGGCATTGAGGGTCATACTCAACATGTCAATCAGAACTGTACACCAACTTGTGGAGAGAATGGTCAGCCTTTCCGTGGAGGAGGAGGATGGGGATCGGAGGAAGAGGATGAGGGGGGGGGATGGGCTGACTGAAAAACAATGTGGAACGATAAGAGTGTGGTGCACAAACTACTGACGATTTTTAGACAATTGTTTTTGTGATATCGTTCAAGTGTAATCGTTTTATGCCCATTGCGTTCGTTCAAACTGTTTCTGAACATTCTATTCCCCTTAACAGAAATCATCGCTTCACCTAACCATCTCCTACCACATTCCATCCTCACCCTCCCTCGATTCCCCACCCCACCTCACTCCCTCATCAACCCCCTCCCTACTCGCATACCATAGCCCTCATGCTCTACTCTCTGCAAATAAATTTCACTTAGACAAAAATGACTCGATTTTTTATGTTCTGTTTCCACGCGCGCGTGCGCACACGTGTGTGTTGTGTGTGTGTGTGTTGTGTGGTGTGGGGGGGGGGGGGGGGTGTTTTTGTGGTGGTGTGTGTGTGTGTGTGTGTGTGTGTGTGTGTGTGTGGGGTGGTGGTGTGTGGGTGTGTGATCTTGGAATTTTAAACTTTTTTTAAAAGAAAAATCTTTTTTTTTTAATTTTATTATCAAATTTTTCTAATCTCTTTGGTTTGCTATAGAATGTACGAAAAAAGGGTAAAATAAAAATTTTCTCAGCCTAAGTTTACCACGAGTTTTTTTTTTAAACGGTTGACAGCCGGGGTAAAGGGAGGGGAGAGGGGGGGGAGGGGGAAGCGAGGGGGGGACGGGGAGAGGGGGGGTTGACAAAGTGGGGAAAGGTCTTTGGCCCTCTCCTTTCAAAGCCCCTTCCGACTTACGGAGTATACTTCATGGCTGAAATACAAGGGAAAAAAGGCACCCGCGTTTTGTGCGCCATTATTTTGTTCCAGCCGGGGGTTTTTTGGCAAAAAAAGGAAATTTGCCGCAAGTGAAACAGGGGATGGGGGATGGAAGGGGGGAGGGGGGGGGAGGGCGGTGAGACAAGAGGATGCGTGAAATTCAAACCGTGGGGAAGGGGAATTTCAACCTGCATCATAAACACCAATGCCCGCAGTTTCCCCCCCAAAAAAAGGTTTTGCATTAAAGAACAGAAGCTCAATTGAAAATTAAATCGCTTTTTTTTTTTTGTTTTTTGAAAAATAGTACAGAAAAAATTTTAATTTGAAAAAAAAAAATTGATTGCGATTCATAAAATCTCAAGCGAACCATAGTAATTAAAATCGGAAAAAAACGCGGCGTCACGGTGGGGGGGTATGAGGGAAGGGGGGGGGGGGCGAGGGGGGGTGGGGAGGTGGCGCTGTTTAAATCCAGCTAGCCTTATGGAAAAGAGAGATGGCTCAATGAGCAAAACCCTTCCTTTTGGTTTAACAAACGGGCGATTTTTGCCTGGTTCCCTAAAAACCCAGTGTAAATTTTTCAAGATGTAATGGATAAAACTTAAAACAGCCTCTCCCCCTTCCCCCCTTCCCCCCCCCATTCCTTTTTAAAAGCCACACACTACAATGGCGCAAATGGGTGGGCCTGTAGTCCCGCTCCTCCCTCCACCCCTCCCAAAACCCCACACACCCCACCCCAAAAAAAAAACCCACCACTTTCTCCTTCACTCTCTGTCTCTCTCTTTTTTTTTTCTTTCACACACGGCACACGCACACCACCGCACACACACACGCGCACACGCTTACCCACATTCTCTCTCACCTCTCTTTTCCTCTCTCCTCTCCCCCTCTCTCTTTTCTCTCTCTCTCTTTTACACCACGCCACAAAACCACACTACACAACTTTTACACACACACCATTCCACCGCCGCCTCACGCACGCACGCACTCAACACAACAACACACAACACACAACACACACAAACACACACACCCCACACCACCATAGCATATGCTCACTTAAACAATGCCATTTTACTCCGCGGGCGCGCGGCACGCAACACCACGACACACCCACCACACACACACACACACACACACACACCACACACACACACACACGCCAACCCACACACAGATTTTATCTTCAATTGCTATCTGCTTTCCCGTGTTTTTTTGCTTCTTCCAAACGCTTCCCCACCCCCCCCTCCCCCCCGCATTGGAAACCCTCAAGGGGGAAAAAGAGTTACATAAAAAAATTTTGTGGTATTCACTTACCCACGAGACTTTGTCACCTTTGATTGGTTTTGATATTTGTGTCTCCTTTTTTATTTATTCTTGTGGCTGTGGAAAGGGGGTGAACTCTTCTTTAGGAGGTAAAAGCCCTTTACACGCACCGCGCACAACACCACAACACCACACCCCAACACCCACACCACACACACCACACCCCCTCTCTCTCTCTCTTCTCTCTCTTCTCTCTCTTCTCTCTCTCTCTCTCTCTCTCCCCCCCCCACCCCCCCCCACAACACACACACACAAAACACACACCACACAACCCCCACACACACCTCTCTCTCTCTTTCTCTCTCTCTCACGAACACACACACACACACACACACCCCAACACCACACACACACACACAACACAACACACACAAAATACACGCACTCCTCTCTCTCTCACTATCTTTTCACTCTCTTCTCCTCTCTCTTCTCTCCTCTCTCTCTCTTCTCTCTCTCTCTCTCTCTCTCTGCAAAAACTCCCCCAAAGTCGCAAGCACACACATAAGGACCACACACCACCCGCACAAACACACCCCCACACACACACACACACCACCACCCACACACACACACACACACACCACATACATACATACACAACACACAACACCACACCCCACACACCACACAACACACACACCACCCACACACGTACGTGTGTGTGTGGGTTATATATTTATTATTTATATATATATATATATATTATATATATATATATATATAAATATTATATTATATATACGAACATATATATACAGATACAGCATACTTTTTGTTGATTTTAAAACTTCCACATATATAAAAAGCAACCGCGGCAAATTTTTTTCATTGGTTGTGCATAGCATTTTGATTTTGAAAGGGGAGGGGAAACCCGGGTTTAATACAGGGGTATTTATTTCTTACGTATGAAATATATCGGGGACAAAAAACGGAAATGAACTACATCTTCAAGGGGAAATTTTTATTACTATTTTCAAACTGGATCAACAAGCGCTTTTCCCAAACGGGGAATTCCATCTAATTTTTTTCGGCCGATCTTGCAGGCAAATAACTCGACGGTGTTCACGATTTTTCCCAAAAGACTTTTGTAACCAGCCTTATAAACTCTGGGTGATACAAACAAAAGTCGCCTTCCTTTAAAAAAGAATCTGCCAAATTGACGGGGAAAACATCTTTTAGTCTTTTTTTAACACATAGCATTTGGTGGTGTGTGTGTGGGGGTTTTGGTGTGTGTGTGTGTTTTGTGTGTGGTGTGTGTGGTGGTTGTGGGTGTGGTGTGTGTGTGTAAAGCAGCACAGTGACACAGAGAGAGAGAAGAAGAGGGAGAGAAAGAGAGAAAAAGAGAAAAGGGGAGAGGAGAGAAGGGGAGAGAGAAAAGAAGAGGACAGAGAGACAGGAGGAGAGAAATCACTAACTCAACACTCTTTCGTCTCCCCACTTACTTGAAACCCATTACTCCTCCCCCCGTATTCCACACCCTACCCTCTTCTCTCCTCCCCCCAAAACCCCCCCCCCCCCCCCCCCCCCCCCCCCCCCCCCCCCCCCCCCCCCCATCACCCCCACCCCCACCCCCTCCCCTCCCCCACATCCTGCCGAGTCAAATTTAACAGAGCCGGGTCGCAGGCCTAAATCCCAAACAGTGCAGGATGGAGATAAAAAGCGGGGGTTTTAGTGATAAGCAGAGAAAAACTGCCATGCCCCAGCCCCGCGGTGGCATTAGGAAAAACGGGGTGGCATTGCTCTGCATGTGAAACGCCCCCCCGCTGGAGCTTACACACACACAACACAACACACCAACACACACACCCCACACACCACACCACACACACACACTCTCACCGCACATACTACCCTACAAGTCGTTGTTAAGACACTTTAGTCCCCCGGGGGGGGAAGGTGAGGGGTGGTGTGTGTCCGGGCTTTGTGCATGCAAGGAATCGCCCACTCCAAGAAGAAACAGGCCGGGGTTTTTTCTCCCCCATTTTTTTTTTATTTATTTTTATTTATTTCTTTTTTTAACTGATTGAAGGTTGCTGCGTTTTCTTTTACCCAAATCGAATGCTTTTTTATCATAAAAGAAGAACAACGTTTTGCCTTTTTTTTTCTTTTTTTTTTTTTTTTCTTTTGCAAAAGGCCCTTGTGTGACGCTTTTGGGGCTCTTTTTTTGGAAACAAAAACCCCTTTTTAATTAGTTTCATTAAATGTACCCGAAGTGTTAAAAGATACTAAAAAACAATTTAAAAAGTACAGTACATTGATTTTTATTAAAGGGAAAAGAAGGAGAGAGAGGAAGAGAGGAGAGAGAGAGAGGGGGAGGGAAGAGAAAGAAGAGAGAGAGGCTGCGGCTTTCTTTCAAAACCTGACCAAAAAAAAATACCCCAATTTTTTCGGAAGAAGAAGAGAAAAGGCTTTTCTTTTGTTCGCTAGATATGTCCTCGCCAAAAAAGGTTACAACCCAAATTTTTGATTTCTATTGAAGGCACCCTTAGAGTAGGGTTGAGTAACGACCAAATTCTTTTTTAACCGTTTTCCCTCTTATTTTGTCCATAAAAAAGTAATTTTTTTAATGGTTTTGATCCATTTGGGCTATTGTGAAAATTGGGATGTTCAAGAAAATTTTTGGACCAAAACGTGGTCTGTTCAATGAACATTGTGAGAAAATGTCGTGGTCTTTTCAATGAACATTTGGGGACCTTCGTGGTTTGTTTAATAACATGGAACCTGTCTGGGTTATTAATGAACATTGTGAGACCTGTCGTGGCTATTCAATGAACATTGTGGACCTGGCGTGATTTGTTCAAGAAATTGTGGACCGGGGGGGTTTGTTCAATGAAAATTGTAGACCTGTCGTGGTCTTCAATGAAATTTTGGACCTGTCTAGGCTATTCAATTAACATTATGAGACCTGTTGTGGTCTATTCAATTAAAATTATGGCCCGTAAGTCTATTCAATGAAAAATTGTGGGAAACCCGTCTGGTCTTTCAATGAACATTTTTAGACTTGTCGTGGTCTATTCAATGAACATTGGAGACCTGTCGATCTATGCAAGAACATTGGAGACTGTCGTGGGCTTTCAATGATCCGTAAAAACTTCGTGGTCTTTCAATGAAATTATGGTCCGCTGTAAATTGTCAATGAAAATTTTTAACCCCCCATGGTTTTTAATGAAAATATTTTGGGCCTGTTAGTGAACATTGTGTCTCTTTTTAGAATTTTTTTTTGGGCAAGGACCGAAAATTGATCTTTGTGGGGTTTTACGATCTGTGTTTTAAACCCGTCTCTTTGGGGAAAAAAAAGAATGTTTTACAGAAACAAAAAAGAACGCTCAACTTAAAAAAACCTACATTTCTAAACTCCTGATAAAAAAAAACCCCCCTCTCTCTCTCTCTCTATATATATATATATTATAATACATTACCGTTTAAAATAAAATTTTAAAATGGAAAAAAGGAAAACCAACAAAAAGTTTCGAGCTTCATGGTCTTTTCAAAGAAACCGAGTGGGTTTTAACTCTAATTTTTTATATATAATATATAATATTTTAGCTGAACAATTAAGTATATATAATTTAAAGCTGAACAATTAAAAAGTGGGGGGGAAAAAGTGCAGGTTAACAATTTTTCAATCGTTATGTAATGATTGGCAAAGATTTTACTTTAAAAAAAAAATAATAATAAAATTGAAGATGAAAAATGCGGGGGGAAAACATTAATATGAGAAGCCCTTCACGAGTGCCGAGGGAACCACCGTAATCCCTCTCGAAGGGTCATTTATTTGTATTGCCTGCTCCTAGGCCTTTCGTCCGCTGGATCGGACTCATCAGGGAGACACGGCTGATTGTGTCTGTGCTCTTGGTGTCAATATAGAGACACACCACAGTCCCATAATTCTGTGGTGTTCTCACCACCAAGGGTTCAGAAAAGAATCCAACAGCACCCCAAAAGCAGCAAGCGAAGGGTAGTAAATGGAACAAAACGAAAGTGTGGAGAGGATAAAGTTGCTGAAAAACTAAGAGCATTATTCAAACAGTATAAAATGTAGGGGACAATCTTTGAGCCTATGCTTTAGGATCCATTCAAGGATGCAAGGGAGATCAAAAGATATGGAACAGTCTGAGTGGTCAGCTCTGCTGTTCAATAAACCCAAGCATTGTGAGTGGCTAAGAATTGTACAGTGTGTGTGTCTGTCTTTCTGTCTTTGTCTCTGTCTCTGTCTGTCCAGCACTGCAGGGTGTCAGCGTCTCCCGGGCCTGGTTGACGTATGCATGCGTTACGAAAGAAACGGTAGAACATGACATCCTCATCCTTGTCCTCATTCATTAGTCACTCTTGGTTGTGCGCTTTGCCGGAGATGTCATGCCGAGGTTCGATTAGCACAGGCCCCGAAACACCACCGTAGTGACTCCACGGCAGTGCCATCAAACTGTGGCAGGCTGCAGCTTGACGGGATGATTGCCCGTCTGGACTGCCGATACTAGGGCTGCCACTCAACCAGCCTGGGTATGGCTGCATTACGGGGGAAAAGCAAAGATAAGCTGCGTGGGACTGGGGCTTATTTCCTCCGAGGGGTGGGTCAACATTTATTTTACCTGTATTGAGGGGGAGATTCCAGTAAACATCGTGAACAGCCTGATGAATTCACCACATCTGCATCGTCACGGCATTGTTTATTTTATTCTTGTGGGGAAAAAAAATAACTTGGTTAAATTTGATATATTCACACAATCTTTACAGAGCCTTTTTGTTTGCAGGCATCCCATGACAAGGTGAAAATACACAGCTTCAAGATGACAGATACTGCTGAGGTCACTCTCTGGCAACGGAACATTCGGACACTTGTTTTGAAGGAAAAACATGCGCAAGGAATGGCCGGGCCAAAATTCAGTGTAATGGCGGCAATGGCTGTGACGGTATTCCTTTGAGGGACAGTCCCTACAGTAGGCTGACGGAAAGACTTTGTTCCCTACCTGTCGAAAGGCAGGAGACAATTATTTTCGCCCCAGCTTTAATACACAATTTAATTAAGTGAAAAATCATTTAAGAGCCAAAACACGTGGATTTTAAAAAAATGATTTTCATAGTTTATACATAAAAGATTTGTTTTCTCTGTCATGTGAATTCTATCTGCAGCTTCGACTTGCGCTGAGAAGTTAAAAAAAAAAAAAGAGAGAGAGAGAGAGAGAGAGAAACGTTATTAAAAAGCCCCCGACGCATGTCACCATGGCTTGAACTTTGGACCCCCCCTTCGACCCGGAAAGACCCCCCTGGCGCCCAACCAATCAGTGGAGACCACGGTCTCTGGGCGTCAGCAGCACGAGCCGATATTGGCTACAAAGATGGAGGCCGAACCCTCGTCCGTGACCCCTCTGCGGCTGTGCTGGACGCTTCTTACGTGGCCACCCACTGGCCAGGCGTTTACGTCAGAGGAGAAGACTTGACACGAGTCCACAACTCGCAGGCACTGAAAAATGGGATGGTTCCCCCTCCGCTTCACCTCAGAAAGGACCAGGAGAGGGTCAGAGAGACCAGGAGAGGAGGGGACCGGGCGGACCTGAACGGGAAAGGCATGACCCCCGCTGGGTCCCCCAAAAGACAGGGTTTTGGTCAGGCAGATCGCAAGACAGCGTCCTGGAAGACCGGACACAGAGAGAATGGACTGGAAACCACCAGGTGGGACAGGAGAAGACGGCACAGGATAACACGGAAGACAGGCGGGACAGGAAGACAGAGGACCCAGGAGAGGACAAGGCATGTAGAACACAAGACAGCACACAGCGGAGGAGGACAGGACAGGACGGTCACAGGAGGGGAGGGGACAGACTGCAATGTCAGACCTGCACAGAAGGTAATCTCCGTATTCAGACCCCTTGTCTGTCTGTCTGCTTTTTTTGTTGGTTTGTTTGGTTGTTGTCATCGGTTAGTGTGTTTAGGCACACTGCTCGCTGTCTGTTTCGTTTCTTCCTTCCCATTTTTGTTTGTTTGTTTGTTTGTTTGTTTTTGTTTTTTTTTTTCAAAAATCGTACGTTCAAAGGATAGGTAGTTATGAAATGGTGATGTTTTCCCTTTCAGCGCGTTGCTGTTGTCGATGACTCGTGCGAGCGCGCGCTTTATGTCTGTGTGTGTGTGGGGGGGGGGGGGGGAGGGTAGGTGTATGGGTGGGTGGGTGGTGGGTGGGTACAAAAAATTCAACACTGTTTTAAATTTGGGACAACAATGTGTTCACCCTTTTTGGGTCAGACAACAATATGTTAATCTGACTGTAAATGGTTTTCCGTCAGTCAGTGGGGTGTGTGTGCGGGGGGGGGGGGGGGAAGGGGGGGGGGGTAAGTCTGCGTTTGATACTCTCTAAACAACTCAAAAGTAGATCCTGCGCACAAATATGCCCCATGAACATCAATTTGTACACCTGAATCTTGTTGTCCAGCAGACCTTACAAACCCAGTATCTTGTTGTTGTCCCGCAGACCTTACAGTCCCGTGTCTTGTTGTTGTCCAGCAGACCTTACCGTCTTTCCCGTGTCTGTTGTTGTCCAGCAGAGCTTACAGCCCAGTGTCTTGTGTTGTCCAGCGACCTTTCAGTCCAGTGTCTTGTTGTTGTCCAGCAGAGCTTTCAGCCCAGTGTCTTGTTGTTTTTCCAGCAGACCTTACAGCCCGTGTCTTGTTGTTGTCCAGCAGACCTTACAGCCCAGTGTCTTGTTGTTGTCCAGTAGACCTTACAGTCCAGTGTCTTGTTGTTGTCCAGCAGACCTTTCAACCCGAGTCTTGTTGTTGTCCAGCAGACATTACAGTCCAGTGTCTTCTTCTTGTTGTTGTCCAGCGACCTTACAGCCCACTGTTTGTTGGGTTTTTCAGCGACATTACAGCCCGTGTCTTGTTGTTGTCCAGCAGACCTTTCAGCCCAGTGTCTTGTTGTTGTTCAGCAGACCTTACAGCCAGTGTCTTGTTGTTGTCCAGCAGAGCTTACAGCCCAGTGTCTTGTTGTTGTCCAGCGACCTTACAGCCCAGTGTCTTGTTGTTGTCCAGCAGACCTTACAGCCGGTGTCTGTTGTTGTTTGTTGTTGTTGTCCCGCGACCTTACAGCCCAGTGTCTTGTTGTTGTCCAGCAGACCTTCCGCCAGTGTCTTGTTGTTGTCCAGCAGACTTACAGCCCGGTGTCTTGTTGTTGTTGTTGTTGTTGTCCAGCAGACCTTACAGCCCGTGTCTTGTTGTTGTTGTCCGCAGACCTTTCAGTCCAGTGTCTTGTTGTCAGCAGACCTTACAGCCCAGTGTCTTGTTGTTGTCCATCAGACCTTACAGCCCAGTGTCTTTTGTTGTCCAGCAGACCTTACAGTCCAGTGTCTTTTTCTTTGTGTCCAGCGACCTTACAGCCCCGTGTTTGTTGTTGTTCAGCAGACCTTACAGCCCAGTGTCTTGTTGTTGTTGTCAGCGACTTTCAGCCCAGTGTCTTGTGTTTGTCCCGTAGACCTTACAGCCCAGTGTCTTGTTGTTGTTGTCCAGCAGACCTTACAGCCAGTGCCTTGTTGTTGTCCAGCAGACTTACAGCCAGTGTCTTGTTGTTGTTGTCCGGCCAGACCTTACAGTCCAGTGTCTTGTTGTTGTCCAGCAGACCTTACAGCCCAGTGTCTTGTTGTTGTTGGGCCAGCAGACCTTACAGTCCGTGTCTTGTTGTTTTTCCAGCAGACCTTACAGCCCAGTGCTTGTTGTTGTCAGCAGCCTTTCAGACCAGTGTTTTGTTGTGTCCAGCAGTCCTTTCAGCCAGTGTCTTGTTGTTGTGGGCCAGCAGACCTTAGACCCAGTGTCTTGTTGTTGTCCAGCAGCCTTACGCCCCGTGTCTTGTGTTGTCTAGCAGAACCTTAAACCCGTGTCTTGTTGTTGTCCAGCAGACCTTACAGCCCAGTGTTTTTTTTGTTGTCCAGCAGACTTACAGCCCACTGTCTTGTTGTTGTCCAGCAGACCTTACAGCCCGTGTCTTGTTGTTGTTGTCCAGCGACCTTATAGCCCAGTGTCTTGGTTTTTTGTCCAGCAGACCTTACAGCACAGTGTCTTGATGTCCGCAGATGTTACAGCCCAGTGGCCTGACGTGTGTCAGAACGGCCAGACCGTGTCCGGGTCATGGCCCGGTGTCGCAGTGCCGGCCCCCCCCTGTATCCACCTGGGCAGGTCTTCGGAAGTCCTTTACCCGGAAGATCAACAGGTGAGCTTCAGGGTCCAGCACCGCCAGCCTCAACGTCAACCCTTCAGGACCCCACGGACCTCCCCGCCGACACCTCCAAATAGCAAGGAGGGAAAGAACGGAGGGGGGGTAACGAACGGGTATTCCGCTCTCAAGTCCCCGAACTTGCACTCTACCGCCAAGTTTCGCTGCGGGGCCCCAAACGACGTCATAGCGCTGACGACACAACGTCCTCTTCCAGACATCACAGCAGCAGCGGCGGTGGGGAGAGAATCGGCCGGTGCCAGACGGGGGCTCCAGTCATGCCTTTCTACAAAGCCGCCTTGGTCCTGATGCAGGCTCAGAGACTGCGGACATCGGCGGGCCGCTTCTCCCCCTCCCCCTCCTCCACCTCCACCTACAGTTCTTCCCCCCCCATCACCTCCCCACGGGACTCTGTGTTTTACCTTCCACCCCATCCCCCACCACCACGGTCCCTCCCTGCCCAGCAGGGCCGACAACAAGACTGTGTCTCGCCGCAGCAAGACGGGCACATCCACCACCAGCACCACCACCACCACCACCAGCCCATTCGTTTCCCACCCCAAGTCTATCCAAAGGGACCCCCACCCCACCCTCAACCCTCACCCTCACCCTCCCCCGGGCACCAAGATCGCCCAGCTCGACGGAACGCTCCCCCTCCCTCCCCTCGCTCTCCTCCCCCCACTCCCAGCCCAAGGTCTGCCGGGTCCCGCGTTCAGAGTGCTCTCCCCTCGGGGGGAAGCCTGTCGGTGACGCACGGAAAAGGGTGACCTTTGGCAGTAACGTCATTGTACAGCTGACACCCCACGTGGGGGTGATGGGACGGGTGCTTAGCTCCACAGTGTGATAGGCGAATGAGGGGAGTAGGAAGGTGGGGGGGAGGTAGGGGATAGAGGGTGGGGGGGGGGGGTTGAGGCGGGGGGAGACGGTATTCGCGGACCTGTTTTTTAGTCTTGATATGCACTGTAATGATTATGTCCCACCGCCATCCCTCCTACCACCCGACTCCGAACTTTTTTCGTTGAATTGTTATTCTCTCTTCTTATGTTTGACTTTTAACAGAAATATCTAGTGCCACTATCACCGGGCGTTCCCCCCCCCCCCCCCCCCCTCCCCACCCTCCAACCCCCTGCCATCCAGTTTCTCTTCTGCACATACACCCCTCCCCCACGCCCCCCTCCCCAGCCTTGTTTCCATCACCACCACCCGCCCCTTACCCACACTGGTATCTAACACCTGTTCTATGTCGGGACCGTGCAACAAACGACAGGAGCATGCTTGTCCAGCAGCTAGCGGAGTGAATTCCAACTGTTCCACTGAGAGGCAGAGAGCAGAGACGAGTTTCACAGACAGGAAAACTCGCAGAGTGGCTAGATGAACCTGGCGGTGAGGGGCGTGTGAGGCGAGGGGAGTAAAGAAACGTGACCAAGACAAAACTTCAAATTAATGATTATGTGGCTTTTCTTGCTGTTGAAGAGACACGGTGTCTAATCATTTCATTTCTTGTACCAATCGGATAACGTTTTTACTTTTCATGCACTATTCACCGGATGTTACAGCTGTCGGCCATTTTCCCTCGCATGCGAGACAACCGCAAGACAGTCTCGCGATCTCTCGCGTTTTCCTAGCCTCGCTCGTCGCTAAAGTGTGTTATGAAACGCTGGCAGTCGCTAAGCAAGCGAGAATTCTCTTCGCACGTCTCTATGGAAGGCACGACTGGTGATACAGGCTGCACACCAAAAATTAATGTGCCATGACCTTGCTTAAGGAGTCGAGTATTTATAGACTGCGCAGTTATATTGTTCAGAGAATTTCTATTGTGTCGAAAAGTTGATTTTCCTCATTTCTTCCCTATGGCCATTAAAAGGTACAAGCCAGGTGGTTCCAAACAGATGAAAATCAAAGGAATGGGAACTGTTTGGGAGCTTCCAGCTGGCGCAAAGATTGGGTCAAGGGGTGGGTGCAAAGGCCTGAAATGTGACGTCAATTAAGGGGAAGGTCGTGTATTTTGAAGATTGTGATTTCATCGGTGGAAATCCCCCCAAACAAGAAGAACAATTAGTGGGGAGTTTTCTCTTTTGATCAATTACCAGATTAACATTAAATGCTGGCACAATTCACAGTGTAGGCCTCAAAACGTTTGCATGGATTATATAGTGTTTTAGTGCAAAATCCTAACTGTGGCGTGTGGCCACAGCCACAGTAATGGCTTGCTTGAAAGCTTTTCTTGTCCAAGTTGCGGGCTTTGTTGTAGATGACAAGTGGCGGGGAGGGGGGGGGGGGTATCTGTATGTGGAGATCACAGACGACTCAGAAGTGGTGAGAGCTAAGCTCCAGTGACACAGAGGTGGACTGACAATATTTTCCTGAGGTGGGAACATTAGGGGGGCCGGAACAGCTCAGTTGGTAGAGCATCGGACTCGTAATCTTGGGGTTGCGGTGTCGCATCTCGCCGGGCCGTTTCGGTGCAGGGGGATTTTTCCCTCGGAGTTACCATTGGTTCTGACTCCATTCCCCACACAGTCCTTCAAATGAGACTATAAACCGAGGTTCCGTGTGTGAACGCACGCACATCTTGCACACACGTAAAATCCCATCAACAACTTTCGAAAGAGAAGGCCAGTTTTGCCATTGGTAGGGCTGACACGTTACACATGGCATGCACCTTCCCCGAAGTTAGAGTATGGCTGCCTTAATGGCAGGATTAAAAAAAAATGGTCGTACACACAAAAGTGTCAGAATAATCAACATGATGATGTGGACACTAAAAGAAAGAAGAAGAACATAACCCAGTCAATGATAGGACCCCAATCATGGGATGGCTGAGACACTGACCGACTAAAAGCAAACATATTTAGAA
>CM031598.1:89598660-89626014 GCA_018398815.1 Conus ventricosus
GAGCAAATCGGGGAAAAAAAATAGAAAAACTTCCGATTAGAACACTGAATCAGTTAATGTAATTTTAACACTAGGAAGAGTGCGATGAAGGCACCAGAAATGAACAGCATGTTGTGGCGATGACGACTCTGCCTGAACAGCTTCAAGGAGGGTGAGACTCAAAAGGCCTGTGGCAGTCAATACAAGAGAACTTGCCAAATCGTTCCTGGGCACAATAGCAAGTCCCCCAGCCGTGGATGAGTGTGGAAACGATTGGACAGAGTAACCATGCGGTATCTGATATACCACATAGTATTCATCACCTTTTTCTTTTTCCATGTTTCCTGCAAATCCACCAGAGAGAGAGAGAGAGAGAGAGAGAGAGAGAGAGAGAGAGAGAGAGAGAGAGAGAGAGAGAGAGAGAGAGAGAGAGAGAGAGAGAGATTAACGCATACCCATTTACCTGCTATTGATTATGCATACCCATTTACCTGCTATTGATTATGCATACCCATTTACCTGCCATTGATTATGCATACCCACTTACCTGCTGTAATGACGTGTTTGAGAAAGACCTGTACAAAGACATGCGTTCTGAAAGAAAATGATTGGACACATAAGTGCGCTAAGCCAAACATTGTCAGATCAAATAAAGCGACATACGTTTGACCTAACACGATGACAACAACAACTACTATTACTATCACTGTTACCACTAGCACACCCACTACCACCACTACCACTACTACCACCATTACTACTTCAAAATAGAGTAGTCTACATACTGCTGCTACGCTGCTGTGCGTTGCTTCTGTGCTTCTGCTGTAAAAAATTATTATTACTCCGCGCGCTGCTGCTACTACATACTGCTGCTGGTGCGCAGCACTACAACTATTTTCGCCCCCGCTGCTGCTGCTACTACTATACGCTGCGTCTGCAGCTACATAATTTACTCTATCTGCGCTGGTATACTACGGGTGGGGGTGGTGGCACATATAAATGCTCTGCTACTTACTTACTACTACTGCCTGCTGCACATACTGCTGCTGCTCACTTTTTACTGCCGCTGCTGCTGCGACTATTTACTCCCGCCTGTCAACTACTACTACTACTACATGCTGCTGCTGCACTACACATTACGCTGCACTCCTGATGCTCACTGGACTGCTACTACTAACTACACTATGCCCATACTAACTCGCACTGCTGTGGAAAAAAAACCGGGCTTTAGCCCGTCTTGAGGGGGGGGTAACAGAGGGGAAAGGAGGGGGGTTGGGGGGGGAGGAGGGGGGGCCAGGGAGGTGGAGAGAGGGAGGACAGGGAGGTAAAAGGGTTTTGGTATGGGTGGAATGAAGGAAGGCTCGGTAGTCATGGTGAAATGTTTTTTCAAGGAAAACAACCCTTGACGCGTTTTTCCGTACAAGAGGAAATTATTCCCCTGCCGGGCACTTTTCGTCCGTACCAAGGCAGTAAGACCGGGGCAGCATTTTGTCTATCAACGCTGCACATTTTTGAATCAACGGTTAATTTTCAGTCGTAGAGCCCCCCTTCCAGTGAAACGTAACTACTACGCTGCTGCTGCGCTGCTGCACTGCGCTTGCTCTACTACTACTATTACTCTGTACTGTGCTGCTGCTGCTGCTATGATGCTGCTCTACTATCTCCTGCTGCGCTACGCTGCACTCTGCTCTACTTTTAAACTCTCTACTCTGTACTCTATTACTGTTGCTAGCTGTGACGCTACTACTACTACTAAACTACACTACTACACTACTACTACACACACAAAACACCCCAAAACAAACATACACAAAAACACACACACACGCCACGACGCACGCAGCACGCACACACACACCCCAAAAACCACGCGCACCCCCACACACCCGCGCACCCCCCACGCGCACCCACAGACATACCCACGCACGCAAAACACAACACACACACACCCCACCACACACAAAAACGCACACCCGCGCACGCGGACCCGCACCATACACACCACACACACACACACACACACACAACACACAAAACCACCACACACAAACACACACACACACGCACGCACGCACGCACGAAACGCACGCACACACCACACCCCAAAAAAGGTTTCAGTTTGTTAAAGGGTGTCACGGGGTTGGATTTCCGTACTCACCCCCGCATCGCTAAATTTTAAAACCCGCATGGAATAATTTAACGATACTAAAAAAATTTAAATGACTAAATGATGGGTTTAGGAAGGGTTCGGGGTTAGGACAGCATTAGCCCAATGCGCGGGGTCAAACTTGGACACCTCCTAACACTGGCTGTGCTATTATTGTCGTGTGATATGTAAAAATGTGTGTTTTATGTGTTTCATAAGTGGATGGTACACCCCCCTAACTTGGCGGGGTATTGTAGCATGTTTGTGTGGTGAGTGATTGTGTGTGGGTGTGTGTGTGTGTGTGGTGTGCGTGGCGTGTGTGTGTGTGTTGGTGTGTGTGTGTGTGTCGTGGGTTGTGTTGGTGTGTTGGTGTGTGTGTGTTGTTGTGTTGTTCTCTTTAAAAACCCCTTCCCCACAAAATGATTAACAATAGTGAGTTTGTGGGTGAATGAAAAAAGGGATGTGTCTATAATGAAGCGATACAATGTTTAAGGGGAGAGCCCCTATGTGAATGTATACGCTTGGTATGTTGTTGTTGTTTTGTTTTGTTTTGTTTTGGGGGTTTGTTTTTTGTTGTTGTTGTTTTTAAAATATTGCGTTTGTCTTTTTCTTGTTGTTACTTATATTAAAAAACGTCATCTTTTGAAATTCGTTTCTCAAAAAAAAATGCACACACACACCACACACACACACACACACACCCCACACAACACCACACACACCACCACACACCACACACACCAAACACACACACACACCCCACACCCAAAAAAACGCATATGCGCCAAGCGGGCATACAGCACACCACGCGGTGTGCGAAAACCCTCGCAAACACACGCGCGTGCGTGACATCAATCCCCCGCGGTGCGCGCGCGAGTCCCAAACACCACACACAAAACACCACACACAACCACCCACGCACACCCCCACACCCCGCGCGCTCGCGCCCCGGGGTTTTACCCTGTAAACACATACATACAACATTTTGTTCCACACATTCGGCACAGGGTCTCGGGTGCAGCCGACAACTCTAGATAAAAACACACACACACACACCACACACCACACACACACGCGCGCGCGCGCGCACGCACACACAAAACAACACTGCGCGCGCACCGCACTCAGGGGCACAGGGAAAAACGGGGGCCTCGCCCACTCTCCGGCACACACACACATACACCCACACGTGCGCACTACCACCACGTACAAAAACAAAAATAAGGCAAAGGCTTTTTTGGTAGGTAACAAAGTCAGATCATGCTGGAAAATGGTGGTGAGACCTTTGTAAGACGCAATGAGGCCCTTTCAAAATTTCTCTAAAACTTAGCCTAATTCATGTATTCATCGCTTAAAATCATGCAAGCGTGGTCTAAAAATCAGCAGACGGGGGGTGGTCCGGACTACCTGCTCGCAGTGACACCTCCTTAAAAACTGAAATCAAAACAAATTGAACCCTAAGGGGTTTGCCAAGATGGCCCTTTTTGTGTTAAAACATGTTTCTTGCGCGGATCAACTGCCCACCCGGTCGATTTTTAAAACTGCCCTTTGATGTGTAGTGTTTAAACCGCGAATGTTGCATTGGACCAAAAGTGTTGTTGAATAGTTTGTTGTACTGATACGTCAGCGTCCCAAACCATATTGCGTTGTGTGGTCCACTTTATTTTTGTACGGCCGTCTTGTTTGTATGGACCCCGTTATGTTGACTGGACTGTTTTGTGTTTTTACTGGACCCTTTATTTTGCATGGACATCTTGTTTTGGGACTGGTCCAGTTGTTTGTACGGATATCTTCTTTGAACCGGACCACTTTATGTTGTGCTGGATTTCTTGGTTGACTGGACCCGTTATGTTGTCCCGGACCTCGTTATGTTTTTCGGGGCTATCTTGTGTTGATGGCCCCAGTTGTGTTGACTGAACTCTTTTTTGGGCTGGCCACGTTTGTTGTACGGGCCCACGTTTTTTACGGACTATTTGTTTTGCCCCGGGACCCCCTTTTGTTTGACGGACCACGGATGTTGTATTGGACTATTTTTGTGTAGTACCGGACACGTTATGTTGTACGAACCCGTTAGGGTGTACGGGACTATCGGGTTTTGGGGGCCCGGACCACTTTTTATGTTGTGCTAAACATGTATTTGTACGGGGACTATCTTGTGTTGTATGGGACCACTTTATGTGAGGGGCTATCTTGTGTTGTACAGGACCACGTTAGTTGTACGGGACTATTTTGTGTTGTCCCGGACCATGTTATTTGTACTGGACTATCTTGTGTTGTACCGGCCCCAATGTTATGTTGTCGGACTACTTTGTTGCATGGCCCACTTTATTTGTACCGACCACGTTTTTGTTGTAACTGAACTATTTTGTTTGTACCGGCCCCACGTTAGTTGACGGACTTCTTGTGTTTTTTCCCGGCCCAACTTATGTTGTTTGGACTATCTTGCTTGTCAGGACTACGTTATGTTTGGGACTACCCTTGTTTTTGTACGGGGCCCACTTTATTTTGTAGTGGCCCCACTTTTTTGTACAGGACCACGTTATTGTTGTCTGGAACCTCGTTATGTTGAAATGGACCACGTTATGTGTCGGGGTATCTTGTGTTGAAATAAACCACGTTTTTGTTGTACTGGACCCGTTAGGGTTGTACTGGACCATTTTTTGTTGTACGGGCCCTCGGTTGTTGTACTGCCCCCTCGTTATTTTTGTACTGGACCTCGTTATGTTGACTTGACCATTTATTGTTGTACGGGACCCGTTATTTTGTACGGCCCACGTTTTTTTGACAGGGACTATTTTGTGTTGTACAACCCACGGGAAACCACTTGTGTTGTACCAGACCCGTTTTTGTTTACTGGACCTCTTTATGTTGTACTGGACCATGTTTTTGTTTTTTGGACTACTGTGTTGTCCGGACTACGTTATTGTTGAAACCGGACCACGTTTTTGGGTTGTCTGACCACTTAGTTGTACTGGACCAACTGTGTTGTAAGGGGCCCACTTTATTTTGTACTGCACCATCTGTTTGTACGGGCCCCCGTTTTGTTGTACTGGCCCATTTTGTTTACGGACCACTTATATTTGAAATTGACCACGTTAGTTGTACTGGACCATACGTGTTGCAGTGGACCACGTTTTGTTGTACAAACCCCATTGTGTTGTACAAAACACGTTATGTTTAAGGACCAATTGTTTTGGGACTTGACCACGTCATGTTGTGCTGGACCATTGTTTGGAGGGACCATTTTTTTGTGCGGGACCATATTGTGTTGAAGGACCACGCATTTTGTGCGGACCATAATGTTTTGCAGGGGATCACGTTATGTTGTACTGGACCTATTGTGTTGGACTCCCCACGTCTGTTTTTGGGAAACCATAAGGTGTTCAGTGGACCATGTATGTTGTCCTGGACTATTTGTGTTGTACTGGACCCTTATCTTTTACTGGACCCGATATGTTGTACGGGACAATATTGTGTTTTTAGGGCCGATGCTGTACTGGCCCAAATTTTGTATGGCCCATTCTGTGGTTTCTGGCCAACTTGGGGTGAAAGGACCATTTTTATGTTGTATGGACCCGTTATTTGACGGACCACGTTTTGCTGACTGGAAAAACTTTATGGTTTCTGGCCACGTTTTTTGTACAGGACACGTTATTGATATACTGGATCACTTTTTTGAAAGGCCAAGTCATTTTGGACCATGTTAGCTGACGGGACCATATTTGTTTAGTGGACAACGCCCATGTTTTACTAAAAACGTTATGTTGTTTTGGACCTACTGTGTTGTACACACCATACCGTGTTGTCGGGCCCTTTATGTTGACTGGCCACGTTATTGTTGTACTAGATCCAAAAATGGTACGGGACCCACATTATGTTTACTGGAAAAACGTTATTTTTTGTACGGGAAAACGCTTTTTTTATACGGGACCAAGGGACACTTTTTGCTGTAATGGACCACATCCTTATTTTTGTACGGGACCCGTTATGGCTTTTGGACCACCCCGTTATGTTTTTCTGGACCATTTTTGTTGTAGGGGGCCCACTTTATGTTGTGCGCCACGTTTTTTGTTGTACGGACAAACCACGTTGTGTTGTCGGGACCACTTTATGTTTACGGACCACTTTTATTTTGTGCTGGACCATTTAGTTGTTGGTACATTTTTTTTGTGCTGAAAACCACGTCTTTTTTTGTACTGGAAACCCACGTTTGTTTCGGACCACTTTATTTTTTGTACGGGACCACGTTTTTTTGTGCGGCCTTTTTTTGTACGGACCACACACGTTTGTTGTCGGGCCGTTTATTGTTGTCTGGAACTTTATTTTTGTGCTGGACCACGTTAGGGGTTTTGTACTGGACCCCACGTTTTTTTTGGCCATTTTATTGTTGTACGGACCACGTTAGTTGATAAACCATACTGTTTGTTGGCCATAGTTTTTGTACCGCACCACTTTTAAAATATCTGGACCACGTTGTGTTACCAAACCTTACTGTGTTGAACTGGCCAACTGGGGCTGAAACCGGCCACCCTACTTTTTCTGGACCATACCTGTTGCACTGGCCCAGTTTATTACCTGGACCATACTGTATTGTGCTTGTAAAAAGAAATTTTTTTAATTTTTTTTTATGGGTTTTTCATTTAATTGTGTTTGTATAGAGATAGGGGTGCATTTATTTTTTGCTTTTTTTAAAAGTCACCCAAACTTGTTTAAAGTTGATATGCTGATGCAACTGTGTGTACCCCCCGTGCACGGGTTTTAGGGGGGGATGCAGGATCTGTCCAGTTTTTATAAGGGGTATTTTGAAGTTTGTATGGTGGCGGTCGTTTTGAGCGTCTGCTGTGCAGAGAGAGAAAAAGCGGGGCCTGTTGCTGTGACGACCCGAAGAGCGTAAAACGCTAGTAATCCTGGGAGAAGGGGCCCGGGTAAGTTGAAGCTTGGTTTTTGTTAAGTTATTTTTTTATTTTTTTACAGCTTGGGTTTTGTTTAGGGTTTTTATGAATAGTATTACGAGAATATGTTTGAAAAGAAATTAAATTATTCTTTCCATTGTTTTTTTTGATTCGGAGGTTCGGGGCCGTGTGAGGAGAAACTTTTGTTTATAAAAAAAAAATTTGTTTTTGTTTTTTGAAATAAATTTGGAAATAAAATATTTATTTTTTATCTCAGAAATTCCCCGGGTGGGGGGAAAGGAAGGGTGGTTATTTTTTTCGGGGGAGACGAAGCTATAGATTAATTTTTATTAAAGGTTAAAATGGAAAGTAAGGTGGGTTCCCAACTTTTTTTGTAAGGTGGAAATGCCCCGCAAAGGGAGTGAAAAGCGGAGGAGTCCCTGCCGAAGCGTTTGGGCGCACGGTTTGGATGACCAGTGGCATGCCCCGCTAGGGGAGAGAAAAAGCGGGGGAGCTCCCTGCCGTAGGCGTTTGGGGCTGTGCCCGGGGTCGTAAAGACTTAAAAAAAAGGAAGTCCCGGGCTACGTTTGGATTCGTGGAGCCAGCCCCCGGTTTGGGGGTCGTTGACGTCCCCCGGGTAAACTCCAGGAGAGAGGCGACGGGGAAAGGACTTTGGGAATCTTTCATGTTTTTAAGCTGAGTGAAAAACTTTTTTAAAATTTTCCCCCCATTCTTTCTATTTTCACCCGGAATTTGAGTGTAAAAAATTTCCTAATAATTTAAAAAAGAAGGGGGTGGTTTTTTTTTCAAAAGTCAAGTGTTATCCTGGAAGAACGCGTATGGAAAAATTTGGGTGTGTGTGAGATATTTATTTCTGCCCTCGTCTGTGCTTTACAGTGGTGACCCCGAAACCCCCAGGGTTAGGTTTTTTTTTAGAAACAAAAAGATATAAAATTTTGCCACCTGATTCATTTAAAAAGTCCAGTATATTTTTATTTTTAAATTTCCCCCGCTCCTTTTTACGGGGCCTACTGTGAAATAAAAGTTTTCTGTAGTTCGAGGTGAATTCATTTTCCTTCCTTTGATACGTCTATCACCTTGGCCCCTGTTGTTGTGTTTTTCCTTTTTTTTAAACTTTTAATTTAAGTTTATGGTAAATCCCACCCCTTTGAGTGTTGGGTTTTTGTAATTTGATAGTGTAGTTTTTTTTTATAGTTTGTGGTGTAAATTGTTTGTGTGTTTTGAAAGTGATACTGAAAATACTTGCATTCTGTGGGTTTTCTTTTCTCTTCCTTTGTTTTGTCTTATAAAATTTGTGTGTGTGTTTTGGGGATTATGTTTTAAAAACTTTTGGGTTGCTTAAAAAAATTTAAAACAAAAAAAATTTTGATTCAACATTGTTTTTTTGTGACATAAATTTATTAATTTGAAAAAGAATTGTAAGATTTTAAAACAGGGAAACCGGATAAATTTTGGTTTGTTAACCTCACAGCAAAAGGTTGGGTTTTGGGCTGGCCCCAGAATTTAAAGATTTTGTGGATAATATTTGGGAAAGAGAAGAGAAAATCCACTAAAACGACTTGATTAGCCGCAAAAAAAAAAAAAAGAACAAAGAGATTTGGCAGCAAAAAAGAAAAAAAAACAAAGGACTTAAAGCAAAACTGGATTAGAGGGGGGAAAGAAAGACTAGCCCGGGAAAGAGAGGAAAAAAAACGGTTCCCCAGATAAAAAAAGGGAAAAAGAAAAGGGGGAAAGAGAAAAAGGAAGAAGGTAGTTAAAAAGGAAAAAAAGGAAAAAAGGGGAAAAAAAAGTAAAAAAGTTTAAAAAAAAGAAAAAGAGAATGGGAAAAAAAAAACCCAAAAAAAAAGAAAAGGAAAAAGAAAAACCCATTTAAAAGGAAAGAAAAAAAAAGAGAAAGAAAATTTATTAAGGGTAAAAACAAGGGGAAAGGAGGGGGTTTTAAAAAAGCCAAAAAAAGAAAGGGGGGGGAAAAAAAAGTTTTGGAAAACGAAGGGGAAAAAATTTTTCCGCGGGGGGAAAAAAAGGGTTTTAAAAAATTTTATTGGTCTAAAGAAATATCTTTGTTATTTTAAAAAAGGGATTAATTTATTTTTTTGAAATTTACGGAAAAGGTTTTGGGAAAAATTGGGGGGTGTTCTGGGTCTTTCCCCAAAAAGGGGGTTTTTTTTTTTTGGGGGGCAAAAAATCCGGGGAAAATTAAAAAACAAAAAGCTTTTTTCAAATTTTTTTAAAAAAAAAAGGGGAAAAAATTTTTAAAATCTAAAAGGAAATTGAACTTTTTGTCATAATCGTTTTTAAAAATTTTACTTTTGGGGGGTTTTTTTCAGATTGAAGTTTTTTTCGTTTTTTTATTGAACAAATTTTTCTTTTTGAGCAAAAAATTAATTTTTTTTTCAAAATTTGCTTGCAAATTTTAAAAGGGGGAAAAAATACTTTGGGACCAAATGTAAACCCGGGGAAAAAGGGTTTTCCACTTCAAAAACCCCAAAAAAACCGCGGAAACAGGTTTCCCCCCCCCCATTTCCCCCAAGTCCCCCTTTCCCAAAAAAGGGGGTTTTTTTGGGGGGGTTTTTTGGTTAAAGGGGGGGGTCCGAGGAAAAGGGGGATTTTCCGCAAGGGTTTTTGGGGGGGGGGGGGTTTTTCAAAGGTTTGCAAAATTTGAGAAGGTCCGTTCCCTCCCAAAAGCCAAAAAATTGGGGGTTTTTTTTTTTGGGTTTGGGGGGCAAGGGGCTTGTTTTTGTGACCAAGTTTTGGTTTTTCCCTTTTAAAAAAAAGGGAAGGGAGTGGTTTTTGGGGGGGTTTAGGGTCGGGTTTTGGGGGGGTTTTTTTGGGCCTCTTTTGGGGGGAAAAAAAGGGGGTTTTTTTGGGGGGGTTTTTCCCCCCCGGGGGTTATCATGTTTTTTAGGGCTCTTTTTGGGAAAAGGGCCCAGCAGCCCGGGGGAAAATTTTTTTTCCCCTTCGGTTTTTATTAAAATATTCTTTTTAGGGGGAAAAAAAGGGGGGAAAAAACAAACAGGGGAAAGGGGATTTTATTTCCCCGGGTTTTTTTAAAAAAAATTTTTTTTTTTTTTTTTTTTTTTTTTAGGGGAAAAGATGCTTGGTTTTAAACCAAAAATGGTTTATTGGCCCTTTTTTTAAAAAAACAGAGTTTTCGTTTTTGGGAAAATTTTTGTTTTTTTTCTTTTCCCGGGTAAATTGTCCCTTTTTTCCCAAAAGGTTTTGCCCAAAATTGTTTTCAGCCAAGATGAAATTTTCTCGTGGTGTAGAAAAAAAAGGTTTTAAATTTCCTAGGGGAAAAAAAAAGGGTTTTTGCAACCAAAATTTTAAAAAGTTCCAAAACGTCCTGGTTCCGGGTTTAATGCCGGGCGAAGAGTTTTTTACATTTAAAAAACTTTTGGCCTTTTTCCCCCTTCAGAGGTACTATTTTTTTCAAGGAAAATAAAAAAGAATCTCAAAATTCCGGCCTTTAAGGGAGAAGTTTTTTTTTAAAAATTTAAAAAAATTTAACTGGAAATCCCCCAAAAAATTTAAAAAAATTATTTTTACTATGCGGGAAAGGGGTCAAAGGGAATTTTTTCAAAAGTGAAAAATTTTGGGGGGGTTGACCTGGGTTTTTTTTTGGGAAGTTTGACACCCATTTTAGACTTTACCTCATACTTTTTTTCCCAAAGATTTGTGAAAGAAAAGAAATTGGAATTCCAAAAGGTAATTTGGGGGGGTTTTTTTTTCTTAAAAATTAGAGAAAAAATACTTTTTAAAATTTTAAAAGGGAACCCTCTTTCTTTTTAACCAAAATTTTTCGGAAGAAAAAAAAATTTACCCTTTTTTTTATCCTTTTTTTTGGGGAGGGTTTTTTTTTCCCAAATATTTTCCAAAATTAAATTTTGACGGTTTAAAAAAGTTTTTGGAAATCCCCCCTTTTTTTTTTTGGTTTTTTTTTAAAAAGAGGTAAGAAAGGGTTAATTTGGCAAAAAAATTTTAAACCCCCCTTTTTTTTAAAAAAAAAGGTTCCATGATTTGGGGGGACAAAAACCTTTTGTAGGGCCCCTTTTTTCAAGGATTTTTTTTGGCATCCTTATTCCCAAAATTGTTTAAAAAAGGTTTGGAAGTTTTTAGAAAAGGGGGAAAAAGGATGACGGGTTTTAAAACCCCCTAAAAAATTTTAAAAAATTTTTTGGGAAAACCCCTTTTTTCAGCCCAGAGGGAGGGTTAAAGGGTTTTTTTCCCCATCACAGAATTTTTTTTTGGGCTTTTTTTGTAAAGGGTTTAAAAAAAAAGGGGGGGGGAAAACCAAGCTTTGCAGGCCCGAAGTTGGGGGGGGGTTTAAATTCTTGGGGGGTTTTTGGCAGGGGGTTTTTAGCCAGGGGGTTTTGGGGACCATGTTTCCCCCTCCAAAGGGCCGGGGCGTTTTGGGGGTTGGGTTTTTAATTAGATTTTTAAAATTCCCTTTTTTGCCAAGGATTTGGCAGGGGGGAAAAGAAGTTTTCTTTTTGTGTTTGGGGAGTTTGGGGAAATTTTTCTCCGAGCTTTTTCCCTTTTGGGGGCCATTTGTTTCCAAAAAAAAGTTATGGGGCGGGGTTTTTGGTCAGGTTTTTGTTCTTCCCATCCTTTTTGGGAAAAACCCGGGAAAAAAAGGTATTTTGGGGGTTTTTGGTATTTTTTGGGTATTACGAAGTGGTTTTTTTTAAATTTGTTTTTGCGGGTTTTGTTTTCACCTCCAGTTTTTTTTCAAAAATTGGTTATTTGGGGGGTTTTTGTATTTTGGGGGGGTTAGGTTATTTATTCAAAACCCCAAAATTTTTCAAATTTTTCCAAAAAAAAAAAAAATTTTTTTTTTTTTTTTTTTTAAAAAAAAAAAATGGACCCAAAAAAAACCAAATTTTCTTTCACACAAAAAAAACCTCAAAACAAAACATTTTTTTTTTTAAAAATTACCAAAAAATTTTAATTATTTTTAAAACAATAAAAAATTTTAAAAAAAAATTTTTTTAAACAATAAAAATTTTTTAAAAAATTTTTTAATTTCCCCCCCAAAAAACTTTCCAAATTAAAAAAAAATTTTTTTTTTAAAAATTTTTTTTTAAAAATTTTTTTTTTAAAAAAAGGCATTTTTTAAAAAAATAAAACCCAAAAATTTAAAAAAATTTTTAACACAAAGGGACCCCAATTTTAAAAAAAAAACCCCAAAAAAAAAACAAAAAATTTTTTTTCCCATTTTTTCCCCAAACCAAAAAAAAAAACCCCAAAAAAACCAAAAAAAAAAAAAAAAAAAACCCCAAAATTTAAACAAAAAAAAAAAACATTTTTTACCTTTTTTTTAAAAAAAAAAATAAAAACATAAAGTTTAAAAAAAAAAAAAAAATTTTTTAGTTTTTTTTTAAAAGGGTTTCCCCCAAAAATTTTTTAAAAAAAAAATTTTTTTTTTAAAAAAAAAAAAAAAAAAAAAAAAATTTAAAATTCCATAACAAAATTTTACAAAGAAAAAAAAAAAAAAAACAAAAAAAAAATTTTTCCCCAAATTTTTTTTTTTCAGCCCAAAAAATAAAACAAACCCCCAAAAAATTAAACCCCTTTGGCTACAATACCCCCCAAAAAAAATTAACCCCCAATCACCCAAAAAAAAAAAAAAATCCCCCAAACAAAAAAACCCCTTTTCCCAAAAAAAAAAAAAAAACAAAAAAAAAAAACCAATTTAAAAAAAAAAAACTTTTTAAAAAAAACCCCCCCTTTTATTCACACAACAAAAAAAAAAAATTTTTAAAAAAAAAAAAAAAAAAAAAAAAAAAAACCCAAAAAAAAAAAAAAAAAAATTTTTTTTTAAAATTTTTTCCCTTTTGGTTTTTTAAAATTTACCAACTTTTTTTTTAAAATTAAAAAAACAAAAAATTTTTAAAAACTTTTTAACCACCAAAAATTTTTCCCCTTTTTTTTAAAATTTTTAAAAAAAAAATTTAAATATTTTATAAATTTTTATGACCCCCTTAAAAAAAACCACTTATTTTAAAAAACCAAATAAAAAAATTTAAAATTTCCAAAACATTTTAGGGAATTAAAAACTAAAAAAAAAAAAAAAACAACTTTTCCACCCAAAAAAAAAAACCCCCCCCTTTTTCAATTTTTTTTAAAAAGGGCCCAAATTTAAAAAAACCTTTAATCCAATTTCAAAAACCCCAATTTTTCAAACAAACCCAAAACCCCCCCCCTTCATAATAAAAAAAAAATCCTTTTAAAAAATTTCCTAAAGTTTCAAAATAAAACCCCCCCAAACCCAATTTCCAACCCAATTTTACAAACCTTTTAGGAAAAAAAATTTCAAAAAAACGGGAAAAACCAATTTTAAACAAAAAAAAAAAAAAATATTTAACCAAATTTCATCCATACCCAAAAAAACCCCCCAAAAACCCAACCAAAAACCCCCAATACCAATTTTCAACCCCAAACCCAACCAAATTTTGGGGGGAAACCCAATTTTTACACCAACCCAAAAAAAACCAAAATTTTCACTTAAAAAAAAAACAAAAAACCCAAAAAAAAAAAACCCTTTAAAAAAAAATTTCAAAAAAAAAATTTTTAAAAAAAAACCCAAAAAACAATTTTTTTCCAAAATTTTCAACCCCCAAAAACCATTTTTTAAAAAACCAAAACCCAAAAAAACCCCAAAAAAATTTTTAAAAAAAACCAAAAAAAAAAGGCCATACCCCCCCAATCCCAAAAACCCTATTTTATGGGAAAACCCAAAAAAACCAAAGTTTACGGTTTGGGGGGGGAAAAGATATTTGATTGGGAAAATGGTTTTTTAGGAAACCCCTTGGCCTGGCCCCCTTTTTTTTGAAGGATGGAAATTTTTGTTAATATTAGTTTTCATAAAGTGTTTTATGAAAAGGGGGTTTTTAAAATTTGCATGGAAAAAGTTTTGCACAATTTTTTTTTTTGACTGGCAACCTTTGCGGCCTCCGGTTTCGGAAAGGGGGTTTTTCCGGCCAAATTTTACGGGGCCTAGTTGGGTTATGGGCCCATGTTGACTGGCTTTCCGTGGAGGACCTCCCTGTTGACGGGCCAAGGGGAAGGACAGGGTTCCTGGAAACCGGTAAATTTTTTTTTTTTACTAATTTTTTCCCAAATTGTTTGGGGTCTGGTTTGTTTAAAAGTTTGACGGAAAAAATTCCCCATTGTTTTGATGGGAAAAATTTTTCAGGACCATGGGGTTATAAAATCCGTTTGAGGAAAAAAATTTTTTTTTAATTTTGTTTTTTGGAAAAAGTGTTAAGGTGGTTGAGGACCAAGGGTGTTTATTTAATAGTGTTGACTGGAAAGTTTGGGGGCCCAAATTGTTCCTGGAAAGGGTTCCGCAGTGGGCCCGGGGCCCCCGTGGTGGCCTTTCCGGTTGATGGAAATCTTCCCCGGGGAAACCTGGACTCCGTGGTTTTCCCGGACCGTGGGACGGGGGCCCAAGGGTCGGCCAAGGGGGTTGCCAAAACCAAAGGGGGGGCCCGGACCCCCGTTTTGGTGGCCCCCGGGGAAGGGACCCTGGGTTTTCTGAAACCTTTCATTTTGGGTTTTAGGAAAAACCTTTACTGCCCCTTTTTCCCTCCTCCTTTTTCCACCTCCGGGGTTTCCTATTTTAGGAAATTTTTTTTAAAAATCCCGTGTGCCTGGAAAAAAGTTTTTGAAATGGGGGTTTTTCCCGGTTTTCTTTCCCTGGGGAAAGCATTTTTGTTGGGGCAAAGGGATGGGTTTTTTTTGGGTTTTTTTTGGGTTCCCCGGGAAAGGACGGAATTTTAAATTTTTTGGAAGGCCAAGTTTGGAAAAAACCGTGTTGACTGGCCAACCCTTTTTGGGCCCTTGGACTGGCCCCCCGTTTTGGGCCCGTTTTGTTGACTGAACCAACCCTTTTTTGGCCACGTTTTTGACTGGACCCCAATTTTTCCCCGGACCACCGGGTTGGGTTTTTGTTTACCCCAAAAATTTTTTACTGGGGGCCTTTGGGTTGACGGACCATTCCGTTGGGGCCCCCCCGTTTTCCGGGAAAAGGCCCTGGGGTTTTTTGGCCCCCCCCTGGACCCTTTCCCGGCCCCCCGGGCCGGAAAATTTTTATGGCCCGTTGCACTGGGGCCATACCGTGTTTCACTGGACCCTACCGGTTTCACTGGGCCTAGGGTTTCCCTGGCCTATGTGTTTCATGGACCATACCCTGTTGCACGAAAAACCCCTGTTTCCTGGCCCAAGTTTTGCATGGGCCAACCGTGTTTTCCTGGACCCAAATGGTTTTCAATGGGCCCTAGTGTTGCACTGGGCATACCCTTTTTATGGGGCCATAGTGTGTTCACTGGACCAAGTGTTTTTTCCCCGGACCTCTGTTTTGCCTTTGGGCATACCGTGTTGCACTGGACATAGGTTGCACTGGGCATATTTTGTTGCCAAGGCCATAGTGTGTTGCACTTGCCAACCCTGGACCGGCCATAGTGTTGCACTGGCCATACCGTTTGCACTGGCCCCCAGTGTGTGCATGGACCAAGGGGTTGCACTGACCAAAGTGTTTTTTTCCCTCCTGTTTCACGGACCATAGGTTGGGCCGGACCAAACCCGGGTTTTGGCATAGTGTCTCCCCAAGACCATACCCTTTTGCCTGGCCATATTTGGGGTTTCACTGGACCATCCGTGTTGCACTGGACCCCTTTTGCCTGGACCAAACCCTTTGCACTGGACCCTAGGGGTTGCACTGGACCAAGTGTTGCCTGGACCTTTTTTGGGTTTCCTGGGCCCTACCCTGTTGCCTTTACCAATTTTTTGACGACCATAGGGGGTTGCCCGGACCATGGTTTTTTCTGGACAAGGGGTTGCACTGGACAAGTGTGTTGCATGGCCATAGTTTGCACTGGCCTAGTGTTTCCTGCCAAGTTTGCACTGACCAAACCGTGTTGCACGGGCCATGTGGGTTTCACTGGGCCTGTTTTGCACTGGCCTTTGTGGTTTCCTGGACCATAGGGGTTGCCGGACTAGGGGTGCGCGGCATACCGTGTTGCACGGACCCTACCGTTGACTGGACCATAGTGTGGTTGGGAAATGGACCCATAACTGTGTTGCACTGGACCATAGTGTGTTGCACTGGACCATGGTGTTGCACTGGACCATAAACCCTGTTGCACTGGACCCTAAACCCCGCCGTGTTGCACTGGACCATAGTGTGTTGCACTGACCATAGTGTGTTGCACTGGACCATAGTGTTGTTGCACTGGACCATACCGTGTTGCACTGGACCATATTTGTGTTGACTGGACCAAACCGTGTTGCACTGGACCATAGTGTGTTGCACTGGACCATAGTGTGTTGCACTGGACCATATTGTGGTTGCACTGGACCATACTGTGTTGAACTGGACCATAGTGTGTTGCACTGGACCATACCGTTGTTGCACTGGACCATTGTGTGTTGCACTGGACCATAGTGTGCTGCACTTAGACCATACCGTGTTGCACTGGACCATAGTGTGCTGCACTGGACCATACCGTGTTGCACTGGACCATACCGTGTTGCCTGGACCATACCGTGTTGCACTGGACATTACCGTGTTGCACTGGACCATAGTGTGTTGCACTGGACCATACCGTGTTGCACTGGACATTATACCGTGTTGCACTGGACCATACCGTGTTGCACTGGACCATCCGTGTTGCACTGGACCATACCGTGTTTGCACTGGACCATACCGTGTTGCACTGGACATTTATCCGTGTTTGCACTGGACCATAGTGTGTTGCACTGGACCACGTTATCTTGTACTGGACCACGTTATCTTGTACTGGACCCCATTATGTTTGTACTGTACCACGTATTGTTGTACTGACCACGTTATGTTGTACTGGCCCATACTATGTGTACTGAACTGCGTTCTGTTGTACTGGACCTACTGTATGTTCTTGACCACGTTATGTCCGTGTTGAACTGGACCATAGTGTGTTGCACTGGACCACACCGTGTTTGCACTGGACCATACCGTGTTAACACTGGACCACACCGTGTTGCACTGGACCATACCGTGTTGCACTGGACCATACCGTGTTGCACTGGACCACAACGTTGTGCACGGACCATATACCGTGTTGCACTTGGACCATACCGTGTTCCACTGACCATACCGTGTTGCACTGGACCATATTGTGTTGCACTGGACCATACCGTGTTGCAATGGACCACACCGTGTTGCACTGGACCATAGTGTGTTGCACTGGACCATAGTGTGTTGCCACTGGACCATACCGTGTTGCACTGGACCACACCGTGTTTGCACTGGACCATACCGTGTTGCACTGGACACACCGTGTTTGCACTGGACCATATTTTGTTGCACTGGACCATACCGTTTTTGCACTGGACCACAAACCCTGTTGCACTGGACCATACCGTGTTGCACTGGACCATATTGTGTTGCAAATGGACCATACCGTGTTGCACTGGACCATAGTGTGTCGCAAATGGACCATTACCGTATTGGCACTGGACCACACCGTGTTGCAACTGGAACCATACCGTGTTGCACCCGGACCATAGTGTGTTGCAATGGACCATAGTGTGTTGCACTGGACCATATTGTGTTGGCCCTGGACCATACTGTGTTGCAAATGGACCATAGTGTGTTGCACTGGACCATACCGTGTTTGGAACTGACCCCTATTGTGTTGCAACTGGACCATTACCGTGTTGCACTGGACCATACCGGTTTTTCACTGACCATAGTGTGTTGCACTGGACCATACCGTGTTGCACTGGACCATACGTGTTTGCACTGGACCATAGTGGTGTTGGGGCTGGACCATAGTGTGTTGCACTGGACCCTCCGTGTTGCACTGGACCATAGTGTGTTGCACTGGACCATACCCTGTTGCACTGGACCACACCGTGTTGGGACTGGGCCATACCGTGTTTGCACTGGACCATATTGGGGGTTGCACTGGACCATACCGTGTTGCACTGGGACCATACCGTGTTGCACTGGACCATACCGTGTTGCACTGGACCATAGTGTGTTGCACTAGACCAACCGGGTTGACTGGACCATATGTGTTCATGGACCATACCCGGGTTTCAATGGACCAACCGTGTTGCACGGAACCATAGTGTTTGCACGGACCATCGTGTTTGCACTGGACCATACGTGTGCACTGGACCATAGTGGTTTGGTGGACTGTGGTTTTCCGGTTGCAACTGGACCCAAGTGTTTGCACTGGACCAACCGTGTTGCACTGGACCAACCGTGTTGCACTGGACCATACCGTGTTGCACTGACCATAGTGGTGTTGCACTCGGACCATACCGTGTTGCACTGGACCATAGTGTTGCACTGGACCATACCGTGTTGCACTGGACCATAGTGTTGCACTGACCATACAGTGTTGCACTGGACCATACCGGTTGCACTGGACATAACCTGTTGCACTGGACCATCGTGTTGCACTGGACCAACCTGTTTTTGCACTGGACCATACGTGTTGCAGGACCATAGTGTGTTGCATGACCATACCGTCGTGCGGACCATAGTGTGTTGCACTGGACATACCGTGTTGCACTGGACCAACCGTGTTGCACTGGACCATATTGTGTTGCACTGGACCATGTGATTTGCATGGACCATATTGTGTTGCACGGACCATATGTAGACTGTTGCCACTGGTCATAGTGTTGCACTGGACCATACCGTGTTGCACTGGACCATACCGTGTTGCCTGGACCATAGTGTGTTGCACTGGACCATATGTTTTGCACTGACATAGTGTGTTGCACTGGACATACCGTGTTGCACTGGACCAACATGTTGCACTGGACACACCGTTTGCATACAAGTTGTTGCACTGGACCATACGTGTTGCACTTGACCATAGTGGTTGCATGGACCTTAGTGGTTGCATGGCATACGTGTTGCACTGGCCAGTGGTTGCACTGGACCATACCGGTTGCACTGGACCATACCGTGTTGCACTGGACCACACCGTGTTGCACTGGACCATATGTGTTGCACTGGGCCATAGGTGTTGCACGGACCATGTGTGTTGCACTGGACCACACCGTGTTGCACTGAACCATACCGGTTTGCACTGGACCCTCGTGTGCACGGACCATACCGTGTTGCACGGACCAACCGTGTTGCACTGGACCATAGTGGTTTTCACTGGACCATGGTTTGCACTGGACCGTGTTGCACTGGACCATACCGTGTGTTGCAGGACCATACCGGTTTGCACTGTGCCAAATAGTGTGTTGCACTGGACCTACCGTGTTCCACGACCAAGTGTGTTGCACTGGACATACGTTTGTGGCACGTGTGGGACCTAGTGTGTTGCACTGGACCATACCGTGTTGCACTGGACCATACCGGTTGCATGGCCATAGTGTGTTGCACTGGACCAACCGTGTTGCACTGGACCATAGTGTGTTGCACTGGACCATACCTGTTGCATGGACCATACCGTGTTGCACTGGACATACCGTTTCTGACTGACCATAGTGTGTTGCACTGGACCATACCGTGTTGGCACTGGACCATAGTGTGTTGCACTGGACCATACCGTGTCGCACTGGACCACACCGTGTTGCCGGACCAACGTGTTGCACTGGACCATACGTGTTGCACTGGACCACCGTGTTGCACTGGACCATAGTGTGTTGCACTGGACCTACGTGTTGCACTGGACCATAGTGTTGTTGCACTGGACCACCTGTTGCACTGAACCATACCGTGTTGCCTGGCCTCCGGTTGACTGGACCATACCGGTGCACTGGACCACACCGTGTTGCACTGACCATAGTGTGTTGCACTGGACCATACGTGTTGCACTGGACCATATGTTTGCACTGGACCATAGTGTTGCACGGACCATACGTCCTGCACTGGACCATAGTGTGTTGCACTGGACAATAGTGTGGCACTGGACCATGACCATAGTGTGTTGCATGGACCACCGTGTTGCACTGGACCATAGTGTGTTGCACTGGATCACCGTGTTGCACTGGACCATAGTGTTTGCACTGGACCATACCGTGTTGCACGGACCCATAGTGGTTGACTGGACCAACGTGTTGCACTGGACCATATTTTTTTGCCTGACCATATGTGTTTGCACTGGACCACACCGTGTTGCACTGGGGGCGACATAGTGGTTGCACTGGACCATACCGTGTTGCCTGGACCATCTGTGTTGCACTGGCCATAGTGTTTGCACTGGACCATACCGTATTGCACTGGACCAAGTGGTGACGGAGTCCGTGTTGCACTGGACCATACCGTGTCGCACTGGACCAACCGTGTTGCAGGCCATACCGTGTTGCACTGGACCATACCGTGTTGCACTGGACCATACCTGTTGCACTGGACCATGTTGTCGCACTGGACCATACCGTGTTTGCACTGGACCATACCGTGTTGCACTGGAACCATAGTGTGTTGCACTGGACCATACGTGTTGCACTGGACCATATTGTGTTGCACTGGACCTACCTTGGCCTGGACCATAGTGTGTTGCACTGGACCATAGTGTGTTGCACTGGACCATACCGTGTTGTCACTGGACCATAGTGTGTTGCACTGGACCATAGTGTTGACTGGACCATAGTGTGTTGCACTGGACCATACCGTGTTGCACTGGACCATAGTGGTTTTCACTGGACCATACCGTGTTGCACTGGCCAACCGTGTTGCACTGGACAAACCCTGTTGCACTGGACCATATGTGTGCATTGACCATACCGTGTTGCACTGGACCAAGTGTTGCACTGGACCAGGCATACCGTGTTGCACTTGACCAAGTGGTTGCACTGACCATACAGTGTTGCACTGGACCATACGTGTTGCACTGGACATTTACCTGTGTTGCATGACCATACCGTGTTGCACTGGACCATATTGTGTTGCACTGGACCATACCGTGTTGCACTGGACCATAGTGTGTTGCACTGACCAACCGTGTTGCACTGGAACCTGTTGCTCTGACCTACCGTGGTTGCACTGGACCAACCGTGTTGCACTGGACCATATTGTGTTGCACTGACCATAGTGATTTGCACTGGACCATATGTGTTGCACTGGACCATACTGTGTTGCACTGGACCATACGTGTTGCACTGGACCAAGTGTTGCACTGGACCATAGTGTGTGCTGGACCATATGTGTTGCCTGGACCATAGTGTGTTGCCGGACAACCGTGTTGCACTGGACCATGTGGGATGTGCACGGACCATAGGTTGGCATGGACCATCCCTGTTGCACTGACCAATGTGTGTGTGCACTGGACCAGTGTGCTCGCTGATATTTCTGTTGCCTGGACCATGTTTGCACTGGACCATACCGTTTGCACTGGACCATAGTGTTGCACTGGACCATACCGTGTTGCACTGGACCATAGTGTTTGCACTGGACATTGTTGACTGGGCTAGTTTGCACTGGACCATAGTGTGTTGCACTGGACAACGTGTTGCACGACCATACGTGTTGCACTGGACCATACCGTGTTGCACTGGACCATAGTGTTGCACGGACCACACCGTGTTGCACGACCATACCGTGTTGACTGACCAACCGTGTTGCCTGGACCAAAGTGTTGCACTGGACCATGGTGTTGCACTGGACCAAACCGTGTTGCACTGCCCTTACCGTGTTGACTGGACCATACGTTGTCACGACCACCGTTTGCACTGGACCAACCGTGTTGCACTGGACCATAGTTGTTGCACTGGACCATACCGTGTTGCATGGGCCACTGTTTGCACTGGACCATACGTGTTGTTGCACTGGACCATACCGTGTTGCACTGGACCAAGTTTTTGCACTGGACCATACCGTGTTGCACTGGACCATACCGTGTTGCACTGGACCATAGTGTGTTGCATGGACCATACCGTGTTGCACTGGACCATAGTGTGTGCACGTGACCATACGTGTTGCACTGGACCACGGTGTTGCACGGCCATAGTGTGTTGCACTGGACCAACCGTGTGCCTGGACCAACGTGTTGCACTGGACCATAGGTTGCACTGGACCAACCGTGTTGCACGGACATACGTTTGCACTGGACCATAGTGTGTCGCACTGGCCTACCGTGTTGCACTGGACCATAGTGTGTTCACTGGCCAACCGTGTTGCATCGCACAGTGTTGCACTGGACCATAGTGTGTTGCACTGGACCATGGTTTGCCTGGACCCACCGGTTTGCAACCATCCGTGTTGCACTGGACCATCTGTTGACTGGACCATACCGTGTTGCACTGGACCATACCGTGTTGCACTGGACCATAGTGTGTTGCACTGGACCATACCGGTCTTGCATACTTGCACTGGACCATAGTGTGTGGCACTGGACCATACCGTGTGCACTGGACCATAGTGTGTTGCACTGGACCATAGTGTGTTGCAACTGGACCATACCGTGTTGCACTGGACCATAGTGTGTTGCATTGACCATACCGTGTGCACTGGACCAAGTGTTCCACACCGGTGCCTCCTTCCGACCAAGTGTGTGCACTGGCATAATTGGTTGCACTGGACCATATGTGTCAGCGGACCATACGTGTTGCACTGGACCATAGTGTTGCACTGACATACCGGTGCACCGGTAGGTTGCACTGGACTTAGTTTGTTGCACTGGACCATAGGGGTTGCACTGGACATAGGGTTGCACTGGACCAGCTCCGTGTTGCACTGACCATTCGCTGTTGCACTGGACCTCACTGAGCCGTGTTGCACTGGACCATGTTGTTTTCACTGGACCATAGTGTTGCACTGGGACCATAGTGTGTTTGCACTGGACCATAGTGTTGCACTGGACCATACCGTGTTGCACTGGCCATAGTGTTGCACTGGACCATAGTGGTTGCACTGGACCATATGTGTTGCACTGGCCATAACGTGTTGCACTGGACCATAGTGTGTTGCACTGGACCATACCGTTTACTGACCATAGGTTGCACTGGCCATACCGTGTTGCACTGGACCATAGTTGTTTGCACTGGACCATGTGTTGCACTGGACCATACCGTGTTGCCTGACCATAGTGTTTCATGGAACACAGTGTTCACGGCTGTGTTGCACATGGGACCATACGTGTTGCACGCCATAACTGTGTTGCACTGGACCATAGTGTTGCCTTTGGGCCATACCGTGTTGCACTGACATATTGTGTTGCACTGACATAACCGTTCACTGGACCAAAGTTGCACGGACCATCGTGTTGCACTGGACCATACCGTGTTGCACTGGACCATAGTGTGTTGCACTGGACCATAGTGTGCCATGGACCATACCGTGTTGCACTGGACCATACGTGTTGCACTGGACCATAGTGTGTTGCCCTGGACCATACCGTGTTGCACTGGACCATGTGTTGCCTGACCACCGTGTTGCACTGGACCATTGTTTGCACTGGACCATAGTGTGTTGCACTGGATCCGTTGCACTGACCATATGTGTTGCACTGGACCTGGTTGAACTGGCCATATTGTTGCACGGACACCGTGTTGCACTGAACCAATGTGTTCTGGACACTGTGTGCACTGGACCATACCGTGTTGCACGGACCATACCGTGTTGCACTGGACCAAGTTGTTGCACTAACATACCGTGTTGCACTGACATAGTAGTGTTGCACTGACATGTGTTGCACTGGACATACCGTGTTGCACTGGCCATAGTGTTCACTGGACCATATGTGTTCACTGATAATCCGTGTTGCACTGGCCATACTGTGTTGCACAGACCATGTGGTTGCACTGGCCAATGTGTTGCACTGGACCTAGTGTGTGCTTGCCGGTATTGTGTTGACTGGACCATCCGTGTTGCACTGGACCATACCGGTTTGCACTGGACATAGTGTGCACTGGACCATACCGTGTTGCACTGGACCACACGTGTTGCACTGGCAAGTGTTTGCACTGGACATACCTTTCATGGCAACCTTCCGGCCCGTGTTGCACTGGACCATATGTGTTGCACTACAGTGTGTTGCCTGGACCATACGTGTTGCACTGGACCATACCGTGTTGCACTGGACTATTGTGTTGCACGGCCAACCGGTTACTGACCATAGTGGTTTTCACTGGACCATAGTGTGTTGCACTGGACCCCGTTTTGCACTGGACCACTGGTGTTGAACTGGACCATAGTGTGTTGCACTGGAACCATACCGTGTGCACTGGACCATAGTGTGTTGCACTGGACCATAGTGTCTGCACTGGACCATATGTGTTGCACTGGACCATAGTGTTGCCATGGACCATACCGTGTTTGCACTGGACCATACCGTGTTTGCACTGGACCATACCGTTTGCACTGGCCATACGTGTGTTGCACTGGACATACCGTGTTGCACTGGACCATGTGTTGCACTGGACCATACCGTGTTGCACTGGACATACGTTATCACGTGTTGCACGGCCATGTGTGTTGCACGGACTACGTGTTGCACTGGACCATACGTGTTGCACTGGACCATAGTGTTTGCACTGGACATTACGTGTTGACTGGACCTAGTTGTTGACTGGACCAACGTTTGACTGGACCAAACCCTGTTGACTGGACACCCAGTTTTGATGACCCTTTGTTGACGACCAGTTGTTGACTGGACCAAGTGTTGACTGGACCGTGTTGACTGGCATATGTTTGACTGACCATACCGTGTTGAACTGGACCATAGTGTGTTGCACTGGCCACACCGTGTGACTGGACCATAGTGGTTGCACTGGACTACCGTGTTGCGGCCATACGTGTTGCACTGGACCATACTGTTACATGGCCACCGTGTTGCACTGGACCATAACGTGTTGCACTGGACCATACCGTGTTCACTGGACCATACCGTGTTGCACTGGACTGTGTTGCCTGGACCATACCGTGTTGCACTGGACCTAAATGTTGCACTGGACCATACCGTGTTGCACTGGACCATAGTGTGTTGCCCTGGCACATGATTATACCGGTCACTGGACCACCGTGTTGCACTGGACCATACCGTGTTGCACTGGACCCACCGTGTTGCACTGGACCATATGTTGCACTGTGCTCATAGTGATTGCACTGGACCATATTGTTTGCACTGACCATACGTGTTGCACTGACCAACCGGTGCATGGACCTACGTTTGCACCCATATTTTGTTGCACTGACATACCGTGTTGCACTGGACCATAGTGTGTGCACTGGACCATATGTTTGCACTGGACCAACCGTGTTGCACGGCCATACTGTGTTGCACTGACAGTGTTGCACTGGACCAGTGTGTTGCACTGGACCAACGTGTTGACTGGCCATAGTGTGTTGCAGGAACACTGTTTGCCCCACTGAAACCCTTTGGACAACCTTGTGTTGCACTGGACCATACCTGTGGGTTCACTAGACCATACCGTGTTGCACTGGCCATACCTGTTGGACCAAGTGGTTGACTGGAACGTGTGCACTGGACAAGTGTGTTCACTGGACCATACCGTGTTGAACTGACAATATGTGTTGCCTGGACCATCGTTGCACTGGGACCAACCTGTTGCACTGGACCATACCGTGTTGCACTGGACCATAGTGTTTGCCTGGACCATACCGGTTGCACTGGACCATACCTGTTGCACTGACCATACCGTGTTGCACTGGACCATAGTGTGTTCGCACGACCATACGTGTTGCATGGACGTTACCGTGTTGCACTGGACCAGTTGCACTGACCGTGTTGCACTGGACCATACCGTGTTGCACTGGACCAATTTTGTTGCACTGGCCTACCGTGTTGCACTGGACCATATGTGTTGCACTGGACCATACCGTGTTGCACTGGACCAACCGTGTTGACTGGACCATACTGGTTGCACTGGACCACACCGTGTTGCACTGGACCATATGTGTGCCATGGACCAACCGTGTTGCACGACCAACCGTGTTTGCACTGGACCATAGTGTGTTTGACTGGACCATACCGTGTTCACTGGACACATACCGTGTTGCACTGGACCGTTGTTGCACTGGACCATATGTGTTTGCACTGGACCATAGTGTTTGCACTGGACCATAGTGTGTTGCACTGGACCCATACCGTGTTGACTGGACCATACCGTGGTTGCACGACACACTGTTGCACTGGACCATAGTGTGTTGCACTGGACCACCGTGTGCTGCACTTTGACCATAGTGTTGCACTGGCCATAGTGGTTCCACTGGACCATAGGGTTTTCACTGACCACACCTTGTGTTGCACTGGACCATAGTGTTGCACTGGGCCATACCGTGTTGACTGGACCATCACGTGTTGCAGCCAAACCTGTGCTGAAACCAGTTGTTGCACTGGGCCATAGTGTGTTGCACTGGACCACGGTGCACTGGACCTACGACATACCGTGTTGCACTGGACCATACGTGTTGCATGGACCATACCGTGTTGCACTGGACCACCTGTTGCACTGGACCATAGTGTGTTGCACTGGACCTACCGTGTTTCCCGGACATAGTGTGTTGCACTGGACCATAGTGTGTTGCACTGGACCATACCGTGTTGCACTGGACCATATGTGTTGCACGGACACCCGTTGCACTGACCATGTGTGTTGCACTGGACCATACGTGTTGCACTGACCAACGTGTTGCACTGGACATAGTGTGTTGCACTGACCATACCGTGTTGCACTGGACCATAGGTTTCACGACCATACCGTTCCAATGACACACGTGTTGCACGGAACCATAGTGTTGCACTGCCATACCGTGTTGCACTGACATAGGTGTGCACTGACCATACCGTGTTGCCGGACCATACGTGTTGCACGGACATATGTGTTGCACTGACCATACCGTGTTGCACTGGACCAATTGGTTGCACGGACCATACCGTGTTGCACTGGACCATAGTGTGTTGCCTGCCCATAGTGTGTTGCACTGGACCATAGTGGTTGCAACTGGACCATAGTGTGTTTGCACGGACCATAGTGGTTTAAACTGACCATAGTTGTTGCACTGGACCATACCGTGTTGCACTGTACCATAGTGTTGCACTGGACTATATTGTGTTGCACTGGACCATACCGTGTTGCGCTGGACCATACCGTGTTGCACTGGACCATAGTGTGTTGCACTAGACCATACCGTGTTGCACTGGACCATACCGTGTTGCACTGGACCATACCGTGTTGCACGGGACCATAGTGTGTTGCACTAGACCATACCGTGTTGCACTGGACCATACCGTGTTGCACTGGACCATACCGTGTTGCACTGGACCATACCGTGTTGCACTGGACCATAGTGTGTTGCACTAGATCATCCCGTGTTGCACTGGACCATACCGTTGTTGCAGTGGA
>CM031598.1:89626114-89628614 GCA_018398815.1 Conus ventricosus
CCATACCGTGTTGCACTGGACCATACCGTGTTGCACTGGACCACACCGTGTTGCACTGGACCATAGTGTTTGCACTAGACCATACCGTGTTGCACTGGACCATAGTGTGTTGCACTGGACCATACCGTGTTGCACGGACCATACCGTGTTGCACTGGACCACACCGTGTTGCACTGGACCAAAACCGTTTTTGCACTGGACCACACTGTATTGTACTTGACCACGTTATGTTGCACTGACCATATTTGTTGCACTGGTCCATATTGTGTGCACTGGACCATATTGTGTTGTACTGGACCATATTGTGTTTGTACTGGACCATAATGTGTTTGTACTGGACCATATTGTGTTGCACTGGACCATATTGTGTTGCACTGGACCATATTGTGTTGCACTGACCATAATGTGTTGCACTGGACCATATTGTGTTGTACTGGACCATATGATGTTGAAGAGGAAGGCGTTATGTTGTTCTGGACCAAACTGTGTTGTACTGGACAAACACACTCGCGCGTATGCAAATTCACCCATTCATTCGCAGATCTGAACTATGAAGACAAAGAAAGGGACAGTCATGGAAAGAGAAACACAGAAGGTGAAAGAGAAAGAGAATAGACGGAAGGGTGCGGACGGTGGAAGGAGGGGCCCCGGGGTGGGGGTGGGGGTACGTTAATGACAGACTGGTCAGTCCCCACTCTCCTAAGACTTAAAGAGTCCGATTCTGGCACCAAGTCAAAAGTTCCAAACACAGCACCAGGTTTGTCAACTGTTCCAGCTGTCTGCAGACACGTGCAACACATATATCAGACAAGGCATCATCTTAAAGCCGATGCTGTCTTGTACAAGTCTGTACATTCGCACGTTTCTCGTCCTCTGCAGTATAAAGAACAAAACGCAAACCGCTGCACATAGCTACGCTACAATTATTCATGCAGCTTGGACACAGGATTAATATAAAAAAAAATAGTTATACAAAAATGCTAACAAACCAACGCACACCTGTCACGCACAGGCCTGTTCATCTTCCTTTCAGTCACAAGGAAAGCCTAGGTGCTTGCAACGTTTCAAGCTCAGCTGCAGTAGCTGCACGTATCTTTCCAACCAAAACCAATACGTCCAGTGAAATGTTAAAACACACACCTTCAGACGATTAACTTACGAGTCACGTGCGACTACTGTGGGGAAAAGGAGGGAGGTGTGTGTGTGTGTGTGTGTGTGTGTGTGTGTGTGTGGTTGTGTGTGTGTGTGTGTGTGTGTGTGTGCGTGCGTTGCGTGCGTGCGTGCGTGCGCGCGTGTGTGGTGTGTGTGTGTGTGTGTGTGTGTGTTGTGTGACTATCTTTCTTTCTTTCTTTCTTTCTTTTTTGATCTTTCTTTTCTTTTTCTTTGTTTTTTGTTGTTGTTGTTTGTTTGTTTGTTTGTTTTCTGTTTGTTTGTTTGTTTTGTTTTGGTTTTTTGTTTTTGCTCCGTAGAGGTTCATTCTATCTGGTTTAATGCTGAATGTGAGCTGTAGTACGGAACAAAGTCGGGGGAGGCTGATGGGAGGGTGGGGAACGAGGAGTTGCGCGCATTCAATTGTGCATTTTTGCATAGTGGAAGAAAGCTCATGCTCATTATATATATATATAATATATATATATATATGTAATATATATATATATATAATATATATATATATGTATATATATATATGTGTGTGTGTGTGTGTGTGTTGTGTGTGTGTGTGTGTGTGTGTGAAAAATATTATTAAAATGAAGTGCTAAAATTCATCTACAAGCTTGTTTCAAGATATGTCCTCTCCCTCAGGATGACTTTTTTGTGGCAACGCCAACGGTCTTTTATATATATTATATATATATATATATATATATATATATATATATATATATATATATATATATATATATATATATAGTGTGTGTGTGTGTGTGTGTGTGTGTATCCTGTGTGTGGGTGTGTGTGGGCGCGCGTGCGTTCCTGTGTGTGGGGGGTGTGGGCGCGCGCGCACGTGTGTGTGTGTGAGACAGAGGAGAGAGAGAGAGAGAGAGTGTGTGCGCGCGTGTGTGTGTGCGCGTGTGTGTGTGTGTGTGTGTGTGTGTGTGCGTAAGCCAACTGGACGGAATGAAGAAAGCAATGACAGAGCTCCATGCAACACTGGAGAGGGAAAAGGGCAGCCTTTCTACAGAGGATCTATGGAAAAGATTCAAAGAAGCCCTCAGTACCGCCATGGAGACCTTCATTACCGCACAAGCAGGCCCGCCCCAAGCAGAGCAAGCCATGGGTTACCCCGGAGATAAAGAGTCTCATCAACAGAGGTCCCGAGTCTACAAGAAAATGAAGAAGACAGGGGCAGAAGAACTGAAAGCTGAGTCTCAAGCGCACATGTTTAAAAAAAAAAAGAAAATGAACTCAAAGACAGAACTGTAAAAATGAGTCTCAACAACTCCGCAGAACAATCCAGAGGAAACTGAGGCGAGCAATATTGGCAATATGTCAATGACGC
>CM031598.1:89633614-89643614 GCA_018398815.1 Conus ventricosus
GCAGCCTTCCGGCAGGGAAATCACCTGGAGCAGACAATATTCCAGCGAGCTGCTCAAACATGGAGGGAAGGAATTGGTCACTCTAGTAACATCGATTTGTCAGAAGATCTGGAGACAAAACAGTGGCCCACAGAATGGACTCAATCACTCATCATCCCCCGCCCAAAAAGGGAAATCTACGCCAATGCCAGAACTACAGAACAATAAGTCTCATTAGCCACACCATAAAATCATGCTCAGAGTCATCTTGAATCGACTGAAGAAAGAGGCGGAAGAACACCTGGCGGAAGAACAAGCTGGATTCAGGGCAGGCAGAAGCACAAGTAGAACAGATCTTCACCTGCCGATACTGATGGAGAAACATCTGCAACATCAGAGAGACCTGTTCCACAACTTCATTGACTTTAGGAAAGCGTTTGACAGGGTGTGGCACAAGGGTCGTGGCAGTGCTCAGAAAGTTTGGCATAGAGGAGGGTCTCGTCCAAACCATCCAGGCACTGTATAACCACCGCCAGCAGCGCAGTCCACCTCAAACAACCAGATAGGGGACTACTTCAAGACCACAGTTGGAGTCCGTCAAGGCTGCTGCTATCTCCCGTACTGTTCAATCTCTTCCTGGAAAACATCATGCGTGAAACCCTCCATGACTTCCACTCCACTGTCTCCATCGAGGAAGAATCATCAATAATCTGAGGTTCGCAGATGACATTGACCTGATGGGAGGCAGCAACGAAGAACTACAAGACCTGACAAAGAGACTGGAAGAAAGGGCAGGTGCATATGGAATGGAAGTGAGCACGAAAAAAAGCAAAGTCCTGTCAACAGCACAACCAACACCCATGCTGAAATCTACATGAACGGACAACAGCTTGAAGAAGTGGGCGCTTTCAAATACCTTGGCGCCACTCTCACCAAAGACGTCGCTCTACAACAGAAATCAAGACCAGACTAGCGATCGCAACAGCAGCAATGGCAAAGCTAAACAAGATCTGGAAGAGCAGGAGATCAGCTTTCCTACAAAGATGAAGCTGTACAAGTCCCTGTGCTGTCCATCCTGCTGTAATGGCTGCGAAAGCTGGACCATGACAGCAGAGACCACCAAGAAATCCAGACGTTTGAAACTAAATGCTTCAGGCGCTTGCACGGGATCTCTCTGGCAAGACCGGAAGACAAACGACCTTGTGAGGAGCCAAATAACATCACTTGCAGGCCCCCCAAGAACCCCTCTTGGCAACAGTCAAGAAGAGAAGCTGTCGTGGTTCGGGCATGCCATACGCCACAATTCACTGCCCAAAACAGTCATCCAGGGCACGCTGGAAGGCAGCAGACGAAGGGGACGACAAGCCAAATGCTGGATGGACAACATCAAAGAATGGACCAGGATGGATGGCCCTACCTGATGCGACAGCAAGAGGGGGCAGGGCCGGATGGCGGTGCCTGGCTTCGAGAGTGTCTCTCATCTCTCCTCTACGCCCATCATGGGCAAGAGAATGATGATGATGATGTACGTTTGATCAATTATCAGTTTGACATTTGCTGACTCCAATTAATGGTAGACCTCAAAACGCTTACATGGATTATATAGTGTTTAGTGCAAATTCGCGGTTCCCCTCTCGGAGAGCTCATCGCCGTAGTCAGGCGTCCACACTCCTCCTTCCTTCCTACCCTCGCCCACCCTCATTCTTCCCCTCTCCTTTCCCTAACCACCCTCCTGCACCTCCCCCGTAAACCTCCGTCAGTGCTCTCCCACTTTTTTCGACTGAGCAGACAGGAAGTAGGGTGTGGCGAGTGTTCAGGTGAATGCTGCATATTGTTTGGTCAATCGTGAGAGACTGCATCTCTTCGGAGACTCGGGTGAATGTTGTTCTCTACAATTCTAGCTGCCGTCACCATTGATGTGACTGACAATGCTTGGCTTAATTAAACAGCAGAGCTGATCATTCTGACAGTTGGACACCTTTTGACCACCCTTGCATAGGTCTACTTAAATGGATCCTCAAGCATAGGCTCAAAGATTCTCCCCCACATTTTACACTGTTTACATTATGATTTTAGATCACCAGCAAGTAGGGTAACTCTTGCTCCCATGATGTAATAAATGCACGCCCATCACTCCAAAACGAACGCTCCTCACAACACCGAATCGCCTAGCAGATGTGACAGCACAGAGCACACCGAACAAACAAGGAAACATCCCCCCAAAAGATGTTCCAAGCTTGCCCTATATACCCCGTACTGGACACATCTACAACCGTAGAGATGAACAAATACAAATTAACGTTTATTCAAGGCTGGCACGGCCTTACGATCTTGAGTACAGTCAGACGAGTACACGGACGAACAACAACAAATACAGGTAACCCCGATTTGACTGAAAGGAGGGAAATGTTAAATGAGTCAGGGAACAGTGAACAACAAGCAAAGAGGATCGCTCTTGCTCCCATTTGAAAAAAACACATACCCAATGATTTCAGTTTTTCAGCAGCTTACTTCCTAACCACATCTCTTTTCGTTTTTCTTTTCTGGCCTTTGTTGCTGGCTGCTTTGGGGTTCTTCTGGATGTTACTTTTCAACTCTTGGTGGTGAGAATGCCGCAGAATTAATGACTGTGGAATTTCTCCATTTGATGCCAAGGGAGCGCAATCAGTCATGCCTCACTGATGAGTCCGATCCACCGGACAAAAGGCCTCGGAGCAAGCAATGTGAATGGTTCTGTCTTCAGGATGAATTACAATGGTTGCCATATGCTGATAGCGAAGGGTTTAATGTTGTAAAATATTTCCCTGATTTTTTTTTTTTGTTCGGATTTTTTGTCTTCCCCAGTTCGTTTCCTCCCACCCACCCATCTCTTTATCTTTTATTTTTTAAATTTTTGCCAAGTCAGTAATGTAATGACAATGCAATTGCTAGCCTGCCATTCCCCCCCCCCCCCCCCCTCCCCCACGGACACACACACACACATTGAAGGCGAGGACACAACTGCACTTTTTAAAGTATACAGTTTTGCGAACCTTTTCAGTAGAAATGAATATGTGGCTACGGATTTATCTCCCTAGTAAAATTTCAATAGTACAGTGACGGAAGTATTTGTTTACTGAGCCTTTCTTTTCTCAGCTACTGAACTTGACATTTTTCTATGGAAAGTAGCAATGTTTGGTTTTTGTTTGGTGTATTTTAGGCGAGTGAAAGGTGAATGATGTTTGACAGAGCTGAAGGGTCTTAGTTGAAACAGGTGCAACAGCTATGGGGAGGCGAGGGAAGGGATGGCTTTTTCTTGTTCAGAAAGAAATAGTTTGCCGGTCGAAGCATCTGTTTCTGTGTGAAAACAAGTATTTTCTCTCGTGCTCCTCCAACAGAGAAAATCTAAATCATGACCTGCCTCCCACCCCTACCCAGCCCAGCTCTCACCCCCTCTTCCACTCCCACTTCCCTGTTCTGTCTCCAATGTCTTCTTCCTCTCATACTTCCCTAATCTGCAATCTTCCATCCCTCCGCCCCCCCCCCTCCGCCCCCCCCCCCCCCCCCCCCCCCCCCCCGCCCCTCCCCCCTCTCTCTCTCTCTCTCTCTCTCTCTCTCTTTCTCTTCTCTTAAATCCAAGATTCTGATCATCGTCCCATTCGGCTTATGTGCGTGCGTGTGTGTGCTACACAGGTGCTCGTGCATTTGTGTGTATATGACGTTTGCAGATGAATGGGTCACTTTCTTTTTTTTTTCTTTTTTTTTTAACAAATCAGCAGTGTTACCAGTCGTTCTCATACTCAGTTTTCGTTTACGCTCATTACAGTGTAACAGGAACCTTGTCGAAGGTTTTTTGTTTGTTTATTGCTGTTGTTGTTTTTTTGTAGGAGGGGTTTTGTTTGTTATTTTGTTGTTGTTCTTTTTTGTTTGTTCTTTTTTTCGTGGTGTGCCTCAAACCCTCTCTCTCTCTCTCCTCTCTTCTCTCTCTCTCTCTCTCTCTCTCTCTCTCTCATCTTATGTTGAGCCTAAAAATGAGTGAAACCTTGATCGAGCAGGTTAACCGAACACCGTGTCTTAGGCGTGATTATTGATGATAATTTTAAATGGCAATCACATATAAATCATGTTTGCAAACAGTTTGGCTCGCAATTTGTTTTTGCTCAATAAACTCAGTTATTATGTTGAACCACACATCCGGAAATTATTTTTTTGAAGCCCATTGCCTTTCTCACATCAACTATGCGTTCCACTGTCTGGAGTGGTGCCGGTGAAAATCACATAAAAAAATCAACTCTATGCATAGACGGGGAATTAAGCTGATTCTTCCCCAAGTTTCTATCAACCACGGCAAATTCGCAAAACTAATGATGCACCACTGCAGAGCCAGCTGATCTATAATAAGTGCAGTACTAATGTTTAAAGTCCATGCAAACATGGCCAACATATCTTGCTGAGTTTATCCAAATGGCAACAACGCGATATGATTCAAATAATTACATTTTACCATGTGTCCGCATTGATTTGTTCAAATCTAGTTTTGCATTTTTTGGTCCATCTGTGTGGAACTCTCTTCCTCCATCTGCCAAAGCATGTCAATCACTGCCGTCCTTCAAATCAGCAATACATAAACATTTAACTTGAACAATAAATCTAACTTTTTGATCATAGTCTCAACGCCCAACTTTTATGTTTGCCTCTATATAGCTGATGAAAATGTATGTATGTATGTGTAGGTGGGTGGGTGGGTGTGTGAGTGTTGGTGTGGGTGTACGCGTGCGTGCGTGGATGTGTGGGCGTGTGCGTGCATGTGAGCGCGCACGTACGTCTCTGATTATGTTTGTGTAATTTTGTAATGGAATTTTTTTTTTTTAATCATTATTATCTTATTACTATTGTTATTGTTATTATTATAATGTTGCTATATTCTTCATTGTTTCTACCATTATTAATATGTGCAGTGTGTTTAGTTGATGTTGTAGAATAGCAAGGACAGATTGGAAGAATAGGCACTGCCTAAAATCTGTATCCTTGAGTAATAAAGTTTTTGAGTCTTGAGTCTTGAGTCTCCTCATCTCTCTCTCTCTCTCTCTCTCTCTCTCTCTATATATATAATATATATATATATATATATATATATATATATATATTATATATATATATATATATATATATAATATATATATATATATATACACATATATATAGTTAAAACAAGTTAAAAGAGGAAACTTAACTCTCTCTCTTTTAATCTTTAACTTGTTTAACTAATGTTGCTCCCCAAGGGGTTGAGCACTCAAAAAAATTGTTTTAGGCATTTTAAATATACTGATCTATATATATATATATATATATATATATATAAATATATATATATATATATATATATATATATATATACATGTATATATCTGACGTTGCATCTAATAGCAATGTAGTAAACCTGTAGGAGTATGTACACATGACTTACCAACTGTTGCCGCCTTGCCCCCTACCCCTACCCCCGCACCCTCCTCCCCCAGTCCCCTCCCCACTTCTTGCTCCCCTCTGATGCGCTCGGTTATTATACAGTATTTTGATGTTTTAGTCATATTTATTTTTAAATGTGTGCCTTTATTCTATGCATTATTTTGTGGTATACGTTCAAAGGCTGAGAATCGAGAATGGGAGTGACTTAAGTTAGTATGATTTGACATTCATCGGTTGCAGATGTCTAAAGAATTGGTTTCCTTAGGTGACAAGGGGGAGTGTTGTGGGGGGGGGTGGAGGTGGCAGAAATCTGGGGGGGGGGTTATTTTTATTTTTCAATCACTGGAGCAGTGACTGGTATGTTCATTTGCATTCAACCTCCATTGTAATGCGCATACGAAAAATTGACATTTTCTCTGTCAGACGAACATACGCCTTTTCATTCTTGCTTGATGATCAAGTGAACGTTGCACAGATTTGAAACAGCCTAAGGGGCTTAACTTGAGCCGTCTGCGACAGCTGTGAGAGAAAGAGAGGGGAAAGGGGGTGCTACTGCTTGGTTCGATTTTTTTTTCTCATCTGCATAAGTCAGTGTCGGATGAAGTAGAAGGTGGAGTGGGAGAGAAGCAGGGCAAAAGTGGGTGTGTGGGATCGGGGGGGGGGGGGAGACGGGGGACGGGGGGGGGGGGGAGTGGGTGATTTTATTTTATTGTTGTTGTGTTGGTGTCTTTGTTGTTGTTGTTGTTGTTGTTGTTGATTGCATGAAAGAGTGACATTACCCAATGTTCATTTGTTGGGTTGTTTTAATAAGCTTATGGAACCATAATCAGGCGGTAGTATTCACTTCAGACCAGTCAACAGAAGTATGTTTGTCGTTCACTTTGTCCTGAATTTGTTTGTTAGTTTGCTTGTTTGTTTATTCGTCTGTTTGCTTGTTTCTTTGTTTGTTGGCTGGTTTGTTTGTTTTAGCATTGGCTATGTTATTTACGCTTCGATGGGTTTTTTTCCGCCTGGCTTCTTCATAGATTTCAAACATTTTTTTCTTAGTTTCAGGCTGTCCAAATAGCAGCTTAACTTAGTTTTCTTCATGAAATGTAGTACAACCGTGATTAGCGGCAACCGGTTTCGTAAATGCACGCTTGCACATTCGCACAAGCACGTACGCACTATCACGCAGACACACGCTCACACAAAAATGCGCGCGCGTGGGCGTTTGCGAATACACATACACACACACGCGCGCGCGCGCACTCACGCACGCACCCCACACGCACGCGCACGCACAAAACGCACGCAATGCACGCACACACACCCAAGTCTGAAAGAAAAAACAAGGTGGGCATTTGAAAAACGTAAACATCGAGTTGGTGAGAGAGATGAAAGTGATGTGAGAAACGAAGCGTACGGTGGGGTGGATGGAGTTTAAAACAGTGAGGTATAAAGACATGCTGAGGGACTAGAAGATGGAGATAGTGATGGACAAAGAGATGGAGAGGGTGAGAGACACGGAGATGGAGATGTGCGGGACAAGAAGATAGAACTGGGCATAAAGATAAAGATGTACAAGACAAGGTGGTATACACGGAGATGGAGATGTGAGGGACAAGAAGATAGTAAGGGGCATAAAGATAAAGATGCACAAGATAGGATGATATACAAGGGAATGGAGATGTAAACCACATGAATGAAGACGATGAGGTTCAAGGAAACTGTGAGGTACAGATTATGTAGATGATGAGGGTAAACATGAAATGAGGCGGGAAACAGTGAACAATAAACAACAAACAATACGTAACTCTCGCTCACTACAAGAAAACAAATACACGCCCATGGATAAATCCCAGAGGAATGCTGCTTACGGTACCGAATCGCCTAGCAGATATGACAGCACAGAGCACACAGAACAAACAAGGAGACATTCCTCAAAAAAAGGATGTTCTGAGCTTGGCCGTATACGCTGTACCTGAAACATCTGCACAGCAGCAACAACTGGATAAAATGAACAAAATGTAAATTAACATGTTTGCTGTAGATAGTGAGGCTCAAGGAGGTATGGGCGATGGAAATGGTGAGGTCACGTGATGGTGATGATGAGGTAAAGAGGATGGTGAGGGTCACGTGGTGGTGATGGTGAGGTGAATGGAAGATGGTAAGGTATCAGAACATGGAAATTGCGAGGTACGGGATGTGGTGACGATGCTGTGTAAAAGTGAGGTACAAGGAGGGAGAAGGTGAGGTAGATCCAGGTGTTAAGTCACAGAGATACGGAGATGGAGACGGATATGGAAATAAATTTTATTGATTGTCTACCCTACATTGACGTTAAGGTAAGGTAGATCGAGACGCTAAGTCACAGAGATACGGAGATGGAGACGGGTATAGAAAAATATCATACTGACTGTCCACTCTACATTGAGGGTCAAATACTTTAAAAGTTTGTCTGTCGAGTCTCCACTGAGGGTCAGATAGTTTACAACCTTATGATTATCAACTCCCATTCGGGCAAATAGTTTAAAAACCCTTTTAACTCCCCATTGAGGGGCAAATAATTTAACCCTTTGACCGCCACCCTCCGTTGGTCACATACTTTAACCCCTTTGTCTGTCGGCCTTACACTCAGGGTCATATATCTTATCCTCGATTCTCCATGGAGGGCCAAATGGTTTAACCCTTTGACTTTTAAAACCCTCCATCAGGGGTAAAACGGCTTAACCCCGTGACTGTCGAAAGCAAAAGGGAAACAACGAAAAACGTGCCATGCGTCAATGTGAAACTCCCTATAAACCTTTGAATTTGAGGGAGAATTGAAAAAAAACAAATAAACAAAGCGGCCACTACGAACGAAGCAACTGAATCCGAAACTGTTCCGTTCACATTCCATGCCACGCTCCACCACCTAACCACCCCTCCTCCCCTTCCTTCTCCCTCCCTCTGCCACTGGTCCTGAGTGTATCTGAGGCGCGTCATGTTGGTGGACACTACTTTCGTATCGCTCTTCCCCAAGTTCTCCTTTCTTCCCACGGCTCTCAGTCCAGTCACAGGTTTTGTTGTTGCTGTTGTTGTTGTTTTCTGCGTTGGTGGTGTAGTGATTACGTTCTTACCACCACCCTTCCCACTGTCCCATTCCTCCTCACCATTCGCGGCTCTCCCCTTACCTCCCCTTAAAACCCATTTCTTCTTCTCTTTTTTTCTTTTCTTTTTTTTTCTTTTTTTTTTTCCTTTCCATTTTTACTTTTTGCCGTAATTCATGTCTTAAACGGGACGTTCACATACAGTCTAAACCCCCACCCACCCCACCCCACCCCCACCTCTCTCTCTCTCTCTCTCTCTCCTCTCTCTCTCCCCTTCTCACTCTCTCTCTCTCCTCTCTCTCTCTCTCCAACTGATCCGCCCCTGCACTCATGAACATGTTTCAGATCCGTGATGCAGTTCTTCACCTGCTTGTGCCTGCTGGTTCCACTCATGCTCTTCTTTCACCTGACCCACTGGGTCACGGCAGACCACGAAGGGGCCGCCACGGAAGTCCGCTCGCTGACCACGACGCTGAAACGGTTTTGTCCACCCGTCCACCAGGCCCGAAACGTGGACCCGTGCAGTCCAGGGCATCCACTCCCACGGCCTTCACGACGATGACAACGACAACGATGGTGACAAGAAGAAGAAGCGGACAGGCGATCTCAGTGTGACCTTGGGTCTGGATGTTTTGGCAGAACAACTGAACAACCAAGGGAAAAAAATAGAAGAAGTGGAGGCAAAGCTGGATCGTCTAGGTCGTTGATGGGTTGAGGCAGACTCCATGCTGACAGCCGTCAGCACCAAAGTCCACAGCGGACTGTGGATCGTTTCCATCCCTTTCCGTTTCCTCCCTCTTTATGCTTCATCTTCATCCTAATGCTTGTCCATCTGGCTGTAATTAGTTTTCTAACCTTCTGCTGAGCACAAAAAACAACAACAAACTTTTCATATATAAAAATATGCTTTTAAAAACACATTTAGTAAGACGGGAATAAATCAACAGCCCCACTCAATGATTTTTTTTGTTTGGTTGTTGCGACTGGATACTGGCTGAATGAATGTATGAATCAATCCATTAATCAATTACTCCATGAATTCTTAAGTCAGTCAACAAACAGAAAAGACATGATTATTAGCAGGCTCTCTTCACAATCTTTTTTCCCTCCTGTTCCATTTGCGTGCGCCATCAGTGACATAACTCATGTTGTTCTTTGTCCTGCCAGTGACTTAACCATGTCGTTCTTTGTCCTGTCAGTGACTTAACTCACGTCGTTCTTTGTCCAATCAGTGACATAACTCATGTCGTTCTTTGTCCTGGCAGTGACATAACTCATGTTGTTCATTGTCCTATCTGTGACATAACTCATGTCGTTCTTTGTCCTGTCAGTGACTTAACTCATGTCGTTCTTTGTCCCATAAGTGATTTTAACTCACGTCGCTCTTTGTCCTTCAGTGACATAACTCATGTCGTTCTTTGTCCTGTCAGTGACATAACTCATGTCGTTCTTTGTCCTGTCAGTGACATAACTTATGTCGTTCTTTGTCCTGTCAGTGACTTAAC
>CM031598.1:89647318-89657368 GCA_018398815.1 Conus ventricosus
AAAACTCAAAAATGGCCGCACCGGTGCGCAAAGCAGTGACCCCTCTGACTCGGCACCAGACGCTTGTTCAGAACCCCCCGTGGCCAACCCTCAGAGGTAGGGATTCAGTCATTGTCTTTGACTTTGAACTGATATTATATGTGATCCTGTCATCCAATGTACATGTGTTGTAATGTAGACTGTATTAAGACAACCAGGCCGGATGTCGTCACATACCTAGAGTAACCAGCAGTGTTAGTATGTGAAGAAAAATCAAGAAAAAGAAGGTTAAGAAAAGACTGAAGAGGGTTTCCATTCCTTATGAATTTGATGTGTACAGATTTGTGTTTATTGCGTAGATATTGACATTGTATGAATATAAATGTGGACATTGAATAACGAAATGATACTGATCTCAGTGAAATCTATATCAGTATACACAACTGTTCATATGTTCAGTACCGTGTTATGTTCCATGAGAACTGCTTTGAATTTTTTTTTTAATCAGATTTGGTCCAATATTTTTTAAGTGAATAGTCTTGTTTATGGTTTACATTGATTCTTTTCCAAAATGAATTGAGAATTTTCTTGTTTTAGTGTTATTAGAATTGTTTTAGATCATGTTCATTTGATATAATTATGCTACTTGAGTTTTAGATGTTTACATCTTTTGTCATTTCTGTTGCTGAAGTTGACAGAACAGACAATTTTGATAAACCATGCCTCCTTATTCTTTGGCTGATGTCAACAGTTAGAGCAGACAGTTTTAATTAATCATACACTCAATTGTATTGGATGATGTCACCAGTTGGAACCGATAATTGTAATAAGCTATTTCCCTATTTCTATGGGATTATGTCAAACATTAGAGTTGACAAATATACAAACCCACTTGGTGTCCGAAAAGTGCCATGGAGCTTGTTCAAGAAAGGACGCATATTGAAGTCATACAGAATACATCTCATTGGTCTGTCTCTATAGTGTATTGACTGGCTGTGAGTATTTAACCCCCATCAGAACCATTAATAAGATTTTTAGACATGGGTAAATGGATTACAGGGTGGGTTATCTGCCAGCTCCAGAGTAGAATTGTCTGGCATACAGTGAGCTCAAATGACAACAGGGATCTCATAACCAAGTTTCTTTCATTGATCCATACAGGCATCTGACAGTCATAATTTATGTCGAGATTTTCTAGCTGTAATGCAAGAATTTCTTGAGCCCAGTTGATGTAAAGGAAGTACTGTCAACTGCACATTGTCCAAATTTTCCATTAGGCTGAATTTTCGGTCAAACAATGGGCTCCATCAGTCCGCTCATCTCCACGTAAATTTTCAGCATAATTAATTTTTGTAAGGGTATTCGAATGTCTTCTGAAACTCAAAGCAAGTACAGAGTACAGCCCTGTCATGTCTCAGTGAGAAAGAAATCTCCAGATCTCTGAGGCCTTTGTACTCAGTTTGTCTAGAGTTTATGCCAAAGTCTGCCTTGTCGGCAGAACCATGGGATTATCATTGCGGAGGAATGTTAGTCTCTTCCTCTGAGAGGAGGCTTGTTCAGTCTGACCTATGTCCAGACAGTTGTTGTCGTTGTCAGTAAGGGGCCGAGCAGGTAATGCCCTGGTTGTGTTAGTACAAGAGAGCATAGCAGCATCTCATTTGAAGGTAGCCTCATGTCACCCTGACAATGTAGCTCACTGGGGAGGTGCTGGGACTGTAATGGAACGAGCCTGAGGGACACTGTGAGAGGCTGAAGGAACAACTTGAGGTTGATGCCAGTGAGGGGAAAAAAAAATGGAGTAGTCGAAAAGAAAAAAAAAGGAAGAAAAGGACGTCCATAGTTCGGAGCGTGTGTGCCTGTTGCAGCTGTTCACCCAGCTGGACGCACTGCTGCCTGGTCAGTTTTGGCAGCTTCTGGAGCTTCACCACCAAGTACTGTGCTGCACGCTGGCAGTACTTTGGCAGACAACGGCGGTGGAAAGCAGAGTAATGTACTGTCGTTTAATATTTGCCTATGATCAGTGATTGTTTTTTGTTTTTTTCCTTCACATTAGTTTTTTCGTAGGTTTAGGGTCACATTGCTACTCTGATGAAGGTTTTTTTTCTCATTTTTGTGTGTGCGCACATTATTCCGTCTGTTATTACTGCCATACAATTTCGTCAGTTAGTCGTCTTTATGGAAGAAACCGTTTCTTGAACATTATGGATATCAGTACTTGAATGAAAGTCTGCCATGCACTGCTGTACTATAACAGAAATATCTGCCAGTTCATTCAATGAAAAGTTCACAGTTGTTTATTAACCTTAACCTTCCATCCTTCAGTACAGATGTCTTGAGCCAGCTGGGAGGAAGAGGGATCAGTTCCAGGAGGTAGAACCACTTAAATGATTGGAAGAATGTCTGTAGCAAAAGTGTGCAAGCCACTGGAGGCACAGATGTATTAACCCATTCACAGTGTTATTGGCAGTTTTTGACCATTTTGTCATTGTACACAATGAAAAGGTTCAGGAGGCTGACCTGCATCACCACCTCCCCTCATTCCCCATGTCTATCCCCCCTCCCCTCTCTTCCTCTCCCACAACACGTGTTCTTTACAGATATCATCATCCCAGGCCATGCTACTGTGGGATGTTTCGAGAGTCCACTGTGGGGATGTTTCGAGAGTACAGCTTCTAATGCAATCCTCTTATCCCATTTTTTTATTTTTGCCCTGTGGCAATACTAATAACGATAGCTGCGGATATCTTCCTGTCTTGTCAGAAGAACTCTGGTGTTTGTGAAGACTGGTTTTACACAGTGTCTTACATGGCAGTGAGTGGCTCATGAATTATCCATTGAACATCTGATATTGTTCCATTTGTTGGGAAGGCCCACATTAAATAAAATTAAGCAAGGAATCGTGAGGGAAAAAACACCCAGCTTATTGAGAAGTCAGTCTTCCGTATGTTCTTGTTCGTTATTTAATTTGTTTACATGTAATGTTAATTGAGGTTTGTTTACTCGCTGGTTTTCAGCGGTGCCAGCAATCTGGATGAACTGCAGCAGCGACTGAAGTCTGTGATGATCCGCCGGGAAAAGAGCAGTGTTCTGACCCAGCTGCCACCGAAGCAGCGACAGAAAAATTCTGTTATGCGCTGAAAGACTCTCAGACCAAGAGGTGAGTGAAGAAAAGTTACATGGCTGAACTGGGACCCAGAAGAGGCCTGCATGCCATTTTGCGTCGCACACTTACTGTAGTCAGTATGTAGAGAGAACTCCTTCCCTGAGGCCTTCTTCTTTGTGAACACTCCTCTCCGTTGCTTCCCTGATACACTCTAAAAGATCATTTATCTTCTTTTAAAGAGCTGGCAGCTTTGAGAAATCAAACCATCAAAAGTTCAGTTAAGTTTTTATAAAGATGACAAAAATTAGATAAAAATATTTTGAATTCATGCTTATGTGATTTTTTTTTTAGGGTTACATCGAGTAGAAAAAGTACACATGATCAGCATGTGAAATTATGAACATGACCCCATGTTTCCTGTTGGAACGCAAGACATGCTGAAGATTTAATAAAGAATCCATTAGTTTTTACCAAGAAAACAATAGAGAGGATGTTCAGTACACTGTCTGTATTCTCCAGAAATCTGTCCACATTGAGGAACTGAAGCCTCTGCTGAAGAGAAGCAAGTCCTCCCTGGCGAGGGTCTGTTGGGGGTGACAGGAACTCGGCAGACATCGGTGCAGCCCTGAAGGTGTGCATGATGCACAGGCACCTGACACCAACATTCTCTCCCGCATTCAGCGCCTCTACAACCTGACTGGAGAAGCCAAAGTGAGTCGCCCTCTGTATCTTTGCTGAAGGGTTCGAGTACCCTGTGTGGGTTTATATGCTGCTTGAATCTCTGTGAGATGTGGAACCCTTTTTTATTTCAGCCCTGAATTTATTCAAAATGGAAGAAATCCTCATTTTGAGGAAAATTTCACGAAAACCCCTGAAGACCTGCTTCTGCTATTTATCAGTGTAGTCTGTTTTTGAAGAATGATCAAGCAAAGTTTTTCTTTGTGGAAATGAGATGAAGTAAAAGGTGGCTCAAATTTGTGAATAAGTATATGTCTAGTAGACAAGCTTAGCTTTGTTCAAGAGAGGTGATGTGTGGGAGAAAAGTCAAGGGAAGCAACTGTCAATGTGACTAGTGATATGAACCAGGAAATCGTTCAAGATATTCTTTTTGTCAGCCAAGACTAACAGTAGGCTTTAGTCTACTGTTAGTATTTGGCTGACCCATCTGCTGTCTCTGAAATGTCAAAGACGTACTCTTTGAAATAGCCTCAAAACTCCTGGAATGTTTCCAGCAAATGTCTGTCATGGGCTCAATGAATGAAATTGATAGGTAATGACCTCTGGAGTGTAGGTTTGTGGGCACTTGCCTGGTACGTTAGCAGGCATGAAATCATACCTTCGTCACTTCAGTGCACCTGTGAAATGTTCAAACATGCGACTGTATGCATTCTTTGAATTAGGTTACATTCATACCGATGCATTTGTTCTCGTATGTATTGATCTTAGACGCAGTCATGAATGCTCAGCTGTGCAGTTCATACCTTGTTTTGTTCTTGTTCACATTCATATAGATCCATGCGTAATTGTTTGTTGGCATAGAAACAGAAATTCCCAGTGACACCAAGTTTTCTTATAATATATGACAAAGTGGCTTTTCGGTGTGTAAGATTGGCACTTTGTCTTGAGAAAGGTCTCCCACAGGTGAAAATGTTGCATGGGGAGCAGATAGTCAGTGTGTGCATTGTGTTGGTGCCTAGGTAGGACCAGGTGTGCATTGTGTTGGTGCCCAGGTAGGGCCAGCCACTAGTGTTGTGCATTGTGTGGTACCCAGGTAGGGTCAGCCACAAGTGTGTATGGGGTCCAGGTAGGGCTGACCTCAAGTGTTGTGCATGGTGTGTGGTGCCCGGATAGGGCCGGCCCACAAGTGTTGTACATTGTGTTTAGTGTCCAGACAGGGTCCGCCTCAAGTTTTGTGCAGTAGGGCCGGCCACAAGTGTTGTGCATTGTGTTTGGTGCCCAGTTAGGGCCGGCCACAAGTGTTGTGCATTGTGTTGGTGCCAGTTAGGGCCGCCACAAGTGTTGTGCATTGTGTTTGGTGCCCAGTTAGGGCCGGCCACAAGTGTTGTGCATTGTGTTTGGTGCCCAGTTAGGGCCGGCCACAAGTGTTGTGCATTGTGTTTGGTGCCCAGTTAGGGGCCCGGCCACAAGTGTTGTGCATTGTGTTTGGTGCCCAGTTAGGGCCGGCCACAAGTGTTGTGCATTGTGTTTGGTGCCCAGTTAGGGCCGGCCACAAGTCTTGTGCATTGTGTTTGGTGCCCAGTTAGGGCCGGCCACAAGTCTTGTGCATTGTGTTTGGTGCCCAGACAGGCGGCCACAAGTGTTGTGCATGTGTTTGGTGCCCAGTTAGGGCCGGCCACAAGTGTTGTGCATTGTGTTTGGTGCCCAGTTAGGGCCGGCCACAAGTGTTGTGCATTGTGTTGGTGCCCAGTTAGGGCCGGCCACAAGTGTTGTGCATTGTGTTTGGTGCCCAGTTAGGGCCGGCCACAAGTGTTGTGCATTGTGTTTGGTGCCCAGTTAGGGCCGGCCACAAGTCTTGTGCATTGTGTGGTTCGCAGATTGGGCCAGCCACAAATATTGTGCATAGTGTTTGGTTCCCAGACGGGGCCCGCCACTAGTATATGTGGATTGTGTGTGGTGCCCAAGTAGGGCCAGATGTTGTGTTTATGCCCAGGTAGGACCAAGTGTTGTGTTTTGTGTTTGATGAACAGGTACGGCCAAGTGTTGTGCATTGTTTGGTGCCTAGGAGGGCCCAGTGTTGTGCATTGTGTGATGTGTCCAGGTAGGGCCAGCCAGGGAATACATTCAGATGCTGTGTGAGAACGCCAGCCTCAAGTTCCTGGTGTTCGCCTACCACCACACCATGATGGACGGCCTGCAACAGACGCTGTGGGACAGGAACGTGAAGTTTGTGCGCATTGACGGACACACCAAGCCCTCCGACAGGCAGGTGGGTGGGGCTTAACACCAACCAGGGAGGAAGCAGGGAAAGGAGGCAGTGGGGGGGCAGGGGGGATGGACTGGAATATTTCCGACTGTATCTGCCCCTCTGTTAATGTTGCCTCGTGTATGTCTTATGACAGCAAACCACATCCTGTGTGTTAGCCCTGTGTGGCCAGGTTTGATGGCTGGCACAGTGTAAAGACCCTCTAACCTCATTCTGTCTCAGCCAGTCCAATCCCTGTGGAGCTCACAAGGCTTCGTCTTACCGCCCGGTTCCTCACTGTTCTGCCCATGATAATCAGCCTCTGGCGCCTGTTTTTTTCTGTCCCATCTTCTGAACCACGTCGGTGCATTGCATCCATGCCGCTCATTCTGTTTATGTTTACCATACGTTGCTGTTATGATCTTTTCAGTGCCATCAGTTCCATGCTGCCATATTTTGACTCCTCCCCCTCCCCTTCCCCCTCCGCCCATCAGACCATGCACATCATGGAAAGTCGGAGAGTTTTGAAAAGGGAACATTTTAGGACCGAAGGAACTGGAATTCTCGTACAAGACACATGAAAGTCATGGAATTAAAAAAACAAAACTTCGAAAAGCACAAAGGGCTTGATGTGGGTGCATTTCAGTCATTGTGCAAAAATCAAGCGAACGTTAAGCGTTTTACAGGCGTGACTGAAACCGCCATTTTGATAACACCAGGAAGGCATTTTTGTGTGTGAACATAGCTAGTCTGGGGGTCATGGAGATTTCTACGAATGGCATGGAATTTTGATGCACGACCACAACAACGATTTTCCTTTGGCTTTGCCAGTGCCAGCAGGTTACAGAGCCAAGCTGTGTACTCTGCTGTACATCTTGAGCACTGTTGAGTGGGATAGTTCAGAGGGCATGTACAACTTTTAAAAAAGAAAAAAAAAACCCCACTATTGTTGGTCTGTACTTCGATCAGGGGAAATGGGTGTCAGTGTTAGAGATTGGCAGGTTTTATGTTCCAGTTGTTTTGATAGCTTTTTTTTTTTTTTCCTGTTCCTTGTGGGAGAGAAGGGATGGACAGTGTGTTTTTGTGTTTTTTTTCCCTTTATACTGTCCTGGCGCTCACTAGGAAGTCACAGTGAAATTTGTAACCCAAGAATTGTTCAGGTAGTGTTGACAGGAAAGACAAAAAAAACTATGCAATGAGAATTATTCGAGTTTGAGTTGACTGGAAAGACAAAAACCCTGTTTGGAGAATTGTTCAGGCAGTGTTGACTAGAAAGACAAAAACCCTGTTTGGAGAATTGTTCAGGTAGTGTTGACTGGAAAGACAAAACCCTGTTTTGGAGAATTGTTCAGGTAGTGTTGACTAGAAAGACAAAAAAAAAACCCAACCTGTAATGAGAATTATTCAGGTTGTGTTGACAGGAAAGACAAAAAAAAGGGAAAGAAATTTCTTGAGATAGTTCAGATAGTGTTGACTGAAAAGGCAAAGGAAACTGTTATGAGAATAGTTCAGGTAGTCTAGACAAAAAAACTGTAATGCGAATTGTTCAAGTAAAGAAAACCTGTAATTAAATTGTTAAAGTAGTATGGACTGAAAAGACAAACTATTGAGAATTGTTCTCGTAGTGCTGACTAGAAAGACCAAATGAAGACTGTACAAAGAGAATTGTTCAGGTAGTGTGAGTAGAAAGACTGTGCAATGAGAATTGTTCAGGTAGTGTTAAGTGGAAAGATAAAACGAAAATTAACTAAGAATTGTTCAGGTAATATAAAGACAAAGGGAATATTGTCCAAGTATTGTTCAGGTAATATATACACTGGAAAGATAAAGTGAAGACTGTCCATTAAGAATTGGTCGGGAATGAGAATGGTATGGAATGGACAGTGTATGTGTGTTGCATGTGTCTTAGTGCTTCTGTCATAGTAAGTACTCAGTTCAATCAAAATCAGGATAAATGAATTTATGCTTGTACTAACAATGATGATTATTTCTCATTGTAACTGGACGTCAACAAAGATCAGTGTAATTGAATTTGTCTTATTTTGTAATGATGAAACATTACACTGATTATAACAGAGTTTAGTTTGCTCATCAGTAATGAAAACGAGGTGTGTACTGATGAGGACCGATCATCCATTGCTGTATTGACTGTACATAATACTGTATAAAATGATGTGTGATTGTTAGTAATGTCAGTATGCATGCCTGTCTACTGAACCCTGTCTGTAGGTAACCGGTGTGCGCCTCCTTGGTTTCAGCTGTATGTGCAGCAGTTTTCAGAGCGACAGTGACACGCGTGTGGCCATTCTCAGCATACTGGCATCAGGAGTGGTCAGTATTGTGCAAACACTTAAAGCAAAATACTCCACTCAAAGATGGGTGTCCGAAATTTGGTCAGCACCAATTCCCTGGTTTGTCCCAGCAGTGTTATTTGAATGACTACAAATTTGGATGACTGGAAACAGTGTTCCACATCATGTCAAAATCAGAGTTATAGTACCTTTTGCTGCTGAAAATCACAAACTGAAGTTTCAGCAAAGAGATGTAGACAGGTACTTGGTTCTTTCTTGAGGGTTTGAATAGCGTTATGCTCAGGTAATGTGAGAACAAGTGTTCTTTGTTCATTGACTGGGGCAGCATCTCAATTTTCAATCTCTTCAGTTAAAACATGTTTTTAACTGTGTTTCTTTGTCAGGATATGTTGATGTCCTTGATGATGGGTGAAACGGGGTCATTGAGTGTTAACACAGTGGGCTGCAGGTGAAGATGAAGTCACCCCCTGTGCTGTGGTCTGGGAAATGAAGGAAAAAAGGGTTTACACTTCAAGTTGATGGGAAAGTCTTTTGATTCATTTGACCATGGGATACATGCCTTTCGTTTGTTACACATTTTTTGGAAACATTTTTCCCCACTGACTTTTTAGGTTTGTCTGTAGTTTCGGTTCGGTTTTCTCAGTTTGGGAAAAAAAAAATTATACTGAACATAATTGTTGATGAATTTTTAATGTGAAAATAATGATGATTTGATGATGGTGGTGGTGGTTGATTTGTAAGATAGAGAAAATGATCTGCTGAACACATATGATGAATATGACGCGAGATAATGCCAATTTAGTGCATAGTTAAAAAAAAAAAAAAGGGACTATTCAGTTATGCATGTACGGATGGCTAAATAGTTAAATAAAAGGACAAAGCATGCAAAATGGTGCTGAGAACGTTTGTGTAAAATCATAGTACATGCTGGTTTTAGTTTGTGTAAAATCATAGTACATGCTGGTTTTAGTTGTCAGATGGCTGATGACTAATTCATCCAAAATATTATAAAAAAAATCCGCTTTATTCTTATTTATAACAATTGAAATGCTAATTGGCCCACTCACCTTCTCGATCCTGAAATAGTCTGACTCTTACACATGATTGTGGCATAGGTGTTATCTCCCTCATCACATGCATCAGTGTGACTAATTTGAGCCAGTTTGCTACCGGGAATGATATGAGCTGTTTCATCAACCTTCATTATTCTTCATTGTTCAGTTTTGGCCGACTGATTCCGCCACAAGCATGTAAATTCTTTGTCTTGTCTTCCCATAAGCAGCCAAGATCTTGGCCAGAATGTTAACTTCTGAATCCATTGTTTGTCCTGTTGAAACTTTTTTGTTGTTGTTAGAAAGATTATTGAAAATGGATTGCTGAGAGTAGCTCGGCTTGTAAACTGGAAAGGGAAACCATGTAGAAACCATTGTGTGTAATTTAGCATGCAGGGTAGGTGAGGTTCTTTTTTCTGTAATGGGTCAAAGACAGTCACTGTTTGAAGGCTGCCGGTGGGAGCATCCGCCTGTGGCATAGCACTATAGAAATGATTATTGGCACATTGGCAGGAGCAGTTCTCACCGACAGTAGGAGGAGAACTAAATACACAGGAAATTACTTGCAATTTATCAGTTCTTCTTTTTTCTTTAAGTCTGTTAAGTTTATTTTTGTTTTTCTGTGTGTGTCTCTGTCTTTTTCTCTACTGTCTCTCTCTTCTTCTTTCTTATCTTTCTCTC
>CM031598.1:89657468-89674968 GCA_018398815.1 Conus ventricosus
CACGGGACCATACCGTGTTGCACTGGACCACACTGTATTGTACTTGACCACGTTATGTTGCACTGGACCATATTGTGTTGCACTGGTCCATATTGTGTTGCACTGGACCATATTGTGTTGTACTGGACCATATTGTGTTGTACTGGACCATAATGTGTTGTACTGGACCATATTGTGTTGCACTGGACCATATTGTGTTGCACTGGACCATATTGTGTTGCACTGGACCATAATGTGTTGCACTGGACCATATTGTGTTGTACTGGACCATATGATGTTGAAGAGGAAGGCGTTATGTTGTTCTGGACCAAACTGTGTTGTACTGGACAAACACACTCGCGCGTATGCAAATTCACCCATTCATTCGCAGATCTGAACTATGAAGACAAAGAAAGGGACAGTCATGGAAAGAGAAACACAGAAGGTGAAAGAGAAAGAGAATAGACGGAAGGGTGCGGACGGTGGAAGGAGGGGGCCCCGGGGTGGGGGTGGGGGTACGTTAATGACAGACTGGTCAGTCTCACTCTCCTAAGACTTAAAGAGTCCGATTCTGGCACCAAGTCAAAAGTTCCAAACACAGCACCAGGTTTGTCAACTGTTCCAGCTGTCTGCAGACACGTGCAACACATATATCAGACAAGGCATCATCTTAAAGCCGATGCTGTCTTGTACAAGTCTGTACATTCGCACGTTTCTCGTCCTCTGCAGTATAAAGAACAAAACGCAAACCGCTGCACATAGCTACGCTACAATTATTCATGCAGCTTTGGACACAGGATTAATATAAAAAAAAATAGTTATACAAAAATGCTAACAAACCAACGCACACCTGTCACGCACAGGCCTGTTCATCTTCCTTTCAGTCACAAGGGAAAGCCTAGGTGCTTGCAACGTTTCAAGCTCAGCTGCAGTAGCATGCACGTATCTTTCCAACCAAAACCAATACGTCAGTGAAATGTTAAAACACCTTCAGACGATTAACTTACGAGTCACGTGCGACTACTGTGGGGGAAAAGGAGGGAGGTGTGTGTGTGTGTGTGTGTGTGTGGTGTTTTGTGTGTGTGTGTGTGTGTGTGTGTGTGTGTGTGCGTGCGTGCGTGCGTGCGTGCGTGCGCGCGTGTGTGTGTGTGTGTGTGTGTGTGTGTGTGTGTGTGTGACTTCTTTCTTTCTTTCTTTCTTTCTTTTTTTGATCTTTTCTTTTCTTTTTCTTTGTTTTTTTGTTGTTGTTGTTTGTTTGTTTGTTTGTTTTCTGTTTGTTTGTTTGTTTTGTTTTGTTTTTGTTTTTGCTCCGTAGAGGTTCATTCTATCTGGTTTAATGCTGAATGTGAGCTGTAGTACGGAACAAAGTCGGGGGAGGCTGATGGGAGGGGTGGGGAACGAGGAGTTGCGCGCATTCAATTGTGCATTTTTGCATAGTGGAAGAAAGCTCATGCTCATTATATATATATATATATATATATATATATATATGTATATATATATATATATATATATATATATGTATATATATATATGTGTGTGTGTGTGTGTGTGTGTGTGTGTGTGTGTGTGTGTGTGTGAAAAATATTATTAAAATAAAGTGCTAAAATTCATCTACAAGCTTGTTTCAAGATATGTCTCTCTCCTCAGGATGACTTTTTGTGGCACGCCAACGGTCTTTATATATAATTTATATAAAATATATATATAAAATATAAAATATATATATATATATATTAATATAAAATATATATATAGTGTGTGTGTGTGTGTGGTGTGTGTATTCCCTGTTTTGTGGGTGTGTGTGGGCGCGCGTCCCGTTCCTGTGTGTGGGGGGTGTGGGCGCGCGCGCCACGGGGTGTGTGGTGTGAGACAAGGAGGGGAGAGAGAGAGAGAGAGAGTGTGTGCGCGCGTGTGTGTGTGCGCTTTGTTTTGTGTGTGTGTGTGTGTGTGTTGCTTTAAGCCAACTGGGAGGGGAATGAAGAAAGAAAATGCCCAGAGCTCCATGCAACACTGGAGAGGGAAAGGGCAGCCTTTCTACAGAGGATCTTAAGGAAAAGATTCAAAGAAGCCCTCAGTACCGCCATGGAGACCTTCATACCGCACAAGCAGGCCCGCCCCAAGCAGAGCAAGCCAGGGGTTACCCCGGAGATAAAAGAGTCTCATCAACAGGAGGTCCCGAGTCTACAAGAAAATGAAGAAGACGGGGGCAGAAGAACTGAAAGCGGGAGTCTCGCGCACATGTTTTAAAAAAAAAAAAGAAAATGAGACTCAAAGACAGAACTGTAAAAAATGAGTCTCAAAAAACCCGCAGAACAATCCAGAGGAAACTGAGGCGAGCATATTGGCAATATGTCAATGACCCCACTGACTCCAAGCAGCCCAGACGAACCACCTACAACAAACGCTTCTGGACTTACATCAAGAGTCAGAGATCTGCGAAAATCGGAGTCTCCCCCCTGAAGGTCAATGGTCAGTTGGTGTCGGACCCAAGGCGCAAGCAAAATCCTGAAACCACTTCCATTCAGTCTTCAGTGAGGGTCGAGACTACACCCGCAAGAGTTCAGTGAGAAGTGCGGCATGGACAAGGAGAACTACACGGAGCTCAGCAAACTCTGCATCAGGGAGGAAGGCGTCAGGAAGCTGCTGGTGAAACTTAATCCCAACAAAGCAGGGCGGCGCAGATGGCATCACCCACGAGTGCTGAAAGAATTGGCTTGATGAAGTGGCTCCGGTCTTGACCTTGATTTTTCAACTTCCACGACAAAGGCACCAACCCATCAGATTGGCGAAGGGCAAACGTGACACCTGTTTTCAAGAAGGGGGAACATTACGATCCTGCAAACTACAGACCAGTATCGCTGACCAGCATCCCATGCAAGATCTTGGAGCACATTGAGTCACCGCCCTCATGAACCACCTCGAGGAAAAATACGGATACTGACCCCCCGACGGGCACGGATTTCGTCGAAAAAGATCCTGCGAGACCCAGCTGCTGGAAATTTGCCGAAGAACTGTCTGACAATATGGAAAAGGGGGGAGGGCAGACTGACATCGTAGTTGCTGGACTTTGCCAAGGCCTTGAAAAGTAAACCACAGCCTCCTGACCCATAAACACCACACTATGGCGTCCAGGGGGAAAAGTCAATAACTGGATCAAGGGTTTCCTTCGAGACAGGCATCAAGCAGTAAGTGGTCCAAGGGGCGAGGTCGGACTGTCGTCACAGTGGGGGTCAGGGGTTCCGCGGGTCAGTATTTGGGACCCAGTTTGTTCCTAGATACATCAATGACCTACCAGACCAACTCACTTCGATGACCCCCGCCTTTTTTCGCTGACGACACTGCTGTATACCGGCTGATAACATCAGGCCTGGCCCCAAAGAACAGCTAACAACAAGACCCCTCAAAACTCGAAACAGTGGGAGAAGAGCTGGACTGGCCCTTTCACCCGGGGAAATGTACCACCCTCCCAGTGACCAGGAAGAAAAAACCCTTGCCAAAAACAGCTATCACCTACACGGCCAGAATTTAGCCACAGTTCAACTCGGGGGAAATATCTTGGCGTTACCATCAGTCACGATCTCAGCTGGGATGAGCATATCAGTAACATCTGTTCGAAGGCCAACAAGACCCTCGGCCTCCTTCGCCGCAACCTTCGAATCAGTGCCATCCAGCTGAAAGAAACGGCGTACAAGTCCTTCGTGAGGCCCATACTGGAGTACGCCTGCACAGTGTGGGATCCAAACACAAAACAAAATGTCAGCAGATTGAGCCCGTACAGAGCAGAGCACCGGTTTGTTCTCAGAAGATACCACAACACTTCAAGTGGCAAAATCTATGATAGACAAACTGGGCTGGGTTTCCCCTCCAGAAACGCAGGAAGACCCCGCCTCACCATGTTGTACAAAATCTTGCCCTGAGGAGGTCTGTGTGGACGCTGCCAAAAATGATACCTGCACCACCAAGACTAAGAAAAGGACACCACAGCAACTGACCCAGATCTAATTGCCGCACCCAATACCGACAACAGGGATTTCTTCCCAAAACTATCAGACTGGAATGACCTGACTGAGGCAGTAGTATCAGCCAAAACCCTCGACACATTCGTTGTCAAGGGTCAAATCAAATTAGAGTAGGAACCAGATAGGGATAAGGTTTTTTTTTTTTTTTTTTTTTTTTTTTTTAAGTGGGCTTGGCCGCACCTTATGAGAGCCAGGGCTGGCTTTTACCCCGAGGGGGACAGGGTGACCGTGGTAGCCTGCCGCAGATCCACGCATAGCTATTTTAGCTTTATTCAAAATTTCTGCTTGTTGTGTAGTGAGAGTGGAAATGCTTTTTTTTTTTTTTTTTTTTTTTTTGCGTCAACCCCAAAGCGGCCCGAGTAAATCAACCTGATGATTGTGGCCGCTCAACGGATGATGATGATGATGATGATTTGGGTGTGTGTGTGTGTGTTGTGGGGTGTGTGTGTGTGGTGTGGGGTGTGTGTGTGTGTGTTTTGTGTGTGTGTGTGTACCGCGGGTACGGGGCAGGGAACATGATGCTTCACTCTTGAGCCAAGTGATCCACGAAAAAACACAAGTCATTCACCACACAGTGTGTCATCAATGTCACACCCACGATCAATGACAACACTGTCACCCCTCAAACACTACCTTCAACTATATCGTTTCACTTTATTTTCATTCAATATTCTGTAAAAACTAAAACTGGCTTTCAAGGCAAAGGAAAACTTGGGGGGGTGGGTAGGGGAGGAGAGAGAGAGAGAGAGAGAGGAGAGAGAGAAGGGTAGAAAAGAGGGGAGAGAGAGAGAGAGAGAGAGAATCTGAACGTGGTTTCTGTAGGATGCACTGTTTGTAAAGAGGATTTCCATATTATCAACTGAAATAGGCCCAAATGTTGCCAATCGACGTTGCACGCTCTCTCTCTCTCTCTCTCTCTCCTCTCTCTCTCTCTCTTCCGCTTCCTCTCCTCTCCTCTCTCTCTCTCTCTCTCTCTCTTCTTCCCTCTGTCTGTCTCTGTCTCTCTCTCCCTCTGTCTCTCTCTCTGTCTCTTTTGTCTCTGTCTCTCTCCCCTCTGTCTCTCTCCTCTCTGTCTCTGTCTCTCTCTCTCTGTCCCCTGTCTCTCTCTCTGTCTCTCTGTCTCTGGGCTTCTCTCTCTCTCTCTCCCTCTGTCTCTCTCTTTCTCTCTCTCTCTCTCTCTCTGTCTCTCCCCTCTCTCTGTCCCCTGGTCTCTCTCTCTCTCTCTTCCCCCCTGTCTCTCTCTCTGTCTCTGTCTCTCTCTCTGTCTCTCTCTCTCTATGTCTCTCTCTCTCTGTCTGTCTCTGTCTCTCTCTCTCTGTCTCTCTCTCTCTTTTCTGTCTCTGTCTTTCTCTCTCTCTCCTCTGTCTCTCTCTCTGTCTCTGTCTCTGTCCTCTCTCTCTCTCTCTCTCTCTCTCCCCCTCTGTCTCTCTCTCTGTGGCTCTCTCTTCTCTCTGTCTCTGTTCTCTCTCTCTCTCTCTCCTCTCTCTCTCTCTCTGTCTCTCTCTCTCTCTGTGTTTTCTGTCTCTCTCTCTCTCTCTGTCTCTCTCTGTCTCTGTCTCTCTTCTTCTCTGTCTCTCTCTCTCTCTCTCTCTGTCTCTGGGCTCTCTCTTTTCTCTCTCTCTGTCTTTCTCTCTCTCTCCCTCTCTCTGTCCCTGTCTCTGTCCCCTCCCCTCTCTCCTCTCTCCTCCCCTCTCTCTCTCTCTCTCTCTTCCTCTCCCCTCTCTCCCTCTCTCTCCCTCTCCTCTCCCACACTGTTGTGTTTTGTAGCTGGCTGAGGTACATAACAGAGAACACCTGTCACCGGGCGCAACCTTTCGTCAGATCAGATCCCGACTCACCTGCAGCACGACGTGTCTCCTGCTCTCTCTCTCAGTCTCCCTGACCGCTGCCTGGAGCCGCCCAGCCGTCGTCTCAGCACAGACTTGGTACAACTTGGTACAGGTGAGGTCAATGCCTTCTCTGTCTCGGACTGGGTTTGCATTGTATTGCAGTTGTAGTGCATTGTATTGCATTGTATTGCATTATATTGCATTGTATTGCATTGTTTTGCATTATTTTATCGCAATTTTTTTTTGTCTTGTGACAACGGACTTCTTTGTCACGGGAAAATGTCAGCGAAAGATAACACCTGTCTGTCCACTGCCAATCCTTACCTTTTCTTAGTTTTATGGTCAAACATATAGAAGTGGGGAGTTCAATATTTGGCTGGAAATGGAGTGGCGGTAGAATGACCGGGATAGACATGTCTTCGCTTTTTTTTTCCTGCTCACTGATTGAACTGTTAAGCCGACTGATTTGACAAGATTGCTTTCGGCAGGGCCCACTAGCAGCATCTGTCCCATGAAAACGGCGAGGCCACTCTCGCTGAACGCGAGCTCTGACACAGATTACCTCCCTTGAATATTCTGAACGGCGTCTATTTCGCGGTTCCCCTCGCGGAGAGCTCATCGCCGTGTCAGGCGTAACTCTCCCTCCCTCCTCCCTATCCTCGCCCCCCTCATTCTTCCCCTCTCTTTTCCCTAACCGCCGCCTATCCCCCCTCCGCCCCCCCCCCCCCCCCCCCCCCCCCCCCCCCCCCCCCCCACCGCAACCCCCCCCCCCAAAAAAATAAAAAATAAAAAATAAAAAAAAGGAAGAAAAGGAAAAACCTCCGTCCGTGCTCTCCCCGTTTATTCGACCGAGCAGAGGCTGCACACCCAAAATTAATGCGTCGAGTATTTATAGACTGGCGCAATTCGATTGTTTTGAGAATTGTCATTGTGTCTCTGAAAGTTGATTCTCCTCAGTTTTATTTCATACACCCATGTTTGGGCGCTTGGAGCTGGCGCAAAGATAGGGTCATGGTTCAATGTAAAGGCCCTGAAATGGGTGTCAACTAAGGCGAAGATCACGTATTTGAAAGATTGTAATTTTCATCGATGAAGATCCACCAAAACAAGGCAAATTATTGGTGGGGAGTTGTACGACAGAGGAAGAAACACCAAGCATGGATCTCAAACGACATCCTTGACCTCTGCGACAAAAGAAGATCACTGAAGAATACGAAAAATTCCAGCCCTGAACAAGCCGCACAGTATCGAAAAACCAACAACCTTGTAAAGAAGGAAATGATTGAAGCCAAAGAACAATGGATCAATAATCAGTGCGAGAACATATAGAAAGGCATGGAAAAGGGAAACAGCAAACATGCCTTCACCACACTGAAAAACCTCACCAAGACGCAGCAAAACAGATCGTCAGTCATCGAGGATACCTCAGGCGAGCTGCTGACAGAAAGCTCCGCTGTTTTGAACAGATGACACAGTACTGCCAAGAACTTTACAACTACCCTATACAGCCAGACGACAGTCTGTTTGAGGGGACTCAACACCATCAAGGGAATCCTCACCACTACCAGTGATTGAGAGAAGAAGTGGAAGAAGCCATCGGCAGCCTTCCGGCAGGGAAATCACCTGGAGCAGACAATATTCCAGCGGAGCTGCTCAACAATGGAGGGAAGGAATTGGTCACTCTAGTAACATCGATTTGTCAGAAGATCTGGGAGACAAAACATGTGGCCCACAGAATGGACTCAATCACTCATCATCCCCCTGCCCAAAAAGGGAAATCTACGCCAATGCCAGAACTACAGAACAATAAGTCTCATTAGCCACACCAGTAAATCATGCTCAGAGTCATCTTGAATCGAACTGAAGAAAGAGGCGGAGAACACCTGGCGGAAGAACAAGCTGGATTCAGGGCAGGCAGAAGCACAGTAGAACAGATCTTCACCTGCCGGATACTGATGGGAAACATCTGCAACATCAGAGAGACCTGTTCCACAACTTCATTGACTTTAGGAAAGCGTTTGACAGGGTGTGGCACAAGGGTCTGTGGCAGGTGCTCAGAAAGTTTGGCATAGAGGAGGGTCTCGTCCAAACCATCCAGCACTGTATAACACCGCCAGCAGCGCAGTCCTCCTCAACAACCAGATAGGGACTACTTCAAGACCACAGTTGGAGTCCGTCAAGCTGCCTGCTATCTCCCGTACTGTTCAATCTCTTCCTGGAAAACATCATGCGTGAAACCCTACCATGACTTCCACTCCACTGTCTCCATCGGAGGAAGAATCATCAATAATCTGAGGTTCGCAGATGACATTGACCTGATGGGAGGCAGCAACGAAGAACTACAAGACCTGACAAAGAGACTGGAAGAAAGGGCAGGTGCATATGGAATGGAAGTGAGCACAGAAAAAAGCAAAGTCCTGGTCAACAGCACAACCAACACCCATGCTGAAATCTACATGAACGGACAACAGCTTGAAGAAGTGGGCGCTTTCAAATACCTTGGCGCCACTCTCACCAAAGACGGTCGCTCTACAACAGAAATCAAGACCAGACTAGCGATCGCAACAGCAGCAATGGCAAAGCTAAACAAGATCTGGAAGAGCAGGGAGATCAGCTTTCCTACAAAGATGAAGCTGTACAAGTCCCTGGTGCTGTTCCATCCTGCTGTATGGCTGCGAAAGCTGGACCATGACAGCAAGACCACCAAGAGAATCCAGACGTTTGAAACTAAATGCTTCAGGCGCTTGCTCGGGATCTCTTGGCAAGACCGGAAGACAACGACCTTGTGAGGAGCCAAAAAACATCACTTGCAGGCCCCCAAGAACCCCTCTTGGCAACAGTCAAGAAGAGGAAGCTGTCGTGGTTCGGGCATGCCATACGCCACAATTCACTGCCCAAAACAGTCATCCAGGGCACGCTGGAGAGCAGCAGACGAAGGGGACGACAAGCCAAATGCTGGATGGACAACATCAAAGAATGGACCAGGATGGATGGCCCTACGCTGATGCGACAGGCAGAGGACAGGGCCGGATGGCGGTGCCTGGCTTCGAGAGTGTCTCTCATCTCTCCTCTACGCCCATCATGGGCAAGAGAATGATGATGATGATGTACGTTTGATCAATTATCAGTTTGACATTTGCTGACTCCAATTTATGGTAGACCTCAAAACGCTTACATGGATTATATAGTGTTTAGTGCAAATTCGCGGTTCCCCTCTCGGAGAGCTCATCGCCGTAGTCAGGCGTCACACTCCCTCCTTCCTTCCTACCCTCGCCCACCCTCATTCTTCCCCTCTCCTTTCCCTAACCACCCTCCTGCACCTCCCCCGTAAACCTCCGTCAGTGCTCTCCCACTTTTTTCGACTGAGCAGACAGGAAGTAGGGTGTGGCGAGTGTTCAGGTGAATGCTGCATATTGTTTGGTCAATCGTGAGAGACTGCATCTCTTCGGAGACTCGGGTGAATGTTGTTCTCTACAATTCTTAGCTGCCGTCACCATTGATGTGACTGACAATGCTTGGCTTATTAAACAGCAGAGCTGATCATTCTGACAGTTGGACACCTTTTGACCACCCTTGCATAGGTCTACTTAAATGGATCCTCAAGCATAGGCTCAAAGATTCTCCCCCACATTTTACACTGTTTACATTATGATTTTAGATCACCAGCAAGTAGGGTAACTCTTGCTCCCATGATGTAATAAATGCACGCCCATCACTCCAAACGAACGCTCCTCACAACACCGAATCGCCTAGCAGATGTGACAGCACAGAGCACACCGAACAAACAAGGAAACATCCCCCAAAAGATGTTCCAAGCTTGCCTATATACCCCGTACTGGACACATCTACAACCGTAGAGATGAACAAATACAAATTAACGTTTATTCAAGGCTGGCACGGCCTTACGATCTTGAGTACAGTCAGACGAGTACACGGACGAACAACAACAAATACAGGTAACCCCGATTTGACTGAAAGGAGGGGAAATGTTAAATGAGTCAGGGAACAGTGAACAACAAGCAAAGAGGATCGCTCTTGCTCCCATTTGAAAAAAACACATACCCAATGATTTCAGTTTTTCAGCAGCTTACTTCCTTACCACATCTTCTTTTCGTTTTTCTTTTCTGCCTTTTGTTGCTGGCTGCTTTGGGGTTCTTCTGGATGTTACTTTTCAACTCTTGGTGGTGAGAATGCCGCAGAATTAATGACTGTGGAATTTCTCCATTTGATGCCAAGGGAGCGCAATCAGTCATGCCTCACTGATGAGTCCGATCCACCGGACAAAAGGCCTCGGAGCAAGCAATGTGAATGGTTCTGTCTTCAGGATGAATTACAATGGTTGCCATATGCTGATAGCGAAGGGTTTAATGTTTGTAAAATATTTCCCTGATTTTTTTTTTTTGTTCGGATTTTTTGTCTTCCCCAGTTCGTTTCCTCCCACCCACCCATCTCTTTATCTTTTATTTTTTAAATTTTTGCCAAGTCAGTAATGTAATGACAATGCAATTGCTAGCCTGCATTCCCCCCCCCCCCCCCCCCCCTCCCCCACGGACACACACACACACATTGAAGGGCGAGGGACACAACTGCAGCTTTTAAAGTATACAGTTTTGCGAACCTTTTCAGTAGAAATGAATATGTGGCTACGGATTTATCTCCCTGTAAAATTTCAATAGTACAGTGACGGAAGTATTTGTTTACATGAGCCTTTTCTTTTCTCAGCTTACTGAACTTGACATTTTTCTATGGAAAGTAGCAATGTTTGGTTTTTGTTTGGTGTATTTTAGGCGAGTGAAAGGTGAATGATGTTGACAGAGCTGGAAGGGTCTTAGTTGAAACAGGTGCAACAGCTATGGGGAGGGCGAGGAAGGGATGGCTTTTTCTTGTTCAGAAAGAAATAGTTTGCCGGTCGAAGCATCTGTTTCTGTGTGAAAACAAGTATTTTCTCTCGTGCTCCTCCAACAGAGAAAATCTAAATCATGACCTGCCTCCCACCCCTACCCCAGCCCAGCTCTCACCCCCTCTTCCACTCCCACTTCCCTGTTCTGTCTCCAATGTCTTCTTCCTCTCATACTTCCCTAATCTGCAATCTTCCATCCCTCCGCCCCCCCCCCTCCGCCCCCCCCCCCCCCCCCCACCCCCCCCCCCTCCCTCCTCTCTCTCTCTCTCTCTCTCTCTCTCTCTTTCTCTCTCTCTAAATCCAAGATTCTGATCATCGTCCCATTCGGCTTATGTGCGTGCGTGTGTGTGCTACACAGGTGCTCGTGCATTTGTGTGTATATGAGCGTTTGCAGATGAATGGTCACTTTCTTTTTTTTTTCTTTTTTTTTTAACAAATCAGCAGTGTACCAGTCGTTCTCATACTCAGTTTCGTTTACGCTCATTACAGTGTAACAGGAACCTTGTCGAAGGTTTTTGTTTGTTTATTGCTGTTGTTGTTTTTTTGTAGGGAGGGGTTTTGTTTTGTTATTTTGTTGTTGTTCTTTTTTGTTTGTTTCTTTTTTTTCGTGGTGTGCCTCAAACCCTCTCTCTCTCTCTCTCTCTTTCTCTCTCTCTCTCTCTCTCTCTCTCTCTCTCATCTTATGTTGAGCCTAAAAATGAGTGAAACCTTGATCGAGCAGGTTACCGAACACCGTGTCTTAGGCGTGATTATTGATGATAATTTTAAATGGCAATCACATATAAATCATGTTTGCAAACAGTTGGCTCGCAATTTGTTTTTGCTCAATAAACTCAGTTATTATGTTGAACCACACATCCGGAAATTATTTTTTGAAGCCCATTGCCTTTCTCACATCAACTATGCGTCCACTGTCTGGAGTGGTGCCGGTGAAAATCACATAAAAAAGATCAACTCTATGCATAGACGGGGAATTAAGCTGATTCTTCCCGACAAGTTTCTATCAACCACGGGCAAATTCGCAAAACTAATGATGCTACCACTGCAGAGCCAGCTGATCTATAATAAGGCAGTACTAATGTTTAAAGTCCATGCAAACATGGCGCCAACATATCTTGCTGAGTTTATCCAAATGGCAACAACGCGATATGATTCAAATAATTACATTTTACCATGTGTCCGCATTGATTTGTTCAAATCTAGTTTTGCATTTTTTGGTCCATCTGTGTGGAACTCCTCTTCCTCCATCTGCCAAAGCATGTCAATCACTGCCGTCCTTCAAATCAGCAATACATAAACATTTACTTGAACAATAAATCTAACTTTTTGATCATAGTCTCAACGCCCAACTTTTATGTTTGCCTCTATATTAGCTGATGAAAATGTGTATGTATGTATGTGTAGGTGGGTGGGTGGGTGTGTGGTGTGTGGGTGTGGGTGTACGCGTGCGTGCGTGGATGTGTGGGCGTGTGCGTGCATGTGAGCGCGCACGTACGTCTCTGATTATGTTTGTGTAATTTTGTAATGGAATTTTTTTTTTTTAATCATTATTATTCTTATTACTATTGTTATTGTTATTATTATAATGTTGCTATATTCTTCATTGTTTCTACCATTATTAATATGTGCAGTGTGTTTAGTTGAATGTTGTAGAATAGCAAGGACAGATTGGAAGAATAGGCACTGCCTAAAATCTGTATCCTTGAGTAATAAAGTTTTTGAGTCTTGAGTCTTGAGTCTCTCTCTCTCTCTCTCTCTCTCTCTCTCTCTCTCTCTATATATATATATATATATATATATATATATATATATATATATATATATATATATATATATATATATATATATATATATATATATACACATATATATAGTTAAAACAAGTTAAAAGAGGAATCTTAACTCTCTCTCTTTTAATCTTTTAACTTGTTTTAACTAATGTTGCTCCCCAAGGGGTTGAGCACTCAAAAAATTGTTTTAGGCATTTTAAATATACTGATCTATATATATATATATATATATATATATATATATATATATATATATATATATATATATATATATATATATACATGTATATATCTGACGTTGCATCTAATAGCAATGTAGTAACCTGTAGGAGTATGTACACATGACTTACCAACTGTTGCCGCCTTGCCCCTACCCCTACCCCCGCACCCTCCTCCCCCAGTCCCCTCCCCACTTCTTGCTCCCCTCTGATGCGCTCGGTTTTATACAGTATGTTTGATGTTTTAGTCATATTTATTTTTTAAATGTGCCTTTATTCTATGGCATTATTTTGTGGTATACGTTCAAAGGCTGAGAATCGAGAATGGGAGTGGACTTAAGTTAGTATGATTTGACAATTCATCGGTTGCAGATGGTCTAAAGAATTGGTTTCCTTAGGTGACAAGGGGGAGTGTTGTGGGTGGGGGGTGGAGGTGGCAGAATCTGGGGGGGGGGTTATTTTTATTTTTTCAATCACTGGAGCAGTGACTGGTATGTTCATTTGCATTTCAACCTCCATTGTAATGCGCATACGAAAAATTGACATTTTCTCTGTCAGACGAACATACGCCTTTTCATTCTTGCTTGATGATCAAGTGAACGTTGCACAGATTGAAACAGCCTAAGGGGCTTAACTTGAGCCGTCTGCGACAGCTGTGAGAGAAAGAGAGGGGGAAAGGGGGTGCTACTGCTTGGTTCGATTTTTTTTTCTCATCTGCATAAGTCAGTGTCGGATGAAGTAGAAGGTGGAGTGGGAGAGAAGCAGGGCAAAAGGTGGGTGTGTGGGATCGGGGGGGGGGGGGAGACGGGGGGACGGGGGGGGGGGAGTGGGTGATTTTATTTTATTGTTGTTGTGTTGGTGTCTTTGTTGTTGTTGTTGTTGTTGTTGTTGATTGCATGAAAGAGTGACATTACCCAATGTTCATTTGTTGGGTTGTTTTAATAAGCTTTATGGAACCATAATCAGGCGGTAGTATTCACTTCAGACCAGTCAACAGAAGTATGTTTGTCGTTCACTTTGTCCTGAATTTGTTTGTTAGTTTGCTTGTTTGTTTATTCGTCTGTTTGCTTGTTTCTTTGTTTGTTGGCTGGTTTGTTTGTTTTAGCATTGGCTATGGTTATTTACGCTTCGATGGGTTTTTTTTCCGCCTGGCTTCTTCATAGATTTCAAACATTTTTTTCTTAGTTTCAGGCTGTCCAAATAGCAGCTTAACTTAGTTTTCTTCATGAAATGTAGTACACCGTGATTAGCGGCAACCGGTTTCGTAAATGCACGCTTGCACATTCGCACAAGCACGTACGCACTATCACGCAGACACACGCTCACACAAAAATGCGCGCGCGTGGGCGTTTGCGAATACACATACACACACACACGCGCGCGCGCGCACTCACGCACGCACTCACACGCACGCGCACGCACGAACGCACGCATGCACGCACACACACCCAAGTCTGAAAGAGAAAACAAGGTGGGCATTTGAAATACGTAAACATCGAGTTGGTGAGAGAGATGAAAGTGATGTGAGAAACGAAGCGTACGGTGAGGTGGATGGAGTTTAAAACAGTGAGGTATAAAGACATGCTGAGGGACTAGAAGATGGAGATAGTGATGGACAAAGAGATGGAGAGGGTGAGAGACACGGAGATGGAGATGTGCGGGACAAGAAGATAGTACTGGGCATAAAGTAAAGATGTACAAGACAAGGTGGTATACACGGAGATGGAGATGTGAGGGACAAGAAGATAGTAAGGGGCATAAAGATAAAGATGCACAAGATAGGATGATATACAAGGAGATGGAGATGTAAACCACATGAGATGAAGACGATGAGGTTCAAGGAAACTGTGAGGTACAGATTTATGTAGATGATGAGGGTAAACATGAAATGAGGCGGGAAACAGTGAACAATAAACAACAAACAAGTACGGTAACTCTCGCTCACACAAGAAAACAAATACACGCCCATGGATAAATCCAGAGGAATGCTGCTTACGGTACCGAATCGCCTAGCAGATATGACAGCACAGAGCACACAGAACAAACAAGGAGACATTCCTCAAAAAAAGGATGTTCTGAGCTTGGCCGTATACGCTGTACCTGAAACATCTGCACAGCAGCAACAACTGGATAAAATGAACAAAATGTAAATTAACATGTTTGCTGTAGATAGTGAGGCTCAAGGAGGTATGGGCGATGGAAATGGTGAGGGTCACGTGATGGTGATGATGAGGTGAAAGAGGATGGTGAGGGTCACGTGGTGGTGATGGTGAGGTGAATGGAGATGGTAAGGTATCAGAACATGGAAATTGCGAGGTACGGGATGTGGTGACGATGCTGTGTATAGTGAGGTACAAGGAGAGGGAGAAGGTGAGGTAGATCCAGGTGTTAAGTCCACAGAGATACGGAGATGGAGACGGATATGGAAATATTGTATTGATTGTCTACCCTACATTGACGGTTAAGGTAAGGTAGATCGAGACGCTAAGTCACAGAGATACGGAGATGGAGACGGGTATAGAAAAATATCATACTGACTGTCCACTCTACATTGAGGTCAAATACTTTAAAAGTTTGTCTGTCGAGTCTCCACTGAGGGTCAGATAGTTTACAACCTTATGATTATCAACTCCCATTTCGGGGCAAATAGTTTAACCCTTTTAACTCCCATTGAGGGGCAAATAATTTAACCCTTTGACCGTCCACCCTCCGTTGGTCACATACTTTAACCCCTTTGTCTGTCGGCCTTACACTCAGGGTCATATATCTTTATCCTCGATTCTCCATGGAGGGCCAAATGGTTTAACCCTTTGACTGTTAACCCTCCATCAGGGTAAAACGGCTTAACCCCGTGACTGTCGAAAGCAGAAGGAAACAACGAAAAACGTGCCATGCGTCAATGTGAAACTCCCTATAAACCTTTGAATTTGAGGGAGAATTGAAACAAACAAATAAACAAAGCGGCCACTACGAACGAAGCAACTGAATCCGAAACTGTTCCGTTCACATTCCATGCCACGCTCCACCACCTAACCACCCCTCCTCCCCTTCCTTCTCCCTCCCTCTGCCACTGGTCCTGAGTGTATCTGAGGCGCGTCATGTTGGTGGACACTACTTTCGTATCGCTCTTCCCAAGTTCTCCTTTCTTCCCACGGCTCTCAGTCCAGTCACAGGTTTTGTTGTTGCTGTTGTTGTTGTTTCTGCGTTGGTGGTGTAGTGATTACGTTCTTACCACCACCCTTCCCACTGTCCCATTCCTCCTCACCATTCGCGGCTCTCCCCTTACCTCCCCTTAACCCATTTCTTCTTCTCTTTTTTTCTTTTCTTTTTTTTTCTTTTTTTTTTCCTTTCCATTTTTACTTTTTGCCGTAATTCATGTCTTAAACTGACGTTCACATACAGTCTACCCCACCCACCCCACCCCACCCCCACCTCTCTCTCTCTCTCTCTCTCTCTCTCTCTCTCTCTCTCTCTCTCTCTCTCTCTCTCTCCAACTGATCCGCCCCTGCACTCATGAACATGTTTCAGATCCGTGATGCAGTTCTTCACCTGCTTGTGCCTGCTGGTTCCACTCATGCTCTTCTTTCACCTGACCCACTCGGTCACGGCAGACCACGAAGGGGCCGCCACGGAAGTCCGCTCGGCTGACCACACGCTGAAACGGTTTGTCCACCCCGTCCACCAGGCCCCGAAACGTGGACCCGTGCAGTCCAGGGCATCCACTCTCCACGGCCTTCACGACGATGACAACGACAACGATGGTGACAAGAAGAAGAAGCGGACAGGCGATCTCAGTGTGACCTTGGGTCTGGATGTTTTGGCAGAACAACTGAACAACCAAGGGAAAAAAATAGAAGAAGTGGAGGCAAAGCTGGATCGTCTAGGTCGTTGATGGGTTGAGGCAGACTCCATGCTGACAGCCGTCAGCACCAAAGTCCACAGCGGACTGTGGATCGTTTCCATCCCTTTCCGTTTCCTCCCTCTTATGCTTCATCTTCATCCTAATGCTTGTCCATCTGGCTGTAATTAGTTTCTAACCTTCTGCTGAGCACAAAAAACAACAACAAACTTTTCATATATAAAAATATGCTTTTAAAAACACATTTAGTAAGACGGGAATAAATCAACAGCCTACTCAATGATTTTTTTTGTTTGGTTGTTGCGACTGGATACTGGCTGAATGAATGTATGAATCAATCCATTAATCAATTACTCCATGAATTCTTAAGTCAGTCAACAAACAGAAAAGACATGATTATTAGCAGGCTCTCTTCACAATCTTTTTTCCCTCCTGTTCCATTTGCGTGCGCCATCAGTGACATAACTCATGTTGTTCTTTGTCCTGCCAGTGACTTAACTCATGTCGTTCTTTGTCCTGTCAGTGACTTAACTCACGTCGTTCTTTGTCCTATCAGTGACATAACTCATGTCGTTCTTTGTCCTGGCAGTGACATAACTCATGTTGTTCATTGTCCTATCTGTGACATAACTCATGTCGTTCTTTGTCCTGTCAGTGACTTAACTCATGTCGTTCTTTGTCCCATAAGTGATTTAACTCACGTCGCTCTTTGTCCTGTCAGTGACATAACTCATGTCGTTCTTTGTCCTGTCAGTGACATAACTCATGTCGTTCTTTGTCCTGTCAGTGACATAACTTATGTCGTTCTTTGTCCTGTCAGTGACTTAACTCATGTCGTTCTTTGTCCTGTCAGTGACATAACTTATGTCGTTCTTTGTCCTGTCAGTGACATAACTCATGTCG
>CM031598.1:89679968-89682468 GCA_018398815.1 Conus ventricosus
CCGCCAACACCCTCTTTCTGACGTTCTGCAGCCCTGTGCTGCCTCCGGTCGTCGGAGTCGGTTACTTGAACGTCCGGGTTCAGTTGTATGTTCCGTCCCCGTTGGGGTGCTTCAGATGCCGGAGGTTTGGCCATGTCAGAGACCGCTGTTCTGGGCAGGTGGTGTGCGGTGTTTGCTGCGGGGCGGCCCATGATGGGTCGTGTGAGGATCCGGCACATTGTGCTGGCTGCGGTGGCGACCGTCCCTCCTCTTCAAGAGGCTGTCCTCTTTGGATTCAGGAATCCACTGTACAACGCATCAAAGCAGAAAGGGGGATCTCGTTTTTTGGGCCCGGAAACGGGTTGTTGGCAGTCAGACGCCAACAGCTTCATATGCTTCGGCCGTAAAGACGGTTCCCACAGTTTCCACTCGGTCGGTCTGCTGCCGGACTGATGAATTCATGTTTTCAGAGACGTTGCGAGGAGGAGTTGTTAGCTCTGGTGGAGGCGGGTCCGCCACCTCCCGGCCCAGGGTGGGTGCCCCTGGTGGAGGCAAGGAATCCGCCGCCCCTCGGACTGCCCAGCGGTCTGCAGCATCTGCTGCTGGGCAGATTGGGGGACCAGCAGTCCCACCTCGAACTCCCCTGTCCGGTGCCCGTGCGGGCGGGGAGTTCGGCCCGGTGTAGAGGTGGTGGAGGTGGGGAGGAGGCCTCCGCCGTCTCCCAAATCCGGACCTTCTTCACCTGTTGGCGGGTCTGCCAGCGGGTCTGGGGACCAACACGGTCCGGTGAGACTAGGAAATAGATTTGCACCTTTGGAAGCGGATGTTGATGAGGAGATGACCTGATCTCTCTCCTTTTCGCCCTCTGCACCATGGATGGTGCAGTGTTCCATTGGAGTGTCCGTGGACTGAATTCCAGCTTTGAGGAGCTGCAGCTTCTGTGTCAATCTATGAGACCTTCCGTCGTGGCTCTTCAGGAAACTCAAATTCAAAGCCAGAAGACCTTCACTCTTTCTGGCTTTAATATTCTTTCAAAACCTGCACAACCATCCACGTTGGGACTGTCGGGCGGTGTTGCCCTTCTCATACGCAGAACTCTGCTGTGTAGTCCTGTCGCTCTGTCTGCCTCCCTTCGGGCTGTGGCTGCGAGAGTCGCTCTCCACAGGACTGTGACAATCTGTTCTCTGTATCTACCTCCTTCTGTCCCGGTTTGTCGTCAGGACCTTGTCGGTCTGATGGGAGAGCTTCCTCGACCTTTTTTGCTGTTGGGTGACTTTAACGGTCGCAGTCCTCTTTGGGGTGGTGTCAGTGCGTCATCCGGGGTCTGCTAATTGGGGATGTCCTTTCGGATTTGGATTTGTGTTGTCTGAACGACGGATCTGCAACTTGCCTACACTCTTCCACGGGTTCACTTTCGTGTTTAGATTTGTCGATTTGTGACCCCTCGCTGGTCCTGGACTGTGAGTGGTCTGTCCATGACGATCTGCACGGAAGTGACCATTTCCCTGTCCTTCTACAACCCATAATAACTGAACACGTCTTTGTCTCTCAACATCTAAATTATAAGAAAGCAAACTGGGATCTATTTGCAGCCACTATTTCTAAGGAATTCCAGGACACTGATTTTCTTCAGAGTCCGGACCCAGCGGAGTCTCTGGCTGGCACTGTGATCGAGTGTGCTGAGGCCTGTATTCCAGTGTCTTCCGACAAACTCCAAATGCCAAAAACACCCTGGTTCGATTCAGACTGCCAACAGGTTACCAGAGTTCGGAGACGTGCTCGGCGTCGGGTATACCAGCGACCTTCGGGTCCCGACGCTCGAGCCCATCAGAGGCTCCGTGCTGGGTCGAGACACACTTTTAAAATCAGTAAACGTCGGTCCTGGAGAGGCTTCTGCTCCGGGCTGACATCGAAAACTTCCAAGAAAAAAGTGTGGAACATCATTAAGAAAATCAAAGGGAAGAACACCTGTCCCACTGTGAACCATCTCAAGTTTTCGGACTCTTTAATAACGGAGAAAAAAGCAGTTGCTAATCTGCTTGCTTCAACCATTGAAAAGAATTCCTCCTCTTCTAACAAATCAGCCACTTTTGTCGGAGACAGGGCCCTTAAAGAAGGGTCGCCCTGCAACTTTTCGTCAGACAACATGGAAGACTGCAATCTTCCTTTCACGTTGAACGACCTGAGATCTGCCTTGCTTTCTTGCAGCGATTCCTCTCCGGGTGTAGATGGGGTCCATTGTCAACTGTTGGAGCATCTTCCGCAGGTGGGTCTGAGCATCCTGCTACAGGTGTGCAACCGTGTGTGGACTGCTGGTTTCTTTCCGCCTTCTTGGCGAGGGGCCCTCATTGTTCCAGTTCCCAAACCTGGAAGGGATCTTTCTAACCCATCAAGCTACCGTCCCATGGCTTTGACCGGCTGTGTCTGTAAATTGATGGAGAGGATGGTCAGTGCTGGGCTCATGTGGAAGCTGGAAACCGATGGCCTTTTGGCAAAGGAACAGTGTGGTTTCCGCAAACAT
>CM031598.1:89689968-89692468 GCA_018398815.1 Conus ventricosus
CCCAAGAGGTCAAAACGCTTCGTCTTTTGTCCTGTAATTTGTTTGTCTCTTTCGTTGGGCGGAACAGTGATTTTTCTTTCAAGTTTATTTGTTCCTTTGCCATAATATGTCTTTTTTCCCATACGTGTTGACAGCCCCGTGAAGACCGTCTCTGTGTGTGCGTGTGTGTGTGTGTGTGTGTGTGTGTGTGTGTGTGTGTGTGTGTGTGTGTGTGTGTGTGTGTGTGTGTGTGTGTGTAGGGGGGGGGGTGTATCATAATAATTATGCAATGATAGTAACACACTCACAGACACACTGTCGCATTTCCAGCCAGTGAACGATGGCGAGTCTGAGTCAGCTGGCGGACGACATCTTCACGTGCACGCTGTGTCTGGAGAAGGTGCGAGAACCACGCACGCTGCCCTGCCTGCACACATTCTGCCGATACTGCCTCAGTGCCTACGTCCGTCAGACCGTCAAGGACTGGGCCTTTCCCTGCCCCATGTGCGCGCAGGAGACGCGTCCCGCCACCAAAGGACTGTCGATGGAACAGTGGTTAGAGACTTTCCCTGCCAGTAGCTTTCTGCAACAGGTATGGAGACGGACTCGGAGAAGGAGAGAGGGAGGAAGCGGGAGGGGATGGGGGGGGAGGGGTAGGGGGAGGGGGGGAGCAAGTCAGCAAACTTTGGTACACGTAAATGACAGCATCATCCTCACATGGCGAACGAAGTCAGAAATCATGTTCATACATCATTTTAAAGGTATTAAACAAAGTTTTGTTTTGTTTTGTTTTTTTCACACAAATCAAAACGTAAATCATTATGAAAGAAGGGTGACAATCTGTGAAACAGAAAAGCCTTTTTTTTTAGATAAATATTTGTCTTCCAATAAGTACAGCTTTATAGACAGTCTTAAGCTCTAAACAGCGAGAAGCAAATTGTAGTGGTGTATTCAGTCTGTCTCAAGTTCAATTTGTGACAATGACAGGATAGTGCTTTCAGTTTCAAATCAAAATAGAAATGATAACATAGATTGACGAAAGCATGCGAAGAGATCACTCTCATTCTTAACCTAATTTCAGGCGTTGAGAGAGAGAGAGAGAGAGAGAGAGAGAGAGAGAGAGAGAGAGAGAATACAGACAGACAGACAGACAGACAGACAGCAAACAGACAGACAGACAGACAGTCAGATAGACAGAAAGACAGATAGAATTCTGCTCCAACAGTTTCATTTACCAAAACGTTCAGTCCAATTCCGGAAAAGTTCAAACAGATCGTCCCAATTGTTATTACCTCTGATTCAAAACCGATTTGACTTCTGTGAAAAGAAATCTTAAACACGGGCAGGGAACATCAAAGAGAAAATACTTTTTAAAGGTAATTCTCGGTCCCATGATGAAACAATTACACGCTTTTAACTTCAAAGGAATGTTGTTTATGGCGCCGACTCGCCTGGCGTAAATGCAGACACAAAGGACACAGAACAAACATTGGGACTACCCTATAAAAAGACGGCTATGTTCATCCTGTCGCTGTCTCAGTACCGACGGTCCACGGGTAGCGATCCATTTAAGGTCGTCATAAGATACCCCACCAGAGTAGACACTGCTCTGCTGCCGAATCGTTTCGATGGTGATCAGTGGTGCCTTTCTGGTTATAATACACATCTCCAGAGCCTCCTGCTGACGATGATTGCATGATGGCGGAGCCAGCGCAAACAAGCGTTCCTTTGTGCAGGGCGTCACCACGTCCACCAGCGACAATGTCCATGAGCTTGCTGCCGGTGAACAGTTGGAAAGGGACTCACCTGGGAGAAGAAGTGAAACGTGAGGTTGTCACGAGGGCAGGGCATGAAGCGGCACAGAATCGGAGACGTTATGGCGATCGATGAGGATGAAGATGACGGAGATCGCGCTACAGGGTTGGATTCTGATCTGACAATACATGACAGGGCGGGGCTCTTCGCTTCGTGTCCTGGAGTCTGCCAGGCCCCAGGAAATACAGATGCCTGCAGCGCTGGTCAGAAAATTCGGGCAGCACTCTCAGAGATACACCGATATTCGTTGGGTAGATGGACCTTGACTGTGTGGTTCCAGTCTTCTCGTTTGACCCCATAGCACACTCACATCAGTATAGGAACCGGCTGAGGCAGAACAGTCCCACAGCAAATGCTTCTGACGAGATTGGAACCCACGACCTAGCAGCCCGCAGGATGGGACACTAACTACTGCATCACCGTGTCTTGTCTGTAAAGAGTTATGTTACTTTGTTTCGTAATTAACTCCCCCGTCAGATAATACAACACTATACATAGTTTATTAACAGTGTGGACAACTGTTCTGTATTCGCTACATATATACAGCTTAGTCATTACAACACCATAGCATACCTTAAGAACAATGTGTACAAACACCTCGGCCTGGCGTGTCACACCTTTATCGCAAACAGAAAGGTTAACAAGAAGCATTCGAATGGGGCGGGGGGGGGGGGGGGTTCTGAAAATTCATTTTTTTATTTAACAC
>CM031598.1:89697468-89727468 GCA_018398815.1 Conus ventricosus
TATAGGGACTGAGAGAGAGACAGAGAGAGAGAAACTGACAGACAGTCAGACAGACAGAGACAGAGACAGACAAAGCGAGAGAGTTAAGACATCATTTTTATGTATATATACTTATGAGCTTTATGTAGATTATTGTCCATAATTTATTTCTGTCTTTATGTGTATAATGGTTTTTATTTCTACATGTGTTTTTCTCTCCACCTGCTTGTTCGTATTTTCATATATCTGCTTTACCTTTGTCTGTGTTTATGTAATCATGTGTGTATATATGTACTATACATGCATGGATGTACGTGTTTTTGTACTTGCACGCGTGTCTGTAAGTATATGTGTGTACGTATGCGTCTATGAGCCTGTCTGTCTGTCAGTCTGCATGTCTGCTTGTCTGTCTGTCTGTCACTTCAGGCAGCAGCGGGAGGCGTTGGTCCAACGTGTGGCTCTGAGCCGGAGCACGGAGAAAGTGCTGACCAGGACCGGGAGATTCCTGGACCTGCTGCTGTCCTACGGCAGTGATGCAGAGCTGCTGGGCCACCTGGACAACGTCCTGGTGCAGGCCAAGGTCATTGACATGCAGGTGAGAAACTGGCAAAGCTGGACGGGAAGCTGAGTCCGCTAAAGCTGCTGCAACACGTGCAGCTGACCCGGACATCTGGGAAGTCCTCCCAACTATCATGACGTCAAAACCCTGGTCTGCATGGCAGCTGTCACGTGATACGCACTTCCGTTTGTAGTTATTTGAATTGCAGCCTTGGCGCCTTTCTGTCATGTTAAAGATCGAGTCCTGTGGTCTCGTGTATTATTTGAATTGCAACTTGGCGCCTTTCTGTCATGCTTAAGATTGAGCCCTGTGGTTTATTTTGTATCATTTGAATCGCAATACCAGCGCCTTTCTGTCCTGCTAAAGATTGAGTTCTGTAGCTTATGTTGATGGTTTCAGACCTGTTTTAACCGCGAACTGTTTCAGATTCACTGTGTCTTGGGCACCACTTTATGGAAAATGGAATTCCCTTTAGGTACCAATTTACTGTTGGCTGGGCAGAGAGGGTCCTTTTTTCTCTCTCAGGACATAAATATTTTATCCCACGGGCTGTTCGTTCACACAGCCGTCAGTTCCACAGCCACGCGCGGTAGGCCTCTCTACAATGCCAGCCCGATTCTTGGTATCAGATACTAAGGCCTGACTGCGTGGTGCAGTCACGTGATGTGTTAGTTTCTCAATATTCCATGGGCTTTATATATACCCTGGCCGTTCGAGTAACACAGAGCCATTGATTTGTGAGAATTTTCAGCCCTGGCGCGCTCCAATCCCGGGTTGAATGTTCTTACAAGCTCAAATGGAGAGACCGAAAGTACATAGCTGAATGTAATACATTGAATGGATTCGTCTCTTACAGTGTTGTTCAAACTGCCAAACTAATGCTGCGGGTGTCTGTTTCTCCTAAGCCTGATTGATTATTGGATCTGTTCTGAAAGAAAGCTTTGAGTACAGCCCTGCCCCGTGGCTCTGTCCAGAACGGAGTTCCGCGGCGTCAGCCTCCCTACCCCCATCCTCACAGGTCGTCACAAATTCTGTCGCCCTTCACATCCATCTGTCGTGATGACTTCAGTTAGGATGTCCTCTCCATGTCCAGGCAGACGTGATGTCGTGTGGGGGTCGTCGGCATCGGCAAGGTCACATGTGGACTGTGGTGGACGGACGTGATGAACATGTCCGCAGGGTCAGCTCTACTCTGCCCGACTGCGGTCCTGTGTTTGTCAGTTGGGGCCCAGCGTGTGCTGAATCAGTACCGACATTAGAAAAGTAGTTACAGACTCAGAATCAAAAACTTACTTGGAGAATATTTCGACAGGGTCGCCCTGTCTTCTTCAGCTCACTGTTGCTGTTGTGTCAGCGAGGCCTGGTGGACGACTGTTGTGTGGGGTGAACGGTTGTCAGGATCTGGTTATAGATGGGGGTGAAGTTCAAAGCCTTAATCTCTGTTCAGGCTGGGGCGTCTAGTCTTGATTTCGATGGCTTCTTTAACTTTTCTTTTTGTACAGACATGACTGGGCACTATCCAAATGATTCAGAGGCAGTGCAGGGTCTCAGTTGACGGGTTGACTCATGGTGACCTTAGGGTAACTGCTCCCCATGGACTGCAAGTGCAGCACGACATTTGTATTCTCACGCAAAATGGTTCCTAGGATAAATTTCGCGTACGCGAAAAATAGGCCGAGTCTCCACCTTTAAAGAGTACTCTCCATGCACACGCAAAGAGGTTCCTACACGAAATGTGCGCCATTTGCTGACACAATACTAAGCCACTTCATATGTGTCAGATGTAATTCTGTAAAAAAATTGCGTCGTCGGCTTATTCGTCACTTTATAAACTAACGTCCCATGGAACCCCAAAACATCTGAAGTGCATCCCAGTGTGAAGTCGATCTGATTGGAACTTTAGTATTCAACCGAGAAGGCTTGCTTGTATGCCCCAAATTACACAAATACATGAACATAAATAACTACACTCTCGCACGCAGATAAAGACGGGACATTCTTTCGCATACAAGAAAGATATTCAAGAGTGTTTTCGGGTAGCAAAATTACCGTGACGACAGTACGATCGGCTTGGCCAAAGGTACGTTAAGCGTATTCGAAGAGTAGGCCTACTCCGTGTACAATTTTCGTATTCAGAAAGTTCCTTGGGTGCCATTGTCTTCAGAGAACAAATGACGTGCTACACCGGCACTGAAGCTGTCAGGGAACCAGTCTAGATGTCAAGTGTGTTTATAGAGTGGCTGGAATAGGTGGCATGGCGGAAATGCCACACAGGATGAGCGGAAGATGAGACAGGGAGCGGTTGTTGGGGATTGGGGGATGGGGGATTGCGATTTTACCATCTCCGGCTACATTTGGCCCCTGAGAAGAGTCGACCACCCAGGAAGGAAGTCTGAGCCGCCCTGTCGTCAGCCTGTCACCTCGACGCCTTTTGAAGAACGAGCGAGTTGATTACCCTTGACATGCTATGAGTGGCCTGTCCCTCACAGTGTGGGTCATTGGTGCCTGTGTTCTTGGGTGCTGTACTTCAGATTAGAGACAGCTCGCGGCCCTGAGAGAGGAAAGTAGACAGTCGAAGGAGTAGACTGGGCTTCTTTTTTTTCTTTTCTGGTGGGGTTTCTGTTTTGTTTCCTTCTGTTCTGGCTCAGTAGAATTTTGGCTTGCTATTTCTTGTGTCCGTCAGCAAGAAAGGGGCTTACACAGACAGCAATACACACGTAACACGCACACGCGCGCGTGCATACACACGCACACGCGCGAACGCGCGCGCGTGCGCACGCACACACACACACACACACACACACACACACACACACACACACACACACACACACAATCATCCGCTCACTCACAACCTAATCGTCTTCCCGCAGAAGGCAAAACGCCTGTCAAAAAGGTGTGCATGTGTTGTCAAGTTGCGTTTTGATGGAAGTTTGCGAACAGCAGTGAGTTCCACATAGGCAGGACTTTAAAACAACTCCCGCAACCCCCACCCCTACCGCCACATAAATGACGACATATCAATGTTTGTATGGCACCAGGCACCATCCACGAGACACGTCAACGAGACCACCACTCTCAAATTCACCCCGGACAAAAAGACCACCGACGCCTTGAAGACTTTCGCCTCCCTGGGCGAGGTCAAGGTCGTCAAGGCTTCCAGCCGTGCTTCCAAGCATGCCCAGCAGCAGGACGAGAGTCCCAGCACCAAGTCCACCAGGCTGGGAGAGAGCTGCCCGGGCCCCAAGCAGGCCGTGGTGGTGATGCCCCTCGTCCCCCGCCTCAGTCCCCGGAAGAGCAGCTCCCTGGGAAGGTCGCCTCGGGCCACGCCAGGGGGCCTGTCTCCCCGCGCCAAGATGGTGGCCTCCTTCTCCGGGCGCTGCAACAGCGACACCATGCGCACGGACCTGAGGGGAATTGTCTGCCTTCCATCCGGGCACATCATCGTCATGGATGTCCATTTCCGAAACAAGAGGTGAAATCTGGTGTGGTACAGGGAAGGGAGAGATGAATTATGGGTCTGTACATATGTGCAGATTTAGTCTATGCTAAGGCACGAATGATTGTGTATCCATGAGAGTGTCTGTGTCATTTTTTTCCCGTAAAGCCTTTTTTTTTAGAGACGTGATTTGAAAAAGGTAGCTCTTTCGCAGGAAATCATACTTGATGTTTCCTTCTTTTAATACAAACACTGTGTAGAAACAGTTTATAGGTTCATGGTATTTATAGATGTCTTTTACGTGATTTTCAGCTTGACTTATTCCCCTTTTTCAGTCTACCAGCAAAAGTATACAGATTGTTTCGCTCGCAGTGACTGCCGCCTAAAGGAAACCGCCTCTAAAAATGTTTCAACTGAGGCAACCGTCAGACTCAATTCATGAACGGTTAAAACACCTTTGTACTGCCTCGGTGAATCATTTTTAAGGTCTCTATTAGAAACAGTAGGAGAAAAGTACTAACAATCAGTGGAAACAAGTTTTTGTTATGTTTTTGTTTTTGTTTTTTCATCAGTGGAAACAAGAAAGAAAGACAGGCGTTCAGAGAGAGATCTCAGAGCTTTGCCTCAACCAGGCACTGGCCCACAGCCATCAGAGATGGATGTACAATGGCCATCACTGAATTATCTTCGTGCGCGCGCGCGCGCACGCACGCACGCACGCACATACACACACACACACACACACACACACACACACACTTCTGTGTGTGAGTTGTTTTAAAGTCCTGCTTGTGTGTGTATTTTGTGTGTGTGTGTGTGTGTGTGTGTGTGTGTGTGTGTGTGTGTGTGTGTGTGTGTGTGTGTGTGTGTGTGTGTGTGTGTGTTGTTGTTGTTGTTGTTGTTGCTGTTGTTGTTGTTGTTGTTGTTGTGTTAAAGTCCCGCTTATGTGGCTGGTTCCGGTACCAGTGACAGTGGCAGACACAGATACACGGGCAGAAGGATACAACGTCAGGGGTGCAATAAAGGGGCATTACTGTAGTTCTGTCTCCGTATCCTCAACCCCACCAGAGAATTAAAAACTCTTCGTCTTTTCATAGCAACCATAGGATCTTACAATTGTTAGATACAAGAGAATCCAGAAGTGGTTATAAACTCACAAAATCCGGTGACAAAGTTTCCGTTATTGAAATAGTTGGAATATATGGAAATTCTATCCTTTACCACCCATTAGCAGCAGAACTATTTTAAGTCTCAATATTTTAACTCAGTGTGATGGTGTGGAGGGGTAAGGGGTGTGCAGGTGAAGACAGGCAGATGGTATTAAGTGCAGGAACCAAGGGACAGCAGCCAGTCAAGAAGACACAAGAGGACGACGTGGAGCTTTTCTCCTTTTATTTGCCTTCCATAATAAGCTCAAACCAGGAACGCAGCCCTGGGAGCAATCTCTCTCGCACAGCACTCAGCGCACTGAGCACTCTCTCTGCCTCTCACGCCAGTCGCTCACATCAGGGAACACTGATCCATTTTCACACAACGCTCTACTTTTATAAAAATGTACCGGGCCGCAGAGCCAGCAACACGGTGCCAGAGACGAAACGGGCCTCGCGAGGCCGGAACCAACAGAAATTTGTGTTTCTATCGCAGCTTCAGTGCTGTCTGGCTCGCTGTCCGTTCAAACTATTAACACATATTTACTATCGATGAAAACATCAGAACCCAAGGAATAAAATGCAGTAAGTCACATTTGACAATTTTGTTCCTGTACTAAATCATTGCTGATTAATGTCCCAGAGTGAAGCCACTTTTAACGCGTTTGCGTCATATTTTCCTCTATTTCAATAAAAGATACTGAAGAGCGTGAAATAATTTTACAATGAACGAACAGCTGGCATTTCACTCTTTTCATACATATAAACTTCATTTTCCGAGACAGTGTCTAAGTGGAGAATTCTGTTATTAAAAATTACTAGAAAACACAGCTGACTTTTCACTTCGCCGGGCCGTCGGCGCCTACTTTTGACACAATTTCAACTGAAAAATACTCTGTTGAAATGGTCTGTTAAATAATAAATTGTACACATTTTCAGTTGTATTCATAACAGAAATGGAGTCATTAGCAAGATTTCGGTCGGGAAGTCCGAACTTCGTAGAATGATAATTTGGATCAAAACTCCGACAATAAACGAAGAAGGCGACTTGCTCAAGGGAACCGGCGTCGTCAGTCATTTCGTATAGTCGCAAGCCTGTGCGGAAAAGATCCTAAGCATGCATTATACGAAATGAGAGCTCATGGCATTACTTTTAACATGCATCTTCAGATTCTTCGGTTTTCCTCTTACTTTTTGTAAAATCAAGAATTATTCAATGTTCATTCGACAGACAATTGAAAATGGCGCCAAGATTGCTCGTGCAAAATCCCAGTTTAGAGAAAATATGGGCTTCTCGGCCCAGTACGGTTGTAATGAATCAAATACATTAATTTTTGCGACTTTAGCGACGTACATACAACCATGTAGGTTCTGAGGTATTCATGATTTAAAGAATTTACACAATAAAAAAAAAATGAGATTCGACCAAGGGAGGTAAGGGGAAGATAACTCTTGAACAAAACATTTTCATCCACGAAAGGTAACCAAAAGAAATATATACTCTGTTAGCACCCGGCTACATCAGTATTTTACTTCTGTAGTTATCGATTCATAAAACCTACTAAAGAAGAAAAAAGAAGCAGCGGGGTGGACAGAAATGTAATTATTGTTACATTCTACTTCAATCTCCGGACAAGGAAAAAACTTTGAACAATTCTCGCACATTATGCACGAAAATGTAAGAAGTGTTACAGTTTTCGTCCAGATTTGTGCAGTGTTATTCTTTTTCGGAATATTGCTGCATTGTTACATTTTGCGTGGTATCAGAGGGTGTGAACCGTAATCCTAACCGCCCTGTTTCCCCCCAGACTGAAGAAGTTCAGCCCACGAGGCAAACTCATCACGGTGGCCGACACTGGGGAGTGTCCCTACGGCATGGCGCTCATCCCCAACACCGACCTCGTCGTCACGCACCCCCGGGCACGTGAGTTTGTCTTCGTGACGGCCGGGGGCACCCTGCACGTGACGGGTCGCATCAAGACGCCCAAGAGCTACTTCAGCTTGGCGTCCTCTGCCACGGACGGGATTCTGGCGGCCGTGGGTTCGAATCCTCCTGAGGCGCCGTCCATTGATTTGATTTCTTTCGATGGGGAGGTAATTTTCTGTGTGTTGTGTGTATGGGGTAGAGGAAGGATTTGAGAGGTGAAAGGAGGGGGGGGCAAAGTGGTGGATGTTGAGAGGGGTGTGGGTCAGAGGTCAGAATGAAGATAGAGGACACTGATGAATGGTTAGTGTTGGTGGTGGTGGTGAGGTTGGTTGTGATGGTGAGCAAATCATGTTGTTTATAGTTCAGGCAAACGCTGATTGTGCTGAATACAAACAAGCAGTCACAAGAAGGCTTTCATGCTCTCTCTCTCTCTCTCTCTCTCTCTCTCTCTCTCTCTCTCTCTCTCTCTCTCTCTCTCTCTCTTTATGCGTGTGTGTGTGTGTGTGTGTGTGTGTGTGTGTGTGTGTGTGTGTGTGTGTGTGTGTGTGTGTGTGTGTGTGTGTGAGTGGTGTTGTGTGTGTGTGTGTGTGTGTGTGTGTGTGTGTGTGTGTGGTGTGTGTGTGTGTGTGTGTGTGTTCACCCTCTTTTCTGTCCGTCTGAATCTCGACATACGCACATAATAGTTATTCTCCACTACCACCACCCCTCTCTTTCTCTCGCTGATTTGACTCAACCTCTGTGTGTATGCGTACATAAACATACTTGTTTCATCTCTGTGTGTGTGTGTGTGTGTGTGTGTGTGTGTGCGTGCGTGCGTGCGTGCGTGCGTGCGTGCGTGCGTGCGTGGGCGTGCGTGCGTGCGTGTGTGTGTGCGCGCGCGCGATACACGTTTGCGCGCGTGCGTGCATGTGTGTGTGTGTGTGTGTGTGTGTGTGTGTGTGTGTGCCTGTGTGTGTGTGTATATGTGTGTATGTGAGTGTGTGCGTGCGCGTGCATGAATGTGAGTGCATGCGAATGTGTGTGCGTGCGTGTGTGCGTGCGTGCATGGCTGCGCGCGCGAGCCCGCGCGCGCGCGCGCGCGCGTGTGTGTGTGTGTGCGTGCTTGCGGTGACTGGTGAAAGGTACTGAGCACCATCTCCCTGGACCGCGTGCGCTTCCCCTTCCCCCCAAGGACATCTCCCTCCCTCCCTCCGGCGACCTGCTTCTCCCCTTCCCCCCCAAGGACATCTCCCTCCCTCCCTCCGGCGACCTGCTTCTCCCCTTCCCCCCCAAGGACATCTCCCTCCCTCCCTCCGGCGACCTGCTTCTCCCCTTCGCCCCCAAGGACATCTCCTCCTCTCTCCGGCGACCTGCTTCTCCCCTTCCCCCCCAAGGACATCTCCCCTCCTCCCTCCGGCGACCTGCTTCTCCTCTTCTCCGCCAAGGAAACGCTCGTGCGCATGACGTACGACGGCACGGTCCGGCACAGCTTCCTGTGCACACAAACCCATGACGTCAAACGACCCGTGTGCGGGGACGGCGACTCCACTGGAAATGCTTACGTCGCCGATTCGGAGGCCCACAAGATCCACGTCATCAACAGTGAGGGCAAGTATGGCGCCGAGCTGGTCTCCCGGAAGGAGGGGTTGAGGGAACCCCTGTCGCTTTGCTGGACCGAGGGAGGTCACGTGATCGTAAGCAGAGTAACGGTGACGTCAAAATATTTGCTGTCTGATCTTTCTGTATCGCGGCTGCTGTGATTTGTTTATGTAGATTTTGGAAAGTTGGTTTACCCCAAGCATGAATTTGTGAAGATTACTTCGTTCACTTATTCATTTGTTTGTTCAAATCGTTTTCTCATGATATCAAAACGTATCACATCGTTTGTTCATGTAGCTGCTGATTGTTCAATTCTTTGCTTTTTAAACGATACTATGAATACAGTTTTCTCACCATCAAAATGTGTTGCCTTTTACGATTTGTTTTTCTTCTTCTTCTTCTTTTCCATTTGTTTTTAAAAGTGTCCATACAAGTGAGAGAGAAAAAGTGACTCAGCCTCATCTTTGTGTCTCAAAGTGTTTGGTCCTTGCAAGTCCTCAAGTACACGACGCTGCTGGCTTCTGTGGCCGCCTTCACCTTCTTCTCTACCGCTGTTCAATACTGTCTCCCCCGCTCCCAGCCTCAGGCCGTGGCGTTGAGGATCATCCCCATTGCTGCCTCCTCGTCTTCGTGCTGATGAGGGCGCCTTTTTGGTGGCTCTTGATCGTGGACAGGGCACCATCGTCAGCCAGAACATGCTGACGGTGTCCACGTGCGTCAGTCTCCTGCTGCGCAGTCTGGGGGATGCCTGCTGGCTGATGGACTCCCTCTTCTTCCCGGGGCTGGTCTTCTTCGGGATGGCTTATCTGCTGCGCCTGCTGGGCCTGAGCCTGTGGTTGAAGGCCCTAGTTACTGGCTGGGCACAGCGCCAGAGTTTCTGTGGCTTCTGGTTAAGGTGATGATGACCTTCTGGGTTCAACCTGTCGGAGAACGCACGGCAAGCGGTCGGCTACCCGCTGCTGGCGGTGGTGCTGTGGCGTGCCTGCACGTCGTTGTCCACGATGCTGTACGCTGCAATGCTGCTGGCTCAGATGCGTGTGCACTTTGTGTGGTTTTCCGTGGACAAGACCTGGGTGTCTGAGGCGGGCCTTTTGGGCACGACCCTGTGGACTCTGTGCCATGCCTCTGTGGTGTACAGCGGGGCCACACCCGTGTTGGGCACGGTGGGGATGTGGATGTATTTTGCTGGGCTGATCCTGGTCGCTCTGAGTGCTGTGCATGCTCGGTGTTCCAGCTTCTTTGACAACCCCCATGTACAGTTAAAGAATAATGGGTAGTAACCAGTGAGCTCACCCTGTCCCAGAAGGATGGGATCGATCACCAGAAAGGTCTGTAGGACTCCACGCTTATTCCTGCATGTTTGGTCCCGGTTAGCTTCTGGTTTTCACCAAATGGTGGCGTTTGATAGCTAAAAGACCTTGCAGTTTGAGGAACAAAAGAGCCAGAATTCACATATTCATATTCAATTTTTCTAACCAGTGATGGTGATTTTAGTAGTAATGCCGATGTTTGTTGAGGCATTATTTTGAATCTTCGTGTCATTTTTATCATCTGTGAGCTGTGTGGTAGAGGTTCTTTTTGTTTTTCTTTTTGTTTTGTTTTGTTGTTGTTGTTTTTTTTTCTTTTTTTCTGTTTTTTCTGTTTTTTTGTTTTTGTTTTGTTGCAATCATTGTAGACATGCTGATCTCCAAGGTCCGTATTCCGTGGGCTATATGTTCACATTTTGATTTGAACAAGAAGTGTGAAGTGACGACAATCACGGATGCTCAACTCTCAGATGAACTGGACTCCTTGAACACATATCTGTTCACAAGTTCATATATTTTTATGGTATCATTTGGACACGACAGTCATGCTTTTAGAAAATCGGTTGTAAAACATTTCATAAGCAAGGCATTTCAAAAGAGAACCTGTCAAAGAGTAGGTTTCTGAATGGTTCCATGTATTGAAATGCACATCAAAGTAAGATTACAAGATTACAAGCATGTGTTTAATCGAATAAAGAAAATATTAATCAATACTGTATACTATAAATTCAGTGACATCGACGTCATATGAGAATGACTTGAAATTAAACCGTTGACACATGAGTGGAATAAAACGCAGAAAGACTTATTTTTGATCATATGGTACTCTGTATTTGTGGATGTGGGTGAGCGTGCGGTGTGTTTGTTTTCCTGTCCCATAAATGGCTTGGGGTAGTGATGAATTAACTCATAGTCATCTGTGGTGGAGAGACGTCCCTCATGTTGATAGTGCTGGACCTGTTGTACATTCAACATTTGCTCATTATTTCCCAGTCACTCCTGGACCGGTGAAAAAAAAGACAACAAAAAAACATCGGCGTAGGAGTAATCCGTAATTCTGGCACGAAGACTACAGACGTAAGTAGAGCTTTATGGGTATGCTAGTGTGTGTGTGTGTGTGTGTGTGTGTGTGTGTGTGTGTGTGTGTGTGTGTGTGTGTGTGTGTGTGTGTGTTAAATAAGGTGACTTGTCAGTGCTTTTATCAGTGCTCCTGAATAATTTTGCTTTATCGTTTCATTGAAAGCTATGAACACTTCGTTGAATCTTACCGTATGTGTAGTTTGTAATCTTAATTCATATGGCTCTGAGGAAAAAACGTCTTGTCAAAAACACTTCAAAAAATCCTTTTTAACATTCGGAACACTGAAATCGGGAGAGTGAAACTGTCATATGAAAAGGGACCACATTTGTTTCTGCTGTCATCGTTGTTATTGTTTATGATATCGTGTGTGTGTGTGTGTGTGTGTGTGTGTGTGTGTGTGTGTGTGTGTGTGTGTGTGTGTGTGTGTGTGTGTGTGTGTGTGTGTCTGTGTGTTGGCATTTGAAATGAGCGCGTTTAGAGCTTTTGTTTGGAAAAAAAATCGCTTGACAAAAACAAACGAAAGAGGGGAAAAAACATGGGAAAAGAGGAGGTGAAGGTGAGGAGGAAGAATAGAAAAAAGAGAAGAGAAAAAACATGGGAAAAGAGGAGGTGAAGGTGAGGAGGAAGAATAGAAAAAAGAGAAGAGAAAAAACATGGGAAAAGAGGAGGTGAAGGTGAGGAGGAAGAATAGAAAAAAGAGAAGAGAAAAAACATGGGAAAAGAGGAGGTGAAGGTGAGGAGGAAGAATAGAAAAAAGAGAAGAAAAAAACATGGGAAAAGAGGAGGTGAAGGTGAGGAGGAAGAATAGAAAAAAGAGAAGAGAAAAAACAACAAAAAAGCCTAGAAATATCTGAGCTGCGCGTTGTTTCAAGTTACAAAAACCCATGGCAAGTAACGGGCGAGAAGAATGTAACTGCTGTAAATTGGCAACGAACGTTGGATGACATTGTCCGTCAACTACATTAGACCATAATGACCCGACCACACAGTGTTAATCGCAAACCGACACAGTGAGACTAATGGATGGGCATTTGGCGTGCGCTGACTATTCTCTGTTGGATATGGAGCGATTCCACATCGTTGGGAAAGGACCCGAAACTCCACCAGTAGGCTCAGGTACCGGATGTACGTCTATGTTTGCCGGGCCATGACGTACCTCCACTTTACAGTCTTGGAGAAGAATCCGGCAATTGTGGGAAACAGTCAGTCTGGCACCTCCCTGGGCACCCCCTCATTTCCAAGCGATTGACTCCCTCACATGATTAGGGACTTAGAGGCCGGACAGTAGACGGGGACAGGTCCATTAGGAATGCAGAGATGTGGGCTAGGTACTAGCCGGGTCTAGCTCTGCTTCTGTTATCATTACAACGGCCGATCCGAGTACACAGGACCTTTTCAGGTCTGTCACCATGTTGGAGGGGAAAAGTCCCATGTAGGGAAAAAAACAACCAACCAACCAACCAAACAAACAAACAAAAAAGACGGACAACACCAACATTTCATGTCCAATTAAAAACATGGTAATTAAACTATCAACAATCAACTATCCAACACCCATTTTGTGCCGAACATGTGAAGATAAGTGGTTGCTCGTTCTTCGTTTTCGGTGTCCTAAATATTGTTTGTTTTTGCCAGAAGAAGATCCAAGAGGTTGAAATGCATTGTGTTTTGTCCTGTCATCTGTTTGTCTGTATTGTCTTGCGGACCTGATACCCTTTCTGTTTAAAATTTGCGAACTCTGCTCTTTTGAGTCACCTTGCTTTGAAACTAAACTATCAAGATAATTAATTCTGATAAAGCTTCCCTGTAGCGGGGGCGCCAGTTATTCCGCTTGATTTGCCACCCCCAGGTTACAAAAAGGTTTTTTTAAAAAACGCATCGCATTGATGAGACGCCATCCAAAAAATGCATGGAGAAGCCCTGTGCATAAACGGACATTGCGGACAGTGTGTATTGTGTCACTGTCTCGTCCAAAGATGCCGATCGAACAGCTGGCATGCTGTAAATGGTGACCAGAGAAAATGCTTTTAACAGATGTGACAGATCAAGCGCAAGAGAAGGTCACAAAGGCAGAAGACCAGACCGTGAAAAAGACCCCAAAAAATGAGAATAAGGGAAAGTGGTTATGACAGCACATTCAATGAGAATAAGGGAAAGTGGTTATGACAGCAAATTCAATGAGAATAAGGGAAAGTGGTTATGACAGCAAATTCTTAGCGCAGAATTTGTAGGAGGCAGGGATAAGATTTGTACTAAAAGAGCTCACGGCGTTCTCATGGAGTTGAATAGTAGCTGAAAGAGCGAGATGGAAAAAAAATATAGGGTGGGGAGAGAGAGAGAGAGAGAGAGAGAGAGAGAGAGAGAGAGAGAGAGATCTTTGGGACATTTTGCTAATGACTAACAATCTGGTCCAACTTTTCCTACGAGTTTCCACGCAGATGGAAGCGTGTCTTACGATCAGAAAGACGCACAGGCAGACAAAAGGCAAACAGAGGCAAGAAAGATAATTCGGTATGGAATCACAAGAAAAGTTGCATCCCCTAACACGTGCCGTGCTATGCTCAGTGCGAACGTCTTTCTTGTCGTCAGTGGGAAGACAGAGCGATTTACGGAGCATGACTACTTTCCTCAGTACCGACGGAAAACGTCAACGGACGTCCGTGATTAATGTAATTGGACCTTAAATCTGACCGTTGGTTGATAACAAACTACAGAACCCGTGATCTGGTATGTCACTTTCAGATTCCCTCCCACCCACCCCCCCCCCCCCTCACTCCCCTCTCCTCACGTGCCTCGCAATCAACAGCATTTCATTTACCCCAGTTAGTACACTTGTCCACAATCATATTGCAGACTTCTCTAGCATGCAGGAAGAAATCATGTTAAGATGGAAAAAGGTTTTTTAGTTTCTAGTCTTGTTTTCACTTTTTTTTTTTTTTTTTTTTTTTTTTTGGGGGGGGGGATTATAAGCAACGAACGTGCCAAAATTAGAAGAGAAAAAGAGATTTAAGAAATCGCGTCATTATAAAGTATTTATCATGTTGTCGTAGCTTGATGTTTGTTTCGATATTTTTTTAATACTGAGCAGCATTCAGTGTGGAGCCAATTACTTATCTGAACATAGTTTGCATTTTCTTTATTCCATACACCGGAATTGCCAGCCCCCCTTCCCCCTACTCTCTCTCTCTCTCTCTCTCTCTCTCTCTCTCTCTCTCTCTCTCTCTCTCTCTCTCTCTCTCTCTCTCTCCTCTCTCTGTCTCTCTCTGTCTCTCTCTGTCTCTACCTATCTAGCTAGCTAGCTAGCTAGCTAGCTAACAGTTAACACAAGAAAAATGTTCAATTCGCATTTATTAACATGAATTACTTCAATCACAGCACTGACTGCGCACAAAACAACACAAAGCATGGATCACAGATAGAGGTGGACATGACATGAGGCCAACAGGGAGGAGCTAGGAAATGGTGGTTGTGTGCATGGATCACAGATAGAGGTGGACATGACATGAGGCCAGCAGGGAGGCGCTGGGAAATGGTGGTTGTGTGCATGGATCACAGATAGAGGTGGACATGAGGCCAGCAGGGAGGCGCTGGGAAATGGTGGTTGTGTGGCCGTGAGGGGCGTTGCACGGCACTGAGCTCCAGCGCATTGTGTTGAATTGCTTTTTAGTTTTCACTGTTTTGCATTGTTTTACATACTAACGAGCGTAAACACACACACACACACACACACACACACACACACACACACACACACACACACACACACACACACACAAACACACCACACCACACCACACCACACCACACACCACACCACACCACACACACTGTCACAAACTCGCACACACACACACTGTCTCAATTTTGTACACACGCACACCACACTCACACACACACACACACACACACACACACACACACACACACACACACACACACACACACACACACACACATACACACACACACACACACACACACACACACACACACACACACACACACACACACACACACACACACTCACGAGCTCTCACGCACAGAGAGAGAGAGAGAGAGAGAGAGAGAGAGAGAGAGAGAGAGAGAGAGAGAGAGAGAGAGAGAGAGAGAGAGAGAGGCGACCTCTCCTTCATCCACATACCCATACAACCCACCTACCCCCATCCCTCACTCTGCCAAACCCCCCTGTCTTTCCCATCGCCCCCCTTCCCAAACATCCCCTCCTCTCTCCACCTCCACCCCTCATCACCACCCACTCCAACTCTTCCTCTCCCACTCCTTTCCTTTTTTCCCCCGTCACCGACAGTCATGACCCATAACTCGGCAACTCAAGCAGCAGGTTCTTCAGAGGGTTTTCACAGACCTCGCTTACTCCCGTTCAGTCCCCACGTGCCCCTGGTGACCCTGGACTCCAGCAGCCTGTCCGAGGACTCCCTGCCCACGACCTCCCGGTGTCTGGCCAGATCCAGGGCCGACCTGGCCGTCCCCGGGCCGTCCCCACCATCACGGTCTCCGCTGACCAAGTTCCTGGACGTGCCAGCCAGCCTGGGCAGCAGGGGCGTGCTCCTGTCCTTGGCCGACGACTTGGATGGGACAGCGGCAGAGGCCGCCTCCTTCTCCTCCCCGCTGCTCACTCCGGGCTGTTTTTCGCCCGGCGTTCTTTCCGGCGAACCGGTTTTCCGGTTCCTGTCTTTTGCGTCGAAACTCAGATGCGTCTTCTTCTTCTTCTCCAGCTCGTCATTGTTTTGACTCCGGCGTCTCCTGCGAAGGTGAGGCCCCGCCTTCTCCTTTCCCGTGTTCCGGCCTTGACAGGGGTTTCTTTCGCGTCCTGGCTCTGGCTTGTGCATTTCTCTTGCAAACTAAACTTCACTGTGGAATCTTTGGTGTCGAAGCTGAGACCGGGCCTTTTCTCGAGCGTGCCAGCTTTCAGGGTTGTATCTTTCACGTCGAAGCTCAGACTGGATCTCTGGTCGTGTGGGCCGGCCCTGAGACCTTTCGTGTCTTTCGGGTTGCCGAAGCTCTGCTTGTTCTTCTCAGGGGCGCCGCCAGCCTTGGGCCTAGAGCTGTCTTTCACGTGAGATCCCTGCACGTCTCTTGAGGCGGGCGAGCCTAAGCTGAGGGCTGGTGTTGACGCCTTTGTCCTTCCACTCCTCGTTCGGTGAGGGCAGGAGACTGATGGGTCGGCGAGTTCCGGGCAAACCCTTCGTGCCGTCCCGTACCAGAGTCATCGGCGACCGGCGGCGACCGTAGTCGGCGGCACGTGACACTCTGTCCCCATCCGCCGCCACCGCCGCCGCCGGGGGACCGCTGTGGAAGCGGTGGTGTCTGCGCGGCGAGTCTTGCTGCTCCGCCTTCAGGTAGGGCGAGGACACGCTCCAGTAGTACTGGTCTCCTGGCGTGGGGCCCCTGGACAGCCCGGGGCCGTAGGGGGTCCTCCCACGTAGGAAGTCGTACCCCCGGAGGCTGACCCAAGAGTCCTGCCGGCTGCGGCTGCTGCCCCGTCGTAAGCCCGTGGTGGTGGTAGGGGTGAGGGCGGAGGAGGAGAAGGCGTCCAGGTGGCGCTGGAAGACGCTGGAGCCGTACATGTTGTAGAGGGCGGGCAGGTAGGAGAAGGAGGGCGGGGTGGACAGGGGAGGTCACTGTGCAGGATGCGGCGCCGCTCCTCCCGCTTCTTCACCTCCAGCAGCTGCTGCCGCCGGTCCTCCTTCCGCTCCTCACGGATGTGACTTCGAACATTCGCCGCAAGTTCTCTGCACACAGAAGAGCGTGGGGAAGTGGGGGGAGGGGGGATGTTCAGGGCGGGGGAGACGGGCGCAATACGATACAGTGTCACTGCACTGCAAGCCAACACAGGACGGTACAGTTTATTAACCTGGTGATATACTGTGCGATAGAGGAAAGTACACTGCTTAACAATATGACGTGGCACGAAATGATACGATGCGATGGAATTTGATGCTTAGAAAGACAGATATATAGATAGATAGATCGATAGATAGGGTGACATACAGACGGACAGACAGACAGATTGACGGGCACTGTGTTGTGTTGTGCTCTGTGTGTGTGTGTGTGTGTGTGTGTGTGTGTGTGTGTGTGTGTGTGTGTGTGTGTGTGTGTGTGTGTGTGTGTGTGTGAGAGAGAGAGAGAGAGAGAGAGAGAACTCAGTATGTGTGTGTGTGTGTGTGTGTGTGTGTGTGTGTGTGTGTGTGTGTGTGTGTGTGTGTGTGTGTGTGTTCACGTGTACGTGTGTGTGTGTGTGCGCGCGCGCGCGCGTGTCAATGTGTATCTGTCAGTGTGTCGTCTTAAGCCGTCACCTTACATCATCTAAACATAGACCGAGAGGTCGAACGCCGACGGCTCTTCCTACCAATCATAGAACGTATCTGTTGTGTCTGCATGGGAACACCCACTATGGCTGAACATGATTGGAAGAGACTTCCTGTGGACCTCTTGTCCTTCAACACAGCATTCATCTGGTTGACTGGGCGTAGAAGGGAAGCGGATTTCAAACAGTGAGACACTGAACAAGGAACTGCATTGTTTATACTTCCTCTGTGACTTTCCTCTCTCCGTCAGGCCACGTGATCTGAGGACCTGGGTCCATGTCCTTGATATCAGAAGGAAGGACCAACGGCGTCAACCTGGGGCGGGTCTCAGAGGTGCTACAACTCGCAAGTGGCAAGCTCAGGCTAGCGGCCAAGAATGTAACAGACGAGGGGAGTAAAGAATAAAAATGCGGGCGCAAGAAATTTCACATTAACAGTATGGCTACTTCTCCGAGCCCTTCTGTTGTCGTTGTTGTCGTACCGGGGCTGAAAGACTCCAGGGATCATCCGAACAGCCGAAGTACTTGAACACTATGGTACAAATGCATCAAGCTGGGGATGAGAACATCACGTGTGTGACCGTTTTTGATTACCCCGCCACGTGGTGGGCAGCCACACTCCGACTTCGGGGGATTTTGGAGACTGATGATGTTATGCTAGCATGCTAGGAGCTTGTCACAACTGAAGACAATCCCCGCATTACTATGCAGAGCATAACAACATTTTGATGTCGCCTTGGTGCTCTTCTTATTGCTGAAAATCAGAGTCTCGGTCGTTTCATGCACTGGTCAGAGAGCGTTACTAATTACAGAACAATGCCAGGACAATACCAGGACAATGCCAGGACAATACCAGGACAATACCAGGACAATGCCAGGACAATACCAGGACAATGCCAGGACAATACCAGAACAATACTAGGACAATACCAGGACAATACCCGGACAATGCCAGGACAATACCAGAACAATACCAGGACAATGCCAGGACAATACCAGGACAATGCCAGGACAATACCAGAACAATGCCAGGACAATGCCAGGACAATGCCAGGACAATACCAGGACAATGCCAGGACAATACCAGAACAATGCCAGGACAATGCCAGAACAATGCCAGGACAATACCAGAACAATGCCAGGACAATACCAGGACAATGCCAGGACAATACCAGAACAATGCCAGGACAATGCCAGAACAATGCCAGGACAATGCCAGGACAATGCCAGGACAATACCAGGACAATGCAAGGGTTGGTCATTTAGTCTCGCAGGACAATGCAAGGGTTGGTCATTTTGTCTCGCATGCAAGAGAGCCCCAAGATAATCCAGCTAACTCTCGCCTGTTTCTTGCCCCGCTCGCCGCTCAGTTGGTAGAGCGCCGGACTCGTAATCTTGGTGATCCTGGGGTTGCGGGTTCGAATCTCCGCCGGGGCGTTTCGGTCCAGGGGGATTTTTCCCTCGGAGTTAAACATTGGTTTTGACTCCATTTCCCATACAGTCCTTCGAATGAGACTATAAACCGAGGTTCCGTGTGTGGACGCCCGCATAATATCTTGCACACACGTAAAATCCCATAACCAACTTTCGGAAGAGTAGGCCAGTTTGGCCGTCGGTATGGATGACACGTTACACAGAGCATGCACCCTGCGTGAGAAATGGAGAGAATGAAGGAAGTAAGGAAATTGAGTGAACGATATTGAACGATATTGACTGGATGACACGGGAAACGACTGAATGAAGCGCCAGCTGGCAGCTCTTCAGTCGGCACTACCCAGGTAGGCAGCCCGTTGTGTAAACGAGTGTTGATTGTAAAGCGCTTAGAGCTTGGTCTCTAGCCGAGAATAGGCGCTATATAAGTATTCATTGTTGTTGCTGTTGTTGTGGTTGTGTGTGCTATGTATGAAGCGTTAACACTCGCCAAGGGAGCAGGAATTCCTGCCTCCTCGTCTGTGTGAAACGCGTCCCTGTGGTCTCCCACATTCGATCAAGTCTTTCTTATCTGTCCCAGAGACACAGACTTCAAGCAAGACAACAGGGGGGGGGGGAGGAGAGGGAGAGAGAGAGAGAGAGAGAATAATATAAATGGCATCGTTACTAAACAAAAAGAAGGCAAAACACGAATGAACACACAGATTAAGATACAAAGCACAACTTACGTCTATCTACCCAATGCAGAACAGACGGGTGTACTCTCCAACAAGCATGTTTGCTTCTGGCGTTACACACAACAAACATCAAAACAGCACGTTAGGTAGTAATCAGCACGAAAATGACAATGTGTGAAAGGATGGAGAGGTGGGGGGGGGGGGGGGGGGGGGGGCGGAATAGAGGTCAAGGAGGCAATAAACACAGAAAGACTGTGCCTGTGAGTGCCGTATCGACGGCAGTATGATGAACAGAATTCAGCAAGAAGAAAAACCGATTTCCTATGCCTATGAGTATTGCCGAGAGCGAGATCATGCCCCAGTGAACAACTGCTGGCAAGGAGAAAGGTGGCAGAGTGGTTCAGACGCTCACCTGCCAACACCACACCCCGTGAGGTTAAGAGGTTCGAATCCGCTTCTCTCTCTCTCACCCTTTCTCCACAGGTTGACGGGAACATCGACCTGAGCGTCTAGTCCGTCGGAGTGGGACGAAAAAGGTAAGACGGCATAGACCCGTGTGCAAACTCTGGCCCCGGCGCACGTTAAAGACCCCTCGGCAGCTGACCAAAATCGATAAGAGCAGGCTTGGCTAAATTGGTTTGACTCGCTCCTCTTCCCCCCCCCCCCCCCCCCCCCTCCCAACCAACGAACGAAAGGGAAAACGTGCAGACTGACAATACACATTTATAACTCTGAGGCTTCTAAATTCATATCGAAGATAAACGTGTTACATAAGCGTAAAGGGTAGAACTTAAAACGTGTTAAGATTCTCATTCTGTCAGTAAGTCATTACCACAAAGCTCAGTAAGTCATTACCACAAAGCTCAGTAAGTCATTACCACAAAGCTCAGTAAGTCATTACCACAAGACAAACTGTTGAACCAAAACAATGGTCGAAGGACGGCTCTTCTGACCCGGCAGCCAATGCATGTCTCATGTGTGTGTGTGTATGTTCGTGCGTCTGTATGAAGCTGCGTGCGTGGTGTGTGTATATGTATGTTGGACTGTACAGTCTCTGAGAACACAACACTAACGCTTCACTAATCCGCTAACTCACTAATCCTTCTCTTGTTAACCTTTCTTCAACTATTACCTTCTACAGTTTGTTGGACATTAGGGAGAAAACTACAGACACAGTTTGCCGTTTCACACGACTAAAGCATTGAAAGGTAGCGTTCTCTTTCCTTTTTTTTTTTTTTTTTTTTTGTTGTTCTTTAAATTGCTTTTTTTCCGTTTGCCTGTTTTCACTGACGTTGTCAGCACTTGCTTCTTGGTGGTGGTTGTTATTATTTGTTTGTTTGATTTGATATCGTTTGTTTAAGTATTCATGTTTTGATGCAAATGTTGTATCATTTAGTACCAGCTTTGTAGAGTAGTAAGGGCAAGTGTGCAAAATGGCAAACTAAGCTGATACTTTTACCGTTATAAAATAAAGATTCATTGTCATTGTCATTGTCATTGTCAATCAGGACCACACTGGAAATAACACTTTCAACTCGAACATCGTCTGTGGATCACTGACCAGAGAGCTGATGAATACAGATATCTAGGGACGGTTCTTCAAATTTGTTTTTTTTTAATGATATTGGCGTAATATATAAACAAAAAATGCCAACAAGATTTTAAGTGCTCTTAGAAATAATGGCGTCAGTTAAAAAGAATATTGCAAACTTATTATTACAGCTGCATTCAATCCGTGCTTAAAGTTTGTTACCTGCTGTTATGAAAAGTCTGAGTGTGCGAATGATGGGGTGAATGTGTGCAGTAAAGTTGTGGATACAAGGCAGTATAGTATGCGTAGCTTTATGAGAAACCAGTTGTGCTAAAGACAAACAGACTGCCAGTGATGACGATCACGTTTCAGCAGAAACACCCTGAATTTCTACTATCCCGACGCCGTTTCACAACAATGGAGATTAAATCAAGGGCACAGCAAGCTTTTCTTCCCACGACTAATTCATTCTTTAAATCTTATACACTTTTATGCCATTTTCCTGGTGCGTTTGCGAATGAGTGGGCGACCGTGCATTAGTCAGTCGGTCAGTGTGTGTGTGTGTGTGTGTGTGTGTGTGTGTGTGTGTGTGTGTGTGTGTGTGTGTGTGTGTGTGTGTGTGTGTGTGTGTGTGTGTGTGTGTGGTGTGTGTGTGTGGAAGGCGAGGGGGTAGAGGGGAAGGGGAAGGACGTAAGGTAAATGAGCGTGTGGATATGACCGTAAGTGTGCGTGGGGGAGGGGGGGGGGGGAGGATAACTGGAGGCAGGGTATGGGGATGGGGGTTGGGATGTTGTTGCATTCCACGTAATCATTTTATCAGAGTTTCCTGTTCAACTTTGATTCTGTGTTGAAAGTAGTACTCGTATGGGATGTCCATTCCTATATGTAATATGGTTCAATCCTGTGTGATTTTTTCAGTGTTTTACATATATGTCTAATACTCGTTTGTACATACTGAACGTTCTGTTCGTTCTTGCTTGCGATCATTCTTACACCAAACGCTTTTTTTTCTGTTTAGAGACAATAAAGGTTATCTTATTCCATTTCATATCACTTTACATTATCTCATTTTACCCTACCTTGGCTCCTCTTGTCTTTCTGTGGGTGTATTTCAGCGGATGTGGGTGACACACCTTCAGGTTGCTTGCAGTATTATTTATTCATAGTCCGGCAGTCTCTTCCCCCAGTGAAAGGCCCTGTCCTCAGCATTAACAAACCACCTAATATCTGGAGGAAACAGCACGCGCACCTAGTGGCCTTTCGGCCTCATCGCACTTCCGCTGTTCCTACTTCGCAGAATCCCGATTCGCCGATTTCTGAATCGCTTATCCCTGCATGGTGATCCTCTGTGTGTATGAGTGTGTGTGTGAGTGTGTGTGAGAGCGACAGAGAGAAACAGACAGATAGGCGGACAGACAGACAGACAGACAGACAGACAGACAGACAGACAGATAGACAGGCAGGCAGACAGACAGACAGACAGACAGCCAGACAGACAGACAGGTCCCGCTCTGCACTGACTGGTAGCTGATGTCCCCACGCTTGTCGGACCGCATTCTTCTCGCCACTCGTAACATGTCCTCGTCGTCCAGTGGCGCTCGAACACGCTGCGACCACACACCACACACACACACACACACACACACACACACACACCACACCCACACCACACACACCACACACACACACACACACACACACACACACACACACACACACCACACCACACCACACCACACCACACCACACACACACACACACACACACACACACACACACACACACACACACACACAAGCGCACGCACGCACGCACGCACGCACGCACGCACGCACGCACGCACGCACGCACTCACGCACGCACGCACGCACGCACGCACACACACACACACACACACACACACACACACACACACACACACACACACACGCACAGACAGACAGATGTGGATATAAAGCAAATCTGGTAACATCGTAATGAATGTTTATCGAACTGAACAAAATATTTCAACTGCGTATAGATCATAATAGACAGAGATTGCATACAAACTCATCTTTCAAGATCACACTTCATATCTTTGACTGATCCACTTTTTTTTTTAGTTTTTCATTGTTTTGAGGCGGTGTCTGGACCCCTTAACCCCACCCCAACCCTCCTCTTCATCTCAATCCGCCCCTGCCTTTTCTAGCCTGAATACGGCCCTGCGCGATCGGTTGGAGTTATGGGCGTGTATCTATTTCATCATGGAAACAAGAGTTATCCTCTTTATTTGTTTGGGTTGGGGTTTTTTTGGGGGGGGGGTTTTGTTGTTGTTTTTTTTTACTTTTCTTTCAGTCACACAGTCATACACTGTACGTGTGACACAAATGGGACGACATTCCAATTTGCCTCTGTCCCGATTCGCCTTGCACCAAAACGCCCTTAGCTTCGATCAACAGCTGATACAAACAGCAGTTGCTACCAATCGAAACCAAGTTTACAGAAGACGGCAAATCATATCACATCATCTGATGTATGGCAGGGCTCCCTAACCATGGGTCTGGACGTCATTCATGCAATCAAATCGACCGCTGAACACGTTTCAGAATATCAGACCGAGTGTGGACTCAGGCACCAAAATCGCTGGCCAGCAGAAACGCTTACGCATCATATCCATTCTCACCGGCTGAGGCGAGAGCTTGGAACTCAGCAAACGTTCAGATGGAAATGTGCCTTCCTCGGTAGAACACAACCGACTGCGGTTTGACAAAAGTTTGCCGATGCGTGCGTCTTCGGTGTTGAACGAAGTAAGTTCAAGGGAGTTCACTCTTACACTCTATGGTAACATCCCATGAAAAGAACTATGAGGAATCCTTACATCTTGACAGAAGGAATTTGCTTGGTTACCAAAAAAAAACACAAAAAACAACAACTAAAAAACGTAAAACAAAGAAAAAAAGCGAGACAGCGAGTCCATCTGTCGAAACAGTGTAGCTGCCAATCCAAATTTAACTGCTTATACTAAGTCCAAAAGAGGAAAATCCTTTCGTCATCAAGACTTCAAACTTCCAACATTCGATAAAAGCTAAGTTTTGGTCACCTTTATATCCTCTAAAATGCTTCAGATAAAAAAAATATCCTTTTCAAAGAAACTTTCACAGGTATATTACTGAATATAAAAAATAATAAAAACAGAGTGTAGGAAGTACTTGTATTTATTTCTACAAATGTAAAAAGACAGGCGAAGTTTATGCTGTCTAGTTTCTAATTCAGGTTCTTTTCGCTTAAAATCCTCTTTATCTTCAATACAAACAAAATAATTGTTCTTCAAGGGCTAGATATAGATAGAAATAAATCCTTTCTGATTATGTTCAGTCCTTCATTTTTTTTCTCCCTGACCCAAAAATAGTAACATCTTCTGATTTGCCGAAATATCCGTCTGTCTTCTTATTCTCACAACACTGCATGCCTAGAGCCAAACACTATGGGAGCATACTAGCGTCAACAGCCGATAATACTGTTTTTCTTATGAAAACAAGAATTACTCATCAGGAAAAAAGATAATAACATGGAAATCAGTTTTCTTTTGTTGATATTCATTGGAATAATGACAGTTTTTTCTGTTTTCCCAGAGCTTCACAAATGTCTACGGATTAAAACTTTTTTTTTTTTCTTCGGATGATAACTGTTTTCCTCGTTTTCGTTGAAGGTCTCCATTGTTTTCTCTGTTTGCCTTTGGATAATAATTGTTATCCCCTGTCTTACTGAAGAACACAGATGTTATCCTAAAGAAAACATCGATAACAGGGAATCAGTTATTATTGTGGTTTTCTCTTGTTATCCCTCACAGGTGCATGCGCACTAGTTTCGTTGCCACTGCTGCGCCAAAACTTGTTATTAGACTCTGAAAAAAAACACCGTAGAAAACAGTTGTGATCCCTTGGGATAACAGCAATGATATCCGTTTTCGTTATCATAGCTGCTTTTCTGAAGTATGATAACTGCCCTTCTTTTTCAAAACAAAACAAAAAAAAATTGCCATCCTTGGGGATTACATCGAAAATAATTGATTTCCTTGTCACTGCTGTTTTCTCGGGAAACCCTCGGGAAAATGTGAAAAACAGGGAAAACTGAAAGTATAGGTTAATGACGCTATTACACTCCCATACAACATCGTGTTCAGTGAAGATTAAGCCTGTCGCAAACAGGTCGACGGGGCGACTGTTTAAGGCAGAAGAAGTGCGGATCGAAGCGTCGGCCCAGAATCAAGAGTCGGCCACGCCCAACACAGGACACGCTTGATTCGTTTCCGACGCTCCACTGCTGCGTTTCAACTGTACGACTTTACGCGCTAAATGTACTCTTCAGTGTGCTGTTTTACATTCCAGATTGATGAGAGTTTTTTTGTTGTTGTTGTTTTGTTTTTTTTTTCTAGACTAATGAATTTTTTTTCTGTGAAATTGAACTTGAGAGTACATTTGGCGCGTCACACCGGCTCGGAGTCAAGGAGAATTATTTAGGCCCCGCTCACGCGGGGAAATCTTGACTCACAGCCGGTGTTTTCTGTTTCCGAAGGATACAGCGTTGCTTCGGCCCCGTTACGACAGACCTTCAGCAGCGAGAGGCTGTGTGGGTGAGAAGTTGGGGGGGGGGGAGGAGGAAGGGGGCGGGATGGGTGTGTGTGGGGGGGGGGGAGGAAGGGATCTCACCTTCAGACCTCTAATAAAGTTAGCCTGCGACACGTAAAGCTTGTTGTTGGTATCAAACACACGGAAGAGATCAACCACGCGAATGCCCATTGTGCTAAGGTATCGGATTAGGAGTGTGAGGGGGTCCTCTCGCTTGACTGCAACAATCAACACAGCAACACGCTTACAACAACACCAGCAACCCAGAACACGGTAACCAAAGCACAAAGACATCATAATGACAACGATGCGTTGGAGGCAGCTCTATGCGTCAAAGTATAGCTACACAAAAACATGTTCAGCGTAGCAGGCCAGTCTATACATCAAACTATTGCTGCATGAAAACGTTGAATGCACACACAGGCAGCGAAGACAGACGACACATTCAGAACGTTGGTTCTTCGTGCACACGTCGCCTTGCCCGTTGACAACTACAACAGAAACCCCACTTCCTTCCCCTTCTGTCATCACCATTGTACCCTACACCATTCTCCCCTGCTCAAGGTCTCTGCACTGTTTCTGATTTGTTCTTGTAATGCTTATACATATGTCCTCAAAAAATCTATGTATTGTGTGGCTTATGCGACAAATTATAGTCTATGAACAAATTGATTTTTTTCAAAAAGCGACCAAATGTACGAGACAACAGTCGTTTAACGCTACCATCATCCAACTTCCAGGTCCCTTTTAGCACAGTGTGACACAAATGAAGGGCAAGGACACAAAGGGCAAGGACACACAGAGAACACAAGGCACGAGTTACTTCTCCTGATGCCAAAGACGTCACGTGTCGTGATGACACCGCCATGTTCCATGCTGAAACCTCGTGTCTTGGAGATCTCCGTCGCCTTGAAGGCGATTTTGTTGCTGATGGGAATAGCCTGCAAACCATCAGGGAGTGGATAAGATCATCAAAGTAAAATGAAGGATTTTTTTGTTTGTTTGTTGTTGTTGGTTGGTTGGTTCATTTGTTGTTGGTGGTTGGTTGTTCATTTGTTTGTTGGTGTTGGTTGGTTGGTTCATTGTTTGTTGTTGGTTGGTTATTGGTTTGTGGTTGGTTGGTTCATTTGTTGGTGGTTGGTTGGTTCATTTGTTTGTTGTGGTTGGTTGGTTCATTTTTTTGTTGGCTGGTTGGTTGGTTCATTGTTGTTGGTTGGTTGGTTGGTTGGTTCATTTGTTTGTTGGTTGGTTGGTTGGTTCATTTGTTTGTTGGTTGGTTGGTTGGTTCATTTGTTTGTTGGTTGGTTGGTTGGTTGGTTCATTTGTTTGTTGGTTGGTTGTGGTTGGTTCATTTGTTTGTTGGTTGGTTGGTTGGTTCATTTGTTTGTTTGTTGGTTGGTTGGTTGGTTCATTTGTTTGTTGTTGGTTGGTTGGTTCATTTGTTTGTTGGTTGGTTGGTTGGTTCATTTGTTTGTTTGTTGGTTGGTTGGTTCATTGTTTGTTTGGTTGGTTGGTTGGTTCATTTGTTTGTTGGTTGGTTGGTTGGTTCATTTGTTTGTTGTTGTTGGTTGGTTATTTGTTTGTTTGTTGGTTGTTGGTTCATTTGTTTGTTGGTTGGTTGGTTGTTCATTTGTTTTTGTTGGTTGGTTGGTTCTTTTTGTTGTTGGTTGGTTGTTCATTTGTTTGTTTGTGGTTGGTGTTCATGTTTCTTTGTTCCGAATGAATCATTTTTTGTTGCTGATCAAAGAAACGCAGAAGATGTGAACAACACTAGTACATACTGCATTACCGAAAGCAAGTCCAAAATATACAATGTTCAGGACAATGAAAACGACAGACTGATTGCTACCCTTCATTGTTCTGTACTTCGCTTCACGTCATCGATTTTAGGTGTGCATGTGTGATCGTTGTAGGCTACCTTTCATTGTTCCTTATTTCGCTTAATTTGAGGTCATTGCTCGTTCTTCGTTTTCGTTGTCCTGAATGCTGTTTATCTTGCTTGAAGAAGTCCAAAAGTTCGAAACGCGACGTGTTTTGTTTTGTAGTTAGTTTGTCTCTTTCGTCTGACGGAACAGTTTTTTTTTCTTTTTTCTCTTAAGTTTGTTTCAATTTTCCGCCTGCAGCCTGCATTTGAAATTAGTTTAAATTTTATTGCTACCTGGAGTTAGACCTAGTCTCCCAACAAACGAAAATGCACTACTCACTCGTAGTTTTCGACAGCCATCCGGCCATCTTCTTCAGCGATGCTGTTGCTGACTGAGTGAACTCGATTCAGATCATGCGACCATGTTTAAATCTTTATTTTTTTAATGTCTGCATAAATTGTTAAAAACAATAAAATAAAATTAAAACCTTCATCTTTGATTTTCATTTCTGTCCAGCTCTTTTTAACATTTTTTGTCATTCCGTCTGGGTTGTTTGAACATCATTTTTGTTTTTTCCCCTCTGGATTGTTCAAAATCATCTTTGTCTTTCATGTCAGTGTCTTTTATCCGATAGCTCAACTGGTAGAGCGATAAACTCGTGATCCTGGTGATTCATGCATTGTGAGTTCGAATCTTCGCTGGGCCGTTTCAGCACGGGGGATTTTTCCCCTTTTCTCCATTCCTCATTGGTTCTGACTCCATTTCCGGAAAAGTCCGAATGAGACTATAATCCGAGGTAACGAGTGTAAACGCGCGCATAACATCTCGCACACATGTAAAATTCGATCACCAACTTTCGGAAGAGTAGGCCAGTTTGGCCGTTGGTATGGGTGGCACATACACACATGGCATGTACCAAAAGAAGGAATGAAAAACTGAGCATAGGAAATGACTGAGTAGAGCGCCAGCAGGCAGCTCTTCGGTCGACTTTGCCGAGGTAGACCGCCAGCTGTGTAAACGACATCATGAATTGTAAACCGCCTTGAGCTTGTTCTCTAACCGAAAACAGGGACTATGTCAAATTTAGAAATAGAGTTTGTTACTTACCACAATGACATTGACAAACAAAGCACATGACAAGACACGATGCATTTCAACCACTTGGGTCTTCTTCAGGCGAAAAAATAAATCACATTTAACATTTGGGACAGTACAAACAAAGAACAGAAAAATGACTCATCTGTTGTTGTCCATGTGGTGGGGAGAATAGCCGGTAGCGGAAATGACATGGGGGATTATGGGAGAGGAAAAGGAGGGGGGGGATGCGTAGGGGAGGGGTGTGTGTGTGATATGATAGGGTTGTGTGTCTAGTTTATTGGGGTGGTGTGATATCTTTGTGACGGTTGTGGTAATGGTGGATTGATAATAATGGTAAGGGGGAAAGGGGGGGGGGTGGGGGGAAACTGGGGGGGGGGGGGAATAAATAATTATAAAAAAAAGGGTTTAGGTGAATAAAAATAATTGATTTCGTTGGGTGATGAAAGAGGTGGTGGTAGTTATGTGTGGGTAGTTGTGAAAGGTGTGTGGGTAATGTTAATAAGGGAGGGAAGGGGGTGGAAGATAAATGGGTGATAAGGTATGATCGGGGGGGGGGTTGAGGTGGGAAAAAAGGGGGGGGGGTGGATGGGGGGGGGGGGTAATGTGTTTGTTGGGGGGGGGGAGAGAAGGGGGGCAAGAGAAGGAGAGCTCATATCTCTTCATCCACTATGGGGTGGGGGGTGGGGTGGGAGGTTCATATAAATGGTGTTGTTTAAAAAAAAGTGAACAATGCTGTGGGATGATGTTCATTGTAACAGTGAAGTAATGTGTTGGCATCAATATGCTGATGTTTGTTGAGAGAAGATAGCAGTGATCAATGAAAAACAGGTATCATGTGTTGCACAACACACACACACACACACACACCACACACACACACACACACACACACACACACACACACCACACACACACACACACACACAACACACACACAAAAGGTGGGGGGATGGGGACCACATATAAACATTGTTCTGGGTGAGTTAAGATCATGTGATCATAATGAGACTAACTGTGGAAAGTTTTCACACACAAATGTACTCACACATACACTCATTCACACACACACACACACACACACACACACACACACACACACACACACACACACACACACACACACACACACACACACACACACATTTAAAAAAAATTATTATCATCAATCAGTCACTGATAGGTGATGATCATATGAGATCAACGGTAGTGTATAGGAAGAGATTCGTCTCCGTTCCCTTAGGCAGGAATGGTGGAGGTACTGGCAAGGGCTTCTGTATGGTGAAGGCTCTCCAGTGGTCAATAAAGTTTTGCACTCATCGGTGTGTTGGCAGGCCAGGATTGTTCTTTTGGTGTTGTTGGGACTGTTCCACCGTCATTGGGGCTGCATGGATAAATTAAAGACCCACCAGGGTGGAGTATTGCAGAGATGTGATGTCACAGTCTGGAGT
>CM031598.1:89744968-89747468 GCA_018398815.1 Conus ventricosus
CACACACACACACACACACCACAACACACACACACACACACACCACACACACACACACACACACACACACACACGCGCGCGCGCGCGCGCGCGCGCGCGCACGCACGCACGCACGCACGCACTCACGCACGAACGCACGCACGCACTCACGCACGCACGCACGCACGCGCACACGCACACACACACACACACACACACACACACACACACACACACACACACACACACTCAGCTGACCATCAGGGCCAGTCCCACAGCCTTGCACTCCATGCTGTTCATGCCGCAGTAGTTGATCTTCAGGCGACTGGTCTTCAGCTGCTGCACGATGCGCTTTCGGGCAACCACCTGGAACGCGGTGCACGCGGCCTCGTAGGTCAGGTGACCGAAGTCAGTGTCTAAGCAGCTCAGCGATTGGTTGTGATCCTTCAGGTTGAACTCTGACTCGTCTGAAGGCAGAACACATACATATTATTATCGTTCAACGTCCGTTTGCCCCCAGAGTGATCGCTCGTTCATTTTCATGTCCTGAATGTTGTACTCTTGCCTGAAGAAGACCAAAGAGGTCGAAACGTGTCGTGTTTTGTCTTGTAATTTGTTTGTTGCTTTTGTCTGGCGGAATTCGTATAAATTCTTTTTAATAACTGATGTTACTATTAAATATAAAACTGTGGTAATAATAAGAGCAATGACGTTAGTTGTTATGATAATCATCGTCATCAATGATCAGTGGTAATCATTGGCTAATTGACTTATTGACTATTCCAAAAAGAATTGCACTTTTCTGCAGTGAAACCTCATATTGCTGTGTTATGTTTCGTTGGATTTCAGAGAGAGAGAGAAAAAGGTCGTCCAATGGTTGTTTTAATTTCTGCCCATTCTGAAAAAAAAAGAAAAAAGAAATGAATGAATTATCCTTGACATTAAACCATCGCTTGAAATACGATTGGTTTGTTAACTTTTCCGTCTTTGCATACAACACTGTCACTTACTTACTTTAAGTAGTTCCCAGTATTGCCAAATGTTCATAAACATCGAATATGAATTCGCATTCCTAGTTTGTTAATGGTGTTTTTTTTTTTCTGAGTTTATTTCCTTACGTAATGCAGCCATTATAGCATGTTTCTGGTGAGTGGATTTGTGGGCGGGGGTGAAGAGAGGGTCGGGCGAAGGGAAGGTGTTCTGTTGTAGTTGTTTCATTTTGTACACTGATGGTATGATTTAGTCGCTCTTTTAAACTCACACACTGGCATCTCTCTCTCCTCTCTCTCTCTCTCTCTCTCTCTCTCTCTCTCTCTCCTCTCTCTCTCACTACACACACACACACACACACACACACACACACACACACACACACACACACACACACACACGCGCGCGCGCGCGCGCACACACACACAGAAAGACCTCACTAACAGAGAGAGAGAGAGAAGAGAGAGAGAGAGAGAGAGAGAGAGAGAGAGAGAGAGAGAACTCACGAACACGCACAGACAAACAGACATGCAGACAGACAGGCAGACAGACACACAGACAGACAGACACACAGACTCACAGACAGACAGACATACAGACAAAAAGACAGACAGACAGACAAACAGACAGACTGTCAGAGAGACAGACAGACAGATATGCAGACAGACAGGCAGACAGACAGTGAGACAGACAGACAAACAGACAGACAGACAGGAGTCTAACCACTCGCCTGCCATTTTCCAAATCCGTGTCGTACTGATCACTGTCCGACCTGGTGCGCCGCTGCAGTGGCCACCCACCCCCTGTCTCCCCTCCCTCCCAGCTCTCCCCGCCATCCCCCTCCCTCCTGTCGCTGCCCAGGTACACCGGGGTGTGGCCGATCAGGTTCATCAGCTCCTCGTCCTCGCTGGAGGACTGCGAGTAACACAGGGGGCTGGAGCCGGCCGGGTCTTCTCTGGCAGGGAGCGCGAAGCGTCGCGGGGCGATGAGCTCAGAGGTGACGTCATAGCGGGTTCTGTGACGTCGGGGGTGGATGACGATGGCGCCGTCCACCCTGTCCCTCCTCCTCCCCGCCCTGTGAGTGGTCACCACGTTCACCTCACTGTCCCACCGTTTCCGTCGCGCGCGGTTCTGGTACCGCTGCTGAATTGGCTCAGGGAGTAAGTCGCCGCTTGGTGTCGCCTCTTCTTCTTCTTCTTCTTCTTCTTCTTCTTCTTCATCTTCTTTTTCTTCTTTGTCTGCCTCTGCCTCTGCTTCTACTTCTTCTTCATGCTCTTCTCCTGTCTGTTTGCCGGAGAGTTCGGCTCTCGTTGGAGTAGAACTTTGGAGGTGTTGATGTGACCAGTCTTGTTCGGAGATGAAGCTCAGTGGGTGGCGGTGGGTGCTGTTGGGATCTGTTGCTGTGACTCTCTGGTTTTCCTTTCCATGTCCGGTCTTCGACTCTTTGATCGGATCGTCTGCTGACGTGTCTACGCTTCGGTCCTTCACGGGCACCTCCTTTTGATCAGACTCAACGATCTCGTTGTCGTCC
>CM031598.1:89762468-89779968 GCA_018398815.1 Conus ventricosus
AGCATGCTCAGAAGATTTTAAAATAGAAAAAAAAAAAATCTTCAACGTTTTGGAATATATATGGTTTATATATTGCAACGAAACTGGTACACGTGAAATTTTGGTAAGCCTTCGAAGGTAAAACTTACAAACTTGGTCGTGAAAAGTGAGAAACATCGCCTGTAAGTTTGAATTTAGGAGCTCAAGGGATTGGCTTGAGAGAGAGAGAGAGAGAGAGGAGAGAGAGAGAGAGAGAGAGAGAGAGGAGAAGAGAGAGAGAGAGAGAGAGAGAGAGAGAGAGAGAGAAAGAGAGAATACGGAAATCACACACTTCTACAATGCCTGTGCATTTTTTGTTTCATCACTCGTTTCAGTCAGTTCACAAACTTTGATGTGAGTAACACCTTTTTCAAGGTTCGGAATAAGAATGCCCGCACTAGCAGACGAGAGTGATTTAAACAGTACACATCTGGTTCAAACACAGACATAGACCGTGTGTCAGATCCAGAACTCCACTTTCTGTGCGCATGCCATGAGAATGCAAAAATTTCCCCAAGACAAAAATATTACAGTCATTCATTCATGTTTCATGTTGCAATGTCACATACCAGCGTCAGTGAAGGGATAGTTGAAAGGAAACGTCTTCATATATTTTCAAAGCTCGGGGTGGGGGTGAGGGAAGAGGAGAGGGGGGGGGGGGTATGAAAGTGCGAGTGCGATTTTATGTTGTGGTAATGTGCTAGATCATGTCTGCCCTTCTGTATGGATAAATTACCTAAAAATTAAACTAACTCTCTTTCTCTCCCTCTCTTTTTGTCTGTCTGTCTGTCTGTCTTTCTGTCTGTCTGTCTCTCTCTCTCTCTCTCTCTCTCTCTCTCTCTCTCTCTCTCTCTCTCTCTCTCTCTCTCTCTTTCTTTGTGCGTGCGTGCGTGCGTGCGTGTGTGTTCCGAATTCTGTACATACTTTGTCATATTCATTTTACTGTCTGTTTTTATACATGCTAATTGTTGCACGTTTTAGTACATTTTCATTTCAAATTATTACATTTTATGCTTAATTACTACCTTCCTTTTCGGTTGTTCCTCTTCTCCCTCCCACCCTCTCTTTCTCTCTCCTCTCTCTCTCTCTCTCCTCTCTCTCTCTCTCTCTCTCTCTCTTTCTCTCCTCTCTCTCTCTCTCTCCTCTCTCTCTCTCTCTCTATCTGTCTGTCTCTCTCTCTCTCTTTTTTTTTGCTTCCCCCTCCCCTCCCTCCAAATTCCATGTCACTTTGCTAAATACCTTCTACGTATTTTCATGTCTTACGAAAGATGATTACATGTTGTGCCTCTCTCTCTCTCTCTCTCTCTCTCTCTCTCTCTCTCTCTCTCTCTCTCTCTCTCTCTCTCTCTCCTCTCTCTCTCTCTCTCTCTCTGTGTGCGTGCGTACGTGTGTGTGCGTATGTGTGTGTTCAAAATTCTGGACGTGCATTATCATATTCATTTTACTGTCTGTTTTTACACATGCTAATTCTTGTACGTTGTAGTACATTTCCATATGTTCACCCAGCCCACCCCAGCCCACCCCACCCCCCACCCCCACTCTCTCCTTCCCCTTCATTATTGTTTTTTGTTTGTTTGTTTGTTTGTTTTCATTTCTCTTCTATTTTCATTTGATGTTCCATTATGATTGCATGACCGCTTTGTTTGCGTGTTTGCTTTCTTACATTATTTCATTTCACTGCATGTTTTAGACCCTACTCAGGGCGAGGACTGGATGTAAAAAAAAAGCACATCAGTGCTTATCTATTATCCTCGTAAATAAAGAATCTTGTCTTGTCTTGTCTCTCTCTCTCTCTCTCTCTCTCTCTCCTCTCTCTCCTTCTCTCTCTCTCTCTCTCTCTCTCTCTCTCTCTCTCTCTTTTCTCTCTCTCTCTCTCTTCTCTCTCTCTCTCCCTCTCTCTGTATGTGGGGATGGGGGAGTTGCATGCGCTTCTGTGTGTGTGTGTGTGTGGATAGGGGAGGGGGGATACTTGCACGCCTGTGTGTGTATGTGTGCATGTGCGTACGCGCGCGCGCGCGTGTGTGTGTGAGTGTGTGTGCGCGCGCGCGTGTGCCTCTTTCCTTTGATAAAGAGCAAAGACCTATGGTAAATAAAACACAGTTCTTAATATAGGCCTATGCATTTCCTGTCAGTTATCACTTTGTATCTGGGTTTACTTTCGTCATATCAATGTGTACAGGTGACTCTTATGGCATCAACAGATCACTAAGTTTCACACACACACACACACACACACACACACACACACACACACATCAACAGATCACTAAGTTTCACACACACACACACACACACACACACACACACACACACACACACACACCACACACACACACACACTTTTGCCTGCATTGTCATGTGATCTTTACACCTTTCCACATCTATTTCAACAGCATTAGTTCCACTTCAGCTGATGACATCCCGTTCTGAGTCACTCAGTAAATCAGTTCATGACAAAGATGATAAATATAACCTCAAGGGAAACAACCGTCGGTCGATTTAAATTGCAAAGGCCGATCGACGCGAGACAATAATCGGAAGACCAAAGAAATGTGAGTAAAGGGACATTACCGAAATGACATCATCTGAAACAGACTTGGCAGTTATTTCGGGTAGTCGGTTATCTGTGATTTAGCGTCGGATACATGTTTGAAGCAAGCACTGAGTTGTACCCATCGTCAACACAGCGCAGGCCTCCAAGGGTGGTACAGGACTGCTCAAAGGGCAGGCGAAGACAGTGCTTCTCTGGGTCCTCCCCAGCACCTTCGGGTGTTTCTTTTTCTTCTTCTTCTTCTTCTTCTAGACGCGCTCGGTGTCTTTTAATGTTTTCCTCTGTTAAAAAGTTCTTTTGTGAAGAGGAGGAAAGGGTCATTTTGGCATTACTCCGTTCCCTCTCCCACCCCCCCCCCCCCCCCCCCCCCCCCCCCCCCGCCCCACCCCCCGTTCCTGTCCCCCACGCCTCTCGTTCTGGCCTCTCCTCTACCACACACACACACACACACACACACACACACCACACACACACACACACACACACCACACAGCTGTACAGAAAATATGCAAGTATCACACACACACACACACACACACACACACACACACACACACACACACGCACACACATTATTTATTATATCTTTAACAAAGGTGTGAAGAAGTGCTGGTTTGGATCTTGTAACACTGGAGATATTTTGATTTCACTGTGCATGCACGACTGAAACCAACGTAAATTAAAAATAAAAACAAAAGTATATTCAATATCATGCACAGTTTATTTGTTACGGAAGTAATGTATTTCCTTAGGAATATTCCCAACGATTTGTACAAGAAGAAACCTGTTTGGCCGAAATGTCGTCAGCCATATTTGTATGGATTGAGGGCGATTTCTATATTTTCTGCATAAGTAAGTATGTAAGTAAGTGTGTGTGTGGGGGGGGGGGTGCGTGGGGGTGTGAGCGCGCGCTCGCGCGCGCGCGTGCATGCATGCGAGTGTGTGTGTGTGTGTGAGTGTGTGTGTGTGTGTGTGTGTGTGTGTGTGTGGTGTCAAGTCAAGTCAAGTCAAGTCAAGTCAAAATGATCTTTAATGAGGGTAAAAGAGTAAGCGATACAGCTTTTTTACATCCTGCCCTCCAAAAACAAAGAAAAGAACATCATAAGGCAACATCAAAAAAAAAAAAAAAAAAGAGAGTCATAAGGCAACATCCAAAGACTAATCATTTCAAGGTAAACAACATAGGCATGCAAACAATATCAATTGGAATTGGAAATTATATTTAGACCGATAGAAACACACACACACACACACACACACACACACACACACACACACACACACACACACACACACACACAAAGCACATATATGTAAGGAAAAGGAACATCATAAGCACGTATAAAAGTTAAACAGATATGTGAAGTACACCATGTGTAAATACAACTGAAACAGTTATACTACAAACTGGTTTTCAATTCAACCTTACTTAATTCATAATTAATACAAGTACATTATATATCAAGACTGAAGAGAGTAAAGGAGAGAAGAGGAGAGAGAGTGAGGAGACGAGAGTGAGAGCGAGGGAGGAGCGAGTGAGAGGGAGAGAGAGAGAGAGAAGAGAGAGAGAGAGAGAGAAAGAGAGAGAGAGAGAGAGAGATGAGAGAGAGAGAGAGAGAGAGAGAGAGAATAAGAAGAAGAACAAGATGAACAAGAAGAGAAGAAGAAGAAGAAAAGAACTATAACAAGAAGAAGAACAAGAACATGAAGAAAGAGAAGAAAAGAGAAGAAGAAGAGAAGGAGGAAGGAAAAAAGAAGAATAGAAAGAAGAGAGAGAGAGAGAGAGAGAGAGAGAGGAGAGAGAGAGAGAGAGAGAGAGAGAGAGAGAGAGAGAGAGAGAGAGAGATTACATAACAAGCCAAAATAAATAACTTTTTGTTTATAGTTTTTCTAATAAATATTTTTTTAGTGCGTTTTTAAAACCAGTTCTAGACCAAATACATTTCAAGTGTACGGTAGATTATTCCAAAAGATCCACCAGAGTAAGTAAAACTTGATTTATACAGATCGTTACTAGGTCTGGGAAAGGAAAGTTTGTGATTGTGTCTATTTTCATTGATAGAGAAATATCGTACAATTTTTCTCGGAGATATTCCGTTCACAACATTGTACATGAATAAATATTTGTTAAAGTAAAGCCTCTCGTTAAGAGAAGAATATCCAAATTCTATAATCATCTTTACTCAACGTGTTAGGACTTAATTTAATTAATTTTATAGCTCTTTTGTATAATCGATTTATGTATTTTAGATTAGTTTCACTTGAGTTATCCCATAATGTGGATGCATAATTAATTAGAGATAGGATGTGTGCATGAAAAAAACATTTTCCTGGAATATAGATTTAGAAAATCTTAATTTTTGAAAGCTGATATAGTCTTTTTGAAATTTTTTTCCCTAAATCAGAAATATGTTCAGACCATAGTAAATCGTTGTCGATGGTGACTCCTAAAACTTTATGTGAGATTACTTCGTTTATAATTTCTCCTTTGAGGTATAATGGTGCAAAGGGAACACATTTTTTTCCTTTTTGTGACGTGAAGTTACATAAATACATTTAGTTTGCTGATATTGAGAGCCATATGATTCAGTTCAGTCCATTCGTCAAGTCTGTTAAGGTTATCTTGTAGATTAGTTACGAGTTCAGCCGCATTTCTGTTTTTTATCTTGTAGAGAAGTGTCATCAGCGAACATTTCACAAACACATTGAATGTACAAAGGCAGGTCATTAATGTAAATAGAAAACAAAAGTGGTCCTAATACAGATCCTTGAGGCACCCCAAACTTAACTGGTAGCAACGTTGATCGTTTAGAATTTATTTCGACAAGCTGATAGCGGTTTGTGAGAAATGAAGAAATAAATTTTAGGGTTTCGTTGGTCAATTTGTAATGGCTGAGTTTTTTAATAGCAGAGTGTGGTCGATTACATCAAATGCTTTTGCAAAATCAACAAAAAGAATTCCTGTAAACTCGTTGTTATTAATGTTTGAAAGACAATTTTCAATAATTTGTGTAAGTGCTGTATGGCAAGAGTGGTTCTCACGAAAGCCAGATTGGTTTTCATGAATCAGATCATATCTTTTGAAATGAGAAATATAAATGTGATTGAACATGCCTTTCAAGGGGTTTAGATAAGAGAGATAGGATAGAAATCGGTCTATAGTTGGAGGGATTTGCAGGATCTCCTGTTTTATAAATCGGTATAACTCTAGCTTTCTTAAATTCGAGGAGATAGATTGTAAATATAAGTAAGAGAATCTGCAATAACAGGGGCACTGATTTTTAAAAATTTTGCCGTCTAACCCATCTAAATCTCTAGTTCCCGATTGCTTTAATTTTTAACAGTCCCATGAAAACTTCATTTACTGCGACTGATGGAATATTGAATTTGGAATGAATGTTCTTTGAAGTGCAAAATTCTGCTAACAGCTTTAAGTCGTTTCTTGTTCGTTTTATTATTTATAACCGTTTTTTTCGGCAATATTTGCAAAGTGAGTATTGATTTCTTCTGGTGATAAGCTTTACATGATCTTTGGACTCGGCTATGTAAGTTGTTATTAGTTAGGCTATTGATGGCTTTCCATATCAATTTAGAGTTCTTTGATGAAGACACCAAATCTTGGAAATATTTTGCTTTGCATTCCTCTTCATAGAAGTGACTTTGTTCCTTTGTCGTCTGTACTTCACTTTTGATTTGTCATATTTAAATAATCTCTTTCGTCACTTTCCTTTTCTATTTCCTTTGTTATCCAAGGTGGCTTTCTAAAATGTTTAACTCTTTTTTTTATAAAGGGAGCATGTCTATCATAAACAGTACTGAATTTATTTATCCATTCATTAACGGCACAGTCCGGGTCTCTAATCTGATAAACGTTTTTTAATCCTGAGTGAAGTAAGTCAGTTAGAAAGGCATTTTTGTCGAAATATGTAAAACGTCTATAGAAAATTTCCTTGTGTCCGTATTTTGGAATTTTTACTCCTTTTTTCATCCAAGTAAGACTTATTGTTGAGTGATCACTACAACTAACTGGAGCACAGCAATTTTCTACAATGTGTTCTTTAGAATTAACGTAAATGTGATCAATAAGAGTCTCAGTGTTTTCTGTAATGCGTGTTGGATGGTCGATTAATTGTTCCAATCCAAGCATCGCACAGCTACTAATCCATTTTTTTCCGGACACTGTTAAGGGCATTCTTAGATCTATGTTAAAGTCTCCTAGGAGAACGATTTCTTTTGATTCCAGGATGGCAGCGTCCATCATCAGATTAAACCTATCGTACCAATCAATTGTTTCAGATGGATTTCTGTAAATGAATCCTACTATTATAGGTTTACAAACATTTTAAACTAATTTCAACCCAAACCGATTCTATATTATAGCTTTCGAGATGGAGTATTCTTTTAAAATTTAATGAGTTCGCACAGTATAATAGCAGTCCTGTTGATTTAGGAGCTGTAGGATCAAGACGGATGATGTTATAATTATGCATATACATATCAGCATCTGAAACTACACATGTTAATCTGGATTCGGCGAAGCAGAACATATGAAAGTTCATTCCATTGTTGTTTAAAATAGATGCTATTTCATCAGTTTTGTTTCCAGCACTGTTAATATTAAGATATCCTATTCGAAGCCCTTTCTTGGAGGGCAACGCATCTTGAGTAAATGGCATGGCAACACAATGTTACATCAAGATTATTACAAGTCAAGCAAATCAAATAAACAACAAAATAGGTCAATACAGATGACAAATTATTTGACATGTGTGTCTCACTAATCCGATTTGAAAAAGGACACGTTTTCTATTTTAAAAAAAAAAAAAAAAAAAGTACAGGCAACACAATTGTAAGCCAAGACTTAGATCACACTTTTACGGTGTCCATGAAAGCGAAAATTTTGTTCAGAAAATTAAGTTCATAAAGAATTTTTAAAGACACACACCACACACACACACACACACACACACACACACACACACACACCACACACACAACACCAAACTCACCTCACCAAATACAACGTAAATACAAATCAAAAATACAAAGTCACCAACTGCAAGTACACAACTGCAAATATGTGCATACAAATCTAACCAAATGTCAATGCAAGTTAGGAAGTACACAAAACAGAAAAATCAGACAATGAAATTGATCAAAAGCTAATTACAAACGAGAAAAGATCTCCAAAAAGTGTGAACAATAATGACACAAAATGTCTATTAACAGCCTGAATCAGAGATTGGGCCTAAAAAAAAAATTACAGCACATCAACAGGCAAGCCAGTGTGTGTGTGTGTGTGTGTGTGTGTGTGTGTGTGTGTGTGTGTGTGTGTGTGTGTGTGTGTGTGTGTGTGTGTGTGAGAGAGAGAGAGAGAAGAGAGAGAGAAGAGAGAGAGAGAGAGAGAGAGGAGAGAGAGAGAGAGAGAAGAGAGAAGACAGAGACAGAGAAGGACAGAGAGAGTGCGTATGTTTGCTTCAAGTCAAACCAAATCAAATCAAAATTGTTCTCTCTACTATAGCAATAGCATTGCATTTTTTTCTTCTTTTTTTCAAACAGCAGGCCATCCATTAGATAAACAGAAAAGAAGAAACAAAAAAAAAAAAAAAAAAAAAAAAACCCAAAGATAATAAAGGAGACATTACAACAATCTGAAAATAAGTAATTTGCAGATCAAACTACATACGGATATACCCTTTCCCACAAATGAACTATCAATAGACACTCATACATGTGCCAGCATATACAGTTCTTCTTGTTTACATTTAAGATAACCGCGTGGGGGTCGGGTGGGGGAGTCGGGTGGGTGGGAGTATGGGGTGGGGGAGGCCATATCAAGGCTGTCATATCCTCGAAATTCAAGCCATTGACGTTCGTTCTCTCTCTCTCTCTCTCTCTCTCTCTCTCTCTCTCTCTCTCTCTCTCTCTCTCTCTCTCCTCTCTCTCTATTATCAGTTTACATAGACGTGCCATTAAACTGATCCTCCTGAAGTCCTCCTCCACTACTTTCTCAGAATGTAAACATTTAGGAATTCTGCCTCTAAAATGGAAGCTAGTTTACAACAAAGCTATCTTTATGTTTAATATAATGTCCGACCGTGCCCCTATGGCTTTGAAAAATAGATTCGAAATGAAGAAGATTCGTCATGTTTACAAGGTAAAAGTACCTCTTCCGAGAATCGATCTGTTTAAATCAAGCTTGTTGTACTCTGGTGGCTGCTTATGGAATTCTGTTATAACTTCATTCGATGTAAATACAAGCCTCCGAGTCTTTAAAAACAAATATCAAACACACCTTATGACGCAATACATGAACAGCATCTCCTGATCCTTATGGTAAGTGAATATTTGCTTTTATATCCGGCCTCTCTCTCTCTCTCTCTCTCTCTCTCTCTCTCTCTCTCTGTTTGAGTAGGGTTGGTTGTGAACGGAGGGGTAGATGGGGTGAGGTGGGGTGTTTGTTACGAGGGGCGAGGATGGAATTGTTTGCAGAGAACACGGGATAGAGAGGAAAGGGAAATTGCGTGCGTATCTGGAGGGCGCAAAAATGTGTGTTGTACGCCCCCTTCTGGAACAGATTCTTGGTTTCAATATTGATTTACTATCATGTGGATTTATATTTGTGATTATTATGTGTTCTGTATTTCTATCTTTTCAGATAATGCTATTCGATAGATGTAATGTTTGACAATGCATATGTATATATGTGCGCATGGTGTTATATTTGAATTGTAATGTTATTATTTTTAATCATTATCATTCATTACTATTGTTATTGCTATTATTATTGCTTGGAAAGGATTGTTCGACAGGTGGATGTTTGGTTAATGGTTGGGTGTGGAGGGTGGCTTTTGTGTTTGAAATGTTTCTTTTTCATTTTTGAGGGCAAGATGCAAACAAGCCTGCCATGTGCTTATTCTTTTCCCTCATTAAACAAATTTCGTTCGTTCGTTCGTTCGTTCGTTCTCTCTCTCTCTCTCTCTCTCTCTCTCTCTCTCTCTCCTCTCTCTCTCTCTCTCTCTCTCTCTCTCTCTGTATGTGCGCGTGTGCGTGCGTGTCTGGTATATATGTATTATGTATGTATGTATGTATGTATGTATGTATGTGTATATTGCACATATGTACGTGTATGAATGCGAGACAGAGATACCTTTTAATGTGTCTCTTTATGCACTTGCCTTTATTTTCTTTCTTCTTTTCTTTTTTTCTTCTTTTCTTTGTTTTCGTTTCTTTCATTTTTTAGGAGAGGCATTTTTAAGTAATGTAAGTTTCTTGTTGTTGATTGTTTTTGTTGTTGTTGTACTTTTATTGTTGTTGTTGCTGTTGTTGTTTTCATTTGCTTCAATTGTTTATATTGTACTTTGAACTGCTTTTTTCATTTGCTTATTTCATTGATGATGTCAGTGCTTGTTTCTTGGTGGTGGTTTTTACTGTTAGTTTGTTTGGTTTGATGTTTGTTTGTATCATCATGTTTTGATGCATGCGTTCTATCATATAGTACTAGCTTTGTAGAGTAGCAATGACAACTATGAAAAATGGATAAATAAGCCAATACGTTTACCGTTATTAAATAAATAATCATCGTCAAAGTCATCCCCCCTCTCTCTATCTTTCTCTCTCTCTCTCTCTCTCTCTCTCTCTCGCTCCTCTCTCTCTCTCTCTCTCTCTCTCTCTAAACACACACACACACACACACACACACACACACACACACACACACACACACACACACAAATCAAATTAGTTTGATCCGTTTCTTTCAAACACACTCAAAACGCCTTTTTTCCTTTACTGAAATCTTACATCAATCGACAAAATATTTCTCTCTTTCAGAAACTCCTCTACACGAGCATGTCCATACAAACATACAGATTCAGGCACATAATTATGACACAAGGAGACTCCCTGCAGTTTGTCACGCAAACCCTTAAGAGTCTGTAGATACAACGCGGACATACTAGATATCAGGACAGTTTATAATTATTCTTTCTACAAGAGTTTTATCTGTGCCCGTGTGGGAGCCATTGGTATTTGTAAATATTCATGCAGTTATGAAATTATGCGGCAATATTGATATGTATGGCTGCCTTAATGGCGGGATGAAAAACGGTCATACACACAAAACTCCACTGCCTGTCTATACAGGTAGTGTCCGCATGAGTATCAGCCTGCGTACGCTGAAAGCAAGAAAGAAATATATGTAGGTTGTCATTGCCAAGCATTTCACACGGGACCAGTTGATGCAAGTTTGGATCTGGAATATCTTTTGATCGCTGTTGTGTGCATTTCAGTCTTGAGAGCTTGTATCTGGAGCAGTAGCGCAGAATACTGACTTTCATCTTCCACAACACCACATGCTGAGCATGTTCTGTCCTCTTGAAGTGTTCGTATTATCTCCCATTTCTGATTGTAGACCCTGAGCACTGACGCAACGTCTACTGAAATCACATCCCTGTTCAAAATTTTAACTTTTGTTATGCATGCTTCTGGTTGATGATTTTCAGCAATTTTGTATTGAAAGCATAAAAGCAGAAATTCAATTACTGGATCGCCGAAGGAAGGAGCAAATAAGAAGCAAACAAGGCACTACGCGTTTCGACCTATTGGATCTTCTACAAGCAGGACAACAACAAAAAATACAACATTCAAAACAATTGAGGGGGGGGGGGGGGAGGAGTTAAAATTCTTTAAATCAACTCAGTTGAAATAGGCTTCACACACCACACACACACACACACACACACACGCACGCACGCACGCACGCACCACACACACACACACACACACACACACAACATGCCAATATCTATGGCACTTGAGGCTTTTATTCCACGTCTGCCTCGAAAAAGCACAATGGACCCTCTGGTAGTTTTGTTCCTTAACCCTAACATAGTCCCAAACTCTAACCCTTATCTAACCCTTAATCTTTATCCTTCGAGTAATCAAGAGTCAAGGGACGGTAAGGCAATATGTTGAAACACTTACATGTGTTTTGGCAGGAAATGCCTCGGGTGGAAATCTTGGACAAATGAGACATTTTGCTCAGAAGAATGAGTTGTGAGGCATCATGAGATTTTTCATTCAACTTAGAAGTGTGAAACCCATAATTTTTCATTAACCTCGTTGATGGTCAAATGTGACTGGTTCATAGAGTGAAAAGTACACGCGCGCGCGCACACCCCAACACACACACACACACACACACACACACACACACACAGCACGCTTGCATGCATGCACGCACACACGCACACGCACACGCACGCGCACGCACGCACGGACGTACGCGCGCGCGCACACACACTACACTCTCACTCTCTCTCTCTCTCTCTCTCTCTCTCTCTCTCTCTCTCTCACACACACACACACACACACACACACACACACACACACACACACACACACACATACGCACGCACGCACGCACTCACGCATGCACACACACAGACACACACACACACACACACACACACACACACACACACACACACACACACACACACACACACACACACGTGCGCGCGTGCGTTATCGCCCCGCTCGCCTCAAGCTGAGATTACAGTTGTCCTAGAGGAGTTAGCTCTCGTCGACTTTCCGAAATGAGCTGTGTGCCAGTCACGTATCACGTGCATCTCTAGTTCTACTGGTGTCAGCTGGCACACTGGAGTAGCCAGAGAGGCCATGACTGTCCTGGAGCTCTCACGTGATGTCCGCCATTGTGGAAGTGGACCGCTTCTTTCACGGGATGCCACAGGATGGGGTTCAATCCTCTCTGTGGCTACACACCGAAAGTTAATGCGCCAAGGTCTTGCTTAAGGAGTCGAGTATTGTAGACTAGTGCAATCAGATTGTGTTGAGAATTTTGTTGTCTGAAAGTTGATTATCCTCATTTTCTTTCATATGGCCATCAAGGTACAAGCCAGGTGGTTCCAACCAGACACATTATTTGGGGACTACCACCTGGCTCAAAGATAGGGTCACGGGTGAGTGCAAAGGCCTGAATTGTAATGTGAACTAAGGGAAAGGTCAGGCATTTGAAGATTGTTTGTGATTTCATCGGTGGAAATCCACCCCCCACCCCCACCCCACCCCCCACCCCACCCCCCCCCCCCCCCCAAAACAAGGGAAATAATTGGCGGGAGCACCGGGTTGTTCTTTTGATCAATTATCAGTTAAACATTAAATCCTCGCTCAATTTTACGGTAGGCCTCAAAACGCTGACATGGATTATATAGTGTATTAGAGCAAAATTCGAATTGTGACGTGTGGCTGATGTTTTGATCAACCATCGACGGACGTACGGTGATATTCCCCCTCCGTCGAATAACCGCAATATTGTCCCAAACCATAACTAGCTGTGTGACTGCGATGTACAGTTTTGCCTAGCCAGACAAACAAAAAGTGTCAATAGACGGCGGTCGAAGGACTGCTGGTGGGTTTCATTAAACTCAATTTTGTCGACGAACCGTATTTTACAAGAGTGTGATCGGTCCATTGAACCGTCTGTTTAGTAAATTAGCGTCAGGAGCACGAATTCTACTGAGACGTCTGCAATACTGGAATCACTGATTTCGCGTTCTCTGTTTCTCTACATCCATCTCTTTGAGCCTCTCAGTCTCACAATGTGTGTGTGTGTGTGTGTGTGTGTGTGTGTGTGTGTGTGTGTGTCATTCATTTAACGTCTTTCCACTAAACGTGATATTAGACGGGAAAAAAAATATCGTGCCGAAAGAGTGAGATGGGGAAAGAAAGAGCGTATGTGCTTATACTTGTGCACGCACACGTATGTGTGCATGTGCGTGTGCACGTATGTGTGCATGTGCGTGTGTTTGTGTGTGTGTATGCGAGTATGTTTGTGTGCAATGTGTGTGCTTATATGAGTGCTTATATGAATAATAATGGTAATTACAAAACACTTGAATTTTTCAAATAAGTTTGAAAGGGAAAAAAGCTAAAATTTTAACAAAACTAATTAACAACCATCTAGGCACAGAAACTTAACCTTTCTCAGTCCTTGTCACTTTTGAGCTTTGTACATTATTCCATCTTCGCTCCCCACACATACCCCCCATCCCCGCCCCCCACACAAAAAAGGAACCTATAAATACTTCCCCAATGGAGTGCGCTCCAAGCATACAAAAAACTCATATGTTAGAGCTGGTGACTCAAAGATGGCCTGTGCACTATTTGCCTCAACACTGGAATTATTTTTTCATGTCTTGACATGTAACAATATGATCACGTGTTATTTTCTTTTTACATAAACATACTATGTTTTTAACATTTTGTTTTAAAAGCATCAAGTTTCCACCTATACATCAATGAAAGTATATTTTTATTTAAACTAAAATCATGTTGAATGATTTTAATATCAAAAATACAAACTGATTTTGATTGTCATGTTCTATCATTCTATCTTTGAAAGTTTTCGAAATATATGTTTTAACTAAATTGCACTACTCATGTACCGATAAGGGTAGGTTAAGATCTTCAGAACCACAAATATGTTTTGCTCCACGCTTAGCTGCCCTATCTACTTTATCGTTGTAATAAAAGGAACAGTGTGAAGGAATCCAACAAAAGGATAGTTGGGTGCCTCCTTCAATAAGCATATGGATCAAACAGCTTATCTCAATAATCATTTCAGGCCTAGTATGCAAATTAAAATCTTTTATGCCTGAAGGACTGATTTTGAATCTACACAAAACAGAGCTTGAAATATTGTTTTGGGGAAATTTAAAAGGTAATTCAAAGCCATGAGTATTGCTGTTAATTCAGCTGTAAATATGGATATGTTACATCCAATGTAAAAAGATTTCTCTCCACCCTCAAGTCAGGGATTAAGAATGCACAACCTGTTTGCTTACCAATACATGAACCATCTGTGTATATTTTTAATTGGTTAGTGTATTTCTCGTCCATATGACACTTAGTATAACTTGCTAGCATATTGATATTTTCATCTTTTTTTATGTTGGTGTGATCAATATCAAAATTGGCTTTTTTAAGTTCCCAGGGTGGAATAGGACAAAAGATGGTCTGGGAGAGAAATTTTCTTTTTCTAAAGAAAACCCCAGAATCTGAAATTATTTTTTATGTATAAGTTGCTATAGTTATTTGAGAAGTTATAGACTTTGCTCTTTTCGGAAAATCAAAATCTGATCTTATTTTGATTTCTGATTTAATGTGTGTTTTTCTAGCTGTACTTTTAATGACAAATTTACAACATGTTAGATCTCTATAATCATCTAGAGGAAGTACCTGAGCTTCATGATATGTACGTGACGATGATGCGTGCACAGGAAGTCCAAGGGCTAATTTCAAACGCCTTACATTCAATACTTTGCAGTTTTTGTAATAAATATTTAGGCGCGTTGAAGAATATTTCTTGGGCATAAGTTATTTTTGATCTCATTAAAGATTTACATAGAGTAATCAATGTAGCTGGATCTTGCCCCCACTTTTCTTTAGAAATGATTTTCAGAAAGTTTAATGTTTTTCTCGCCTTTGTTAATAAATATTCAATATGAAAGTTCCATGATAATTTAGATGTAAAATAAACTCCTAGAAATTTTATCTCTGTAACGTACTTAAGAGGAGTATCATCCAATGTGAAAACAGGCATACTTTCTGGGTTAGATCCACTGTTAAAAAGAATCATATTTGTTTTTTCGGTTGACAGACTTAATCCATTTAGCTTCATATAATCCACCATCTTATTTAGTTCTCCTTGATAGATCTTTTTGACGAATTTTATATCTCGCTGTGAAGTTTTCTTTTTTAACGTTACATCCATCCACATGCATATATCATCTGCATATTGGACAAGAACAACTTTTTTTGATAATTTGTTTGGCAGATCATGCATTAATAACGAGAAGAGAAGTGGCGCTAATACTGACCCTTGAGGGATTCCCATTGAAAGTGTTTACTTGTGGAATATGTTTTTCCTACTCTTGTTCTTATTACCCTATCCTTTAGAAAACATCTGACATGGTTGTATATATTTCCTGTCAAGCCAATGTTTTTAAGTTTATTCAATAGCTGAAAATGCCACACATGGTCGTAAGCCTTATTTATATCAAAAAAGGTAGCAAGAACACATTTTCGTCTAGCAAACTGTTTCTTTATATTTGTTGATAATTTCACTAAAATTTCTGTAGTGGATCGACCTTTCTGGAAACCAGCTTGATTGATTGGTATGATGTTATACTTTTCGCAGTAATGTACAAGTCTATTCAAAACAATTCTTTCTGAAAGTTACATACATGTGAAGTTAATGCAATCGGTCTATAATTCTTAGGATCCTTTGTAGATTTTCCTTGCTTATGAATTGGAACAATAATCGACTGTTTCCATATTTTTGGCATAACACCATTGCTCCAACACGTACTAAATAATTTATGAAGAAACTCTACAAAATGTTCAGGCAAATTTCTTAACATTTGATTAGATATTGCATCTAAACCAATAGATGATTTTCTTAATGGTATGGATCTAATGGCTTCTTTTACTTCTTGGATAGTTATAGGAGCATTGATATTGTTACTATTGCTGCTGTACATTCATCATGTGCTTTACTACCTTCTTCATTCTCTCTGTATATTTGGTGAGTACTTGTTAGACCTTCAGAGCGGCTTACCTTCGCAAATATCCTCCCACACTTTACCAATATCTTTAGAGTTACAAAATTCATTCCAATGCTGCAGCTTTGCGTCATCTATGACATCTTTACTTTCTTTATCTGCCTTTTTCATTTCTTTATGACTACTTGCTGATCTCTTTTTACAATAAATCTTGAATCTTTCTTTTTCTTTTCATTGGCAGTTTCACATTTTGTGTTCCACCATACATTTCCATTATGTTTTTTTGACTTTGTGTTTTTTATCTTCGGGATCGACTTGTCAGCTGCTGCTAAAATATATTTACAAAATGCAGTGTATTGGTCATCTACGTTTTCATTAGCTGAGAACACTATGTCTATGTTGTTAAGATTGGTTTGAAAAAAGACCAATCTGCTTTTTTGTAAATATATTTTGGAATAATATCTTCTGAGATTTCCTGTTCTAATATGTCATTCAACGATATTATTATTGGAATATGATCTGATCCCAGTGGATTATCTCCTGTTTCCCACATTGAGTTTACTACAAGTGATGGAGATGTAAAGGTTAAATCAATGGCTGATGGGTTATGTGTGGCTATATCTGGAATGCGAGTAATATTTCCATTATTTAGCAAATTAATATAGATTAGAATCAGCTATGTTATCTAATAATCTATTACTTGTAACATAAGAGCAGCCATGGTCCCAAAAAGGAGCATGTGCATTAAAATCTCCTCCAATGACCCATTTGTCTCTTTGGTCTTGGAACCCTTTAGCCATTCTGTATTCGCATCATCAGGTCCTTTTGGAAGGTAAACTGAAGCAATGTTTAATATCAAAGAAGAAGTAAATTTGACCATTGCTGCACAGCATGAAGCAGAAGGGATGTTATTGGATAGTGGGGGAGTTCTTTCGCAAAATCCAGTTCTTCACGCACATAGATAGCTGTTTGTATTCGGTCCGCACATTGTTCATAAACTGGGGGTGATAGAATCCAGTAAATGTGGTAGATTTCTTTCTTTTCTTTCTGCGTACGCAGGCTGATACTTCTGCGGACACTCCCTGTATAGCCAGGCAGTGGAGTTTTGTGTGTATGACCCTTTTTTATCCCGCCCTTAAGGCAGCCATACTCCATCTTCGGGAATGTGGTAGATTATCGCTGTTGACATTCAGTGATTGTAATGATAAAACATGAAACTTATTTATTCCAAGATATTGATTCAAGTATGATATATTTTTGTTATGGAGCGACAGTTCCATTGGAGAAGCTTAATAGTTGGTCTCTTTTTTGTTGTCATTATAAAGATGTATATAATAAGTGAAGT
>CM031598.1:89784968-89924199 GCA_018398815.1 Conus ventricosus
ACAACATCAGGGACAGACCTATCCTTCACCAGATGTCAGAGGACAACATCAGGGACAGACCTGTCCTTCACCAGATGTCAGAGGACAACATCAGAGACAGACCTGTCCTTCACCAGATGTCAGAGGACAACATCAGGGACACACCTGTCCTTCACCAGCTGTCAGAGGACAACATCAGGGACACACCTGTCCTTCACCAGATGTCAGAGGACAACATCAGAGACAGACCTGTCCTTCAGCAGCTGTCAGAGGAAAACATTAGGGACAGACCTGTCCTTCGCCAGCTGTCAGAGGACAACATCAGGGACAGACCTGTCCTTCACCAGCTGTCAGAGGACAACATTAGGGATAGACCTGTCCTTCGCCAGCTGTCAGAGGACAACATCAGGAACAGACCTGTCCTTCACCAGCTGTCAGAGGACAACACCAGGGACAGACCTGTCCTTCGCCAGCTGTCAGAGGACAACACCAGGGACAGACCTGTCCTTCACCAGCTGTCAGAGGACAACATCAGGGACAGAACTGTCTTTCACCAGCTGTCAGGGGACAACATCAGGGACACGCCTGTCCTTCACCAGTTGTCACAGGACATCATACAAGAGAACACCTGTCCTTCACCGGCTGTCAGAGGACAACATCAGGGACACACCTGTCCTTTACCGGCTGTCAGAGGAAATCATCAGGGACACACCTGTCCTTCACCAGCTGCCAGAGGACAACATCAAGGACAGACTGTCCTTCGTTTTCTTTGTCTTGAAAAATGTTTTGTCTTACCCGAAGAAGACCAAAGAGGTCGAAATACGTCGCATTTCGTCTCGTAATTTATTTGTCTTTTTCGTTTGGGGGAATAATAATCTTTCGTTCAAGTTTGTATCAGTTTCCGCTTGAAGTTAGGCCTACCTGACGGTGAAACTGTCATAATTAAAGTTAAAAACTTTGAACAGAGACGTGATTCCAGTTGACTTTGCATCACTGCTCGCGACCCCAGAGAAATACAAAAGATGGAGAGGTGTTATTAAGAAGTGGTCAGTGACTGTGTGCACACATGCATACACACGCATGCTTGCTGAGAGAGAGAGAGAGAGAGAGAGAGAGAGAGAGGAGAGAGAGAGAGAGAGAGAGAGAGAGAGAGAGAGAGAGAGAGAGAGAGAGAGAGAGATTTGCTCGCATTACATGTCAGTTGATTTTTGTATTTGGCCCAGCGCAGCGTTCAAACATCTGTGCGTACACTCCGTGTGTGTGTGTGTGTGTGTGTGTGTGTGTGTGTGTGTGTGGTGTGTGTGTGTGTGTGTGTGTGTGTGGCGTGCGTGCGTGCGTGCGTGCATGTGTGTGTGTGTGTGTGTGTGTGTGTGTGTGTGTGTGTGTTCAAAGTGAAGTTCAGATCAAGCCAGACAGAGAAACGGAGGAGACAGATTCAAACACAGTAATACAACACTTTCGCGAGGGGAAAAAAAAAGCGCGAAAGTTACCTAACACGTATAGTGTTTCATTAATCCGTGCTTCATGCGCCTGTGCTCAGAACAACCTGCACGAGACCCACCATCTGCTTTTTGTGAAACTGAGAGAAGGGAGGAGAGGGAGAGGGTAAGGGTGGATCGGTTGGTGGGGAGGGGGGGTAGAACGATGACGGCAGTGGAGGTAAACCTGTTGTGTTGACCAGCTGTGTTGTGGTTGTGGAGACCTGTGTGTCCACAGATTAGGGCGGAGTCAGGAGAGGGGACCCAATCTTAAGTCAGCGGAAGTGGGAGAGAGAGAGAGAGAGAGAAAGGACGATGATCTAGGTACCTTACAAGTGCTCTTTTCACCACTCACAGGCCTTCACACTGCAGTCGCCTGTCGCGCTGAACAGAGCGGAGCGAGTTGTAGTAGTAGAACCATTGTTGCAGAGTGGGTTTTTTGTTCGTCTCAAGTGGGGTGGGGTGAGTCAACCTTGGCGTGGTCTTGAGTACCACCTACAGGGGGATAGATTGAGATCACCTGAGACTTGCTGAAGACTGTGAAGATCCACGGTTACCTTATAGAATCCCGAGAGGTAAAAATATGTCTGTTTTTGTTTTGTTTTGTTTCTCGGCGGTATTGGTGTGGTAATGATGCTGGTGGTGATGGTGTTTTTTTGTTTGTTTGTTTCGGCGTTATTGATGTGGTGATGGTAATGTTGTTTGTTTGGTTTTTTTTCTTCCATTGTTTTAAACATGTTCATATACGTGATGTGATTAGTGGATTTTTTTTTTAAGATTATTGTTATTATGAAGGAAATGCAATTTACCATGGTAACGTACAAAATTTCCATTGTTTTCTTTATTATGGTTGTTGTATGTTTTGTGGGAGAAAGTTACTGTTAAACCTTTACGTTTTGGCATGATCTTTAAATTTCTTAATTCAGCAGCCTTAAGCAATGGGTAGGGCAGTCGGCTTTCCTGTGTGGTGTGTGTGTGTGTGTGTGTGTGTGTGTGTGTGTGGTGTGTGTTGTTTGAGTGTGTCTGTGTGCGTGTAAGGTTTTGTGTGTGTGTGTGAGTGTGTGTGTGTGTGTGTGTGTGTGTGTGTGTGTGTGTGTATGTGTGTGTGTGTGTGTGTGTGTGTGTGTGTGTAAGTTCTTTGTGTGTCTATATGCGTGTAAGGTGTGTGTGTGTGTGTGTGTGTGTGTGTGTGTGTGTGTGTTGTTGTTGTTGTTGTTGTTGTTGTTGTCCTTTATCTTCCAGTCTGCGTGTGCCTGTTATTGCATTTCTTGTTTCTGCCTCTTTTGTGTTAATTCTTTCTCCGTCATATCTGAATTTGTTCGTCTTCTCGCTCGTTTGCTCGCTTTTATTCTTCAGCTTGTACGTTGATTTACCCGCAGGCAAAACAAGCTTCGAGTGGGCTTTGTGTGTGTGTGTGTGTGTGTGTGTGTGTGTGTGTGTGTGTGTGTGTATGTGTGTGTGTGCGGTGTGTGTGTGTGTGTGTGTGTGTGTGTGTGTGTGTGTGTATGTGGTGTGTTGTGTGTGTGTGCGTGTGTGGACAAAGGAGGAGGGGGTAGAGGGGGTGGAGAGAGGGGTAATGGTTGGGTGGCTGGGTATAGATGTTGGATTCTTCACTTGTAGCAAAACGTAATGTTTCAAACTCTTTGCCCGAGCGAGTAGATTAATTTACCAAAAGCGCGGCGCTGCTGGGTTTAATTAGGCTTTACCATGACCGTGGTGTGACCGTGTCATGAATCAGTCGATATTTTTAGCAGTGGAAGAGACTGGTAGTAGTGTGGCCCAGTGTGAGGTGCTGTGTGCTGTGTGTGCTCAGAGATTGAGGGATTGTAGTGAGAACTTCAGAGTAGCTTTACTCAAGTGAATACAAGAAGGTAAATAGTTAATAATAACTCTCTCTCTCTCTCGCTCTCTCTCTCTCTCTCTCTCTCTCTCTCTCTGAGTTTATGTTTGTGTAAACTGATTGTAACCCTGAATAGGCCAACGGAATTTAGAAGCAAGGTTTACCGTAAATTAAAGTTTGTAAATATGATACATGTGTCGCCATCTGTCGTTTTTTAAAGTAATTTCTATACACAGGTCTTAGAATAGTTCGTGATGACGAAGATCTGTTTCTTATGAATGTTTCTACGAAAACAATCCAAAAAAAAACCAGAAATGTCTATCTCAGAGGCAGGCAACGGAGGTTGATTGTTTATTGTTGTAGCTTTTGGGGGTGGTTTTGTTGTTATGGGGACGGTTTTGCTGTTTTGTTGTTGTTGTTGATAATGCTGTGTTTGTTTTTGTTTGAGGCTGTTTCTTTGTTTCGGGGAGGGGGCAGGATGTAGGGCACGTGTTTGTGTGTGTGTGTGGTGTGTGTGTGTGTGTGTGTGTGTGTGTGTGTGTGTGTGTGTGTGTGATAGGTAAAGATACATAGAGACACACACAGATGAAGGGACAGATGACTGCTTGTGTAAATGTGTTTGTGCGCATGTTTATAAGGCATGTTAAATGCATGTTATCAACGGAACTGTTTATCATTGTATTTGGGGTTTGGTCGATTCAGAAAATTTAAACGGAGAAATAAGTCGATTGGCGCTATTTGAAATATTTGTAATGGAATTAAATGGTGCCAAATGAAAACATCTGTGACAAAGATGGTACTGAAAATACGATGCCTATGAGTGAGAACAATTTGTGTGTTCCGTGCGTTCTCTAGGTGTGTTGTAGAAGAGATTCGTCATAGTAGAAAGACTAAGAGATTCCTACCAGCTGATACCGTTTGTTCTTGAAGTTTTTTCGGATTGGATTTTTATTTGTTTGTATGCATTCTGTTGGATTATTTAATATGGGGAAAATGAGACCAGATTAAAATTGACGTGTTGGTCCTGATAGCGGAAAGCAGCTTAAAGATATCAGCTTCAGAAAATGAAGGCACGATTACCTGTTGTATGAAATGAATTCGATGAACTAACTTTTATGGGAATGCACTCGAGTGCAAATATTCAAAATGCAGTAAGTTAAGTAGCTGCTTAATAATTGAAAAAAAAAATCTCATTCCATGTCGGTTGTGCAAATATTCAGGAATGCAGTTAGTTACACATTTGTTTAAGAATGATATATTATAAGAAACTCATTTAGTGTTAAGATAAATTGTTATATTGTACTTTTGGAAGAGGGTTGTCATTTAGATACAAAGGTTTTTAAACTTCTTTATGACGATTGCAAAAAGAAAAAGAAAGAAAAAGTTTGTAAAATGAACACATGTGACAAAATGTGAGGGTGAACACAACAACAGATTTACAATCGAATTGCATCAGTTCAGAATGAATAACAAACAACTGCTGAGACTGCAAGAAGAAAACAAACAAGGAGACAACTAAACAAACTTCATTCTAAGTCGATGGGTTTTTTTTAGTCAGAGATTATAATGTCTTTCGCTTTTCAATGGACCGTTTTCTTAGAATGTAAGAATACATGTCTGCCAGTCAGTAAGAATGCATGTCTGCCAGTCAGTAAGATGGCATGTCTGCCAGTCAGTAAGATGGCATGTCTGCCAGTCAGTAAGAGTACACGTCTGCCTGTCAGTAAAAATAATATATCTGCTTGTCAGTGAAAAATGTATGTCTGCCTGTCAGTAAAAATATATGCTCTGCCAGTCAGTAAGAATACATGCCTGCCAGTCAGTAAAAATATATGTCTGCTTGTCAGTAAAAAATATATGTCTGCCTGTCAGTAAGAATACACTTCTGTCTGTCAGTAAGAATACATGTTTTCCAGTCAGTAAGAATACACGTCTGCCTGTCAGGAAAAATATACGTCTGCCTGTCAGTAAGAATACACGTCTGCCTGCCAGCAAGATGGCATGTCTGCCTGTCAGTAACATGGCACGTCTGCCTGTCAGTAACATGGCATGTCTGCCTATGATTAAGGGTACATAATCTGCCAGTCCGTAACATCACGTGACTACAGAATCGATTTACTCAAAACTTAGTGGAAATATGAAATGCGGGTCAAGGATGAACTTAAAAAGAACAACAACAACAAAAATTAATACAGATCCGGAACGGATCCAAGAGTTTTTTGTTTTTTCTCTGAGGACTGTTTGACTTTGAAGTAGGCGCCCTCCGGAGTGACCTTCTAATTGTTTTAACTTGATTATTTTTCTGTCTGCTTTTCTTTGTTCAGCAAACACTTTTGCTGAGTGACACAATACTGACGTCATGGCGGGCCCTGAAGACAGCACGACTTCCGGCCATCACCACGGGAACTCTTCTGACACCCCTGACCTTCGCCTTCAGGACAGTGAAGAGGACTCGCTCATCAAGGAGAAACACAACAGCACCCCTCCGGTAGAAGGCCCTTCTCGCGTCATGAACGCGTCTCGCATCACAGCGGACACAGAGACCGTGCCAAAGACAGGGACCCTCTGAAAATCGATATGAGAGAGGGGAGAGAGACGAAACACAACACCGAAAGACCCCCAGCTCCAACTTACCGTTGTAACCAAACCGACCACATCAAGGGGGAGGACATGAATAGAGCCAGCCAAGCCGCACAAACGTCCGACCTCCAAACTTCCCAACCGGTTTGCCAAGCTGACGAGGCCTCGGATGTCTTCGACGTCAGCGGCCACCCTCACCTCTTCTTCTTTGAAGACGACAGCGACGACGACGTCCCCACCCCAACCGAAGAACAGGATTTAGGGGACGCTGTTTTTGTGGACTCGGACACTCAGAACAGAATCGAGGCCACCATTAACGCCGGAGACCAACGTTTTTCTAGTCGCAGCGATGACCCGAAGATGTCCAGACTCCAGGAGATCCTCCAGGCCTCAGAGACATTCCAGGTCCGCTCCTTGGACCATTCCCGGTGGCTTCAGCTCCTCTCCCGGCCTAACCACTGTGTGCCGATGCAGTCACGGGTCGCAGGTGGTGGTGCGATGCCAGATCGTGCCCAGCACGTGCAGTGACGTCAGAAGGGTTTCTTCCTGCCCAGTGGCCTTCAGTTCGGTGTGGACTCAGGTGATGGACAAGGAGGGCTCTGCCGCTCTGCCTGAAGATGGACACGGCGGAGGTGAGTTGTGGACGTTGTGTTGGGGGAATGGATAGGGGGGAGAGGAGGAAGGGACCTTAAAGTGTAGATCTTACCTTTCCTCTCTTCGGGTATTTAAGTCGGCTGGAGGTTTCCCCCCATAAAAACAATGAAGTCTTTGAACTGTCGACTTTTTTTTTAGTGAGGAGGGGAGGGGGGGAGGGGGGAGGGGTCTGTGGTTGAGCAGCTAGTTCAAGATCACTGACGTTACGAGAGCGAATATCTCGGCTGGCATCCAACAGTAGTAAAACAAAAACAAAACAAACAAAAGGCCATTTTCAATGCCCCTTAATGATCTTAAGATGGTGTTCTGGTAGCGTCAATGGTGTGCGCGCGCGCGCCTGTGTGTTTGTGTGTGTGTGTGTGTGTGTGTGTGTGTGTGTGTGTGTGTGTGTGAGAGAGAGAGAGAGAGAGAGAGAGAGAGAGAGAGAGAGAGAGAGAGAGAGAGATTCAGATTCAGGTGTGCATTCTTACAGGCCTTGGCCCATCAAAAGGGGATTGTTTGTACATAAAACATAACGAAGTCGCATTACCGAACTAATAATAATGATTATAATGCACAGATGCTTAGCCGTTTGAAAGCTTTGAATAAATTATACTGCGAACTGTTTTACAGTGTTTTCATTTGCAAATGACAGTAACAAAATAAGCTTGAAGAAGCAAGGTCTTGTATGAGAGACATGCTAGGGTCGCTGTTTGACCGCTTCCCCCGGCATGTCAAATTAATGGCTTATGAATTAAACGTTCAACATGAGCCTGACTGTACAGGTTAGTGGCATTACTTTCAGGACTCTGAATAAACGTCTATAACCATCTTTACTGGTATATAATATGGTATTCGAGGATAACCATCCTCAGGCTGTAAGACATGACACTACAACCCTTCTTCAATACAACAGCTTAGTAATATGGCCGGGCAGAAAAAAAAAAGAGAAAAAAAGAGAAAGGAAGGAAGAAAGAAAAAAAAGGAAGAAAGAAAAAAAAATAAAAAAGAGAACAAAAAAAAAGTAATTTCATGTTGGATTATGTCATGCAGGATTTGAACTAGCGACGCTTGTATGCAAACTGGGTGCTTCACTCACCACTCAGCCAGTGGGGCGTTCCCAGAATACAGGGATGATTTCTGGTCCTTGGGCCACTGTAAAATTTCACACACACACACACACAAAGTTAGCACTTCTTCATGCGTCATACAGGCTTACTTGGGCGTGCGTGTGGAAGATGGGGGAAAATTGTCGAAGATGAAATTTTTCTGGACAGCTGTTCCAGATAATCCACAGGCTGTTTTCGCCAAAAAATCAACAAAACGGCTCTTAGGTTAATCGAGACCCAGATTTAGGTGAACGCTTTTCAAGACCAATTGTTCTGCAACGGTGTACGATCCAACAATGTATACTGAAAAAAAGTCAATGATGATCATGAAAAGAATATGGTCGGATCCATATACATCATGGTTTAAGGCATAAGCCACGATTTGTTCCAATTGTTGTGTGGTTACCATGTTGTGTCTATGGACCTTCGAGGGTTTTCATCACATTAGACCTCTCTCTCTCTCTCTCTCTCTCTCTCTCTCTTCTCTCTCTCTCTCCTCTCTCACACACACACACACACACACACACACACACACACCGCGCGCACGCACGCACGCACGCACGCACCACCACACACACACACACACACACACACACACAACACATACACAGGTAGTCCCCCTAATCCCCCTCCTCATTTTCCGCCCACTTACCCACCACTTTAAAGTCTCTTCCCACAATTGTTCATAAATATTCTTCCACTTAAAAAGAACACACAAAAACGTAAATGACTAAAGAAATAATGACGTCTCCTCAATCTCTTGTCGTCAGGTCGAAAACGTCTGAACACCGTGTCTGTCACCCAAACGCAGCCATCACCAGGGCAACAAGAAGACCTTGACCTTGACCCTGAGTCTCCTCAGCGTGACCCCGCTCAGGTCCACTTCAAAACCCGAGGCCGGTCCTACTCCGACTCCGATGTTCAGCGCCTGTTGATCAAGGAGATGAGCAGAGAGCTCCGGAGGATGGGGGATGAGTTCAACTACCGCAGAGGTCGCCGAATGGTAAGAGAGAGAGAGAGAGAGAGAGAACAGACAGAGATTGGGGGGGGGGGAGGGCACACACAGACAGAGAGAGGTTTCAGGAGGAGAAAAACGGTATTTCAGCTTATGTGTGTGTGTGTGTGGACTCCCGTCTGTTACCACTGCTAGGAGGTAATGTTTTGTTTTTATCCACGTCTGTTCGTTCGCCTGTCAACGAGCAACGTGAAGGTTACGTAGAAACTACCGAACCAGCATAACTCTTTCCGCCCGGCACCCAGCCCGGCTCTGGTGGAGCACACACGAAGGCATATGACTGCCTGTGCACGACTAGAGGTCGGTTGTCAGTCTCGATTCAAGTCTAGCAGATTTGACCTTGATTTTCGTACGTAGCTCAGAAGTACATGGAGAGTAATTTGGGGTTTTGTTGTTGTTGTTTTCTTTTGGGTTTGTTTGTTTGTTTTCTTATCTTGTGTCATGTGCTGATCTGACTAAGTAAATTTTCGAATGGTTTTGTAAGATTTATTCCTCTTTTTTACAATGATGCAAGTTGTGGATGAAATTACACAGCAAATATCTCTAAAAGTATACATTCAAAAGCGACATAAATTAACAGTTGCAGAAGATATACTTGACTGTGGGAAGATTTAATTTAAAAGTATAGATTTCAAAGCTACATAAATAACACAGTTGGAGAACATCATTATATTTGACTGTGAAAAAGTAAGTTTCATTTACATTTAATCACAAATGTAAGAATAATACAATATATCTGAATAAGAGGTACTGATGACATGTTAAAGGATTAAACCAGTGAAAAGCTTGTACAGAAAAACGATCTTTTTGTAGCGTAGTGCCCTTTGAGTTTTAGCAAGCAGCCCCGATCTTCCAACTGAAAGACACGTAGGGGTGGGTTAAACAGCCAATCGTCATGTCAGGGTGAAAAGGTTAAAGAAATTGGTTATGGAATGTGGCTCAAGGACAAAGCCATTGAAGTTTGGTGTGGATCCATGTCAAAGGGCGTCGTGGTACACTGTCTGTGCCACCTTTGCTGTGGTCTGCGCTCTCCTTGTGCCCGTCCTGCATAACTTGACCACAAGCTTTTCAGTGTCAGTGAAGTGACGGGACGCTGGTACAGTTAGAGTGACTTAGATTTGTGTTCTTTTTCTCTCTTTTTTTTTTTTTTGCATGTGTGTGTGTGTGTGTGTGTGTGTGTGTGCATTTATGCCTGCAAAAGATATGTTTCAACGTATCTCCCGTGCACACGCACAGTTGTGTTGTGTGTGTGTGTGTGTGTGTGTTCTGGGCACATCTTTGCCGCCAATCTCATCAGTGGTTTTCGTTTCTCTGTTCGCAGACGACAGTGAGTGAGCCAATCATGGAAGAGAACGGCGTGTTCGAGATGTAAACCAACCATGTCTAACCCAGCCATCTTTGATATGCAAATCAGCCGTCCGTGCCAATCACTGAAGAGGACTCATCCCGGATGCAAGCCTGTTGCTTTCTAAGCTAATCATGGAACAGTTGTTTGTGAGGCAGACCAGCCATTTTTGAGCCAATCGTTGGAGACAACATTTCTTCGGGTCGCGCTCAGAAGATGAACAACGAATGTCTTCAGATGTAAACGTCATTGGAACGAAGAAAGACGGTACATAGGAGGTACAAGCGAACTGTAGCGGCCAAAATACAAATAAACAAAGTGCAAAGTCATGCTTTCTTTATATACAATACCAAACAGACGGTGAATTTTCGACAACTCTTCTTCGTAAGACGTCACAGACGGACATGAAAATGCACAAACCAGTACATTTGAAATGGATGTCCATTGAAGGATGAGAATGTAGGCGCTGTTTGCGCCAGTTGGTGGATTTTGCCAGCTACGTATTTTCAATCAGATACACAGACACATAAACACATTCTCACTCTCTGTCGTCTGTCTGTCTCTCTCTCTCTCTCTCTCTCTCTCTCTCTCTTCTCTTCCTAGCTTTCGTCAGTTGTACATGTGGAAATGCTAACGCGTGCTCGTGTGTAGTATGTATAAGAGAGAGACAGAGAGAGAATGTGTGTGTGTGTGTGTGTGTGTGTGTGTACATATTTGACAGAGTGTGTATGTGTGCACCTTCATGAGACTCACGATTATAGTATAATCGTTCTGAATTTTTGACTCACATACATACGATGGAAAAACTTGGCACTTTTTCCATTGGCTGGATGGTCTGGTATGGTGGCGAGTTCGTCTTGTTTGTTTGTTTTTTGTTTGTGTGTTCATGTTGTCATTGTTCAGTTCCACCTGCACTGGCTGTTGACATCATTGCCACAACGACCTCGGTTCACGGTTAGTGACCACACGGTTTGGTTTGAAACACACATTACACGGTGTGCAGTTTGTCACCACAAGACAACGACATGGAAGTTGGCGACTGAGGAAAAAAAAACAAAAACATTAAGAACCGACCTTCTTGAATTTACGTTATTCGTTTCGTTTTATATGTTTGTTGCTGTTCTTGTGGTTTTGTGGGGTGTATGTGCTTATGTGTCTTAAGTTTTTTTTTGTTTTAGTCATTACGCACTGTTTTCTTGTGTACGTTATTACTCATTCTTTCTTGTATGCATGTTGTTTGTTAAGTCCACTTGGTGTACTGTTTTTGTAGCTCATTTGAGCGGGTGACTGCATCCCTTAACTGTCGCTTAAAATGTCACTTAAATCTGCTCTCTCTCTCTCTCTCTCTCTCTCTCTCGCAGACTGAGAAGAAAAAGCAATGCGAGTGTGCCAGCTCAATATGTCGCGTGCCTGTTCTCCTCCCCCTTTTCGTCACCTACAATGCGGATCCTTCCGATTCACCTCTTTCCAAAACACAGAGAGAGAGAGAGAGTCAAGGGTGGTAAAACAGTTTTTGTTGTGTTGCCAGCTACGAAAGCTACGAGTGGGTAGTGCATTTTCTTTGTTGGGAAACTAGGTCTAACTTCAGCTAGCAATAAGTTTAGGTGTTGTTGCTAGCTTGGTTGACCGCGGCGCTTTGTGAGCCAGGGCATGGCACTAGACATGTGTCTGTGCAGAGAATCTATTTATATGGAGCCTGAGAAGTGTGTACATTACCAGTAGCTCCACATCGGCCGGCAATGCCTCGTTCTCTAATGTGTTGTCGTCTTTGGTTCTGTTTTGTTTTGTTTTACTCTCCTTTCTTGCCTTCTCCCCCCAACTTACCACCTTGAACTTCCCTTGAACTTCTTCCCCCTCCCTCCCTCCTCGAATGCGAAATAATCTTCAACAATCGACGTTGATCCTTAAAAGAACACACACACACACACACTGGAAATATGCGACTTAATACAGAAATACAAACGTAAAGCGTGAAAAGTGTTTACTGACTGCCGATCCTCTCTCTCTCTCTCTCTCTCTCTCTCTCTCTCTTTGACATCTGTGCATTTGACATTACACCAAATACTCAGGTTTCTCTCAGTTTATTGTGAATATCTAGGACCCCCTATGTATATGAGCTCTTTTTTTTTTCATTGTGATTGCAAATAATGGTACTCATTATTCGACAATCAAATTGATTCTATCGTTATTTGCTGAGAAACAAAATCAGATCACTAGCGTTTTGACCAAATGTTTTGTAAATAGCATTCGATTGTTGATTTTATCATTGCCATTGTTGTATTATGAAGAAAATGTCCTGTACTTTATGATCTCGTTTCTATGAACAAGAAACCATGAAATGAAAGCAGCTATTTTGTTTTTAAAGATGTGTTGTTGCTGTATGCATTTTTCTTTTTCTTTTTTTTCATGAACACGCTTGTACCGAAACATACCCAAATAAGATTGACCCATTTTTGGAATGCTCATGATGACAGCAGGCACTGGGAGTGTTCACAATCAGAATGTGTTCAAAGGAAGTTTTACTGCGGTGAAGGTTCTCATCTCAGAAATATACATATACATGTGCATTTTTATTTCGACGAAGGACATCCATGAACAATTTTTATGAAAGACACTTTCAATGGAAGCATCTTTGATTAATAAAAAAGAAAAAAAGAGAAAAAAAAGAATTATGATGTATATATTGCGTTCTGGTAATCCTTGATCTTTATCTGATCACATATGGTGCGTGTGTATGCGTGTGGAAGTCTAGGTGTGCTTGTATTTCCATCTGTCGATTTGTTGTAGCATTTAAGTCAGACTGGACTTGCATTGTAGATTCCGTTATGTCAGATAAAGCGTGAATCTCGGACCAAAGATAGTTCGCCCTACAGTTGGGCGTACAGTCTTTGCTCGGACTGAGTACAAGTAGGGAAAGAAATGAGTGTAAATGGACTGATTCAATTTCAGCGGATAACCACACATGACAGCATAAATTTATCGAAGACGCTTTGTATCAAAGGCAAAAATACTAAAATCAGCGAGAAAAACAATGTCCATTTATGGTAGAACACTGAAACATAGCATGGAGTTAGAGGGAAGTCGAAGTCGAATCTTTATTGTTTACAGATACATTGATCCTTAAAACAAGGGTGAGTATATCCAGGGGGTAAGAAAGAGAGAGAGAGAGAGAGAGAGAGAGAGAGAGAGAGAGAGAGAGAGAGAGAGAGAGAGAGGAGAGGATGGTGGGCCCACCGTAGAAAAGAAGGAAAAGAAAAGAAACAAAAAGAAAAGATGAAATGATGTGGGGGAAATGAAGGTTGGAGGACCACCACCACCCTACTCCTATCCGCCACCAAGAGAAGAAAGAAAGAAAGCAAAAAAGAAAGAAAAATTCGGATAACGTGTTCATCCATAATTACACATCGGTCAGACTGTTGGCACACATGAAAGAGAGAGAGGGGAGGGGGGGGGGGAGAGAATACAAGAAAAGTACATGTAAGGAAAGAATGGGGGTGGGGGGTTAACTAAAAAAAAAGTGGAGGGATGGAAAAAAGATCTGCCACCTTGTTTTCTGGCAATTCAGATGTCACAAGACATGTTCAGATGGTCACAGCGAGAAATTTTTCAAAATGGCAGAAAAGAAAGAAAGAAGGAAAGAAAAACTTCAGTAGTCACTCTGCGGTTACAGGAAGAGACGCTAAACTGTTTCAGTTCTGCTCGATTGATTATACAATACCTGTACAATCAGGTTTTAAATATCTACGATGAATAGAACGTTCTACAGTTTGTAGTCCGTTAAAACCTTCCCAGTCGTGCAAAATAAAGACTAAAATCAGAACGAGAGTTGTGTTTGATTCTCTCTCTCTCTCTCTCTCTCTGAACTCAACACAATGTGGTTGTGGAGATACAACAACAACAAAATCCAGGCATGCAAGTTCATGATCTAGACTATGTGTCATTATTTCATGACAGAAGACGGATGGGGATGAGTGTGATGTCGATGATGCTACACCATTCTAGTCTGGCTCAACATTTAGTGAGAAAGCTGAGGTCTTCACTTACCCATCACAGGACGTCACTGTTTTGGGGGACAAAAATGTCGGCTGAACACAATTCGGAAAGATCTAACCTGTGACCTCTAGTCATTTAAGACATCTATCTTTTCACATTGAAGATGAAAACCTTGTTCAGAGATATCCCACCTGTTGTGGTCTTTGAATTTCTGAGAGATCAACATTTTTCATCTGATCTAAGATTTTACAGAAGAAAGTTGGGGTTTTTTTGGTGTTTTTTTAAAATAAGAATTTCCGTTGTGTTTTTAGAAAGTGTATGATGGGTTGGGCATTAGTTGCAAAGTGAGGCAACTGCAGGCGGAAATCTAAACAAATTCGAAAGTTATTGCTAAAGCCCTACCCAAAAAAACGTTGACAAATGAATCACAATACAAAACGCGACGCGTTTCGACCTCTTGGGTCTTCTGCAGGCAGATGCACAACATTCAGGACAACGAAAATGAACGAGCAATCACTTATCTTCATCCAATTCAGCGGAAGATGGGTGTTGAATTGGATGGAGATAAGTGATTGCGCGTTCATTTTCGTTGTCCTGAGTATTGTGTGTCTTGCCTGAAGAGGACCTTAGAGGTCGAAACGCGTCATGTTTCATCTTATTATTCGTTTGTCGACGTTTTTTGGGCGCATTGGTTGTGAATTAGTTTTGTTTTGTTCTGCAGTGCAGAGGTCGGTTGCCTGTTGAGGACTTGATACTGATTTTTCCTGTGGACTACCTGAGGTAGAGCTGCGACTGTGCACCGAGGTGTGTACATGGTGGTGTGTGGGATGGTCGGAATTATAGGCCACTGAGGGGTTACGGAAGATGAGTAGAACACACTCACCACCACCATCACCACAACCACCACCGCTACCAAACACCACACGAACGCACGAGTGAGTGTCCACACACACACACACACCACACACACACACACACACTCACTCACTCACACACACACACACACACACACACACACACACACAATATCATCATCATCATCATCATCATCGTCATCATCTTTTATGCCGTCTTAGGGGCATCTGTACACCATGTTGGCACCTTTCTTGGTCATTCAGGCTTCCCCCATATACAGCCACATCTAGGCCATCGTGCCGTATCTTGAACACTGACAGTCCACTGTGACTGTGAGTAGTCAATATCAACTTGTGATTAGGCAACCCACCAGAGGAGACACTGCACTGCTGCTTGGACTCTTCTATCAGACATGTCTTTTCTATGCGGTTCAGCATTATACAAGACATCGCTTGTGCTGAATTATGCCCCAGCTGATGACGCTACTTGTCTGGCTTAAAAGCCAGTATGTGTGAGTGAGCATAGGCCTAATGAGGATGATGCGTCGGAGTTGCGACGTGTTTCGACCTCTTTGGTCTTCTTCAGGCAAGATAAACAACATTCAAGACAATGAAAACGAAGAAAGAACTATCACTTATCTCCTCACCTTGGGCGCAAAATGGATGTGTAATTTGTTTAAACTCTTCCGTTCGGCGAAATGGTACTTTTTCTCTTAAGTTTGTTTCAATTTCCGCCTGCAGTCATCTCACGTTGAAACTGTGTAATTCTTGCCTGTCAAACCGAACCAGTCAGCAGTGCTGGGTGGAGCCGACAGATGCCTAGAAATTAATCCCACAAATATGACAAAGATACGAAGACCTCCCAGCCACAGCCGCGACACTTACCACAGTAACAAGGCTGCTGGTTAAAGCAGATCGGGTAAACATGTACTTTAGAGTGCGAAATTCATGGGTGTTTGTACGCACTTTTTCGGGTGTTTCGGTTCGGACGATGCAAAGACACGTAAGACACCCTCACCTGCCACTTTGACCTGCCTGCCCCACTTGTGGGTGACAATAATTTATTTCACTTCACAAGTAGGCATATGCATGGACATCCAATGGCCATTTTGGTTGTTGACGTTGTGCCATGTGATCAGCAAACCAAAATGGCGCATTGGATGTGCATGCATATCCCTACTTGTGAAGTGAAATAAATATTTGCACCCACAAGTGGGGCAGGACAGGTCAAAGTGGGCAGGTGAGGGTGTCTTACGTCTCTTTGCATCGTTCGACGAAAACCGAAAAAGTTTCGTACAAACAGCCATGAATTTCGCACTCTAAGTAGCAGATCTTATTTTCGGCTCATTTGCTGACAGATGGGCAAAGCTAAATTCGTCAGCTTCTGTATTTGAAATAAGTATAAAACAAGAAAATGTTCTCAGGTGCCTATGATGGGTGCAAGGGAATCATTCTCAAGTATACTCCTGCATGCATGTCTTCTGCAATCCAATGACTTTGAGCACAACCTTTCTGTAAGCAACCTGTAACTTTGTGAAGATGGGAAAGATTGCAAAATGGTTAGGTGGTGCCGATGGGAAAAGTTCAGAGCTCAAGATTGTAACAGGAAGCAGCACAATGACTGTTAAACAAGACGGGACAGTCGCAAATTCGGTGGTGGCTACGGAATCAACTTCTCGCTCAAACTCTGTACACAAAAGTGAGAGGAAGGACGACAAGCACCTCGAGAGCTCAGTGCTAAACAGAATCTTGGGTCCGGACCAACGGAAGGTGAAAGCGACGCCAAAGTTACAGAAACAAGGGTTTGTGGAATCACACTGTGTGTACGTGCGTGCATGCGTGCGTGCGTGCGTGCGTGCGTGTGTGTTGTGTGAGAGAGAGAGAGAGAGAGAGGAAGGTATAGTTTTACGTCCTCACAGCATACCATTTACTTAAAGACAAAGTGCCCACTGGTGTAAGCTGCAGTTAGTGTTGTCAGTAGTCGGATGGGTTTGGGAGCTGGCCGGCTTGGGTGGGGTCTGCATCAGGGTTCAGAAGGAGGCATCTGGGATAGTCATTTCCCTCAGGCAAAAGCCTGGAATTAGTTCTTTCATGCTGCAGTGAAGGTTTTCTTCCACCTGTGTAAGTAATCTCAGGTGGATGTCATGGTATTGATTGGGTTTAGCCTTGTTTCCCATCACAACAGCCGTCTTCAGGATTACCAGGCAGACATCATCATACAGAGTGACAATATTCCTGTGCCCATGAGACTTGGGAACAAAGCAGGACAGCAATTGCCAAGCCACTGCAAAGATCCATGTCCAGTCTGCACTATGAGGGACAATTCCCACCTCTTCCTCCTTTACACACACACACACACACGCACACACACACTGCTAGGAAGAGGGCCCTGCTGGTCTTGCAGGTTACAGTGAATTGCAGAGTGGCAGCACCAAATTGCTGAACTACTCTACAGCCTAAAGAGTCATTCTTCTGTAACACTGGCTAGACCTGTCTGCTAGCGTGAGGAAAGTAGGCTGTGCTGCCCTATGCCTATCAGCCACTTGAGCGCCTTTCACTCCATCTCCAAGCATGATTCAGTAAAGATGGTGTGTGTGTGTGTGTGTGTGTGTGTGCGCGCGGGACACAATCTCACTCCATGTGCACATCTAGGTTAGTCATTTCTGTTGATATGATTGGTTGATACTGTGTGTAAAAAAGAGCTCTTTGATCATTTCCATTGAGGGAAGAGCTAAACTGCACTTTAACTTATCTGTAGACCAATCTTACATGTGTTTAGTATTAACAGTTACAAAAATGATTTGTGATAGAATGGCTGATGGAAAAGAGAGAGAGAGGGGAGAGAGGAGTGTGTGTGTGTGTGTGTGTGTGTGTGTGTGTGTGTGTGTGAAGGACCCTTACACACCCAAAATTTTCAATTGTTGAAGTCCCCATAGCCAAATGGCTTTCAGGACAGTGAACTGTCAGAGGTTTACCATGTCTGTAGTATGGTATGGTGTCAGGAGAGGGATGGGCCTTCCAGTGCATTTAACCTTCCCTGAACTGAATCGGGTACCCAATTACTGCTGGGTGGACAGACAGGGTTTTTAAGCCAAAAGACGGATTTAGGCCTTCCGAAATGTTGAAATAGAGGGTTAACAGATCCAGTCACATTACTCGCTGTACAGGATCATTATCAACAAGTGATAAACAGAGTCATTATCAACAACTTACAAGTGATAATTCATTATGTCAACAGGTTGGACAACTGCTGAACGAAGGACGGGAGATGATCCTGCGTGTGGTTCCTTTAAATGAAGGGGACTGCCTGAGCTGCAAGCTGATAGGCTCTGCAACATTGTGGGGAGCAGCTGGCTTTGTCCTCTACTCCTACCCAAAGGTACCAGTCTAGAACTGTAAGACTCTGGATTTTGATATGACTAATATTGTTGACTTCTTTAAAAAAAAAAGTTTTTAAAAAACCCATAATCATTGCACCTTGTATTCACCTCTCCCCTACCCCCGGTGGCATTTCTCCCGCACCAAACAAAGCCATGCCTGTTAGAGCACCGGCACTGCACTTCACAGGAAGTAAATGATGGTGGATGGTCATGAGGCATTCAGAGGAGACGCTGAACTTCTGCTTAGTGACTTTCGTAGTGTGGATTTAGCATGAACAGGAATTACCCTCTATGCACCCTGTTAATGACAATAATTATTAGTTATGAAATCAACATGTGCAATCATCACCCCTCCGGAGAATTTTATCATGTCCATCCAGTGACTGTCCCATGAATTTGATGATTCTGATGACTTCAATATTATAAGTTCACCACAGACTTGGCATACAGATTTGCCCTTTATCAGATTAACAGTAATTTAGTGGTCTTGGGGGTCTTTTTCAGATCAGTTGATCCGTCTGGAAAATATTGGAGGTAGTGTGTGGGAGGTGTGTGTGTGTGGTGGGTGGTGGTGATAATGGTGGGTGTGTAAGGATCTTGCAGGGTAGGGGGTGGTTTCAAGCAAACATCTGGATCACAAATTTATTCTCAATCAGTTTATTTTCAAATGAATGACTTCCATTTGTATGAGTGTTTCCCGTACAAATTACATTGAACACGTAGCACTGCCAACCAACACAACAATTATGGGAGCTAATTGATTATCACTGGAAAGTGTGTCATTTGTGAGCTCAGTTTGGTGCTGCATTGTCTTTTCAGAATATAAGTCTATAATTGTCAAATGTGCTATTGAATTGCTAACAGTGAAAAAGGTTTTTTACCACAGAGATCAATTACTTCGTGAAAAGCAAGTTGAACATGAATTTCTAGCTTGTCAAAACAACAGTGTGTTAATCTTGTGGTAAAGAGACCATAAGTTGTGAAGTGATGATTGTGGAGAGAAACTCCATCCATAAAATCAGCCAACCGGCCAAAACCATCTGTATTGACACAATAGCTCTGAAAAATCATATCAGTTTTTGAACAAACTGAGTTTGTTTGTTTTTATGTGTCTCCACTCTCTTGAACTTGTAAAGATCTGTTGCAACAGAATGTCGATGTCAGTTTTAAAAAATATGATTTTTCTTTTTTTACTTTTTTTTCCTTTTTAGCTTTCTCATCATCTGTACCACTTCAGTAGTATTCTGCTCATTCCAGCTCCCTGTCCACAGACACTGTTTGTTTGTCCTGCCCTAGCTATGGTGGTAGCAATCCACGGGGGGCAGTCACTGTCAAGTCATCAGGAGGCGATCCATGAGAGGAGACTTGGGGAGGAAATTGAAACTGAGGTCACATGGAAACAGGGCATGAAAGGCCATAGAATTTGACTTTTCTGTCATACTGATTGATGAGGGTGATGAGAGTGATACTGTTGAGTTCCAGGATGGTCTGAGATTGCTTGACAGGGCTGTGCTCCAGCTTACTTTCATAATATATCCTGGTGTCACCCAGGCCCAAGAGATACAGACACCTGCAGTGTTGAGCAACACTCTCAGGATGCATCCATTAAGTGGATGAAACTTGACTGAGTAGTTCCTGTCTTCTAACAGAGCCCTCAGCAAACCTTTGGTAGGAGCTGGTTAGGGCAGGAAAGCTCCACAAATAAATCAACATGACTCTTATGAGAATTGAACTCACAACCTCCTGTCCGGGAATCTGCGATGCAAACCCTGTGACACCATAGCAGCTGTTAAGATCCATTTTTTGATGGCCATATTCTTCTTGGACTATAGTTGTGATTGAATGACCCACTTTAGCTTGGAGAGACATATCACTGTTGATGAAACAATAACATGAGCAGACTATTCTGTTTTGAAATGAATGTTTGATACATCACATTGTGGTGGAGTGCATTGACATGTACCATTGCATTGTAATCTTTTTCAGTTAGGATTCTTTCATCATCATTAACTGTTTGGTGGGTGGGAGTTCAGTATCATTTAAAGACGATATGATTGTGATGTTATGTTTTATTTTTGTTTGTATTCATGACTGTATGATTTGATTGGTTCACATCATTTTGCACCCAATTTGAGGAGGCAAGTGACTGTTCTTTTGTTTTCACTGTCTTGAATGTTGTCTGTCTTGCCTGAAGAAGACCGAAGACGTGGAAACGCTTCATGTTTTGTCTTGTAATTTGTATGTCTCTTTTGTTCAGTGGAACAGCAGTTTTTCTTTTTCATTTATTTATTGATTGATCTCCAGTTAACTATCAATCAGTGTATATTGCTGAAAAAAGAAGCTACAGAAAGACCATATTCCTTTCTTTTTTTTTCCTCACAAATCAGTTCTCTCCTGATATGATTTATGCATAACTTCCTGATCTCACTGTGGGTTTCTCTTGGAACCTCACTAAACTTTGCTTCTTTTTCACATATTTTCTTTCCCACCTCTGACAATGGAGAAGATATTGAAACTTTAGTCACCATGCAAGCAGGGCATGGAGGGCCACAGAACTTGAGACTTAAAAAAAGACACATTGTAGTGATCATCAAAAATATGGGTGATGAAGACAGTGTAGTGGAGTCATGTTTGGGTCGTAGACTACACGACAGGGCTGTACTGTATGCTTCCTTTCATATATCCCATCAACGGCCAGGCCTGAGAGATACACCTGGCTTGTTGGTCAAGTTGATTGGAGCAGCACCCTCGGCAGTATCCATTCAGTGGATAGGTACCAGTCTTCTCATTTGAGCCATCGGCGCACTTTGCCACGGGACTTGAACCCACAGACTCCCAGCCCACAAGCAAGCAACGCTAACCTCTTCACCACAGCAGCTGGTAGTTGTGAATAGTGTTGTCAGCAGTGGGTCACAGGTGCGCCATCACTTGGGATGATTGCATGGCTTGTCGGATGACTTGGCAGCCTTCTGTACTGAGTTATGTACGGCAAGGTACAGCTGTTGTCACCATTGCAGTTTGGGGTTATGCTCGATTTTGCTGCTTTTTCCTTTCTTCTTTTTTTTTTTTTAGAAAATGAGATTAGTACTGCGACAATTTCTTTGAAAACATTAGGCTTTGCGCCCTCAGAGTTTCATGCCGCTTACAGTGTGGGCATATCATACAATGATACAACGAAAGACAAAATTTCACATGCAGAAAAAAATGTGAAAGGTCTGGGTAGAACTAAACAAATAATCAGTGTGCAGTGTTGGGGATGAAAAGGTAGTGAATGAAGGCTTGGAAACATGGTGAATTTAGACATGAAAACATAATGAGTTTAAATGTGTGAAGATTTGAAAACATAGTGAATTTAGATATGAAAACATAATCAGTTTAGATGTGTAAAGGCTTGAAAACATAATGAATTTAGATATGAAAACATAATGAGTTTAGATGTGTAAACACAGTGAATTTGGACTGAGAACATAGTGAATATAGGTGTGAAAATATGGTGGATTTAGGCACAAACTTAGTGATGGATGTAAGGCTGAAAACACTGTGGATTGTGGTATGAAAATATGGATTTGAGTTTTTAAAGATGTCAGTTTACTGTAAGGGTTTGTTTCCATTATCTGGTTTGTCGAAGGCAGACTTACCAGCGTGACTGAGGAAATAAAACTTGCAGTCTTGGCTCTAGTTTGGAACAGAGTTGTAATTTTGAATGTTAATGAAGCATTCAATCATTCAGCTAGTCACCAAGAGCCTTGTATATCATGAAAAATTACATATTCTTAGAATCAAAATGTTGACTGTGAAGTAGTTTGACACTCTATGATTAAACGAGTGTATAACACATACAGACATACATGCATACACTTGCATCACGTACAGATGCACCACTAAATATAAACCTCTTATCTTTTTCCGTTCAACAGCTTTTTAGCTTTGGTTTTGTTTGTTTGTTTGTTTATTTACTTATTCATTTATAAATCAACTTGTGAAACATTCTTTTTTTTCTTGATATATAATATATTTCAATTGTGTAGAAGGTATAGATTTTTTAATCTATTTTTTTAATTGAAATATTTCTGACTACAGAAAAGTAAACTAGTATCTATAAGAAAAGAAAGGGTTTGGGGGACCCAAAAAAAAAAGTGGGTCTCTGGAAAAGTTGCTGTACTGTTCAGTGTTTTTTTTTTCTTTTTTACAGATTCATAAACCCACTTTTATGGTTAATTGTGTTAGTCATACTCACAGACACACACAGACACACACAGACAGACACACACACTCACACACACACACACACACACACATGATGTGCTTCAGTGTAATTTTACCCACTTGGATATATACCATTAATGAAATTTTTCGCTATGTTTATATATTTCAGTATAAAATGAACCACACAGGCTTCAAGAGAAAGCTGTTTGCTCTTCAGGTCATGTCCCTGGCTTCAGGTAAGTAAGTGCAGGGCGGGGTCAGTGTCCAGGTGTCTCCAGGGCTGTTACACTTCAGGTCCAAGGATCTGCAGCACAGACTGATTCATTCAAGCCATTTAAACATAATTAAAGTAAAAATATGAATTGAGAGGAAACAGTGAACCTGGACTAAAAGACACTAACTAAAATCAGAAAGGGATTTTTTTTTTACTTCCATCTTAAAGAAAATAAATGGCCTGCCAGCTATGAAATTCAAATACAGTGGAACCTGAAGTTTTCATTTTGAGTAATGTAATGTCTATGAATGAAAACAGCAAATTTTATTACAGTTGTCTGAATCCATGATGAACACATTCTTTGAAGCTGTATGTGACTTACTTGTCAGGTTTATGTCACAGGACACTGTATAAAACATCCTAAGTTTCTGATATTCAAACTAGTGGTGCAGTTTTAGCTCGTCTGTGTTAGATCTGCAATCTTTTCTCAGCGGAGCTAGTGAAGATGAATCTTTGCGTGGACCACTGCTTTCATTGTCTTTGGCGAACTCCACATTTTGCTTCAGAAAGCATGGACAAGTTTGTGTTCAACAGTAAAACCGCCCACCGCAGCAACAGCCTTATGCTGTGTTGTTAATTGTTATACCACAGCTGTGTATGCACAGGAAGTTGCTTGTGCTGTCTCCTTAACTCACCTGACTGACACACAAAAGCAGATGATCACCAGGCAGACATGATCCAAGATGCTCCTCAGTGGAGATTTAGTGCACCCCTGGGCCTGCTTTGTCAGGTTGAAGGTGTTCTGGTTCCTCATCACCCCGACTCGCCCCCAATTCTGAAATTTTTTATTTTCTTTCATGGTTCTAATGTGTACAGGATGCAGGGACACATTAAATGGGGAGTTCTTGTTACTTGAGGGAGTAATATTTCTTATTAAGATCGTGCTAGGAATCAGAAGTAAATATGGTTTCTTTTGTATCATTACATAAGGAATAAGAAAAATTAGATTCTGCAAGAGATGTCAGTTATTTTCTGTCTGTTAAAAGTAAAAAAAAAAAAAGAACATGCATTTGAGATAATCTGTATTTTTCTTTCTGTTGTAAAATTGTCATCATAGTCTGTCAAGGTGTGTGTGTGTGCCTGTATGTGTGTATATGTGTGAGTGTATGTGCTGCATTATCAATGCATACACAGGTGTGTGTGTGTGTTTGTGTGTGTGTGTGTGTGTGTTGAATCTTTTATACCAAAGACGCACACATGCTAATATGGGGTCAGGTGATTATCTAACATTGAAGATGATCTGTGGTGTTTGACTTGCCCAGGCGATATTTTAGTAAGAAGTTTTCAGGTTCAAAACATACTTTTTCTTTGATTTATTCCACATACTAGGTACAGAATTTCTCTGTGTGTGTGCATGTGTGTGTGTGTAGATTTGTCACTAAATTATCCCTTGCATGAGACATTCGCTCCCTAAACACGCGCACATGTGCACACACACACACACACACACACACAAAATAATCATGAAAATTTCTGCCATTGCTATGTGTTTTTCTTTTCAGGCCTGACACTTTTGGGTGTGGCACGGTTTTTCGACCTCAGCATATTTTCGCCGCCAGATGCTGAAGGGAAGAAGAAGTCCTTGGCAGAACTGGTGGCGGAAGATATGGACACTGTGTCTAAATACACGAAATACCTGTTTTCATCAAACACTGTTTCGGACTCTGATTCTAAAACAGACTCTTGAATTTTGTGGTCCAGGGGAGCCACGGAGAGAGAGAGAGAATATGTGTGTGTGTGTATGAGATAATGTGTGTGTGTGTGTGTGTGTGTGTGTTTGTGTGTGTGTGTGTGTGTGTGTGTGTGTGAAAGAGAGAGAGAATTTGAATATATATGTTTGTCTCTGTTTGTCTTCGTCCTAAGTGCAAATGTATTCATAAAGGTGAATCAAACAAATAAAACCATGTATGGGTATGTGTGTGTTGTATTTGTGTATTAGAAAGAGAGAGAGAGAGAGAGAGGGAGAGAATGAAGGAGATCTGCAGAGAGAAAGGAAAAAGCTCCATGTTTTTTCCTCATAAATTTCTGTTGCCTGAAAAACTGGGCATTAAATTAACAGAATCAAATCCCTGTCTTGCTTGTTAAGTTCTTTAAGATGGTCACACATATTTTGCTTTTATTAAGAAACTACCTCGTGGTGAAACGGATTTCTTGAACACCCCCTCCCCCCATTCTTCCCTCCCACCTGTCCAGCTCCACCACACTCCATACGGTTTATGAATTAAAAATGCAAAGGATGTTTGTCGATGATATTTACATTGTTTTGAACCATCAGTTGGCTTCATGTCATCAGATTCAGTGACAGGAACTTCCACAATAATCATGATTAAAAAAAGACAGAGGCAATAATTTTTCAGTTTTAGTAATTATTGGAAAGAATGAGACAGACAGATATAGAAGAAAACGTAAAAATGTTAAGCACATGAAGGTGATTACATTTCTTGACTGAAATCGTTTGGACTGATTTCACTGTGTTAATACTGTGAAGAAAGTCAGAAAATACATGTGTAACTAATGTATATTTTGGGGGGCAGTATGATAGTACCCAATCTATTGACATATTTCATAAATAACATGAATGGCATTGTAAACTGAATTTCAAATCTTTTCCATCGGTGACACCGCAACTTACTTTGGTGCTTTTAATGTCAGTATCAAGGATGATTGTGCACACATCATATTCAGTTTAACTGACTGTATAAAATTTCAAGTGGACCTGGTCTGATGAAGAATATATCTTGTAAAAACATGCAGAGATTTAACACACAAGACTGAAAAAAAGCATTGATAACTTGAATTAGGATGAAAGGTTACTTTTTACTTAAATTATCAAGTCTTCAAAATGGGAGAGCAAGCACTGGTCTGTTACAACGATCTACATGATAATGCTGTCAAAACCAATGAACAAATCTGTCACAATGACAACAGGGCATGCCATGCCATGACATAAACTTTTGTCCAAACTACATGCAAAACATTAAGTTGAAAGCAAGCATCATCTACTTCTTTGTTACAGCATGAACAGATAATTTCTTTTTGATTACAGATTTTTTTTTTTTTTTTTGGCCAAAGTGGGCGAACATGGGAGAAAAAAAGGCTGCTTCTTGACAAATTTCAATATTGAATGGTTCACTATAGCGTACACCACGCACCCTCAATCAACATGTAGATTCGGAAGAAAAGAACTTTGAATGTTTGGAGTAAGCACAAATCTGTTTTAAATTTAAGACCATTGGATGTACGATGTTCAGAGAACAATAAAGGGTCTTGGTATCAGTGTAGACCACAAAAGAACTCAGAATTAATGAAGCTGGCTCAAGGCTATTTCATGACTACTGTGTCATATGGTACATGCTTTTATAACAATGAAAGGTTGTAATATCAATGTACCTTTTTTTCCTTTAAAAAAAAAAAAAAAGCAAAAACAACACGTCTAATGAACAAAACAAGAATATAACAGGCTGTCTCTGATCCAACGGCTTTCGTAAAAAAAGGTCTTGCATATCACAACTACTTGAAGTTATGGAAGATTTAGTTAACATGCTAGAGAATAAGTACTCTGTTGATATAATTTACCTTGATTTCCGTAAAGCTTTTGATACGGTTCCGCATGAGAGATTATTGAAAAAAATGGAAGCATACGGTATAGTAGGTAAGTTGCTAAACTGGATTAGAGACTTTTTGTCAAATAGAAAACAAAGAGTAAGAGTGGGTAACTGTATGTCGACAGAGAAAGATGTTATGAGTGGTATTCCCCAAGGGAGCATTTTAGGACCTGTACTGTTTACTATTTTTATAAATGACCTTCCAGATGAGGTAAATAGTTTTTGTAAAATTTTTGCTGATGATACAAAAATATATGACAAATCAGATAACTATAATAGTCTGCAAGAAAATTTAAATTGCCTCCAAAACTGGTCAGACAAGTGGAATCTATATTTTAATGTTGAAAAATGTAAAGTTTTGCATGTTGGCAAAAACAATCCTGAACATGAATACAACATGAAAATAGATGGTGGAAATAGGCTGGTACAGAAATGTGAGGAGAAAAGGATCTGGGGGTAATCTTTGATAAAGATTTACTCTTTGATTTTTCACATTCAAAAATGTATAAATTTAAAGCAAACCAAATGATTGGATTAATAAAAAGAACTTTTATTTACCTAAATAAAGAAACGTTTTTAAAGCTATATAAAGCTATGGTTAGACCGCATCTTGAATATGGCAATATAATTTGGTACCCACACTTGAAAAGACAGTCAATAGCAATTGAAAGAGTACAGAGAAGAGCTACTAAATCTTGCAAGAATGTACAAACATGTCTTATACAGATAGATTAAATTACTTAAATTTGCACTCTTTAAAAGGTAGACGTATTAGAGGGGATTTGATTGAAGTGTTCAAAATATTTCACCAGCAAACGGACATACAGTGGGACTACTTTTTTGAGGCTGTTAAAACAGATAGAACAAGAAATTCGGAAGGCAAAAATTTTTGTTAAGCAGTTTCATACTAACATGGGGAGATTCAAGTTCAGTAACAGAGTTATTACTAACTGGAACGTTTGACAACTGCACTTAAATTTGCTAAAAATACTAATGTTTTTAAGATTTGCTGGATGAAGACTTGAAATTTAAAGTACAGTTTAGAAGCTTTGATGAATAAGAAGGAAAATTTATATTGCATGCATTTTCAACCCTGTCATAAAAGTAAAATAACACGAGGGGACATTGAAAGGCTTAACGGCCTATGTATTGATTACGTCCCTACACTACTACTACTACTAATACAAAGCAACACACGAAAAAAGAAAAGTACGATTGAAATATGAATATATCAACAGTTTCCAAAGCCTTCTGGACAATGACCCCAAGCAAGTAATCTTTATTCGCACTGATTCTGACAAACAAGTAGGTGATTGACGACAAACTACTGCGCACAAAGGCGGCGTTTGAGGTAAAAGCGACCGCGAGGTCTAGTGCCAAGTGAATGGGTCATGTGACCATTTGAGGGTCCCCACGATCTTATAATCCTGTTGTCGGGAAAGTCTGTATATCCTTTTCATTCAAATTTCACACATATCTGCCGATTCTTCGTCAGTAATATGACCAGTCGTGACTGACAGCCCATCTAGATCTATGTTTTCTTTCTGTCCTATCGCTTAGACAAGGTTTCAATGTGGGTTTTATTATTTTTACAGTGAGCTCCCTTCTCAGTTCGTCTCTGGGAGATAAGAAGAGTGGGTTAGCAAAGAAAAAGGCGGGTAGGGGCCTAGTGGAGAGAAACGAAAGACGAAATGAACTTAGGGTCTAGGCCTGGTAAAGATGATGCCAATCATTATATGAATCAATTGCGCCCAGATTAGTTTCTTATTTGATGCCCTTTCAGAGGGAGGGTGTTTTTGTTTGCAATAAGGAAAGATGGCAGGTAAACGTTGCTTTTGTTTGCTAGTATGCAAGGTTATATACATTATGGAAAAAAATAATCCGGAGTAGGCTTATACATATACTATGAAATATAATGATGCTGTCTCAGATGTTGATTCCGTTTCAGAAGAAAAGATCTTGGTGTAATGTTTGATAGCAGTCTGAAATTTGACAAGCACATAAACAGTGTAATGATGAAAGCAAATAAAATGCTCGGCATAATCAGGTCTTTTTCATATTTGGATACTGAAGTTTTTACATTACTATATAAGGCATTAGTTAGACCCCACCTGGAGTATGGAAATGTGATATGGAGCCCTTATTTAAAAAGGCAATCAGCAAGTATTGAGAAAGTACAAAAAAGAGCCACCTTGTTAATTAAGGAATTCAAATATGTTAGCTATGCAGATAGATTGCGAAGGTTAAATTTACCATCGTTAAAGTTCCGACGAATAAGGGGAGACTTGATTGAGACTTACAAGCTATTTAAGGGACTTAACAGTACAAATTTTAACACATTTTTTCAACTAACCACAAATCAAATTACAAGAAATTCTGATAAAATCCAAATTAAATATTGTCGCACTAATATTAGAAAATTTTCATTTAGTAACAGAGTGGCACCATATTGGAACAAACTACCTGCACACATTAAAAAAGCAAAAGATTTGAATACTTTTAAAAACCTTCTGGATACTAATGCTGAGTTAAATATGTTAAAATTTCAATTTGATTGATAGAATAGATTAAAATATATCCTGAGCATATGCATGCATTAAGCAACCAATGTTTATGAAATACGATGATTGGGACACAAAAAGCTGTGAGGCTATCAAAGTCCCAAGTGAACTGAACTGAACTGAACTGAACATAGTAGTAAGTACTGAAGTGTTACTGTTTGCCCTACACTTAAGCGTGTTCGGTTATAGGCCTAGCAAATAGTATGATTAAAACTCTTGCACATTCACAGACCTATATACATGCACTCAGTCTTACTGGGACCGTCCAGATACTGGCTTGAGGGTCTTGTCAGGATTCTTGCCAAGTCCTCTGTAGAACCAACTGCTAGGTCTTGGTCCGTCATTCTGTCAACGTCAGAGTCTAGTAGTAACACTGTCGCTGCCATTGTAACTGAAACCGTCTAGGGCTGTGACAAGACTGTTTTACATGAACTGGAGGTCCTAAGATTGAAAAGTCACTTACACCCTCAGCACGACATTGCTCCTGTAACTAATAGTAAGTAGGGAAGTCTGTCCTCAAAAGTCGAAGAGCTTAGGTGTTGCAACACAGCTTTATTTTTCTGTCCCATTCGAGACACTTAGTTATAGGGCCGAACAAACAAGCCTTACACATTTCTGACCCAACATTTTTGTTGTTGTAGTCCAAGCAGAGGCATGTATCAAACTTGTGTACTAGTTGACTAGGGAAAATTAAGTTCCCAGAAAGTGATGACGTCATTCTTTCACAATTGTGTGTGTGTGTTGTCATTGTTTGAATATCGCCTGACCTCTTGTGTACAAGCTTTCATGCCATATCTACATTATCTACAGGAAAATAAACCTAGTCGAGTTTGGTATTAAAAGAATTGTCAGGAATTCGCCTATTCAGTCATCTCAAGAGCACAGATATATTACATTTTTCATGACAACCACTGATTATCAAACTAAGAGCCCCATTTGTAATGGCCGCTCATCAATGCCGAACACATTGCTGCCAGACCGGCTGTACACAGATGACATTCAGTTGGCCGAATACAGCGCGGTTAGCTGGCTGGTGGGGAGCAGCCTGCAGAAAACACCCCTTTCCTTGACCTGCATTCACGGCTTGGCCTCTGCAGCTGTGGGAGAGCTGTAAACTCCCCTGCCTCTCAGAACTAAGTGGCTTGCTCTGAACAGCCGTGGTTGTACTGCCGGAGTTCGACTGTTAACCTGACCATTAGTGAACACTCCTCGAGGCGAGGCGCACTTCCACCTTGCATGTCTGTAGGCACAGCATCTGTTTGTCACTGCACTACTTTCAGCTAGTACTACGGCCTACTTACTGTGGCATCTCGTGGCAGGAAGCCTGAGACAACTTTTAGTCCTCTGTCATGTCTTACTTTGGGCCTTGTTGGCTTGTCAGCCAATGACTTAGCTCAGAATGCAGCTCAGAATGTAGAGTTTGTATCCTGATACCAGCAACTGTGAGTTATAAATTGTAAACATCCAAATTGTTTTCTGATCCTGCACTGCTGTTATTGCTAACAAATAAAATACTCATGAAACAAACTAAGGTGCTCACCCTGACTCTATTGTGCGTTGTCAGCGAGATTACATACAGTCATACCAAGCAATGTGATGGCGAACTGCACAAATCATGTCCACTTTCCATGTGTGTGTAGTGATTTTAGACCACCACTGGCGAAAGTTGCATATACTGTAGTGTACTCACTGATGTGTCAAAACTGATATGATCCTATTGCCGCATATGCTGAAATCAAGTCAAAGTGCCAGTGAACAGGCCATTAAATAGACCTCAAAGGCTGCTTGAGTTAAGTGATATGTTTTTTGGTTTTTTTTTGGCCTGAGAAAAAGACAAATTATTTCTACCTTCAGATCAAAGTCAGTAAGATTAGGAACCATCTTTCACCTTGTTGTCTTAACATGGCCTAAATGATTTGGTTTCAAAGTGAAGTGACTGCAGGCAGAAATTAAAACAAACTTAAAATAAAAATTACTAATCCACGGAAATAAAGCAAATTATAAGTGAAAACAACGCGTTTTGACCTCTTTGATGTTATTCAGGCAAGACAAACAACACTCAAGACACTGAAGCGAAAAACGAACAATTTCTTATCAAATTAGGCGCAAAATACTTAAATAGATGTGATGGCCTAAATGAGTCTGTAGAGTGAATGTATTCATGTAAAATGTCAGCTTTACTTCCTATCATTCAATGATTTACATGGTGCACCATGATAATTAAACTGGGGCTGTGAGTGTGTGTGTGTATTAATCTAGGTATTTGAAAGCATTTTTAATTTGGTAAACGTAAAGGTCAGGTTTCATAGTCTTCTTGTCAGCTGTGTGTTGCAAGTGTTCATAACTGTACTCACCAATTTTGTGCATCACACATTGTCACTGAATGAGCATGAAAATAAATCGAGCATACAAATGTTAACTGTGCAAGGATACACATTTTGTATCATTTGTATGTAAAATTTAAAAGTTGTGAAAAAGATGTGAGTTCAAATCATACAGTTTTAGTCCTTACATTAGGGAACATGACTGGACTGATTATTTACATGGGGAGGGAGTAAGAAAAGAGTGGTTAGAAAATCACATGAGTTATGATTAATGCTTTTTACAGTCAGTGGATTCCAGACATTAACAGACCTTCGTCTTTCTGCATATTAAGACATTCTTTTTTCAGCATTCATGTGTGGAACGGGATTTGTATTATAAAATTACAAGGACATTGTATTCATAGGATGAAAAATTGAAGCTTCGTTTGACCGAGTTGAAATTCTACCAAAAGCATTCATGGTAATACTTTGTCTTTCCTATGTAAAGACCCATGTTATGAAAAGTAATTGTGGTAGGATCAGAACTGAGGGCTGAATTTGAGAGAATGGAGAGGATCTCATTTTCTTGCAGTCATCGGTAATGTATGATGCACATATGCTGTCAAACAGTTTAAAGTTGGGTTGTTCCTGTAACATGAATATTTTATGGACTACAAGTTTTAATATGAATTTTGAAAGAGAGAGAGAGAGAGTTTGTATATATATCCTGCCCACCCCAGTTTTTTCACGTATTTTCTTTTTTTTATCCAAATGATGTGAAGTTGTACAGCATCAGTTAATTAGTTGGAACAATTTTCTAGACCCAAGGTTTAGTTAGTGGTCATTAGTACAGGCAGGTTTGTTCACATGTGATAGAGACAAACAGAAGCCTGTACACATACAGTGCAATTGAACAGTCCAGCCACAATGATTTGACTGGTTACGTTTCAGCATGAACTTTTAGTTTAATGCAAGAATTTGAGAATGATACCACCTCTCCTGTTACACACACGCACGCATGCACACACGCACGCATGCACGCACACACACTCGCACACATACACATACACTGTCACACACACTCACACTCACACACACACACACACACTCTGTCTGTCTGTCTCAAACACACACACTCGCGCGCACAAGCACACACACTTATTTACACACATTTGCTCACACACACACCTAGTTGTGTATTCACACTCCCAATGAGAATGTTATTTCTTGGCTGAGCTGTGGATGCGCACATTGTCTTAAACATCCTTCTATGAGGTTGTGCACACACTGAATGAAAAGTAGTGTAAGATCACTGCCTCCTTCATTGCCCCAGAATTGTTGATAGAAAACACATACGTCAGTCTGTCAATTTGTTGTTTTTCATGATCAGGGGAAAATAAATAATCAGTTCACAGGGGGGGAAAACAACAGCAGCAAGATTTCACAAGCATTTACTGGTCTCCCTCACTAAGCATGGCAGTTTGCATGTAATACTGTTAGATGCCGTGAAATGTCCAAGGGGAACAAGGCCAACTGAATTAAACTCTCCCAGAATGTGTTCATTGACATAGTGAAATCTCTATCACTGCGTGAACTACAGTGCAGATTCACAGCAAGTTGTCTTACTGCTCTCAGTTTGTGCTTTGTGAAAGAGAAAATGGGAAAAGAGAGAGAGAAAAGTAAAATGTTATGAATGTCGTAGCATTGTGTCGAAACGGTGAATAGCCTCAGCGATGGGGACTGGTCTTGCAGTGCCTCCACCCTCGCCACTACCCCCAGTCCTCCATTTTTTTTATTCTGCTTAAGGAGTCACCCTTTAAAAAGTGGGGAAGCAAATATAGAGTATAGATACTGTTGTGAAATAGGTTGGACCTTATAAAGTATTCTGGAAAAAAGAAAAATTACTAAGTGTTTCAAAATTTTATGAATTTGACGGTATCATGTTTTGTTGTTGTTGTTGTTGTTTTTTCTTTTCATTTCTTTCACATAACACACAAAGTATACTGCCCAACAGAAAACTTAACAAATGCTTGAAAATAGAAGATGAAATGAGAAGTTGGTGCAAATTTAATAATTTCAAGTAGGTTATAATGTGATCATATAAATAAATAAATAAAGTTTCAGTGCTAGTCTACTGCTACATTGGTATGTTTGTTTATTTGTTAAATGAGTTGGGTTTCTGTCAGCAGTATAAATAAATTCATATTATTTATGACAATTTATGAAGATATTGATCATGGTTGTTTCAGGTGTCTAATTGCTGATGAGGTGAGTAATTTGTTCTGTGTGATTTTTTTCCTTTGATATCTATGACATCAGTTCAAATATCTTGATAATGCTATGGATAAAATAACATTTCATTCTTTTTAAAGATACAAATCCTAGCGAATAAATCAGGTGTTTATCATATTGTCCTATCCTTTTATTTAAAAGTAGCAAGAAAACAGATCTCTGTTAATTAGTTTCAGGTAAAAGTTTGAATGAAATAAGATGCCATTGAAAATTCAAGGTAAAAAAGAATTTCCTTAAAAAATTGAAACAAAAAGAACTTCCTTCTCTTTTATTTCAGTGTTATGTATTTGACACAAGATATGTTTGGGTAAGCAATTTTTTTTTAAAATACTTGTGATGCCTTTGCAGCTAATTCTCATCAACTGGAAATTTGATTGCCATCAGTCCCTTAGTATTGGTAGAAGAAGAAATGGAAAATCACCCTTACAATATAGTACAAATGATGGGTACAAAATTATTTTCATATTTTGGCATTTGACGAAGTTTATTTTCTGAATCATCTATTTTGGGTAGACTGACTGACTTGATACTTGATCGTTGAGACGCTTGAGGCCTGGGTAGGCCAGTTCGTCTTTCCAGGAGGTAATCCAGAATGCTTAATTTGGTATGCGTGGCTAGTGGTAGCAATCTGGATCATAGATTGTAGGCAGGTTTGTCCAGTGGGCGTCCAACCTGCACTTGAAAGCTGACATGGTAGGTGCAGTGACAACACTGTCCGGCAAGCTGTTCCAGACTCGTCTACGTTTCATTTATTTCGAGGTGTCTGATTGATTTCTTGATTTGAGCGTGTTTGTGCCATTTTAGCGCAAGTAAACATGATTTGTAAAAGTGTGTGTGTTAGTATGTGTGCATCAAATTTGTCTTTTTTTACTTGATAAGATTTAAGATTTCTGCATGCAAAAATGGGGGTGTATGACATAATATGTGACATACTGTTAAATTTGAATTGGATATTTTTTTTTTTTAATGCCTGGGAGGAAGTGAATGATTAAAAAAGAAAATTGAAAATGTTTTGAATTGACAGCCAGCAATCTTGGTGACATGAAATAGTTTCTGTTGAACCAAAGCTACACTGAAGTCACTGAGGAAGAGAAGAAGTGTTGATCAGCATAATAATTCAGCTTCCCTTTGACTAAAAACAGCAATATCTTAGTGGTTGCAGGGAATTGTTTTTCAGTAAGCCAGTCAGAACATTTTATCTGGCATGTTGAGACTGACTTTGTGATCAGCAGAATGCTTTGCTCATGGAAGCATGATATAACTTATTGTGTGTAAGAAAATTACTGTTTTATGGGTATGAAAACCCCTGTAAATTTAATGTGAGGTGTTTAAAACCTCTTCAGTCTCTTTCTTTGATTTTTAAAGAGAAAACCATCAATTTAGTTCTGACAATGTGTCATGAATTTGTTTGATTCAAATGATTGTTTCATTTTTTTAATGTTTGTGTGGCTTTGTGCACAGATGGGCCTTGGTAAGACTCTGCAGGCAATTGCTGTAGCTTGTTACTTTCAATCGGAGTGGCCTGTCCTGATCATTGTGCCATCTTCTCTTCGCTATGCCTGGGTCGAAGAACTGGAGAAATGGCTGCCTGATGTTCTGCCGCAAGACATCCATCTCATTCAGGGAGGCTTTGACGCGGCGTAAGTTGTCTGCACGCATTATCCTGTAAAGTTGTCTGCAAAGATTGTTCTGTTAAGTTCTCTGCAAACGTTATCTTGTGAACTTCTCTGCGAACATTATCCTATTAGGTTCTCTGCAAACGTTACCCTGTTAAGTTCTCTGGCAACATTATCCTGTAAAGTTTTCTTCAAACATTATCCTGTTTAGTTCTCCGTAAACGTTATCCTGTTAAGTTTTCTGCAAACATGATCCTGTTAAGTTCTCTGCAAATGTTATCCTGTTAAGTTCTCTGCGAACATTATCCTGTTCTCTGCAAACAACATCCTGTTCTCTGCAAACATTATCCTGTTAAGTTCTGTACAAACATTATCCTTTGAACAATTGTGATTTTAATACATATGTGTTTATAGCTTGAAAAAAAGTGGGGCTGGTTATGATAATCATATTGATATTTGGTGTTAAATGAAGTTTGATTGAAGTATTTTCACAGTATTGTATTTGTAGACCAGTTTAATGATGCATGTTAGTTGTTTTTTTTTAATGGAATACCTTAATATGCTCCATCTCAGCTGCCCTTTCTCTTCAAGTATTCTGACAAAGTCCAAGACATTTAATACAAATTTGACACATGTCTGTCTTCTGTCAGTCCCATGACTGAACCCGAAATCCTGAACATAAACTCAAGCTCTTAGCAGCTGCAGCTGTCTTTTCACATTGTTTTCCACGGTTTCTTGCTGCCATCACCTACATTATCAACTCTTCAGGACTTTGTCTGGACTTTTTCCTTCTGATTTCAAAACTGCAGTCGTGTGCACTTTCCTGAAGAACCCCAACCTCAGTCCAAACATGCTGCCAAACTATGAACCAAATTTTAATCAGTGACCTCCTTCATGTACAAACTTCCGGAAAAATCTGTTTTATAGCAGCTCAACAACCATGTGGAATGTAACAATCTCTTCCAGCTATTTCAGTCTTCTTGTCATTGTGACCACAGCACCTAGGTTACTTATTCACCACATTGCGAACAACCATCAGTTAGTATCAGATTGAGGAAAGTGTTCACTTCTTACTCTTCTTGACGTACCAGCTGCCTTTAATTCTATGGGTCACTCAGTCCTTTTTTTTTCCCCCATGTTAGAAATACAGCTGGAATTAATGGTAGAACCTTCAGCTGGATCAGATTCGAGTAAACTAGCTGAATTAAAGTCATTAATAGTTACTTATTATCACTCTGAACAAACAGTTCCGACACGATCTGCAGGGATCTCTTCTTGGTCATAGTCTTTTTGCACTGTATGCTGCTCCCCTTATAGATATCACCCATCACTATGTCAGTCATCATTCCTATGCACGCAACACCCAACTTTAAGAAAAGTTATCCTGAAAATCTGTCCTCTCTTCAGCTGGAATCATCTGACTACTTCCTAGACATTACAACAACAAAAAATCATGACTCGTAAGTACTATCAAAATAGAAGCCATGTTTGTATGAACCCAGCAACGCCTCTCTTCTGTCACTGTTGATTCAGTTTAACTCAGCAACTCATCCATTCCCCTTCCCAGCCCGGTCAACAACTCTCTGATGTAATTTTCAACATTCTCCATGCAAACATTGGTTTCTCTAACTTGTCAGTCATGCTTCTGTCAGTTATGTATGATGCATCAGTTCTCAGGGCTTCTGAAAACGCAAAAAATTGCGTACAGTACGCATTAAAACTCTACGGGACGCACTGGGTGTCCGTGTAAGGGGTCCCCAGGGACCCCTTCAAATTTTGGTGAAGTCAGACATAAAGTGAGAAAAGACTGCCTTCAACATCGTAAGTTGGGTGCCGTAACATCGTAGGTCTACTATACTTCGGACCAAACCCATCCCTTTTCAAGTTTGAACAGTAACAAAGCGAATAGGGCAGCCTCCTAACAACATACGTCGGTCACTTTTGTCGTCTGCTGAGGCTGGCTGACTAAGCTTAACGCTAGGCCACAGCCTCGTTTTCAGTCGACCGAATTTTCCTACTTTGAATGAGCCATGTGATGTCACGATGACACTTTTCTGGATCTGGATCTGGAACAATACGTCGCAGAAGCCAATCAACGGCTATAAACGCGACGGAATGGAGAGAGCGCAAAAATAGTTTAAAAAGCCACCACTTTGTCCACACAATCTTCTACTAGGTTAAGGTCTCTGTGAGTAGCCACAACAGGTTATCTACAGGTTTAAAAAAGACACAAAAAGCTGGCTAAAAACTCTACTGCTGTCAGGATGCTAGTACAGGCGATGTTGATCTGCCAAGCGCTGATGTATATGCACTGACAGAGCCTGCACTGACGATATCCTCCCCTAGATGATTCCAGTCCATCACTGTCCGTACGAAGAAGGAGTGGGTGTACTGACTTGTGTTACAGACAGGTAGTTTGAAGCCGCGAGTGTTCCTGACCACACGGTGTTCTGTAATATTGAAGACTTTGAAGTCCTCATACTTGGGGGGGTCGTGTCCGTCTGCGGCCAGCACTCACAGGGTCAGGAAGTTTTTTGGGGGGAATGGCGGGAATGAGACTTCCCGCTATCTTGAACATCAGGCCTAATCGTGCCTATCTGCGACGATCAGCCAGCGGGGGAGATTCAAATCCCGCAGCATTCGGCTTACGCAACCTGGTTCCCTGGACCTATAAACTTTTGTGATGAAGCGTGCTGCCTGCCTTTTCATTTTCCCGGCAGGAGAGAGGCATTTCCGCGAAGCCTTTGTTTCCAACATGTCTCTGGAAGCGTGGTTAACGAAATTATCGTCGCAAAAACGAGAAAGCGTAGCAGAGGAGCAAGATCGAGAACGCATATAATTTTTGTTTATTTTGTTGTGACGATGTGTCTGTGACAATTGCAGTGCGCGTGCAGGGATGCAATTTTTTAACGTATATTTTGTTGTTTTTATTGTGGTGTAGGGACCCCTTAATGTTAGCCTGGGACCCCTTAAAAATCTGATGAAGGGGTCCCTGGGACCGGAAAGATTTTCACCCCAGCAGAAGCCCTGAGTTCTGTTTGAAAATGCTTGTCGGTCTGTGTTATATCAAAACTGGTTTCTTCTCACATTCCCTTTTGTATCAGCAGCTATACCTCTCCCAAGTTGGGCTTTGTCTGTGTCATCTATCCCCTCCCTTCTAACGAGTATAAAATTCTGTAGCACAATTTGTCCTCAAAAAGAAAAGATCTTATTGTTTCCGTTTCCTGTTGCGTTTTCTCCATTGGCTACTTGTCTCATGTAGGATAAAACATAAGATCAGTGCTCTGTGCTGTGAATGCTTCCACAGCTCTGCCCTTTCCTATCTCTGTGCCTGTCTTCACATAACATCATTCTCTCTCTTTCTCTCTCTGTCTCTGTCTCTCTCTCTGTCTCTGTCTGTCTGTCTCTCTCGCTCTCCATACATACAGACATGCGCGCACACACCCGCGCATACACACACACACACACACACACACTCATATATTACACACACACACACTCACACACACACTCATATATTACACACATACAAACACACCATCTTGTTCTTTACATTCTGTGTTAGATCTTCTTTCCTTCCATTTTCCAAGATGTAAACAATCAATTGTCGGACACTGCTCTTAATCCACCTCTGGCCCACATACATGGAATAAGCTTCCTCTTCTTCTTTTTTCAAAAATCAACACGATTCATCAAAAATAGGCCTCAAAATCTTTTTCTTATTTGATTTGCCCTCACCCTTTCTGTTTTAATTTTTGTTCTCTTCATTTTTATAATAACTTTTTTATTTTTATGTACATGCTCACAACTATTCTTTTTAAGTTATGGTATGCATGTGCTCAAAATGATATGTGCAGGTGCTTCGAATTGTTCTTTTTTTGGAAGATAAAGCTCTATATACTGTTGTCATTATCATTGATTTTCAGAGGCAGAGTGTGTGTATATGCGGGCGAGCATGCATGTGGGTGTGAAAGAGAGAGAAATTGAACGAGGATGTTTGGAAAATTATCCGGTGTATCAGGTCTTCTAATAATTGAAAGAACTACTTAATTTTAGTTGCAAAGCGAGACGACTGCAGGCGGAAATCTAAACAAATCTTAAATAAATGTTAGCGAACCGCCCAGAGAACGTGAACAAACGAGTCACAAGACAAAACACAACGCGTTTCGACCTCTTAGGTCTTCGTCAGGTGATATATAAACGAATAAAATGTTTTATTCGTTTATATATCACCTGACGAAGACCTAAGAGGTCGAAACGCATTGTGTTTTGTCTTGTGACTCGTTTGTCCACGTTCTCTGGGCGGTTCGCTAACATTTATTTAAGATTTACTTAATTTTATTTGATCATGTATTGATTTTGTCGGTTTTGCTTCGTGTCACATCATAAGCGGTATAGCTGAGGCCAAGATCACCATCGTGACCTATGGGCTGCTAAGCTGCAAGTCCAGTGGCACAGTGAAAGAGGCCCTCAAGGCACGGGACTTCAAGATTGTCATCTGCGATGAATCGCATTACTTCAAAAATGGCCGCACCGAGTGCTGCAAAGCAGTGACCCCTCTTCTGACGTCGGCCACCAGACGCATTTTGTTGTCAGGAACCCCCGCGTTGGCCAAACCCTCAGAGGTAGGGATGTCAGTCATTGTCTTTGACTTTTGAACTGATATTATATTGTGATCCTGTCATCCAATGTACAGTGTGTTGTAATGTAGACTGTATTAAGACAACCAGGCCGGATGTCGTCTACATACCTAGAGTAACCAGCAGTGTTAGTATGTGAAGAAAAATCAAGAAAAAGAAGGTTAAGAAAAGACTGAAGAGGGTTTTCCATTCCTTATGAATTTGATGTGTACAGATTTGTGTTTTATTGCGTAGATATTGACATTGTATGAATATAAATGTGGACATTGAATAACGAAATGATACTGATCTCAGTGAAATCTATATCAGTATACACAACTGTTCATATGTTCAGTACCGTGTTATGTTCCATGAGAACTGCTTTTGAATTTTTTTTTTTAATCAAGATTTTGGTCCAATATTTTTTTAAGTGAATAGTCTTGTTTATGGTTTACATTGATTCTTTTCCAAAATGAATTTGAGAAATTTTCTTGTTTTAGGTGTATTAGAATTGTTTTAGATCATGTTCATTTGATATATATTATGCTACTTGAGTTTTAGATGTTTTACATCTTTTGTCATTTCTGTTGGCTGAAGTTGACAGAACAGACAATTTTGATAAACCATGCCTCCTTTTCTTTGGCTGATGTCAACAGTTAGAGCAGACAGTTTTAATTAATCATACACTCAATTGTATTGGATGATGTCACCAGTTGGAACCGATAATTGTAATAAGCTATTTCCCTATTTCTTGGGATTATGTCAAACATTAGAGTTGACAAATATAACAAACCCACTTGGTGTCCGAAAAGTGCCATGGAGCTTGTTCAAGAAAGGACGCATTATTGAAGTCATACAGAATACATCTCATTGGTCTGTCTCTATAGTGTATTGACTGGCTGTGAGTATTTAACCCCCATCAGAACCATTACATAAGATTTTTAGACATGGGTAAATGGATTACAGGGTGGGTTATCTGGCCAGCTCCAGAGTAGAATTGTCTGGCATACAGTGAGCTCAAATGACAACAGGGATCTCATAACCAAGTTTCTTTCATTGATCCATACAGGCATCTGACAGTCATAATTTATGTCGAGATTTTCTTAGCTGTAATGCAAGAATTTCTTGAGCCCAGTTGATGTAAAGGAAGTACTGTCAACTGCACATTGTCCAAATTTTCCATTAGGCTGAATTTTCGGTCAAACAATGGGGCTCCATCAGTCCGCTCATCTCCACGTAAATTTCAGCATAATTAATTTTTGGTAAGGGTATTCGAATGTCTTCTGAAACTCAAAGCAAGTACAGAGTACAGCCCTGTCATGTCTCAGTGTAGAAAGATAATCTCCAGATCTCTGAGGCCTTTGTACTCAGTTTGTCTAGAGTTTATGCCAAAGTCTGCCTTGTCGGCAGAACCATGGGGATTATCATTGCGGAGGAATGTTAGTCTCTTCCTCTGAGAGGGAGGCTTGTTCAGTCTGACCTATGTCCAGACAGTTGTTGTCGTTGTCAGTAAGGGGCCGAGCAGGTAATGCCCTGGTTGTGTTAGTACAAGAGAGCATAGCAGCATCTCATTTGAAGGGTAGCCTCATGTCACCCTGACAATGGTAGCTCACTGGGGAGGTGCTGGGACTGTAATGGAACGAGCCTGAGGGACACTGTGAGAGGCTGAAGGAACAACTTGAGGTTGATGCCAGTGAGGGGAAAAAAAATGGAGTAGTCGAAAAGAAAAAAAAAGGAAGAAAAGGACGTCCATAGTTCGGAGCGTGTGTGCCTGTTGCAGCTGTTCACCCAGCTGGACGCACTGCTGCCTGGTCAGTTTGGCAGCTTCTGGAGCTTCACCACCAAGTACTGTGCTGCACGCTGGCAGTACTTTGGCAGACAACGGCGGTGGAAAGCAGAGTATGTACTGTCGTTTAATATTTGCCTATGATCAGTGATTGTTTTTTGTTTTTTTCCTTCACATTTAGTTTTTTCGTAGGGTTTAGGGTCACATTGCTACTCTGATGAAGGGTTTTTTTCTCATTTTTTGTGTGTGCGCACATTATCCGTCTGTTATTACTGCCCATACTAATTTCGTCAGTTAGTCGTCTTTATGGAAGAAACCGTTTCTTGAACATTATGGATATCAGTACTTGATGAAAGTCTGCCATGCACTGCTGTACTATAACAGAAATATCTGCCAGTTCATTCAATGAAAAGTTCACAGTTGTTTATTAACCTTAACCTTCCATCCTTCAGTACAGATGTCTTGAGCCAGCTTGGGAGGAAGAGGGATCAGTTCCAGGAGGTAGAACCACTTAAATGATTGGAAAGTATGTCTGTTAGCAAAAGTGTGGCAAGCCACTGGAGGCACAGATGTATTACCCATTCACAGTGTTATTGGCAGTTTTTGACCATTTTGTCATTGTACACAATGAAAAGGTTCAGGAGGCTGACCTGCATCACCACCTCCCCTCATTCCCCATGTCTATCCCCCCTCCCCTCTCTTCCTCTCCCACAACACGTGTTCTTTACAGATATCATCATCCCAGGCCATGCTACTGTGGGGATGTTTCGAGAGTCCACTGTGGGGATGTTTCGAGAGTACAGCTTCTAATGCAAGTCCTCTTATGCCATTTTTTTTTTCTTTTTGCCCTGTGGCAATACTAATAACGATAGCTGCTGGATATCTTCCTGTCTTGTCAGAAGAACTCTGGTGTTTGTGAAGACTGGTTTACACAGTGTCTTACATGGCAGTGAGTGGCTCATGAATTATCCATTGAACATCTTGATATTGTTCCATTTGTTGGGAAGGCCCACATTAAATAAAATTAAGGCAAAGGAATCGTGAGGGAAAAAACCCCAGCTTATTGAGAAGTCAGTCTTCCGTATGTTCTTGTTCGTTATTTATTTGTTTACATGTAATGTTAATTGATGGGTTTGTTTACTCGCTGGTTTTCAGCGGTGCCAGCAATCTGGATGAACTGCAGCAGCGACTGAAGTCTGTGATGATCCGCCGGGAAAAGAGCAGTGTTCTGACCCAGCTGCCACCGAAGCAGCGACAGAAAATTCTGTTTGCGCTGAAAGACTCTCAGACCAAGAAGGTGAGTGAAGAAAAGTTACATGGCTGAACTGGGACCCAGAAGAGGCCTGCATGCCATTTTGCGTCGCACACTTACTGTAGTCAGTATGTAGAGAGAACTCCTTCCCTGAGGCCTTCTTCTTTGTGAACACTCTCTCCGTTGCTTCCCTGATACACTCTAAAAGATCATTTATCTTTCTTTTAAAGAGCTGGCAGCTTTGAGAAATCAAACCATCAAAAAGTTCAGTTAAGTTTTTATAAAGAATGACAAAAATTAGATAAAAATATTTGAATTCATGCTTATGTGATTTTTTTTTTAGGGTTACATCGAGTAGAAAAAGTACACATGATCAGCATGTGAAATTATGAACATGACCCATGTTTCCTGTTGGAACGCAAGACATGCTGAAGATTTAATAAAGAATCCATTAGTTTTTACCAAGAAAACAATAGAGAGGATGTTCAGTACACTGTCTGTATTCTCCAGGAAATCCTGTCCACATTTGAGGAACTGAAGCCTCTGCTGAAGAGAAGCAAGTCCTCCCTGGCGGAGGGTCTGTTGGGGGTGACAGGAACTCGGCAGACATCGGTGCCAGCCCTGAAGGTGTGCATGATGCACAGGCACCTGACACCAACATTCTCTCCCGCATTCAGCGCCTCTACAACCTGACTGGAGAAGCCAAAGTGAGTCGCCCTCTGTATCTTTGCTGAAGGGTTTCGAGTACCCTGTGTTGGGTTTATATGCTGCTTGAATCTCTGTGAGATGTGGAACCCTTTTTTATTTCAGCCCTGAATTTATTTCAAAATGGAAGAAATCCTTCATTTTGAGAAAATTTCACGAAAACCCCTGAAGACCTGCTTCTGCTATTTATCAGTGTAGTCTGTTTTTGAAGAATGATCAAGCAAAGTTTTTCTTTGTGGAAATGAGAGAAGTAAAAGGTGGCTCAAATTTGTGAATAAGTATGTCATAGTAGACAAGCTTAGCTTTGTTCAAGAGAGGTGATGTGTGGGAGAAAAGTCAAGGGAAGCAACTGTCAATGTGGACTAGTGATATGAACCAGGAAATCGTTCAAGATATTCTTTTTTGTCAGCCAAAGACTAACAGTAGGCTTTAGTCTACTGTTAGTATTTGGCTGACCCATCTGCTGTCTCTGAAATGTCAAAGACGTACTCTTTGAAATAGCCTCAAAACTCCTGGAATGTTTCCAGCAAATGTCTGTCTGGGCTCTAATGAATGAAATTGATAGGTAATGACCTCTGGAGTGTAGGTATTGTGGGCACTTGCCTGGTACGTTAGCAGGCATGAAATCATACCTTCGTTCACTTCAGTGCACCTGTGAATGTTCAAACATGCGACTGTATGCATTCTTTTGAATTAGGTTTACATTCATACCGATGCATTTTGTTCTTCGTATGTATTTGATCTTAGACGCAGTCATGAATGCTCAGCTGTGCAGTTGCATACCTTGTTTTGTTCTTGTTCACATTCATATAGATCCATGCGTAATTGTTTGTTGGCATAGGAAACAGAAATTCCCAGTGACACCAAGTTTTCTTATAATATATTGACAAAGTGGCTTTTCGGTGTGTAAGATTTGGCACTTTGTCTTGAGAAAGGTCTCCCAACAGGTGAAAATGTTGCATGTGAGCAGATAGTCAGTGTTGTGCATTGTGTGTGGTGCCTAGGTAGGACCAGGTGTGCATTGTGTATGGTGCCCAGGTAGGGCCAGCCACTAGTGTTGTGCATTGTGTGGTACCCAGGTAGGGTCAGCCACAAGTGTGTATGGTGTCCAGGTAGGGCTGACCTCAAGTGTTGTGCATGGTGTGTGGTGCCCGGATAGGGCCGGCCACAAGTGTTGTACATTGTGTTTAGTGTCCAGACAGGGTCCGCCTCAAGTTTTGTGCAGTAGGGCCGGCCACAAGTGTTGTGCATTGTGTTTGGTGCCCAGTTAGGGCCGGCCACAAGTGTTGTGCATTGTGTTTGGTGCCCAGTTAGGGCCGGCCACAAGTGTTGTGCATTGTGTTTGGTGCCAGTTAGGGCGGCCAAAAGTGTTGTGCATTGTGTTTGGTGCCCAGTTAGGGCCGGCCACAAGTGTTGTGCATTGTGTTTGGTGCCCAGTTAGGGCGGCCACAATTTGTTGTGCATTGTGTTTGGTGCCATTTTAGGGCCGGCCACAAGTGTTGTTGCATTGTGTTTGGTGCCAGTTAGGGCCGGCCACAAGTCTTGTGCATTGTGTTTGGTGCCCAGTTAGGGCCGGCCACAAGTCTTGTGCATTGTGTTTGGTGCCCAGACAGGGCGGCCACAAGTGTTGTGCATTGTGTTTGGTGCCCAGTTAGGGCCGGCCACAAGTGTTGTGCATTGTGTTTGGTGCCCAGTTAGGGCCGGCCACAAGTGTTGTGCATTGTGTTTGGTGCCCAGTTAGGGCCGGCCACAAGTGTTGTGCATTGTGTTTGGTGCCCAGTTAGGGCCGGCCACAAGTGTTGTGCATTGTGTTTGGTGCCCAGTTAGGGCCGGCCACAAGTCTTGTGCATTGTGTGGTTCGCAGATTGGGCCAGCCACAAATATTGTGCATAGTGTTTGGTTCCCAGACAGGGCCGCCACTAGTATTGTGGATTGTGTGTGGTGCCCAAGTAGGGCCAGATGTTGTGTTTATGCCCAGGTAGGACCAAGTGTTGTGTTTTGTGTTTGATGAACAGGTACGGCCAAGTGTTGTGCATTGTTTGGTGCCTAGGTAGGGCCCAGTGTTGTGCATTGTGTGATGTGTCCAGGTAGGGCCAGCCAGGGAATACATTCAGATGCTGTGTGAGAACGCCACCCTCAAGTTCCTGGTGTTCGCCTCCCAAACCACACCATGATGGACGGCCTGCAACAGACGCTGTGGGACAGGAACGTGAAGTTTGTGCGCATTGACGGACACACCAAGCCCTCCGACAGGCAGGTGGGTGGGGCTTACACCAACCGGGGGAGGAAGCAGGGAAAGGAGGCAGTGGGAGGGCAGGGGGGGATGGACTGGAATATTTCCGACTGTATCTGCCCCTCTGTTAATGTTGCCTCGTGTATGTCTTATGACAGCAAACCACATCCTGTGTGTTAGCCCTGTGTGGCCAGGTTTGATGGCTGGCACAGTGTAAAGACCCTCTAACCTCATTCTGTCTCAGCCAGTCCAATCCCTGTGGAGCTCACAAGGCTTCGTCTTACCGCCCGGTTCCTCACTGTTCTGCCCATGATAATCAGCCTCTGGCGCCTGTTTTTTTCTGCCCCATCTTCTGAACCACGTCGGTGGCATTGCATCCATGCCGCTCATTCTGTTTATGTTTACCATACGTTGCTGTTATGATCTTTTCAGTGCCATCAGTTCCATGCTGCCATATTTTGACTCCTCCCCCTCCCCTTCCCCCTCCCGCCATCAGACCATGCACATCATGGAAAGTCGGAGAGTTTTTGAAAAGGGAACATTTTAGGACCGGAAGGAACTGGAATTCTCGTACAAGACACATGAAAGTCATGGAATTAAAAAAACAAAACTTTCGAAAAGCACAAAGGGCTTGATGTGGGTGCATTTCAGTCATTGTGCAAAAATCAAGCGAACGTTAAGCGTTTTACAGGCGTGACGGGAAAACCGCCATTTTGATAACACCAGGAAGGCATTTTGTGTGTGAACATAGCTAGTCTGGGGGGTCATGGAGATTTCTACGAATGGCATGGAATTTTGATGCACGACCACAACAACGATTTTCCTTTGGCTTTGCCAGTGCCAGCAGGTTACAGAGCCAAGCTGTTGTACTCTGCTGTACATCTTGAGCACTGTTGAGTGGGATAGTTCAGAGGGCATGTACAACTTTTTAAAAAAGAAAAAAAAAAACCCCACTATTGTTGGTCTGTACTTCGATCAGGGCATTGGGTGTCAGTGTTAGAGATTGGCAGGTTTTATGTTCCAGTTGTTTTGATAGCTTTTTTTTTTTTTTCCTGTTCCTTGTGGGAGAGAAGGGATGGACAGTGTGTTTTTGTTTTGTTTTTCCCTTTATACTGTCCTGGCGCTCACTAGGAAGTCACAGTGAAATTTGTAACCCAAGAATTGTTCAGGTAGTGTTGACAGGAAAGACAAAAAAAAAATATGCAATGAGAATTATTCGAGTTGAGTTGACTGGAAAGACAAAAACCCTGTTTGGAGAATTGTTCAGGCAGTGTTGACTAGAAAGACCAAAAACCCTGTTTGGAGAATTGTTCAGGTAGTGTTGACTGGAAAGACAAAAACCCTGTTTTGGAGAATTGTTCAGGTAGTGTTGACTAGAAAGACAAAAAAAAAACCCAACCTGTAATGAGAATTATTCAGGTTGTGTTGACTGGAAAGACAAAAAAAAAGGGAAAGAAATTTCTTGAGAATAGTTCAGATAGTGTTGACTGAAAAAGGCAAAGGAAACTGTTATGAGATGTTCAGGTAGTCTAGACAAAAAAACTGTAATGCGAATTGTTCAAGTAAAGAAAACCTGTATTAGAATTGTTAAAGTAGTATGGACTGAAAAGACAAAAATATTGAGAATTGTTCTCGTAGTGCTGACTAGAAAGACCAATGAAGACTGTACAAAGAGAATTGTTCAGGTAGTGTTGAGTAGAAAGACTGTGCAATGAGAATTGTTCAGGTAGTGTTAAGTGGAAAGATAAAACGAAAATTAACTAAGAATTGTTCAGGTAATATAAAGACAAAGGGAATATTGTCCAAGTATTGTTCAGGTAATATATACACTGGAAAGATAAAGTGAAGACTGTCCATTAAGAATTGGTCGGGGAATGAGAATGGTATGGGAATGGACAGTGTATGTGTGTTGCATGTGTCTTAGTGCTTCTGTCATAGTAAGTACTCAGTTCAATCAAAATCAGGATAAATGAATTTATGCTTGTACTAACAATGATGATTATTGTTCTCATTGTAACTGGACGTCAACAAAGATCAGTGTAATTGAATTTGTCTTTATTGTTGTAATGATGATCATTACACTGATTATAACAGAGTTTTGTTTGCTCATCAGTAATGAAAACGAGGTGTGTACTGATGAGGACCCTTCATCCATTGCTGTATTGACTGTACATAATACTGTATAAAATGATGTGTGATTGTTAGTAATGTCAGTATGCATGCATGTCTACTGAACCCTGTCTGTAGGTAACGGTGTGCGCCTCCTTGGTTTCAGCTGTATGTGCAGCAGTTTCAGAGCGACAGTGACACGCGTGTGGCCATTCTCAGCATACTGGCATCAGGAGTGGTCAGTATTGTGCAAAAAACTTAAAGCAAAATACTCCACTCAAAGATGGGTGTTCCGAAATTTTGGTCAGCACCAATTCCCTGGTTTGTCCCAGCAGTTGTTATTTGAATGACTACAATTTGGATGACTGGAAACAGTGTTCCACATCATGTCAAATCAGAGTTATAGTACCTTTTGCTGCTGAAAATCACAAACTGAAGTTTCAGCAAAGAGATGTAGACAGGTACTTGGTTCTTTCTTGAGGGTTTGAATAGCGTTTATGCTCAGGTAATGTGAGAACAAGTGTTCTTTGTTCATTGACTGTGCAGCATCTCAATTTTCAATCTCTTCAGTTAAACATGTTTTTAACTGTGTTTCTTTGTCAGGATATGTTGATGTCCTTGATGATGGGTGAAACGGGGTCATTGAGTGTTAACACAGTGGACTGCAGGTGAAGATGAAGTCACCCCCTGTGCTGTGGCTGGAAGTGAAGGAAAAAAGGGTTTACACTTCAAGTTGATGGGAAAGTCTTTTGATTCATTTGACCATGGGATACATGCCTTTCGTTTGTTACACATTTTGTGGAAACATTTTTTCCCCACTGACTTTATAGGTTTGTCTGTAGTTTCGGTTTTTGGTTTTCTCAGTTTGGGAAAAAAAAAAATTATACTGAACATAATTGTTGATGAATTTTTAATGTGAAAATAATGATGATTTGATGATGGTGGTGGTGGTTGATTTGTAAGATAGAGAAAATGATCATGCTGAACACATATGATGAATATGAGCGAGATAATGCCAATTTAGTGCATAGTTAAAAAAAAAAAAAGGGACTATTCAGTTATGCATGTACGGATGGCTAAATAGTTAAATAAAAGGACAAAGCATGCAAAATGGTGCTGAGAACGTTTGTGTAAAATCATAGTACATGCTGGTTTTAGTTTGTGTAAAATCATAGTACATGCTGGTTTTAGTTGTCAGATGGCTGATGACTAATTCATCCAAAATATTATAAAAAAAATCCGCTTATATTCTTATTTATAACAATTGAAATGCTAATTGGCCCACCCCACCTTCTCAATCCTTGAACTTAGTCTGACTCTTACACATTGATTGTGGCATAGGTGTTATCTCCCTCATCACATGCATCAGTGTGACTAATTTTGAGCCAGTTTGCTACCGGGAATGATATGACTGTTTCATCATCCTTCATTATTCTTCATTGTTCATGTTTGGCCGTCTGTTCCGCCACGAAGCATGTAAATTCTTTGTCTTGTCTTCCCATAAGCAGCCAAGATCTTGGCCAGAATGTTAACTTCTGAATCCATTGTTTGGTCCTGTTGAAACTTTTTTGTTGTTGTTTAGAAAGATTATTGAAAAATGGATTGCTGAGATAGCTCGGGTTGTAAACTGGAAAGGGAAACCATGTAGAAACCATTGTGTGTATTGTTAGCATGCAGGGTAGGTGAGGTTCTTTTTTTCTGTAATGGGTCAAAGACAGTCACTGTTTGAAGGCTGCCGGTGGGAGCATCCGCCTGTGGCATAGCACTATAGAAATGATTATTGGCACATTGGCAGAGCAGTTCTCACCGACAGTAGGAGGAGAACTAAATAACACAGGAATTACTTGCAATTTATCAGTTCTTCTTTTTTTCTTTAAGTCTGTGTTAAGTTTATTTTTTGTTTTTCTGTGTGTGTCTCTGTCTTTTTCTCTCTGTCTCTCTCTCTTTCTTTCTTTCTGTATCTCTCTTTCTCCTCTCTAACACATCACACACACTCTCTCTCTCTCTGACTCTGTCTCTCTGTCTGTCTTTCCTCTCTCCCCTGTCTCTCTCTCTCTTAAACACACACTCAGACAGACACCAAACAAACACACGCTCTCACTCACAAATACTCTGTCTCTTTCTTTCTCTCTGTCTCTATCTCTTCCCCTCTCTCTTTCCAAAACACACACACACACACACACACACACACACACACACACACACACACACACACACACAGAGCAGCAGCAGCAGCAGTTTTTTAGTCTGTCTTCCCTCCCCTTAGATCGATGTAGTTTACGTTAGTGGTAACCTGTGTGGTGCAGGGCCTGACTTTAACCGCGGCGTCCCTGGTGGTGTTTGCTGAGCTGTACTGGACTCCAGGGGTGATGATCCAGTGCGAGGACCGGACGCATCGCATCGGCCAGACCAACGCTGTGGCTGTCCACTACCTGGTGGCCAGGGAGACCATGGATGAGTGGGTGTGGTCCGCCGTTTGCCGAAAGGTGAGCAAAGCTGACTGGAAGGGAAAGGTGAGGTGAAAGTAAGGAAAAGATGAGATAAGGATGAAGGGAAGCAAGCGTGGTCAGTTTTCAACAGTTGGGAATGTGCATAAATTGTGCGTGATCAAGTTGTTTAATTTTAATCGCAAATCTTCAAATTTCTCATACCTACTACAAACTCTCCATTGTCCATATTTACGAAGCCGATGTTTTAAAAAAAAGAAAAATTTTTTAGAGGGGGTGTTAGTTACTCCCAAAGGAAAAAGCAAAGTAAGGACAAACACAAGCTTTCTGCCCTTTGGGGGTCTTTTTCGGGAAAAAACAAAAAACTTTTTAGGACAGTGAAAATGAAGAACGGAAAGCACTATTTGGGCACCGGGAACAAAATTTTTTGTTATACATACAATAAACTTTTTTTGGGGTTAAAAAAAAATTAAATAAAAAAATCCTCTGTCTCCTCTCTCTCTCCTCACACACACACACACACAACACAAACCCACACACAACACACACACACACCACAAAACACACACACACACACACCGACTGAAAATTTTTTGGGAACTTTTTCATTCCATTTAAGAAATTGAGGCACTCATCTTTGGAGTCCCTCTGAAAATGGGCTGTGAATAAAAAGGGAACGGGGAAAAGAAGTTTTATTTGTACGCTAACCTCCAGCCAGCCCCGGTCAATGTTGTATTAAAAATTTTGTTTGAGAAAAGGAATGGTTTTTTGTAGGGGAATTTATTTTGGGAAACAGTTCATTTCTGTTTACAGTTTTTCTTTTTAGATGGGGATCTGTCCCCCAATTTTCTTCCAACGCGTTTACCATTTCCCTTTTCTCCCCCCTTTTTCCCCCCTTTAAACTTTTCATTCTACTTTGCCTGCACACACCGTTCCAGGACTCATCACATGCCAAAATTTCTTACCCCACAGTGACAGGGGGTTTTTGGAAATGTACACAGGACTAAAACCACACACACTTAGTGTACACATGCATACTACTCAGCACCACTTTTTACACCACAGTATACATTGATCAGTGGTTACGGGGACATTCATTCGCAGGGCGACTCCGTACACCACCGTCTACAGTGAGAGTTTTGTGTACACGAACATATTTTGCAACAAACATTTGGGTACACCACATGCACAGTGATATGTTTATGGTGCAGACCTTAGTGCGAGCTCACACGACCGCGAAAGACGACTCAAAAGGGGCGATGCGGCGACGCTACCAATGGAGCACCTCACCCTGACGCCTAAAACCCGTGACAACCTGAGTTTGACATTTCACAGCTCATACAGTCTCACGGGTGGGTGGCTACCAAAGTGTATCTGGCTTCTTATCAAACAAGCCCCCTCCCGTATGCCTGCAACACTCTCCTCATTCCTCACATTTCCCTGATCTGCAAAAAATTTTCATTAGCATGATCAAGCAAGCTCCAACCTCCCCTTTCAGGGGAATTTTAAGTTAAAACCACGTCTTTTCCGCTTTTCCACTTAACATTTTAAAAAAAATTAACTGGGGAGGGTGGGGGGTTCCATATTCAAAAGGTTTGCAATCTGCTGTTTGTATCCCAAAATTTTTTTGGGAAACTTACTTCGGGTTTCATCTTTTCGCCCCCACATGCAAAACGGCCTCGGGACTATGAATCCGGGGCAAAAAAAGAAAAAAACATTTAGGGGAGAATGTAAAATTCAAGTTCTTCACTGTTAAGAGGGGCACGGCGGCCCCGCCACACCAGACCCATGCATTCATGCGCTAAACGCTTTGCCTTTGACTCGGCAGCCAAGCGACAGCCACCGCACGCCAACGCGGTTTTTTTGGACCTTCGAGCTGGTGCAACACTTTAAGTTTATTTTACTATACGAGGTTTTTAACTATAATTTCGTAGAAACAATGCGCAGTGATCTTAAAGGACAAAACTGGCTTTCAGTCTTCCTTTAGTACCATAATTAATTTCGTGTTTAAAATTTTCTGACAAACTTTGCGACCGCTGGCTCGCGCGCCAGGCCTTAGCCGAAGCAAAGAGGGGGGAGGGAGGCGCCGAACTATTTTTGGCCGAATGGGCCACCGGGCTTTGGAAAAAATCTTTGTGAATAAAAGTTATTAGCTTTTTGAAAGGGGCCTTTTTACACCGTTGTATATATACATATTTCTTCATTGTTGCTGCTTTTATATGTACTAGGTGCATTAGACAATGAGGCCTAATTAAAGGAAAACGTAGGGGATAACATATTTACTAAAGCAAAATAATCTACTGAAACAGAAGGTAGTAGCATAACAAAATAAGTGAATAATTTATTATAATTAAAAAAACTTCATTTCCAAAATACACACTATTTCTATCGGAAAATTCAATTAAAGTGTATTTTTGAAGTACCATTGGGGGCTTTGTGTTGGTGTTGTGTGTTTTGGGTGTTGTGTTGGGGGGGTGTGTGGGTGTGGGGGGGTGTGCGTGGTGTGTGGGGGGGGTCTGCTGCGTTGTGTGTGTGTGTGAAGAGAGAGAGAGGAGAGGGGGGGGGGAGGGCCGAAAGTTTTGGGAACAAAAGGGTCACTCCTCACGAAAAATTTAAAAACTTAAAGGGGTCTTGTGTAGACGTGTGGGGAAAAGGTCTAAGAATAAAAGAAAAAAAAAACAATCATATAACGTTGATTTGCTTCTGAAATAAACGAATCTTAAATTGATGTTCGGGAAGATAGGGGGGAAGTAATTAAAAAATAGTTTTGTGTTTTTTGTAAACATTTTGAAAAAGACAACCGCAAACATTAAACACAGCAAAGAGCCGTGCTTTGGGCAGAATTTGAAAAAGCCCAAAATTAGGCACCTTTTCCCCCCAGTTTATCTGTCGTCAGTGTCGCTATGCACTCACTTTCAACACAGAGTAAAGGGGGACCAGAAAAAAGATAAAAAACGCCGTCTCAAACAGTTTTCCCCCAACCCAAAAAAACAAAAGGGCCAAACAAACTCTGATTTTTGATATGATTTTTCTTTTTTCTGTCTCATCAAAGGGCCAATCAACTCCGCAAAAGTCCCAGAACGATCGTGCAACTGCCCCCTCCATAAATGAAGCTTAAAACCCATCAAAAAACATTTCCTTTTGTGTCACACGATCCCACTCAACCCACCCAAAATTCAAGGGGGCGCTCATGCGACCGTCCAAACGCATTAAAAAGTTTTGCTCCGTCAGAAAAAGAATCCTCGGGCCCTTTGATCAGCTGAAGGCACCACTGAAAAACACAGAAAAAGCTTTTTCACAAAACTTGCCCGATTAAGCCTCACAGTCCAGAAAAATGCCCTGTCTCATCCCAAAAACGGGGGGAAACACCTTTGTGCTAAAAAAATTACAAAACCTCGAAAGCAAAAGGGAAGCTCGAACACCACTCAGAAGAAGCGAGAAAAAGAAATGAACAAAATTCGTTTGAATGATCGGGAACACTGAACAAATCAGCCAAACAGAGGCAAGAACTGAAGACGGCAAGCAAAGTACCAAACACTGGTTTTTAAATAAGCGAAATGCGGTCAAGTATCTGTAACTGAAAAACAAGGTCCTGCCCTTCGTGGGGCATTTGGGCCTCAGTTTGACAAAGTACGAGCACAAACAGTTCATAGGGGCTGGGGGTACACTTTCCAGTGAACAAAAGAAAGGAAAAAACAAGTCAAAGCACAGTGTCAAAGAGAATAAATAAAGGGGGAGGCGGGAAGAACGAGGGGGATTAGGGAACGGGTTTTCCAACCCTTCTCGGGCTTAAGGATGTCCCACATTTGCACCAAACTGCGGAGCTTTGAAAATCAAGGCCGATTAACATGGCAAGAAGTATTCCAAGAACAAATCGGGATCAAGATTGGGGTGCCATGAGGGGATCATTAAAAAAGACTTCAAAAAGCAAACCGGGTGAACGAAATTCGCTACATTAGAGGAAACCCTTTTTTCATCCCAAAAGGCAGATTTGAAAAATCCCCATTTGAAGTTTTAAAAAATGGCAGAAGTCACACATATTTTCTAATCACATAACCACAAGGTTTCAAGTTCAATTTTAAGTATAATGCGTTAGCAGCATCAAATTTTCAAACAGAAAACAAAAAACACACTTTACAAAAAATATCTTCCTTGTTTTAAAAACTGATCGCAGGCTCTTCAAATTTGCAGCCCCAGACTTCCAGGGGGAAGCCTGGGTAGTCCCTTATCGACCGTCCTACCTCCCCCCCTCCACATGGCAACGGGCCATAAATCGTGTAATGAGGGGGGGCAGACGTTTTTTCCTCACTGCGGGCCCTTACTTTCACACGGGGGAAGATCACCAATTTATGGAGGTGGGCCTCCCCCTTCCTTTCCCTTTAAAATATCCTCGTTCCAGCACAGTTGGTTTTAAAACCGGGTGTTCCGCTTTTCTCCCCAAAAACCCTAGTAAACTTCCTGTCCACAAGTGTTTTTTCCTTTATCTCTGCTATTATGCAACACACATCACCGTTTGGAGCTCTTTATAAACCATAAAAAAACACACAAAAGCACCAAAAAAACCCCCAAACCCCAAAAATTTTGGGGGTAATCTTTTGGCTCTAATGTGCGATTTTTCAAAGCATAACACATCATTATGCCATTGGGTGAAAAGTAAGGACCCCCCCCTGAAAAAAAAAAACCCAAGAAACTGTTGACCCTTACAAAGAGCAAATGAAGACCTTGAAAGCTGGAATGGAAGGCAAAAAAAAACTCGCCTTTTTCTCTTTGAGATATACTTTTTAAATAAAAAGTATGGACTGCGGGGCACAGGGGTCCACCCGTGTCGACGCCAACAACGAAGACACAGGCACTGCCCCCCCAAACAATGAAAGGAAACACAGCAAGAGAAGTCAGCAATCGAGGACATCGAAGAAACGTGCGGAAAAATGAAAACAAAAGCCAAAATATTCAACAATGCATCAAAAACCAGTTTTTAACATAGAACTGAAGCAGGTACACCCCCCTACCTTTTAATCTTTCTGGGGTGTTGTCAAAAACACCATGACCTTTGAAATGATGATGCTCTTGAGAACGCTGGGAAGACATTATGCTTCACTTGAGACATCACCTTGCAATTGGGAAAATTTTTCAGTACATTTTCAAACAGCAGTAAAAGCAAGAGCCCTGGAAAAAAAAAAGAAAACCCCGAACAACCCATGGGAAAGGCCCCAAAATAAAAATACAAAAGGAACTTGAAAAAGCAAAAAAACCAAGGAAGAATGGAGAAAATAAATCTCAGCCACTTCATTCTATTCCTTTTGGGGAACACAGCAAACTAGAAGATGTTCGCGGGCAAACAAAACTTCCCCCAGGGGTATCATTCCCGGGGCCCTTTGTTGGAACCATTGCAACAAGTACGAAAGAACCGTTTACAAAAACATCTGTCAGAGTGTTGCAGAAAAGACAGGGAAATTCCAACTCACTGGTTTCCCCTACTAAATACATCCAAAAAATTCGTGACAATTCACTGACTGAATCCCTCTTCTCTGATGTTCATCGGGCATATCGCCAAAAGCCATCTGGATATGAATTGAAAATTTTGAAAAAATCCAATAAGCGGTACAGGCCTTTTACAGAGAAAAATTCCCAAACCCATCATTCCAAAACAACATCGTTGGGAAATCCTGTGTTTCCCCCGGGTCAGCCCCCCGGGGACAGGGGTGGCACGCGGAAGAAGGAGGGGAGGAGCCACCCACAACAAAGCACTGTTTAGAAAGTCGGGGGGTTGAAAAACAAAAACCCCAGCTCAAAGTCCTGCCACAAACATCTGACACGGTGGCACCACAGTTTCATGGACTGATACTGCCACCACTGAAAAAAAACCAGCACTGATTACGGGGGAAACGTTTTGTAATTGCATTTGTACATTCTTTCCCTAAGCACTTTATATTTTGTCACTGAACAAATTCTAAGTATATGTTTCCCCCCAGACTTTTGCAGATCATCCATTTTAGAGTGGAAGAGAAGGTATGAAAATTTATAACTAAGATTTTTGAAATGAAAAAGCATACAAAAGTACATCCCAAATTGACCAAAAAATTGGTCAAATCCCTATAGAACAAGAGCATTATAATTTTACATTCAAGTTGACATTTGTTTTACGAAAATTAATTTCATGTTTTTAATGGGGGTAATAATACAGAAATTTGACCCTTTTTTTCCAATTATCATATATGAAAATATGGTTTTAAAATTTTTACATAAGTGAGAGAACACAAAATCAAAATAGTTTTTGTTTTTTGATTTTTTTTTCAAACGGGCAAAGTGTACTTTATGTTAAATGTGGGGGTGGGGGAAAAGGGGGGGGGTGGGGGGGGTTTAAGAGGAGAGGACACAGCAAAAACCCTTTATGTCGCATCTTTTTAAAACAAGCCGCGATCTAGAGTGAGGACACACCACGAACAGGAACAAGACGTTTGTGTTGTTTTAAAAGTGAAGTGAACATTTTTGTGTGAAGTGGTATTGACACAGAACCATGGCTTTACCATCAAGAACGTGAGACACCTGTGTGTGTGTGTGTGGTGTTGTGTGCTGCGTGGTCGTCTGCGGCGTTGTGTGTGTGTGCGTTTGGGGGTGTGTTTTTTTGTGTTGTGTGAGTCATGTGTTGTGTTTTGTGTGTGTGTGTGGTTTTGTGGTGTGTGTGTGGTGATCTGTTTTTTTTCTGTTAATCATCATGCACGTCATTTTAATTTACCCCCTCTCTCTCTCTCTCTCTCTCTCTCTCTCTCTCTCTCTCTCTCTCCTTTCCCCCCCCCCCCCTCCTCCTCCTCTGTCCCCTCTCCTCTCCCTCCCCCCCCTCCCCGACCCACCTCAGTCTCGTTTGCCTTGCCGTTTATTTGTGTGTGTGTGTTGTGTGTGGTGTGTTGGTGGTTGTGTGTGGGGGGGATATCGTTTTTTGTTCTGTGAAGTCATGCATGCCGTCAGTTTCAGTTTTAATTTCTCTCTCTCTCTCTCTCTCCCCCTCCTTTTCCCTCTCTCCATCTCTCTCCTCTCCTCTCCCGCCTCCCCTCCCCCCTCGTACCCCTTATATTAATTTTAGTGTGTGGTGTGGTGTGTGTTGTGAGAGAGAGAGAGTGTTGTGTGTGTGGGTGGGGTTGTGGGGTTTTTTTTTGTTGTGTGGTTGGGGGAGGAAGAGAGAGAATTGTTTTTAGAGTGCAAGCCATTTCATGTAAACATTTTCTCTCTGATCATGCTTTAGATTTTTTTTTACAAAGCTATCTGTGCATGTCAATTCTTCATATATTATTATTAATCATCCTCCAGGGGTCCCACCCCACTCTCCCCCTCCCTCTCTCTGCTGCTTTATTATTTTTGGGTACAAAGGTACCGTGTGTCTGTTTTTTAGTAGATTCTCAAACATTCCCTCCTCCCCACCCCCCCCCTCTCTCCCTCCCTCTCTCTCTAGTCAGACTCTCTCTCTCTCTCTCTCCCCTCCAACTCAACCCCTCTCTCTCTCTCTCTCATTTTTCAGCCGCCGGTGTACACTGTGCATGTTCTTTTTTTTCCCTATGTTTTTTTAATGGTAAATTTTCGGCATGTCTTTTTATCAGTTTTCTCAAAACCTTCCTCTTCCCCTTTCCTCTCTCTCTCTCCTCTCCCCCGTCTCTCTCCTCTCTCTCTCTCCCTCCTCTCCTCTCTCTCTCTCTCTCTCCTCTCTCTCTCTCACAACACACACGCACACACACACACACACACACACACACACACACACACACACATACACACACACACACACACACACACACACACTCGACTTTGGGTTGCAGCAGTTTTTCGTCAAGCGCTGGTCTTGTTTTTTGTTTTGTTTTTTTTCCATTAGTCAGGCTGTTAAAAGTTCATACCTAAACCCACATCTGTAATGTTAATAATCATAATGAGGGTATTGACGGTAAGTTTCTGCTTTTATGTACATATTGTGAGTGCGCGCGCATGTGTGCATGCGGTGTGTGTGTGTGTGTGTGTGTGCGCGCGCACGCGTACGTGCGTGCGTTCGTGTATGTGTAAGAATTCAAGCGCTTCTCGTTCCGGCACGCGAAGGATGGTGAATCTGTCGTCACTAATAACCTTCGCAGAAAAGCGCTCACAGGGTGTTGTGGACAGAGACAATTCCGCTTTTCTCAGTGTACCCTCGCATAGGTGTGTGCAGCCGTTGTGTAAACATTGGTCAGCTATAGGCGCGATACAGACACCAAAGCAGTGTGTAGTTCGCTATTCTCCACGCTTTCAGTACAAGCGCCAGAAGCGCCTTGGGCCCTTATCTCCTGACACTCTAGGGTTTCAGATACAAGACCGCTAACAGCAACAGACCCGGCTGGTTGGGTGCGCGCGCACAATTTGTTACTTCTGTTTTCCGTCTCACGCTCTTGAAGAATTTGACTCAAGCGACTTAATGCAGCAGTCAGAACTGCCGTGTGGGAGTCCTGCTGATCTCAGTCAGCAATTTGACCTGTGAAAGAGTATTCAGCCTTGTCAGGAAGAGCCTTACAGATTTTCGTCTCTCCTTGGGTCAAGACGCCACAGAGGCACTGATGATTCTGAAGTGGAAAAATGAGCCAAGTCATAAGATGAAGCTTAGTGATAGCGTGCTTAAACAATGTAAAAGAGCAAAAAATGTATTGCCATAAAAGAGCAACAATGTATTGGCTGAGACAGACTCCATGAAAGCATTTTACAGAAGGAAAGAAAATGGAATCTTTGGAAAGTTATTGTTTTGTCTTGGGTATGATAGCGTATGTATTCCTCTCAACTGTCAGAAATTCCCTTCAATTTTCAAAAATATTCCTCTGAAGTGTCTTCAGAGGTTGGCAGCTCTGTCAGAAATGTTTTGTATAGTGAATGGTGCTGAGATCACCCAGCGAATGTTTGGTCACTGGTTTAACGTTGTCTTTCAGTTGTCAGTGCATAGAAGACCAAATTGATGGCCGCCGCACCACCACCATCACTGCTGATGTAACTGTCCATGGACAGAAGCTAGGAAGTGTTCAACAGTTTCTTACCTGGGATCCATCCTTTGCAGTCAGGGATCCTACTCAGGAATCCTGTTCAGGATAGCAAAGGCAGCAAAGCACATCCAGGCTGAAGGCTCTGTGGAAGGACAGGAACAACTCCATGAAACACAGGATCAAGCTTTTGCATGCACTGGTGTGTTCCATCTTCCTGTATGCTTGGACCCTCACACAGGATCTGGAAAGAAGAATCCAAGCCATGAAAATGAGGTGTTACCACAAAATGGTACACATCAGGTAACGCTGGTCATGTCACCAATGAAGAAGTGCATGAAACCATCGAGCAGCACATGAGACCATCTGCTGACATCAGGTGACATCAGGTAGAAAAAAGAAAATGGCATTGGTAGGGCCATGTAACAAGATCCAGTGGCCTTGCTTAACCAATCCCCCAGTGAACTGTTGAAGGAGGGAGGTGGAGGGGAAGACAGTTGAAGTGATGGACTGACTGACTACACTGTGGGACAGGGAAACCACATAACAGAGACCCACAACCGACAGCTGGAAGGCCCTGGTGAGCTGTTCTTCAGTGTGGTACCCTAGTGAGTCTTCACGGAGCCGGAGCTAAGGGTAAAAGAGGTCAAGTGCCTGGGCTGGTCAGAAAACGGGGAGAAGGAGCCTTGTGGCAAGATAGGCAATACTGCAACAGAGGCCATGTGTGGATGAAGCTGAAAGTTCCAGGTTCTGGTTTCGAAAAGTTGGGAAGAGGAGGGGGATGATGTTGATTATGTGTTGTTTGTATTAGGGTATGAGAGACTGTATTACTGCTAGTATTTTGATTAAGGTTTTGTATGTTGTATGGATGTTTGTTTTTTTTCTTTCGCTTGACGGTGGTGTTTTTGGCCGGTAGGCTCTACAGTCATGAATATGGGCTGATACACCCATGGGTATGCTCTTATGGAGGTTCTGTTATGTCACATCCATCAGCCATTACACAAAGGTATCTGCTAGGGAAGAATTATGTCCCTTCACATGTTAATGGAATGCCCTGTGTGTGCCTGCACCCTATGGCCTCCAAGGGTGGTGCAAGATTGCTCGCAGCTGTTTTGCTCCGCAGTTGAGGACAATAATTATTTGGGTTCCACCTGCACCTTAGAGTGTATCTTTTTCTTCTTTCTCTTCTTTATTTATTTTTTTTTTTTTTTTCTGTGGCAGCCACAAGATCAGAAATCCATCCTGGACTTCTTCGGTTCCCAGAGTGATCCCAGTCAGTGTGCGCAGTCCTCCACACAGCCTGCCTCCACCTGTCGGCCCTCTCCGGTCTCTGCTGTCTACCTGGACAGTGAGAAAGACAGTCCACCCACCAGCCCCGCTACGCCCTGTGACAAAGGCAGAAAACAGCCCTTCCCTCTATTCACCTCTCTCAAAAAGCCATCACAGTCCACATCGGTGGTTTCTCAACAACCTGTTGTCATTAACAGCAGTGATGATGATGGGGAAGTGATGAACATTAGCCAGGATTTTTCAAGACTGGAAAATGGGGCTGAATCAGAAAATAGGAACTACTCTGAACTGGAATATAGGAGCCAAAGAAAAGCATGATTTGCAGGAAAAGAAAACAGGTGAGAGAGGTTGAAAATAAATCAGATTCAGATTTTGCTGATCTCCCATCAGACCGTTCACATTCTGTAAAGAAACAGAAGAAAAGTAGTTCAAAGTCAGCAGCACCTGTGCCCAGAAACTGTCAAAGTAATTCCAGGAAGAAAAGAGAAAGACAGTCTGAGATGAGCAGTACATTGCACACAGAGCGGGTGGAAGGGGGGCAATGGGCTTGTCCCTCATGCACATTTTCTAACAGCAGTCTCCTTCCGTTCTGCGAAATCTGTGAAACTCCACGGAAATCAAAGGACCACGTGGATGCAGAGAAACCATGTATTCAAACAGAATTGTCTGAAACGGCAAAATCACCTCCACCTCTTTTGTTGGAAGACGATGTTGAGCTGTCGCCACCTGTGTGTTCAAGTACACAGATTTCCAAACGGAGGCCTCATGAAAAATGTTTTCAGGGGACTAGTGTGGAGACAGCATGTGAGACTCAAAGTGGATCTTTTCAACATGCATCCAGACCGAGAGTCAAAAGAAACTTGACATTTGATGTTGACAGATCAACAGCAGTTGAAGAGAGTGTAGATAATAAAACAGACAAACCAAGAAGACAGAATAGGGACATACACTTGGTCACATCTTCTCAAGAGACATATGATTCAGCATGCAACCTAGAATTAGACAGAGAATCCGTGAACAGTGTGGGTGAATCAGATTGTTATGTTAGCCAAGATGAGGAATTTGTGTCGTTCCAGCTGAACTCTTCCATGGAGAAGGATGATGGATGTGGCAGTCCGTGTTTCTTGGACAGTGAGGAGGAGGACACGTGTGTGGTAACTGATGATGAAGCTGACAATACCATTTCATTTTCCACACAACAGTCCACTCCTGTGTGTAACTCGAGCAGTAAACTGTCTGTGACAAAATCAGCGAGCTCTGCTTCCAAGAGTGCAAAGAAATGTGAATCTGCAGATTTCCTTGCAGGTGCTGAAATGCCTGAAGACAGTTCTAGTGATGTGAATAATGCCAGGACAGCAGAGGAAAACAAAGAAGTGAAGAATGGTGAGCCTGAGGAGAGTGCTGTTCCAGAGATTAAACCACCCAAAAGAAAGTGCTTCATGCTGGGAACTCCCGAGAAGCAGGTGAGGGAAATATCACCTGTGAAACATGCCATCCCTTTGGTAGATAACTCTCAGGAACATTGCTCTGAAACAGGTGAGAAAACTTTGAACGGTAGTCATGCCGGAGTGATTTGTGATGGAAAAGATCTTGACATTTCTGCTGAGAAAGTGAAAAAGACCCCAAAGAAATCATATAGCCGTGAGAAACGGCAAGCCCTGTGTAATGGTGAGCCGAGTGGAGCGTCCACTGGTGCGTGTGAAGGGAAGCCCCAAGACCAGGAGAGTCCACCCCTCGTAACCAAGGACGGCGAAGATGCTGCCAGGGATGCCTGCAGGTGGAAGGTGAACCAGGGAGTGACGGAGCGTCTGGGAGAGCGGGCACCGCCTTACAGGGGCACCTGCAGCAGAGCAGTGATGACACTCACAGCTTCTTGATGTTCTGCTGCAGCTCCTACACAGGCCGCGTTTATCTTTTTGATGTGGTTGGTATGCTTTAAACGTTTTGTGCATTGTTTCTGTCAGCAAGCATCGCTATGTCAAGATGCATGTGAAATTATGCATGTAAAGCAAAATGTTTTAAAACTGTCCTGATTTTAACTTTCATGTAAACACACATACATGTCCAGCCAGCTTACACGAGATCTGTGGTAATATTGGCGTCTTTGGAAATTCACATACACAGGAATGTTATAAATGTGTAGTGCTCTTCCCTTTGTGCTTCATTGCAAGACCTTGTAATCAACATATGTGAGAATCACAATGGAAGTAACTACCTCTCTGTCAAATTTCTTGATTGTTGGAGGAAAAAATTGTTTTTGACAGTTACGCTTGGTGACTTACATTTACATCCAAATTAATACAAGAGAGTGTAGTGGCAAAAAATCAAAACCGTTGCATTTCCTCTTGACTGGGAGATTCAGAGGATCAAAGAAAAGGTGTTTACCATTGGTCTGTTAATTCTTTAAGTTGTTTCTGCAAGTCCACCCTTCTAACCACTGTTTTTTTGTGGGTTTTTTTTTACTTTTTAGTTTAAAGACATTAAAAAGGAATGCTGTACAGGGCTTGAAATACCATCCTTGTCTGATTGCTGGACAGCTAAAGCTTTTTAGCAGACAAACGGAAGTGCTCTCGTCACATGAGGCAACCAGTTTTCTTTCTTTGTCAGTGAAATGGTGACTGAGCACTCCAACTTCAGTACAGAATAAGTTCACTTTCCTCCTTCCCCTTCACACCTCCACCACCTCCTGGTTGTTCTTAGGATGAAACCACGGCATGTTCTTTGAATGAAAGATGCTATGTCAGTAGCTTGCATGGTGCTTGGTCAGCGCTGGATAGATCTGCTCCCTTTATTCTTTCCTCTCAGCTGAGCATCAGAAGTATGCAAAACAAAATATTGTGTGCTTATTTAAATAAAGTGTGGCCATTACTTTTTTTTAAATGTTTCTTAAATGAAAATGTTGGGAGACCGGCAGATTTCCTTTTTTCCTATGTACTTGCCTCTAGGACGACTAAGAACAATGTGGTGATTTGTGGGCGTGGTTTGTGTGTTGTGACAGCACGGTCAGTCCCTGAGGGCCAACTTCCTGCCCCTGGATGTGGAGCTGGACAACGTGAGTGAGCTGCCCGACATTCTGCACCACCCCCAGCACCTGCGGTTGGCTCAGCACTTTGTGCGCCAGTGGAACAGGTGGGCGCCATCCTCTGGTTTTACCTGTCGCCTGGGTCTACGATCAAGTTATTATCATGACACTCTGTGCATAATCTTTCTGTGTCAGACCAGATTCAGTTTTATGGGAGACATTTGCTTTGTCGTGTTTCCCTGTTGTGAAGGTGTGGAAAGTGCATGTGACTTTAAATGAGTCAAATGTTTACATCGTTCTGAGGTTTTGATAGTCCAGAAGTGAACAGAAAACTTCTGTATTTTATCTTTAGTTTATTAATATTCCCTCCTTTCAGTACCTTAAAATGTACAAACTGATGAACAAAACTGTATCAGACTTGTAATAACAGTGCTCCAAATTATAAACATAGAACTGTTTGCACAAAACATTGCCTAGCTTAGGATCAGGTCGGTAGAGAAAGATAGGAAAGGCCTGGCTTCAGACTTTCACATGGATCGGTCAGTGGGATCTGTCGTGACTGCTGCCACTTCATGTGTATGCTTCTGAAGTTCAGCATGCCACAGTCGGTACAGTCTCCACTAAAGGGGTCCCAGTTGTCTTTGTAGATCCTTAGTCTACAACTAATCACCAGAGTGTGTATGTGTGTGTGTGCGCGCGCATGCAAGCACACAGGGTAAATTTTAACAGTGCCATTTCATATTTCTGTTCTTCGCTAATGTTTGTTCTCGTCTTCTTTATACTATGTGAATACACCAGCACGGATTGTCTTATTCCACTTTATTAGCCTGACTGACACCAAACGCCGACTGATCATGAAGAGGGGGTTGAAGTTCCGTAATCCACTGGCTGCCTACGACTTGGTGCGAACAGACCTAGCCAACAATAAACAGCGCTACCCAACCAAGGTGTGCTCACAGTTGATTGGCTCTGTGTGTGTGTGTAGGTGTACTGCATGTCTGTTGGTCTTTCTTTGTGTTCACAGTTTATGAGTGTTATGCTCATTAAGAATCAATTGCATCTGAATTGGTCTGTGTCTGTATTTATTGTTCATTAGTGTCACAGTCATTGAGAACTTGACTATGCAGTCCTGTAGAAATGCAATTCGTGAGATCAGGTTTAGGGTCAGTTGTATGATATATAAGTACAGTTCCACATTATCAGACTTCATGACACATAACTTCCTCAGCCTTTGCTGATGGTACAGTTGTAAAAATCTCCTGACCTACCCAGATTAATGCTTCGGTCAAGTCCATGCCAAAAAACATTCATAAAGTCAAGTCATGGATGAAATTCTGTAAGCTGAAGCTGATTGACAATGAGACAAGGCAAAGATCATCATGGTGCCAAAATAATCATATCCTTTCCATTTCCTGACTGATTGTTTTTGGGTGATGCTATACTTCCATTCTGTCATTCACTTTGGAATCTTGGGGTTACTATGGATTCTCATTAGATGATGCATGTTCATGTTGTGATGCTCGTTCATACAGACCTGTTTACCCTAAATCTGCTTTTTGTGTACTAGTTAGCAAAAATGAGCCTATTTTCTGCAAAGAGTGTGCACAACATTCCACATTTCTGTAAAAGCAGGAGGGAGAAGGGAGGGTCCTTCATTTTGTTTTCACCTGTCATCACATTGCAGATGCTTCTTGCCAGTTAAAACCACCTGATCTTGCTCTGATTACGATAAAACAAGTTCTTTCTGGTACAGATTACTATAAAACCTGATTCATCAGCAAACTTTGGCACATGCTCATGCTTTCTCGCCAGTTTTTTGACGTTACATGGTATTTGTCGAAGAAATGGACACTGCAAAACTGATTTTGCACACAGAAGTTAGCAAGAGTTGTCACTCTTTGGTCAAACTCTCTGCTGCAGTTGTGTTCCAGAAATGTCTCCAGAATTTTTTTCAATGCATTTCTTTTTTCATCTTATTCGCCATATTTTCACCAAACATATGTACATAATACTGCAAAAACATATTGGTAAAACAGGTCTGTTCATTATGTGAAGTTTGAACTACAACATGACAGTGATGTTTGTGGTGTCTTCAAACCCAAGCCTCCCAGATCCTTGTCCTAGCATTTGTGTTATCTCCCCTTTCCTAGTGAAGCTCATCACCTGCAGGCTTTGCTCCAAATGTCTGGCATAAATTTTTTTTTTTTAACTTCAGAAAAAAATTGCAGCTTGTCTCATCCTTAGAATTTCTCAAAAACAAACTGTATGACGCCACCCACACCCATTCTCTGCGATGGCTTTTGGCTGCAACAGAATTTAATGCTGCTTTGGCCACAGTCCCCGCACCTCCCCCAGCCTGTCTGATGTGGTTCACTTGTATTCACCAACAACAACTCTCCGCTCCTCTTCTGACAGTCTGACTCTTTCTGTTCCTGTGGCTCTGATGAAACATTGGTGCTTTGCTCTTTTTCTCTCCCTGTCCTTATGCTTGGAAGACTCCTCATGCAAACGCTGCTTGTCTAAATCTCTTAGTCTTCTGTGCACCTTACTTTAATGTTTGCTGCCAACGTGAGTTCAGTTTGGGTTGCTGGGCTTTTTTTTCTTTCTTTTGTTGTTGTTGGTGGTGGTGTTGGTGTGGTTTGTTTTTAGTCATTTTTGTGCCCATTCCTGACTCTCTTTTTTGCTTTTTTTTTTTATAAGGATTAAAACATGTTTGCATTTGTAGGTATGTTGTTGGTGACAAGATTATTGATGCAACATGTGTGGTGTGTACCATGTCCATGTGAAGTGCTTTTAGCTCAGTTGAGAAAGGGTGCTATGAAAATATTATTTATTGTCATTACTGTTATGATTGCTTCTAAGGATGGCGATCCTGATGTCGCTGACTGCAGAGCAGTAAGAATAAGATCAAACATCAGGGCTCAGAGAGATGGCAGATGTGTACAAGAACTGAAGAACTGACACAAATCAGCATGTAAACAGACCATGTCCAGTGCAGTCACAAGTTGCAAGGTGTCAGGCACCTCTCCATGAACAACATCTGATTTGGTGGCTCCCCCGCCCCCCTCCCTCCTCTCTGTTTCTGCCTCTGTACAGATACTTTACTAGAAGTTGTCATCGTCAGACAGAGAGAAAAGAATGTGAGGTCCTGTTTTTAAATGGTTTAAAAAGCAACAGACATTGTTTTGCCCTGTTGTTCAGCAAGTTTCTGTGAAGTATGGGAGATTGCCAGACTTGGACTGCAACCAGTGTGTGTGATCATACCCTTCACTGAAACTTCAGTCTGTGGTCATACCCTTCATGTACACTCCCTCTCACATCATTCCTGACATGGTTTCTGATGTCAGACTATGACATTAGGTACCTGCAGCCTTCTTTCAGCGTGCGGGAAAGTTCAGCCGAGTGAAAAATATGCTTGTTTTCAATAGGCAGTATCTATGAATAACGCGTTTAGAATCAGATGAAAATTGTGATGAATAAAGAATACAGTTTCCTTTTGAACTCTGTGTTGTTTATTTGTGTTTGCAACATACGGTATGATGATAGTTTTATTCCAAATAACCATCCGTTCACACGAAAACGAAGTGCGTCACACATCCCGATGCGCCGCAGGCGGCATTTGACCGAGCGTTCGAGCTACACTGTTTCAAAAATCAACGCATACAATGTGTTCATTCCATTCATTGGCGTTTAAATAGGTCAGAGTGAAAGAGCTGTTTCAAGCTTTATTTCAGTCTATTTTTCTTTTTAGTACTATGTGTTTAAATTAATTAGAATCGAAGTTTTTATGAGGCTTGTTACAAGTGTTGTCTTTCCAACGTCGTTGCTAAAAAACTTGGGGAAAAAAACATACACATTAACGATGCGCTAGACAGGCCGTTCTCTCCTGCATTCATTGGTGTATCAAGCTAAGCGATTGGTGGAGTGCTCGAAAAGCGCAAGCCAGTCAAAGCGAAGGTATCAAATGCAAACATTCGCTCCTTGTCCAAGATTTCAACAATGGCGGAACGAAGCCGAGGTCCGACAATGACCATGCGCTAATCGTTGTTGAATTGCAAGACGCACTTGGTAAGATAACGCATATAATAACAAACCAGAACATTAATGGAACGATTCAATTATTTCATTTCGTTTAATACCGTGCCAATGCTTAGTTTATTTTGTTCGTAATTCAGCTGATGTTCGTCGAGATTAAACAGGTCGGAAATGGTCCATGCGTTGTGCCGTTCGAAGTGATTGTATTTTTGTACAAGTCAAATTAATGAAAATAGATAATTATCAGTAATGGGCTTCACTTATGTCAATTCATGTATTAGTGAACTGGTTACTGGTTCCATTACACGATTAAAGAGAAAATTGTAGTTAAAAACATCTGTTTGAGACAGATACTCAAACCGGAAGCCACAACCGCGCGTACAAGACGGTCTGAGGCTTTGAAAGCACTGTCTTCTGATAATGACCATCGATCGAAACACCGATCATTACTGTCATACTCGATGTGCAAAGCATGTTTGGGGATAAAAAAGAGAGAGAGAGAGAACAGAGTCTGAAGTTGGACAGTAAGGAGGGTGTAGTGGGGGGTTGGGGTATGGAGGAGGGGGTTGGGGGGTCACTGACGAGTCAATCTGACCCAACGAAGTTTGGTTTAGCAATCTAATCTTTTTCCCTAGTGTATTTGAAATTTCTGTAATTTAACTGTAAATATTTGCTTTCTCCCCCTCTCCCCACCCCTCCCCTCCTTACTGGCAAACACAGCAAGGCTTTGAACACTTAGTGATTACTTTCAAGTAAAACTGCTAGAATTCAACTACAGTAGCATTGCATTGCCAAGACATTACATTGTTGTGACAGTAACATTTATGATATTTTATGGTGATTGTATGTTATGCTCCACAGTTATGTATATTGCTGTAACAGCACAAACATACTGAATAAACAGAGTAGTTGATAAAAAGGTAGAGTCCAAAATAAGTTAAATCTTTCTTTAATTTTACCTTTTGTTTAAAAAAAAGCATTATAATGTTATTTTTTTTCTTTTACATTCACAATGATTAAATCAACAAGTTAATTCAAAATCATAATGATGAAATACTTAACATGTTATTGGCAATGCTTAAATCACACCCTGTTGACAAACTAGTGTGTTGTAGAGGATGTACCTTTTGTTTACAAAGAACATGCAATACATTTTTGCTTGCAAAGAACAACCGATACTAAAATTTAATTATAAGGAATGGACAGTGAGCAGTAGTAACAACAACAACACAACAACAACAACAAGAACAACACACACACACACACACACACACACACACACACACACACACACTGATGAAGAAACAGACAGGGAAATTTACATAAAAGCATGCACTCATAGTTAAGATTAGTGGTCCTATGCCATGCTTTAATATTTTTTCCAGTAATTTCACACATGCACACTCACACACACATCACATGATAACGCACAATGATGAAGAAACGGAAATTTACATAAAACATGCACTCATAGTTCAATTAAGTGGTCCTATGCCATGCTTTAATTTTTTATTTTTTTTTTCAGTGATTTCACTCACGCACACACACACCACATGATATCTCACAATGATGAAGAAACAGACAGGAAATTTACATAAAATCATGCACTCATAGTTCAGTTAAGTGGTCCTGTGCCATTAATGTTTTTTCTTTCTTTTCATTGTTTTTCTTTAACTGAGAAAACGCATCCACATTTTTATATTTGTTTAACCTTTGCCAGAGCTTGTGGGTGAAAAATTACCCAGACTGTCGTTTAAATCTTCATAACTCACTCAGTTTTCATAACATGTAACTAAAGTTTTATGACTTTGTTTATTGTGTATTTGTGCTTGCCCCCATTAAATATTGTGGGTTTTGTGGTAAATAAAGGAGAAAATAATAAAAGCTTATAATCCTCGCCAGATACTGTGGGTGGCATGTCACCCATACCAATTAAAGAAGCATTCTCACATGCTGGAGCTTGTGGGTGGCTGTTCACTCATAATCTTCGTACAGGCCACAGCCTTTACCCGACATGCCAGGGTTCATGGGTGCTGGTCACCCAAAACCTTTATATAGGCCACAGTCTTTACCACACATGTCGGTGTTCACTATTGGCTGTGTTGTCAGCTGGAGGACCACCAGGCTGGGATAATGTGAATGAGGTGTGAGCTGTGTCTCCACTTCAACTTTTCCTGAGGCAGAGCAGTTGGGCTTGGGGACTGATGAAGTGATTGTGACCGAGGAGAGATGCAGACATAAGAAGTTGTCGCCCATTTTGAGGATGCAGTCATGTTGCATCAATGATGAAATCTGTGAACATGCCACTGATTGCCTTCTGGAAGACTTATCTTTACCAAAATTGGCCAGAATGTAGTTTTCTATGATGATGATTTGGCAGTGTGTCACAGATCCACTCTCCTGAGAAAGCAGACATTAATTTTCTGAGGAAATTTGCTCTTGTAAACAACATGCTTGTGTGGCCAACCAAGGCAGACACAGATTTAGTGCAAAGCATATTTGTGTTTGCCAGTGACTTCAACATAGTCTCCAAAACAACTACTGGCCATGCCTGGTCTGTTCCCAAATTAACAATGAACTCTGCCTCAAGTATGCTGCATACAAAAAGAACGATATACATAGTCAACCCAATCTGTCCGTCACCAAGAGTGCATTTCCCACCCTTATCGTAAGTGACCTTTTGTTTGGTGGCTGCCAACACTTGTCAGAAACAGCAAAATAACATGATTTTATAATAACAATACAGACAACATCATACCAAAGTTTTGTTGAAATCTGTCAATAAGTTTGGAAAAAACTGTCAGTTTTAATTCGGACATCATCATCATTCCGCCCTGTTGGCCACTATTCTAGTACAGGAAATCCAATGTTAGGTACAAAAATAACAAAAACGTACACTTTTATTTACAGGAAATACTGTACAGAAACTGTATACAAAATTTGGAAACAGTTCATGAAGTAGTTTAGAAGTTATAGCAATTTTAAGTGTGGCGGGCGATTCTACCCATATTTTCCGCCGTCCAAATTGCAATATTTCCTGTTTTTAGCACAGAAGTTTTCATAAATGTTTTATAGCAGATTCCTCAGAAAAAACTGACTTTGCTCAGTACAACTTAGAGAGTTTGTCCAAACCACTGGAAACTCTGAAATGTCCATTCTTACTGTGCTGCAGTGGTTCAAAGTAGCCACATCATGCAAATTCGAAAAGCGCTGAATTGCGATTTGTTACAGGTTTGACACTTTATCACACAAAAGCCATGTAAACTGATACCATGGAACTTGCTTGTTCAAAGAGTGTAAGTTGTATAGATTGAGAACACCAGTTTATAACCAGATGTATCATCATGTATGATCCTAAATTGGCTTTCAAACTTGGAAGATATCTCATTTTGTCAGGTGCATAAAAACGTTGCAACTTTAAACTGCAATATCTCGAATACGACTGAAGATAGAGACTTCATTCTTGTTGTGTTTTGTATGTTTTTTCCATTTATTTTGCAATGATACAGATCTTAAGTATGAAAAACAATATGCTAATTTTGGCTGCCTGTACCTAATGACAAGCCCTCAGTAACTGACAAACTCCCTTTCACATTGTTCCTGACATGGTTTCTGATGTCAGTCTGTGACCTACCCTATTTGTGCGTGGTCTGATTATGAGACGGTGATTACTTGACTTGAGAGACACAGAGAAAGCTATTGTTTTACGCATTTCATGTCTTACGGAGATAAACCCGAGGTCATTTTCAAGCTGTTTGAAAAGATAAAATGACTGAGATGATTAAACAACAGGGTGTTCCACATTTCATGTAAATTTGTAGCTAGGTTTTCTTTTTTGTTTCCTTTTTTCTCTCAAAGACAAAAACGTATCCACTTGTAAAGTTTGTTTTTAGTTGTTATGCAGAGAGATAGATTGACAAATACCAAGATATATTGCTAAATATAGATATAGAGGGGTAGAGGTGTATATACGATATCCCATGACACAGGAGGACCAGGCAAAGCAGCCCTGAAAGTGGCCAGAGAGGTCAAAGGCCAGGTGAGGGTGCTGACAAAACGCGGCCCTCTGTCCCAGCTGTCTGTGTCTGACGACAATCAGCCGGAGACCAGCGGGAGTGTTGCCAGTGACATCACCGCGCCCAGGACACAGGGATATGTTCAGGTGGGGGAGAACCATTCTTCTAGGTGTGTGTAAACTTAATAAGGAGGGGTCTGTGGTCGTATGAGTAGTGTGTTTGCCTGCTTTGCTGACAGTTGTGAGTCGAAACCACAGGTGGCGCTGGACTTTCGTGGTTTGCAGTTCCTTTCTGACCTCCCATCAGTAAATGGGTAAGTGCCCTTATTCCAACCAGGGAATGTTCAGGTGGTGGAAGGAAAGGGATGAGCCCACTTTGCAAAACACCTGCTGTGGCCATGGTGAACCCCTAATAGTTCAGTGCCTTGGCAGCTGTTGGACAGGATCTGTTAGTGAAAGGGTCAGCATTGTCATACACCCGACTGACCTGCTGTCAGCTCTACAAGGCACCCAGTAAGTGGCGTTAGAGGGCTGTGTGATGTGTGTGTTTGGTAGTTGTTGATGTTTGGTGATGGCACACAATATGTGACATGCATCGATGTGCAGTGTGTGTGTTTTGTTGCTCACGATGTCTTCAGACGACACACAAGAAGTTCCATACAACAATGTGCAATGTGTGTGTTTTGTTGAAGGCAATGTCTGGAGATGACACACAGTGACATACATCAATGTGCTGTGTGTGGTGATGTCTGCAGACGACGCAGTAAGTGACACACATCAGTGTGCACTGTGTGGTGATGTCTGCAGACGACACAGTAAGTGACACACATCAGTGTGCACTGTGTGGTGATGTCTGCAGACGACGCAGTAAGTGACATACATCAGTGTGCACTGTGTGGTGATGTCTGCAGACGACACAGTAAGTGACACACATCAGTGTGCACTGTGTGGTGATGTCTGCAGACGACACAGTAAGTGATATACAGTAGAATCCGGTTATAAGAAAGTTGAGGGGAACCCTTTTTTGTTTCTTATAACCGAGTTTTCTTACAGCCGAGGTTTCTTATAATCGAGAGTTCTAAAAAAAATTTTTTAGAGGGTTTCTAATATCCGAGTTTTTGCTTGTTTTTGCTTTGGCTCTCTTTTTCTCTGCACGTTTCTGTAATTGTTAGTGTGTGTACATCAGTGTTAGAAAGAGAGGGAGAGAGAGAGAGACAGACAGACAGAGATTGATGCACAGAGACACGGAGAGAGACAAAGAGAGTCACACAGAGAAGACAGAGAGCGAGAGAGAGAAAGAGAGGGGAGAGAGTGAGAGAAGGCTCTTTGATTTCGCAAGTAAACTTTGGCCTGTGACGTAAAACTTCTAGTGTGTTTTATTTTTCTTATCACTTTCTCTCCCTCTCTCTCACACTCACACACACACATGCGCGCGCGCGCACATACACACACACACACACACACACACATATGCATACATACACACAAACACACACATACACAAACGCATAAACACGATAGACAAGTAAAAATGCGACAAAGGAGAGTATTCTTGGAGCCTTTGGCCGTCATGTCATAGAGAAAGAAGGATCAACATTTTCATGTGTGTATGATGTGGTGTGGAGAGAGAGAGAGAGAGCGCAATGGTAAATAGTTAAAGTCAACATAATCCTAAGGAAATTTCCCAATATTAACAAATGCACCTATAAATAAATGAATCACTTATTCTCGGACGAGTCCTCAGTCCAAAAGGTGTTTAAAACATAAACCATAACACACCAAAGGCGCCACTGACGTCATCGTCGCTTTGCGACGGACATCCATGATGGGGGGGGGGGGGGGGTGCTTACAAATATGCAAGTACATGTATATATTTTTAATTTTAACAAGAATGCATATAAATATGTTACCATATGTTGTATCTGGGGATTGCATCAGAGACAATACTATATCACACACTACAAAAGATTTATTTCAAGCCTTGTGTAGAGAATCGTCTTAAAATGCAGGTAGGAACTGTTTTATAATTTGTCATCGAAACAGAACATGAAAGTTTGAAAGAGAGAGAGAGACACAGAGAGAGAGAGAGAGAGCGTGTGTGTGTACGCGCGCACGCGCACCCACACAAGTATTTACGAGCAGTATTAAAAGCGCTCGGTGATATTCTGAATGGGAGTTAACAGGTACTCATAAGTTGTAGGCTATTACATATTGATGCTAGTCAAATGTGAAATGAACGAATGAATACGAACATAGCATGTGATTCCTTGATTATTTGTCAGGCTTCTCGCATACGTGCACATGCGCGAGAAACAAAGACAGAGAGAGAGGGAGGGAGTGATGGAGAGAGGGGGGAGAAAGAGTGTGTGTGAGAGAGAGAGAGAAGAGAGAGAGAGCGGGGGAGGGAGGGAGGGAATGATGGATAGAGGGAGGAGAAAGTGTGTGTGTGAGAGAGAGAGAGAGATGGCAAGGGGGGGGGGGTGGAGATAGTAACATATCATACCTCGCTTGGACAAATCATTGCAGAAGTTGATTGTCAATGTCCTCATGTTTCGCCTTCCTATTCTTTTGCTGTAGCTGCGGGTCAGTTGTACTGCCCAAGAACTGATTTTTGTATTTGTTCCTTTGTTTTACAATGTTGCACAGAGTAGCTGAAATTCTTCAGCAATCAACGTCTTTTTATTTTTCGGGTTTCTCTCCACAGCATCCAAAATTTCGATTTTTCGTTTCAGCGAGATTGCTTGTCTTTTGTGTTTGTCAGCCATCGTCACTTTACATTGTACAAAGCCTTGCCTTGCATTGAACATGCACTGGTGTGAAGAGAGAAACAGGGTGGGGGCGAAGTTCAAACACCTCTTGTAATCAAGCGCCTGTGTTTTGTCTAGCTTACATCCGGATAGGCGACATCACCTGCCCCACATTCTGTCCCGCCAATTCCTGTGACCTGCATCGTGGATTTTTTGTGTTTTTTTTTTCATATGTATGTGTAGGCCCCACCGAGAAAATCTTTCGACAGCCGAGACTTTCTTACATCCGAGGTAAAGTTTTGCCAGAGTCAGCTAAACCTGTTTCTTACAAGCGAGTTTTCTTACAACCGAGTTTCTTACATCCAAGGTATTTTGAGTAATGTTAAAGAATCCTCTCAGCAGGGGAAAACCATTTGATTTCTTATAGCCGAGTTTTCTTACAACCGAGTTTCTTATAACCGGACAGCCCTGATATGGCCCTTTGCGGTCGGCTGGGCTATAAGCAACATTATCTTCTCTTATAACCGGATTCTACTGTACATCAGTGTGCACTGTGTGGTGATGTCTGCAGACGACACAGTAAGCGACATGCATCAATGTGCAGTGTGTGGTGATGTCTGCTAATGACACACAGTTAGTGACATCAGATGACTGTTTGAGAGGTGTGTGTTGTGGCAGGTGATGTCTGCTAATGACACAGTGACATCAGATGAATGTTTGAGATGTGTGTGTTGTGGCAGGTGGTGTGTGCTAATGACACACAGTTAGTGACATCAGATGACTATTTGAGGTGTGTGTTGTGGCAGGTGATGTCTGCTAATGACACAGTTAGTGACATCGGATGACTGTTTGAGAGGTGTGTATTGTGGCAGGTGATGTCTGCTAATGACACACAGTTAGTGACATCAGATGAATGTTTGAGAGATGTGTGTGTGTTGTGGCAGGTGATCTCTGCTAATGACTCAGAGACATCAGATGAATGTTTGAGAGGTGTGTGTTGTGGCAGGGGATGTGTGCTAATGACACACAGTTAGTGACGTCAGATGCATGTTTGAGATGTGTGTGTTGTGGTAGGTGATGTCTGCTAATGACACAGTAACATCAGATGAATGTTTGAGGTGTGTGTTGTAGCAGTCTGCTAATGACACAGTGACATCAGATGAATGTTTGAGGTGTGTGTTGTAGCAGTCTGCTACTGACACAGTGACATCAGATGGATGTTTGAGGTGTGTGTTGTGGTAGGTGATGTCTGCTAATGACGTACAGGTAGTGACATCAGATGACTGAGGTGTGTGTGTGTCGTGGCAGGTGATGTCTGCTAATGACACAGTGACATCAGATGACTGTTTGAGAGGTGTGTGTTGTGGTAGGTGATTTCTGCTAATGACACACCGTTAGTGACATCAGATGAATGTTTGAGGTTGTGTGAGTGTTGTGGCAGGTGATGTCTGCTAATGACACACCGTTAGTGACATCAGATGAATGTTTGAGGTTGTGTGAGTGTTGTGGCAGGTGATGTCTGCTAATGACACACCGTTAGTGACATCAGATGACTGAGGTGTGTGTGTGTTGTGGCAGGTGATGTCTGCGGATGGCACACCGCTGTGTGTGCACTGTCAACAGCCCTTCACCTCTTTGGTGTCAGGGGAGACGTCAGCCAGTGAGGACACCGCCTGGAACACCCGCTTCTGTTCCAGGGTTTGTGCTGACTCCTACTGGGTGAGTTGGGGGCTGGTCAATGCCGGGCCTTCAACGCAGGATGTGTGTTCTGCATGCTCAAGCGTATGTATGCAGGAGCATATACATGCTTACCTGAACAAAGGAACATGTGAACATACAACACAGACACACCACACTTAAGGATGCATTTGCATTTACCAAACATGCTTTTTTGTGTGTGAAAGCACAGCACTCAAGCATGCACACACACTCATACACACACACATACACACACCACACACACACACACACACACACTCACACACACACACACACACACACACACACACACACACACACATTTCAGTCCACTGTCCAGCCATATTTTACTTACAAATTCAAATGTAATCAACAAGTATTGTGACCTTCAGACACAATTCAGTTCATCCCCCTGTGGCCCCATTGTTTAAGGTGTGTGAACTTTGCTCAGGGTGCCTGCTGCACCCCTCAGCAATACTCCCCCCTCCTCCCCACTCCTTCCTGATCCTCTCCTCTCAAGTCCAATCATACCTCACCTGGTTTAAAATTTGGGTCAGCAGTGCGTTTCTGCTCGGCTTTCAGTTCTGTTTGCTCTTATCTGTTTATGTCATATCTGATAATACAAGCAACATAGAGGTCATCACCAATTTTATGCAGGTCGGTTTAGTCAAACCCCTAACAAACAAGTAGGGCAACTCTTGCTCTCACAATGAAATAAACACGGGTCCATAACTCCAAATGAATGCTGCTTAGGACACCAGATCGCCTAGCAGAAATGCAACACAGATCACACAGAACAAACAAGGAGACATCTAAAATAAAACAAGATGTAGATGCGTCAGGTACAGGATATATGGGCATGAGCATGCTTGGAACATCCTTTGGGGGGGATATCTCCTCGTTTGTTCTATGTGCTCGGTGTTGTCATTTATGGTAGACGATTCGGTACTGTAAGCAACATTGGTTTGAAGTTACGACATGTATTTATTTCATCATGGGAACAGGAGTTACTCTACTTGTTGGTTGTTTACTGTTCCCTGTCTCAAAAAAGATTTCCTCCTTTTTTAACTGCTCTTGAATATTTTGAGCGTACCAAGTGTTCCTGTCGCTGTGTCTTGGAATACCCTTGCTTAATGATATGAGTTATGATGATTCCTGCAAGGTCAAGAACTATTGTTTGTTTTGGGATGTTTTCACAGACACCCAAACTGGTGGAAATATCCATCAAGAGCTTAACACAAGTTTCAGGGGTGAGAGAAGCTTACTGCTATGAACCAAAGGTCATGGTCAACAAGTTAGAAATGAATCAGAGTTCAGTTGGAATTAAGGCATGTGAAAAGGACAAAACTGATAAGATAAAATGGTCGCAGTATGCTAAGATAAAATGGTCGCAGTATGCTAAGATAAAATGGTCGCAGTATGCACTAACCTGACCCATTTTGTCACCAGCCCCTATTCACAGTGACTGAAAGCCATGTTAGAAAGGAGCCCTTATGAAGTTCCAACATGAATCTTTACATAGGATCACCATCAAAGGCAACTGATTGTCGCAAAAATAGTAAGTCACAGAAACTACGTGTCTACAGGATTGTAAAGTTGTTGACACGTTGTCTTTTAACGATTACGATGGATTTCACGTAACAGACAGTGACCAGAAGCTCATCAGTAGTGTCTGTTTTCAGTATTAGCTAGAAGTTGTTTTCCCGATGGTTTTATTAAATCGCTATTCGTTTAATCTTGTGATAAAACCAGATTTGCAGTGTAAAGAGAGAACTGTTGATTACAAGACATAATTCAGCAGCCATTCTAGGAGACACCATTTAAAGAAAAAAGAGAAAGCTGGCAGGCTTGGCATCTGATTGTAAAGTTCTCAAGAAAGATGGTGTATGTTATGCAAAAATGTTAGAAAAGTTGTCTTTTTTTTATCATCATATTAGACATGTTAATTTTGCTTTTCTGGGACAGAGCAAATTGCTCACTGCAAGTGAAAGGTCATTTTAAAATTGGTCACTTAATCAGGGAATTTCAAAATGGAAAAAAATGGCTTTTGGTTGCAAAATTTGTAAGCATAGCTGCTAAGTGCTACACTGTTGGTGTAGCATGCTACGATTTTGTTGGCAGTGCTACCCATTTCATTTTGAGATGAAATGATACGCCAAAGACAAAAATTGGAAAGGAAAAGAAAAGACAGGGGGGAAACTCATTCATGCTATCAGCAGTTTCAACAGAAGGGAGTTAATGTAGATCTTTAGACTGACTTGATTTTGCTAAAAAAAAATTACCAAGTTCAGTAAGGAGAACAAGAACAAGCAGAAGACTAATCACAAGGAGGATTGCGATTTTGCCGCCTTATTGATTGGTTTCTTAGTCAGACATTTCAATTTTTTGTAGATCAGGTCAAAACCATGCGATAACTGGCAAGAGTTTCATGGTCTTAGTTCACCATTATGTAGTGTGTGAAATGAAGTGTGACTGAAAGTGCCGTTATGTCTGACTTGTGATATCGCATACAAGTGCTACACTTGAATTTAGAATTCTATACTTATAATGTCAAAATGATTCACTTTGTGTTTTTGAGGCCTTAAAAGTTCTGTGTATGCTTAATTCAGATTATCAAGTTTTTTAGTTTCTTGTTAATTCTGTTTAACAAGAAAAAAAATTAACTCTTCGCTTTGTAATTCAAATTGTCGGTCAAGTATGATCCAGTTTAAACAGTTTTATGTATGAGGAATGAGAAATACATATGTCAGACACTTTGTGCCTTCGATTATCAGTGGGATAGTTGAATGTTGATGATTTGTTACAATAAAACAAATGTTTTACCTTGTTCACAAAACTGCTCAGCGTGATCAGATAGTTTGACAATTGTATGAGTGATATATTGTAACATGTTTGCAGTAAAGTTTGGCATTCTGTGTTCTCAGATGAAGACTAACACAGCATACTTGCGCAGCAGTGTGTACGATGTTCAGCATGGAATTTGTCAGCTGTGTGGATTTGACGCCCACTCGTTTTTCTGTCAGATCAGGTAGGATGATATGTCCAGAGTCTAGTCATTGTAACTTGTGTCGGTCATCTGTTTCATCCTGTTGTTGCTCCTGTGTGTTTGTGCATGTGAATTCACATATATATATACCTGTGCAGGTGTGTGCAGACACACAGCTACGCTGGACAATAGGTGTCTTATATTGTATTCAATGAAAATTAGTTTCAAAGTGAGGTGACTGCTGGCAGAAATTGAAACAAATATAAAAGAAAAATTATCATTATTCCGCCAGACAAAAGGGAAAAACAAATTACAAGACATCATGTTTTATCTTGTAATTTTTTTGTCCAACGGAATAACAATTATTTTTTCAAAATATCGTCTTCAACAAAAGTTTGCTTCAATGTACCAGCCGCCATGGCGAAGTGGTTAGCGTCACGGACTCCCGGCTGGGAGGTCGTGGGTTCGAATCCCATCAGAGTCATGTGGGTTTTTCTGCCCCGACCAGCTCCTACCCAGAGTTGAGTTTGCTGTGGACTCAGTTGGGAAGACTGGGACCACACAGTCGAGTTTCATCCACTTAATGGATGCGTTTCTGTGAGTGTTGCTCAAATTTCCTGACCAACACTGCAGGTGCCTGTATCTCTCGGGCCTGGTTGATGCCGGGATATATTATGAAAGGAAGCGTAGAGTACAGCCCTGTCATGTAGTATCAGACCAAAATGGAAATCTGTAGCATCATCTTAATCATCCTCATTCTCATCGGCATTAAAAAAAAATGTCTCAAATTCTGTGGCCCCTCGTGCCCTGCTCTCATGGTGACCTCAATTTCGATGTCCTCTCCACGTCTGTGGCCTTGGTTTGGTTCTGTCAGGGTCACCGGTATCGGCGGGTCCATGGGGGCTGTTGTTGGACGGACGTGGTAGCGCCCTCCGGAGGGAGAGCTTGCTCACGCCGGCTCTGCGACTAAGCAATTATTGTCGTCAGTAGGGGGCTTAGTAGGTGGTGTCCTGCGTATGTTAGATCAGAACAGGCGCCACTGAACACCACCAAAGTGACTCGGCAGCAGTGCAGTGTCTCCTCCTGTGGGTTGCCTCTTGACGACTTCACATTGACTGCTCCCTGTGGATTGTCGGTGCTGGGGCTGCGGCGGGGCTGACCAGGCTGTGGCTGTGGACAGGGTGTCGGAATGAGCGGCGTGTGTGCACTGCCTCTGAGGTGGCGCAGAGGTTGGGACAGCAAAAAAAAAAAAAAAAAAAAGTTTGCTTCAATGTGTTTTCATTGAAATGGTTATGTGTGTGTGTGGTGTTCAGTGATTCCCTCTGTTTATCACATGGGGGGAAAAAATAACATTGTATGTTCTTTACTTGATGTATGTCCAATATACATACAGTATGGAATGGAATTCCAAGCAAAATGTAGAATTCCACCTGCCTCCAAACAAACCTGAAAATGAACAAAGAGTAGGTAGTAAATTGCATAACTTCATTATTTTTATACCATGTTACGCCATTTTACTGAACATAATGTAACAACACGTAAGAACAGTCACAAGTCCTTTGCAGTGTGTTTTATGAAGAAGAGAATGTACAGTGGACAGTTAAAGCTCATTTTGTCCACTTACCTCCACAGAGACAGCCTGGACCAGAAGCAGAGAGCGGAGAAGATCAACTGCAGCAAGTTCAGCAAGCTGGGGGCAGCACAGAAGAAGCAGATGATTGCCAGGCCTTATGAGGGACTGGTGAGATCTTTGTCAGCTTGAGAGATCAGTTTCAAATCACATTCACAGGGGGTGGATGTCTTAGGAATGTATGTACCTGGTACTGGCAGAGGCAACATTACATCTGGTGCTGGTTTTAAACAGTACAGTTCAGCCAAGCACACAAGCCTCTGCAGGGCTGTCAAACTCACACAAGAAAAAAAATTCACATCACAAAGCAAAGTAGACTAAAGAAAAACACCAGTTATGAAAAAGAAAGAAACCACAAAATGTGGCAATGACACAGTGGCTGAACTATTGACATTTTAAGGGTTATAAGTGAGGCTGTGCCTAGAGTGCCTGACATTCCCCCTGAGCTTTACCCAGACCTGAAAAATGGGTAAGAGTGTGAAGGCATACAGGAGGACAATTTATAGCAAGGTTCTTGCTGCATTGATAGATTTTAGTGATGATGTTATCAAATAACTTGATAATACATGGGCAGAGCTGCCAACCATCTCACTTTTGGTGGAATTTATAGTGCTCAGACATGTCATTCTGCTATTCCACATGACATAAAATTCTGCTCAGGGGGGGGAAAACTTCGTTTATTCACAGAGTTTGCACATCTGCCACTCGTATAGCCAAAGAGCTGTTTGGAAACTTACATCCGGTTCAGCTTCTACCACTGCTTTATTTCAATATGACCTGCTGGACCAATTAATCCTGAGGCAGAAAAAAAGTAAAAGAAATCAGAAGTGCAGATTCAGGTTGCTTTCTACTGTTATGATGGGAGTGCTGCTGATCCCAGTCAGCAGTCCGGCCTGTTAAAGTGTTCAGCCTTGTCAGGAAGAACATTACAGATTTCCCTCCCTCCTTGGGTCAAGACACTGTAGAGGCACTGATGATTTTGAACCACAAAAATGAGCCAAGTCGTAAGATGAAGCTTAGTGACAGTATGCTTAGAAAATGTAAAAGAGCAAAAGTGTGTTGGCAGAGACAGTGATCCCATGAAAGCACTTGACAGAAGGAAAGAAGATTAAGTGTCCGGAATGTCATTTTGTTTGGGGTGCTATAGTGTATGTATTCCTCTCAACTGTCAGAAACTCCTCCATTTTAAAAAGTATTTCTCAAGTCTCTTCAGAGGTTTTCAGCTCTGCATGGGTGCATGTGGAATTCTGTATTTATTCTATCTTCTGCTGTCTGCAGTTTTGGCACGCGGACCACATCCGGCCCGTGTGGGAGGGAGGGGGCCAGTGTGACATCGACAATCTCCGCACGCTGTGCACTCCCTGTCACCTCTCCGTCACGGCCAAGCAGGCAGCAAAGCGTGCTCACGCTCGCAAACTCTCGAGGACAGCTTGTGCTGGGGACATCACTGCGTTTTTCAAGAAAAGTTGATGATGTTTGTTGCTCGACACATTGGTGTGTGATGCTCTGAAGGGCTGGAGAGTAATTATGTGCCAGATTTTATTCTGGTGTAGTTACCAGTGATTGGCTACTGCAAGTATGTAATTGTTATTTAGTAATTGTGTCGATATTGATTATAAATCACTGCATGAATATGTGATTAAGGTAGTTAGATGTACAGATGTAACAATATATTCTGATACTTCTGCCAGGTGGAACTGGAGCACTTAAAGAATTCACAAGCCTCTGGCTCCAGTATGCCGAAGAGCTCGCAATTCCGTTTTTGCTCAGAAATGGAGAGGGAAAAAAAAGATCACCCCTCCTTTTCTTTTCTTTTCTTTTCTTTTTTTATTTTTTACTGCTCTACAAAACGGTCAGTTCATTGTCAGTCTTTCTCTCGTAGCAGATGGCGAAACTTCAGGAACGGGAATAGATGTGTAGTTTCAGCTGGAGTCACATCTGGTGTTTTTCGCTTGTCAAGGCACTACTTCAGAAATCTTTTCAGGAGTGTGAGCTTGTCTCCAGCAAATGTTTTGCAGAAAGGGTGTGCCACAGTGAAGACTCTTGACAAAGGGATGTTGGTGTCTGTGCAAAAAGTCCATCGTGAAGTGAGCACATGGCTTTCAGAACTAGTAGGGGCTGGCACCGTGTACTGTGTCTTGTGCCGCTGCAAAGTTGGCTGTAGTCCAGCTGGCTTCCACGCACTTTTTCACCACTTCGAGTCGAAGAAGTACCAAACGAGGCAGAAAAGATACTGTCTAATTTTAGTTTTTGTTTGTTTATGAGAGTGTACATTAGACTGTGCATCATGTTAAAGTTTTTCTTGGAATCATGTCATCATTGTGTACTATTTGCCTCAATACATAGGGTTATAAACAACCCCAAATTGTGCCAGATAGCATCAGATTGTGCCATTTTGAATCTGTATTCTAAGAATTTTATCAGGAGAGCATTCCCCTGGACCTCTACATACATATCTTTTTTCTTCACTATTAAGATGGGAGGCTTGATGAGGCTTTGACAAGTTAAAACTCATTTCCTAAGGAAGAGGAAAATTGTGCAGCTCCACCTTTGATCTGAATATGCCCTGTACATCACAAATTCATATCCAGATCACACCATGTTTTGTGTTAAAATATAGCAGTGGGTGTAGTTTGCTGTGTATGAATCTGTAAAGTGGAATGCGGCCAAAGAACATGTAGACTTTATTGTCAATATCTTGTCACGTCCAGAGAGGGGAGTTAATGCAACCTGATAGGACATGGACAGATTTGTACAACTCGTATCTGTGGTCAAATTTCCAGCAGTAACTCATCATCAGCATCCCAGTATCTGGTGACGTGTGAACTCGTTTTACCCTGTTGGGATACTTACGCTATACTCGAGAGTATAGTCGGTTCACTCCGACTTCATTGAAATCAAAAATTTGTGGGAAGAGGTTGTGGAAAAAGATAGATAAAAGATATGGTAGACAGAAAGGACAGTAGACAACAGTACAGCAAAAGGAGGAGACAGAGTTACTGAGAGCGAAAGGAAAAGTGGACATTATTAGCACAGAATGTCCAGAAGGAGGGGAAACTATTTGTACAAAAGATTCCCCGGTATCCCCATGGGGGACAGCAGTCACTGAAATTTGTTTTAAGAAAAAAGTGGAGGGGGGGGAGGGGAGCCCACAACATTTCAGTTTTGTTGGTGTTGTCATTATGTATTTAGAAGCAAAGACAATCGTTAGCATTTCTTTCTCTAATGGAGAAAAGTGGTGTTCAGAGTGAGAGAGTTGTGAAGTGTAAGCCTATTAGAGTGAGACTGTATCGTGACACCCATGTAGGTGATAGCACACAGGGGAAGGTGGCCGAGTGGACAGACCAACTCGACTGGAAAGGGAGAAAACTGGAGGTCCATGGTGAGAGGCCAACACGGGACAGGTTTGTGTAACCTGCTGGAGCTTTACCATCTTGCATGCACTAGGTTTGCTGACCTAGAATCAGATTAGTGTATTCACTCTGTTCTGTTGATATTGATTTTTAAAGTAGGAGTATGCAATATATTATTCTAGGAGAATGCCTTTACCCTTCAAATGCTGATTATGATAATGCACACATGTAAGAAGCTGGGTTAAAATGGAAGGGAAGATGCCATCACTACATTTATTCTGTTTTAGGGCTTTTTCATGCCTCAGATTTTTCCCAAAAGTATCCCACGAGATTTGTGCCAAGGTGATCAAAGAAGAAAAACAGTTGCCAAAAATTGGAAAAGTATTGTCCACCTGTCACAATATCCATATTACTCAAAAATAACACAACACTTTAGATAATCATCTTTCTCAGTGCTTGTGTCAAAGACTTGGCTTCTATTCTTCTTTTGGTTGTGACTGCTAAGGTAAGCACTGGACCCTTTGTCAAGGGAGCGAAGCCTCTCACAAGGGCCTTTTAAGTGCTTTAGAGGAAAAGAATGCTGCGTGTGGTGGAGAAAAAGGTAATGGGCCGATTAGCAGTACACCCTCACCTAGTGCATACAGTCAAACTGTGTCAAGGAGGTTGAAGTGGTCAGGTCACGTTTGTCCGCAGAGGAATCTTTAGTTGAAGACAAGGGCGATAACTCCTGACCGCCTATCGGTCGCAGGTGGGGAAGGGATGGGGAAGGGATGGAACGGCCGCAGTTTGTTTAAACAGCACACTTCTGCTGACAGCTGCCCGCTTCCTCGCGCTAACCTCCCACAAGCTTTCCTCCCTACTCGTAATGTGATACTAGCTGTCTGGCTGATAGTGTGTTAAAAACAGGATGCTGTGTTTCTTCATTAATACTTTGTGCCAGAATGCAACGAACTGTGGTCGATTGATGTCACTGAATTGTGGGGTCTTTGACTGACAGAACGATACCAAACACAAATGGGTCTTCTTTCATGCGCATTGCTGACAAGCACCACAAAGATTTGTCAACAAAAAAACAATTGAAACATACTAACGAACACACAAAGTGAATTGAAATTTCAACTCAGTGAGAGCATGCGTTCCTGAAGCTATCACGCTCAACCTGGACCATATTGGACATGCATATCTTTCCTTTACAACTGACAGAAAATTGTTCGCGGGACTCCTACCTGACAGCCGTACCTGGCCAAAATAAACAGTCACTGTCGGCACTGGTCAGCTTCACTGGGAACACGGTGGCAGTCCCCCTACCACGGCCTAGGCATGTTTTGCTTGTTTATCTGTGTGCTCTATGTGCTTGTGAAGCATGCCGAAACTGATTCTGTCGCAGTCACACCATGCTTTTAGTAAAGCAAGATTTTAGCATGCCACACATGCAGATGTCAGTTATAAACAATGAAATGCTTCCTACCTGACCTTGTGCTTTCGCCCGTTCGAATCATTTGAAACTGATGTCACATACACACACACCAATGCAAAATGTTTTCTCATTTTCATCTGCATGGTGAGCCTACTCACGACTGGGGAGAGAGAGAGAGCGTGCACACACACACACACACACACACACACACACACACATTGACAGAAACCCATACACCAACAACAGCGGTATATAAACAGATGGATCACACACACAACACACACACACACACACACACAAACACACACACAGCGAGAGAGAGAGGGGAGGGAGGAGAGACTATATATTACAGCTTACTCTATTATTAAAACACACTTGGGTACTAACTTGCACACTCTTTCTTTTATGTATGCAGAGAGAGAGAGAGAGAGAGCAACAACAACAACAACACACACGCACGCGCGTGAGAGAGAGAGAGGAAAATAAGCGCTTGGTGGTGTGTACAAGTCTCAGCACTGCGTCACACAGACCCGGGCCGCCTTGCTAGTCACTCTCCGCCGGCAACTGATGAACAACACCCACGAAAAAAAGCACACAAAAAAACCCAACTTAAGAACGCAGTATGAACCGAAGTTATATCAAACGGCAAAAGAAGAATCACAACACGCAAATCACGCATAGTTTAATTATATCCAGTTATGGAGTGTGGAAGTAAAATCATTCATTAATCACAAGAGAAAACTTCACCACAAAGAATCAATACTCAGTCCTGCAGCTGATAAACATGTGCGTGGTGTACGCACGATGCCAGCGCTTACCAAAGCGGTGAAGGTCAGCGCCGGGGTTCAGCGCTGGGGTTCAACGCCGGGGCAGCAGAAAACTAAACGGACCGATTTTCATCTAGGCCCGACTGCCGTGAGGTAATTAATTGTCACGCGACAGATGGCACCTAAGGTAGTGAAGACCCTCCCGAGTTCGAATCTTCTGGATAGCGAAATGGAGGAAAATGTAACCACTAGACCTTGGAGCATTGAGTGGTGCTAAATAGTCAGTATGTTTGCCACCATAAAACTTTATGTCACCTTATTTATTCCACCATCCATTCCACTACATTTTCTTTGCTTTATATATGTATGTCTTTGGATTGATTTTTCAGCCATAAACAAAATAGTTTGACAAAAATTTCATGAAAAATAGTATTATCTCCACATTTGATACTGTGATCAATAGATATAAAGCTGAGTGTCACACTGTCACTTTTGCACATGCGCATTCATGACAGCATTTACTCCATACGCACACGCAATCTTTCCAATCAACCAAAAGGCGCACTACCGAATGTTTTTTCTCTCCCCCTCTCCTTCGGGAAAACACTTTACTAAATCACATCAAACACGTTATAAACAAATTTTATACATGTAGCACTCTTTCCACTGAGAGGCAAACTAACTCACTCAAGACTTCATAAAGTCACGGCCCCACACAACATTGGCCCACAAACTCCAGACCAGGAAAATAAGTGATCTTTCACTCCTTGATGCTAATGCCTGCATCAAACACAAGACTTCATACTATCATGATTCCCTGTCTCTCTCAGACATCATCTCGCCCCCTCGATTTCTCCCGTCCTGGAGATATGACTTCCGACTCCTCTCCCTCGACTCTTCTTGTCACTGGAGAGATGAGTTTCCAACTCCTCTCCCTCGTCTTCTCCTGTCCCTGGAGAGATGACGAGTTCCCGACTCCTCTCCCTGGAGTCCTTAATTCCTGGGCTGCCTACCGTGTGTTCCCCACACCATGGCCATCTTCAACCATCTCACGGGGTGAAAGGCGAAGGGTAAAAGGGTGAAGGGCTGAAACACGAATAAGGTTCGTGTAAGTAACCTTAATTCAACATATGAATTCTTTCTTTCTCTTTTCCTTAAGTTTTCCCCTGTAGCTTTCCCCCAACTATCTATCGCTCACCTGGTAATGACTGGTCAGCAGAGAGGACCAACGTCCTGACAGGTTCGAGTCTCTAGGCCATCTGCTGGGTTAAAACTGATTCTTTCCTCCCTCCTCCTAGTGAGTGCATACTCAGTGTTCAAAACACATGACCAGCACCTTACCAGCCCTTGTTAAACTATCACTCAGTGGTCACTTTCACCCAATGACCACGTTTGTTTCTTTACTGAGTCATACTCACAATTATTTGGGGACGCCCGCTACACTAGTCAAGCCACATGAATATTCTTCCTTTTCCGTTGTGGCATGGGGAAATGATTCATATCACTAACTACATGTGATGGAGCGTCACATGCCTTGATGTGAGGCTACGTCACATGACACACCCCCCATCCTGGGATGAAAAAATTTTCTCCAGAAAATTTTTTAAAGGATATACAACTTCACTTAAACACATCTTCAGCCATGAATCTCAAAATGTGTAACCATCACACATGATTCACCAAATTAATAATCAACGTATAGAATCAATCATCATGATCCACCATAAATAGCATATTCCAAACTTTCAGTCTTTCTAAAAAAAAATACATAATTGATCACATCTCACAAAATACATTTCACAAATTACATGGATAAAACAACTAGGGATATTAACAATTCAAAGTACAAATTGTGTTTATATATTAAGATGTGAAGCACATATTTTCCCTTGATCTTTGTCTCACATCCTTGTGTTTTCAAAACCCTCATGAAAATGAGAATATTTCCAAATGTAAATGTTTCTCAATAGACATGTAAACAAAATAAACATAGTTGAAACAGTTTTTTCCCACATGTACTGTTATAGTCCATTGAAAAGTCACATGTTTTCCATTGTAGACAATGACAAATGAAAACAATTGGTTTGTCTCATTGCACAATCAAAACATGTGTAATATACATTTCTAAAGAGTTATTTGCTCATCACACATACATCTATATTCATCTTCACAAGCAAGTGAGACATAAATAGTACATGATGATTTTTCATTGTTTACGAAAGAATAAAGCAAAGAATAGATATGTAATACATCAACATCAAGTAGTTTTTGCTTGTAAAAACATATAGTCACTTCAACAAGCAAATTATGCATAAATACCACTTGATTTAAATCGTCAGTAGCATACAATGCACTGTCAAAAGTGATCACACCGTAATCATTAAGAAAGACAAAAAACAGAATAGTCTTTCCCTTGAAGACAGTTACATTTGTCCATGAATATTCATACACGTGACAATAAATCTGCCATGACATTTTGTGTTCCAGGCACTGGTTCAATGGTAAATTGGAATTCCTGCAATGCCAAAGACCATCTTAATAATCTGCTGTTCTTAGTCTTTGACGATTTCAAGAACGTCAGTGGCCTATGGTCAGTCTGTAACCGAAACTTTCTTCCAGTCAAGAACCTGGCGAACTTCTCACATGCCCATACAATAGCCAAGCACTCTCTCTCAATAGTGGAGTATTTCTCCTGTGTCTTTGAGAACTTCTTACTGGCGTATTGCACTGGATGTAACAAAGCACTTTTTTCCTGCAACAGTACCGCTCCCATTCCTTTGGAACTGGCAACAGTTCTCAAAATAAAGTCTTCTGAGAGGGAGGGTAACAAAAGAACAGGAAATGAGTTGAGGGTGTTCTGAACACACTCCAAAGCCTTCTGGCACTCATCAGACCACACAATACTTTTGTTCTTCGTCCCTTTCGTCAGTTCAGTCAAAGGGGCCGTCAGGGACGCAAAGTGGGTACATATCGTCTATAGTAAGACAACAATCCGATGATGACCTGATCTGTTTTCTTTGTAGTGGGTTTAAGTAAAGATAAAATCTTTTCCACTTTCTTTCCTTCTGGCATCATTTTTCCCACTGAAATAGTGTGACCCAAAAATTCGAGAGTTTGAAAACCGGCACGAATTTTGGATGGTCTTGCAGTCAACCCAAAACATCTGAGTCTGGAAAAAAACAGCTCGCAAGTTAGAAAGGAGGTCACTCCATGACTTTGCAGCCAACAAAATGTCGTCAAAAAAACTGACTGCACCACATTCATGGAGTTTCAGGGCTCGCATCATTCTAGCAAAAGAAGCTGGGGCATTTTGCAAACCGAATGGCATTTTCGTCCATTGGAAAAGACCAAAAGGTGTTTGAAATGCTGTCTTTTCCTTGTCAGCTTCAGCCATTGGAATCTGCCAGTATCCTTTAGTCAAGTCTACTTTCACAAAATAGTTTCCTTCTGAGAGCTGACACAGAAGTTCTTCATCAATGTCTGGGATGGGCTCGCATCGAACACAGTGATCTTATTTAATTTCCTGTAATCGATGCAGAAACGCACCGATCCATCAGGTTTGTTCACCAATACAACTGGTGAGCTGTACGGAGACGTAGAAGGTTCTATGACCTTTAAATCCAGCATTACTTTGATTTCCCTCTCGACAACCTCTTTTTTTGCAAACGGCAGGGGGTATGGTCTGGTTCGCACTGGTATTTCAGTAGTTAACTGAATACTATGGGGTTCAATACCAGTCACTGTACCTGGGTATCTGTCAACACATCCTGAAAGTCTTTCAAAATTTCTTTGAGCTGTTCTGTTTGACTTGAAGACAAATCATTCGACAAAATCACATCATCATAGGTTTCACCTTTGACAGACAGAGTAGGAAGGGGTACAACATCATCTGCACTGGTAGATGTTAACACTCCTACATTTGCTGTTTTCACAACCTTTGATCTGTCCCTGTACGTCACATTGGGTACAAATTCATCACTGATAATGTCTGTCATGTTGACATCAGTTTCTGACACAGGACATATCCACTCAACTGACTGGTTGATGGCAACATTTGTACGTTCAACATACTTCTTCAACATGTTCACATGAAATACCTTCTCAGTGTTTGCCATTTTGATCTTATAATTAACTGCAGAAATTTTTTCGACCACCTGAAAAGGACCCTTCCACATAACACGAAGCTTGTTATGTTCATCAGTGAGTAATACAAGGACTTTATCCCCTACACGAAGGAACGTACCTTGCTTTTCTGTCTGCAAAGACCTTGTACACATCTGTTTTTTCTATCAGCTGACTGTTGAGCAAGCTCACATGCATCCTTCAAACGATTATGCAGTTCATAAACGTATTGCAGACCTGCCTACCCTTCCGTAATCGTCCGTAAATTTTACGGAAATTAACCCCCCATTACGGAGGTACGATTTTCCGTGCGAAATTACGGAAAAGAAAATTGAAAAACTACGCAAATTCCAGACTCGAAAAATTGTCGACTGCTAGACCTTTCCGAGACCGCAGAGTAACTTCCCTTGACTCAAGCCGAAACCACAGATAGTTCGGAACTTGCGATTGGTCAATGTGGTGCTGTGGGCCAACAGGACACGCCATCACATCTGTGCGCGCCATTCGAAGCTTTTTGTTCAGCCATTGTAAGACAAAGTTTCAACCGATTTTTTGCCGGCGATTGTGAAAATGGCGGAGAAATCTTCTAAACGTTTGCATGAAACCGATGACGAGGGTTCGAAAACCACTGTGCCACAACGGAAGAAGGCGAAGAAGCAAGTGTTCCGAAGTAAATACACGCGGACTTGGCCTTGTCATGGACCTGGATTTGTATACTCATTTCTGCTCGGTGTGCAATTCAGACTTCTCCATCGGACATGGGGGAGCAAATGACTGCAAGCGCCATATCTCGGGAAAATGCACAAAGAGACAGCTGCGAGTGCCTCCAGTCAGAAGATCACATCGTTGTTTACGAAATCCAGCGAGAGCAGCCGTCAGACCCACACACGGAAGATCACCAACGCAGAAAGACTGTTGTGTGAGCTGATCTTCGAAAACAACTTGTCCCTGAGCTGTGCTGACAAGATAGTGGCGAAAATGAAAAGGTCCTTTTCATTTTCGCCACTATCTTGTCAGCACAGCTCAGGGACACACACTCACACACATATTTTTTTTTTTTTTTTGTGTGGTGGGGGGGGGGGGGGGGGGGGGGGGGTTGTACATTAGGTTCTTCATCAGTGGTGTCATCTGTGGTGACTGCTGTGTAAGTTACAAACTGTCAAGTATATCACCTTTGAATTGACCTGAAACTCCTGTCCTGAGTCCGTCATCTGCCATCATCCCAAGGTATTTTAATTCTGCTTTGTTGTTTTTGTTCCTTTTTTACTGTTTATATTTTTTGTTAAAATGTTAAAAATGTAGTTGGAGTTTTGTACACATTATTTGTTCAATGTTAAAAATGTAGTTGGAGTTTTGTACACATTATTTGTTCAAAAACGCTGTGTATTACGCGTCCGTGGAATTACTGAAGGAAATGCAAAATTACTGAAAATCTCTGTGGTTATTACTGATGAGCACAACATGAGGTAGGCAGGTCTGGTATTGGTAAACAGTTTTTACTGTCAGGTATGTCCGTCTTTTTCGTCCATTGTGTCATCAATAGATCCAAAGGACCCTTGGTGAGTGTCCGAAAAGAAGCTCGAATGGTGAAAATCCCAGCGTTTCGTTCGGCATTTCCCTGTATGCAAAAAGCAAAGCCGGTATGAAACGATCCCATTCATGGGGTTCCTGCCTTGCAACCTTTCTCAACATGGACTTCAACGTTCCATTGAAACGTTCAACCATGCCATTCGATTGGGGATGATATGGCGTGGTTGAAATGGAAGAGATTGACAACAGTCTGTAAATTTCTCTCATGACATCAGAAATGAATTGCGTTCCACAATCCGAGAGAATTTCGTCTGGAAGACCCACTCTGGAAAAAATCGCAAGTAAAGCTTCAGCGACAGACACTGTATCAATTTTCTTCAGTGGAATCGCTTCTGGATACCTTGTCGCTGTATCCACCAAAGTCAAGATATAGCGATATCCCGAAGAAGACAGTGGTAAAGGCCCAACAAGATCAATAGCCACCCTCCGAAATGGGACGGAAATGAGAGGCATTTTGTGCAAAGGTGCACATGGGACGCGACCTTTCTGAGATGTCTTTTGGCAGATGTCACATGAACGGCAGTAATTCTGTTACTATCCTTTGTGATACCTGGCCAATAAAAAGAATCAAGAACTCTCTTTGATGTTCTTTTGATCCCACAGTGACCAGCGAACAATGCATCATGAGCCGTGTGTAGCACTGTCTCTCTAAGTGGCTTTGGAACGACAACTTGTTTGTTTTCCTATCCAGGTACACACCTGTAGAGAATGTCAGATTCCAGTATGTACGTTGGTTTGTCCGTTAGTTTTGTCCGTTACAGTCTGTTTAGCAGCAGAAAGTACCGTCGTCAGCGTCTCGTCTTTTTCCTGCATTTCTGGGGTCATCTGGAGTTCATCCAGTTTTGAGACTTTTAGCGGCTTTGTAGCCTTTCCCTGCTCTACGATGTCTGATCTGGTACTCACAAGACAAGGAACAAACGATCCTCCAGCACCACCATGTACTGTAGCGACACCTGGCAAATTGCCCAAGATCAAGTCGCAGACTGGGTTATCAATGACACAGGCGGTAAGAAAACCGGAGTAGTACGGTGTAATCGACTGAAATTTTCGCCAGCGGAAACGTTTCAATCTTGCCTCCAAACACCTACACTTTTGGACAGTGTTGAGATACTGGTTTTGAAGCACGAAAGATTTCCGTACACCAGCGGTGGTGCACCCAGTGTCTCCGCAAAACCAAAGCCTGCAATCCATTGATGGCTCCGTTTTCTAACACCAGTCCATCAACAGCTTGATGTGGTGCCAAAACAAGGCCTTCTTCACAATCAGTGGAGACTAATGTGGGTTTTGAATCATTTGGTTTGAAAGGGCAATTTTTCCTCAAATGGAACCTGCCATCACAAAAGAAACATCGCATTGTCTGATCGCAGCTGACTGATTTTGTGAACTTCTGTTCTGTCCACGAACTGGCCCAAAAGGTCTACGTGGTGTCGTTGTCCACGACCTCGGAACGTTTGCTGAGGAGTAACGGGTCTTTCCGGCGGTGAGTACTGGTACTGACGAAAGTCACTCGAACCGCGGAAAGATCCCTGTCCGTTCCTAGGATAAGTATATCCTTGAGGACTCAGAAATGACCCACGATTTCCTTTCCTGTAACTTCCCTGTCCTGATGGGATAGTACATGACGCATGAGACTCAAAGATTGAAAATTCTCCTTTCCTAGCCACGCCCTTATCTGGTGAGCGATACAATACTGATCAGCCATCTGACACATTTCCTCAACGCTTTCAAATTGCCTTTCTTTAAGGAAAGTGGCCAGATCTTTGCTCACGCTCTGGAAAAGTTGTTCTCTAAGAAGGAGATCTCGCAGTGATTGAAAAGTTTTGTTCGTTTTTGATAAATCGATCCATCGATCTAAACAATGACTCATACGAATTAGAAACGACGGAAACGATTCTCCTTTTTCAGGGCGCACAGAACGAAACGTTCGTGAAAACGATCAGCAGAACATTGAAATTTCTTGAGGAGTTCTTCTTTCAACTGATCCCACGTTAAATTTTGTTTCGCCGCGAGTGTGTGGTACAGTGTCAAAGCGCTACCCTTAAACAACGACGCAATATACAATGTCCACTTTTCCTTTGGCCAACCACAAGACGTTGCGTGACTTTCAAAGCGGAAAAGAAAACTATCTATGTCATCCGTTTTTTCCTCGAAAGGTGGTAACTTTGGAATATATGCCGCTTTTGGTTGAGGCGCGCTTGTGGAACCGACTGGTGGAGCTGGTGGAGGTTCTCTCGATGCCTGTAATCTTTTAATTTCAGCATCAGTCTCTAGTTCTAACTGTCTCAACTTAAATTGACGTTCTTCAGCTTCAGCTTCCCTCTGTAGTCTTTTTTCTTCAATTTCAGCTTCCCTCTGTAGTCTATTTTCTTCAGCTTCCCGCTGTAGTCTTTTTTCTTCAATTTCAGATTCCCTCTGTAGTCTTTTTTCCTCCGATTTAGCTTCCCTCTGTAGTCTTTTTTCTTCAGCTTCAGCTTCCCTCTGTAGTCTATTTTCTTCAGCTTCAGCTTCCCTCTGTAGTCTATTTTCTTCCCTCTCTCTTAGCCTGTCTGCCCTATCTGTGCATTGTTGCACATAGTTAGTAACTTTTTTCTCCATCAAAACCCAAGCGTTCCGCTTGTTGAACATATTTATCAAAATCATCCATAATGAATCGTCAACAGATATAAACAAAACAATTTCTAAATATGAATAAAAATAAGGCGATATATGATGGCGCTGTATATTTCACAAAAAATGTAATTATAGTATATACAAATAAAGAATTCAATTTCCGGTGTAAACAGAAAACAGCTTACCAAAACAGGGTAATATTAAATCCAAGGAATGTATTTTTCCAAAAGTAATTTGCAAACTGCTATCAATTTGGAATTTAAAATAAAATGAAGTTCAATGCAAATCTGTTTTTCCTAAGAAAGGAAAAAACACAATAAAGTTTTTCTGAAAATAAATTCTTTATAAAGTTTTAGTTCTTAAATGTTCTTGTTGTCAGTCTTTCTTTCTTACTTAATTTCAAATGAATTTACAAAACAAATGCAACCGCCTTATACGATAAATGAATATAAATTTACAAAACAAATGGAAGCACAAACAATTAAAAAGAGGGGAAAAACACAAACTAGCGGAAATCCTACCTAAAAGATGAAAATGTTGAAAAGAAAACTAGATAGGAGCTTATTGTGAAGAAGTGTAGAGTTTTTGAAAAAGGGGGTGAAAAGGAAATGAAAGGATACACAGGATCGGAACAGTGAGAAGAAATCAAGAACAGCAAAAGAAGCCCTCAGACAGCACCCTAGTGGTCACTGTCCCCCGTGAAACTGGAGACGGGAAAAAAACAAATCACTCACAATATACACAACACTACAGCAATAATGCAAAATAATAAACAATCAATTAATAAATGCACATTCACCCAAACTCAAAGAAAATCTCGCACCACACCCAGAAAAAAAAAATAATCAAAAGATAAAGATGTTTATTTTGGGCTGAGCGGTAATCAACTCCACCACCTACACTATTTGCGTGACGGAGGTGAAGCTGATCCCACACTCTGAGGGCAAGGGGAAAAATCAAAATGAAACAATAGGAAAGGGAAAGAAATAGATAATTACGAGAAGGAAAGACTATCGACTCCCCAACGCCATGCCCCCCTGCTAAACGCAGGAAGAGGTTGGGGCTATCATCCTGGGGAAGGGGACAAAAAATCTAATACTCTAGGGAAGGACAGCGACTCCTCAACGCCCTGCCCCCTTGCTGCCAGGTACGAGCAAGAGGAGGTTGAGGCTATCGGTCCTGAGGGGGGAAAGGGTCAAAAGGAAATCCTACCAAAAAAAAAACCTAACGGAGTAGAGCAACCAAAAGAAATCTCAACCACCTTAAACACACATAGAAATAGAACAAAAAAAATTGCAAATATTATACACAATAAATAATTAAACTTTCTTCTTTTTTTTCCTTCCCTCAAACCCTTGAGGGTACAAATAGAAATCTTTCCTTTTTTTTTCCTTCCTCAAACCCTTGAGGGTACAAATAGAAATCTTTCCTTTTTTTTTCCTTCCTCAAACCCTTGAGGGTACAAATAGAAATCTTTTTTTTTTTTTTAAAGTCCCAAGGGCACAAATAGAAATCCTTCTTTTTCTTTTTTCTTTTGTCGGGTCACCACTGTCACACTGTCACTTTTGCACACGCGCATTCATGACAGCATTTACTCCATACGCACACGCAATCTTTCCAATCAACCAAAAGGCGCACTACCGAATGTTTTTTCTTCTCCCCCTCTCCTTCGGGAAAACACTTTACTAAATCACATCAAACACGTTATAAACAAATTTTATACATGTAGCACTCTTTCCACTGAGAGGCAAACTAACTCACTCAAGACTTCATAAAGTCACGGCCTCCACACAACATTGGCCCACAAACTCCAGACCAGGAAAATAAGTGATTCTTTCACTCCTTGATGCTATGCCTGCATCAAACACAAGACTTCATACTATCATGATTCCCTGTCTCTCTCAGACATCATCTCGCCCCCTCGATTTCTCCCGTCCTGGAGATATGACTTCCGACTCCTCTCCCTCGACTCTTCTTGTCACTGGAGAGATGAGTTCCAACTCCTCTCCCTCGTCTTCTCCTGTCCCTGGAGAGATGACGAGTTCCCGACTCCTCTCCCTGGAGTCCTTAATTCCTGGGGCTGCCTACCGTGTGTTCCCCACACCATGGCCATCTTCAACCATCTCACGGGGTGAAAGGTGAAGGCGAAGGGTAAAAGGGTGAAGGGCTGAAACACGAATAAGGTTCGTGTAAGTAACCTTAATTCAACATATGAATTCTTTCTTTCTCTTTTCCTTAAGTTTTCCCCTGTAGCTTTCCCCAACTATCTATCGCTCACCTGGTAATGACTGGTCAGCAGAGAGGACCAACGTCCTGACAGGTTCGAGTCTCTAGGCCATCTGCTGGGTTAAAAACTGATTCTTTCCTCCCTCCTCCTAGTGAGTGCATACTCAGTGTTCAAAACACATGACCAGCACCTTACCAGCCCTTGTTAAACTATCACTCAGTGGTCACTTTCACCCAATGACCACGTTTGTTTCTTTACTGAGTCATACTCACAATTATTTGGGGACGCCCGCTACACTAGTCAAGCCACATGAATATTCTTCCTTTTCCGTTGTGGCATGGGGAAATGATTCATATCACTAACTACATGTGATGGAGCGTCACATGCCTTGATGTGAGGCTACGTCACATGACACTGAGTGATAAAGAAGATCCCAGCTGGTATTTTTAGAAAATTAGGAATTGCATCTCTCTTCCAGTTCTGTTTCTTGATCAGCTGTGTTTTCATTCATTCATAAAGTGATTGTGAAATGGTCACTCCCCATCGGGTCTCTGCAGACCAACATGTTTTTATAGCTAAATCCAGAGGCACTAATGTTAAATCAATTGAGGAGATACTAAGGTTTTGGAATCCTTGTAATACTACCATCATTTAATTGCAACAATTTGGTATAAGAAAATGTTTTAACTAAATGATTGCACTTTTTGACAGAACAATCAGGTTCCTGAAATGGATCATGCACAGTGAAATCTTCTGATCCGATCAGTTGTTTAGTTTATATAGAAAGATGCATTATCCAAGGTGAATTTTGTGCTTTGGGAGTAATAAACATGAATAGTTAAATCGGTTTACTTTGGTACATGTTGCTTTATATGAACAGCAGACAGATTAAAACACAAATGCGTTCAGCCTGTTTGGATGTATTTAATAGTTTGAACCTTTTCAGCAGATTTCTTAAAAGTAGATAGAGGTGGATAATCAAATGTAGGTTGGGAAGCTTGTGTGGCACAGTGTTTAGGACTGTAGAGATAGAAGGCTGTGATTTGAATGTATGTGGTTCTCAGTTTGCAGAGACTTTTTGTTCGTTTGGTTTTTCATGATTTGCGGTTTTGCTGGCGAGTTGGGCAGTTAAGAATATTAACTGAATTGAATTGCAGTTCTACTGAAAAGTGAAACAAAGGCCTTTGAGTGAATTCATATGATGATGATTTCAGCCAGCATTTAGGGTGTGGAAAGCCAGCAGACCAGGTTCTGATGAACATATGCAGGCTACTGATTTTTTACAGCAGTGCCAGGGAATACAGACTCAGTATCTGTGCGACTCGCTGCGCCATCCAAACTAGTCACTTTGTGCTGTTTATCTACCTGAACAAACCCCATGCTTGCTCACTCCTAAAACAGATGAACATGCCGACCAAAGTCTTTTGCTAGAATGCTGGTACCTCGTTTGGAGGGACAAATTGCATTCCTTATGGATCTGTTGTTCTGAGCATAAAGAATTTCATGGGGAAAGAATTGATTCTTGGTTTCCAGGTAGGCATTCATGGGGAAAGAATTAATTCTTGGTTTCCAGGGAAAAGAACTTTCTTTCTGTGTACGCAGGCTAATACTCCTGTGGACACTGCCTGTGTAGACAGGCAATGGAGTTTTGTGTGTATGACCTTTTTTTATCCCGCCATTAAGGAAGCAATACACCATCAGCATGAAAATCCTCCGCCTAAGGCGATTTCCGCCCATTTTTTCATCTGCGCCGCCCGAAAAAAAGGAGTGCCGCCCCCCCAAAAAAAATTCCTGAAATAAACGTTCTCGATGCTAATCCCATTTGGACATTTTGCAACTCTGTATTCTCAAAAGGGTCAACGGTCACTATCCGCCGTTAATCAACATCCGTCTTTTTCGCGCTGTCGAACGTCGGACATCGTTAAAATGGCGAAGTTTGTTAAGCGCAGCCGCGATTTCACGCAAAAAGAAGGGACGAGAAACGATTGGAGGTGGGACGGCTAGACCAGAAAGTGGACGAGTTCGAGTTGGTGAGTGATTCGTAAATTAGACGAAAAAGGCGCTGCATTTTGTGTTCCATGTGGAAAGATTGTGAACTATGGCATCGGTTTCATTGCACTGAGATGCCATATGAATAGGCAAGATAAGATAAGATAATGTTGCTTATAGCCCAGCCGACCGCAGAGGGCCACATCAGGCTTCACCACGTTAAAATCAACTCACCGTCATTTGAAAAAAAAAAAAAAAAAAAAAAAAAACAACTTTCACACATCTCGTTAAATGACATGGTCTATCAAACGCACCAAAAACTTTGTTAAAATCTTCTTCCTAAAATCTTAAATCAGATGAAAAAGTTAATCCTTTCAAAAACCCAAGGATCACATCAGGCGGACATCCCTGAACAGGATCTCATGACTCCGCGTAAATGTTTGTGTCTCACATCGTGCAAGCCCAACACCTAAAAGAACAATGTTTCATTGTGAGTGCGCATGAATGGGAATACACCACGAGCTTCTTCACTCTTTAAAAGATAGAATGGGTAAAATACGAATGGCCGTGTGCAGCCGGCACAGAACCGTTTCCTCTCTTACGACCTCCCGACAAGATGGAGGAAGTCCTTAAGGTTTGGACGGATCTGAAAGAGTTTGTTATTCGTCTGTGTGTTCCAATCCTCCTGCCAGAGGTCTCTCACATTCACATCTGAGCAGGGGATATAAATTTGACAGTTTTCTCTTGTGGCGTTCTTGGCTAAACGATCAACATGACCAGGAACCAAGCAAGAGTAATGTTGTAACCGCCGCCTTCAACTTGCTAAAAGTTCAAAAAAAAGAAAATTCTGGATGCTGAGGGTTGCGGCCACTATGGCCTCCAAAGCTGACAGCGAATCCGACAGAACCAGAAAGTCCCTCTTCGAAGAATTGAATAGGGCAGTCCACAAGAAAAACGCCAGGCTGTGAAGCACAACACCACCATTGCAGGTATGTAATATAATATATTATATATATATATATTTTTTTAAGTAGTTTACTTAGGCTGACCCCCCCTCTCTCTCTCTCTCTGCCTGTCCTTTGCCCTTCCCTGCACTTCTTTCGCTCCTGCGTCTCTCTCGCTCTCTCTCTCTCCTCTCCTCTCTCTCTCTCTCTCTCGCACACAAGCGCCTTCAAGTACATGCTCTCCTTGTGTCATCTTCTTATCATGATTTGCTCATATAATTTTTGATCTGTATGTTTCATTATTTTTAATCCCTCCTTCCTGTCTTATATTGCACAATTATTGTGTTTGTCTTTCACATGATCTTTCTATGCTGGTTTCCTCTCTCTCTCTCTCTCTCCTCATCTTTTTTTTTGCTTCCCTCCCCCCCCCCTCTTTCTTTTTTTGCTCCCCCCCGTTCCCCCCCCCCCCCCCCCCCCCCCCCCTCAAATTCCATCTTACTTTCCTAAATACCTTCTACGTATTTTCATGTCTTACAGAAAATGATCACACGTTGTGCCTTGCTCTCTCTCTCTCTCTCTCTCTCTCTCTCTCTCTCTCTCTCTCTCTCTCTGTGCGTGCATGCATGCATGCATGTATGTGTGTGTGTTCCAAATTATGTACGTACTTGTCATATTCATTTTACTGTCTGTTTTTATACATGCAAATTTTTGTATGTTGTAGTACATTTCCATATATTCCCCCTGCTCAGCCCACCCCCACTCTCTCCTTCCCCTTAATTATTGTTATTTTCATTTTTTGTTTGTTTATTATTATTATTTTTTCATTTCTCTGTATTTTTATTTGATGTTCCATTATGATTACATGACCGCTTTGTTTGCTTGTTTGCTTTCTTACATTATTTCATTTCACTGCATGTTGTAGTCCCTACTCAGGCGAGGACTGGATGTAAAAAAGCGTGTCAGTGCTTATCTATTATCCTCGTTAATAAAGAATATTGTCTTGTCTTGCCTTGTCTCTCTCTCTCTCTCTCTCTCTCTCTCTCTCTCTCTCTCTCTTTAGGTCCGAGTCTCGCTCTGTCTCATTTTCAAAATAGATTTTTTTTTTTAGTGATTTCAGTACACAGTTGTTTCCCTTGGGATTACTGATTTCTTGGAGTTTATTATTGGATTGAAACACACCATAATCAACAAACATATGACAATCAACAAAATTTTTTACAGCCAGGTTTTTTTTTCTTTTCATTTGTTGCCTAACCTGTAGAATCTATGCATGAGTATTAAAAATATACAGAAATATATTAGATCATGAGTACCTTTATTTTAGGTAATATATTTGTAACAGGTTGAAAGTGATTAGTTTTTCTTTTGACCTAGAAATGTGTGGCCATTATTTAGCAAGAGTACCTCTGACAGTACCATTCTCATAAGTGAATTCCTGAAGTGAATGGAACTTGATGGTGTAGTCTATGTACTTTTTGAGCTTAGGCTATATACTTTCTTAATTTGTGGTTTGTTTTTGTTTTATTAGACCAAGGCCTACTGAATTTAACTCAGTCTGTGTGTCTTTCTGAGTGTATGTCTGTGACTGAATGTGTGCTATGACTCTCTTTATATCCCCCTCCCCCCCCCCCCCCCCCCCCCCCCCCCCCCACGCTGAATTTAACCCAGTGTGTGTGTGTCTTCGACTGTTTGTGTGCTGTGATGCTCTCTTAATATAATTATACCCCTCATTCCCACTTTGGATGTCTGGCATGTTGTCTGACTTGGGGATTGTCTCCTATCTGTCTGTGTCTCAGTCGTTCGGTTCTGTCTGTCTCTCTCTCTCTCTCTCTTGTGCGCATGCACACACACACATCGCACCACACCAACCTGGTCACACATAGTCACTTATACAAACACACGGTGTCATTATCATACACACAGAAACGCTCAAAGTAACCCCCCCCCCCCACCTCTCTCTCTCTCTCTCTCTCTCTCTCACCCACACACGCAAAATATTTAACGGGACTCCTGATGTTGACAAAGCATGCTTTTATGTAGTCCTACTCCAAATATAGACACTACAAGAAGCAGTACAGAAAAGATATTTAAACAATATGCCAGAACAAAGATAAGAATACATTTAGTAACAGAGTGACTAATCATTTGAACAAACAATTGATATCAAACGTGCACTTAGTAGTATGAATATACACTTAAGAACCTCATACATAAACATGAAGTAATGACAAAAATTTTCTATATAAAAAAGACTGAGCTAGTCAATCACCGGACAAACAACAACAAAAAACCAAAGGAAGAAGAAAAACAGAAGGGGCATAAAAAGCCAAACTGGCTAAGTTGTGCATAAACAATGCCCGAAACCCTAATCCTGATCCTGAGTAATAGTAGCATTGAATTTTTCAGTACACCTGTGCTCTTTCAGATTGAAGTCAAGTCTATATTTGTAAGCTTTAAAAATGTCAGTATGATATTTTCTCCAGTATGATAAAAACAGTTCGTTACTTAAATATCATTTTCAGGTGAGGCGGTTAGTGAGGTCCAGAGTGCCTATGGTGTTCATCCATTCATCTTCCTTGTCAAGCTTGAAAGAAGCAGGTGCAGCGACAAGGGAAACCCCACTTCATCCACCGCTACCAAGTGCCCCCTGCTACAGCAGAGAGTCTGCAACTTGGAGGCCTTGACCTTGGGATTCGTGGCAGAAACTAACCAGTCTCTGGCTACTGTTCCAAAGCTCATTGACTATGTAAAAGTAAGTTGCAGACCCTTTTACGTTTTTAGAGCTTTTTTTGTGGACAATTTAGGTTTTTCCTATCTAATCCAAATGTCAAGCCATCAGCTTAATACTACAGTATAGATTTAATAGCTTGTTTTCTTTATATTTAAAAAAAAAAAAGAAAAAAAAAGAAAAAGAAATTTTTCCATGGTTTTACTCGCTTCACCCAGGGGGCCGGTCTAATGTGGATTGACCGCCGTGGTCATACCGTAAAGTTCCCCGACCGTGGTTGTTCAGCGGCTGACCGTTGAAGTCAGTCTAATGGCCGATGACTGCAGTTCTCTCAACTTCACAGTCGGGTGACACGACAGTCATCCACATTGCTATATTTAGTAACAGATAAGCCCAAACTACAACCATTTGTGTTGCATTTTGTTTTTGTGTGTATGAGTGTGTGTGTATGTGTGTGTTCTCTCTCTTTCTCTGTCTGTCTGACTCTCTCCTCTCTCTCTCCTCTCTCTCTCTCTCTCTCTCTCTCTCTCCCTTCACACCCCCCCTCTCTCTCTCTCTCTCTCTCTCTCTCTCTCACACACACACTCTCTCTCTTTCTCACCCTCCCTCCCTCTCTCTTTCTTGCTCCCCCTCTCTCTCTGTCGTACTCATTCCCCCTCCCTCTCTCTCTGCACATCTCAATTTTTTTTTATAAACTTCTTTTAATTCCTTTTAGACTTTTGAAAATCTAGAATTGTACAATTCAGAGAAAACTGAACATTTCTAGCGCCTCTCAGTGTTATGGTCTCTGTAAATATGGCCCATCTTTGGGGCAGGTGACACACATTCAGTGAAGTGTTTGTTTTTTGGTGGACACCGTGGGTCGTCCCTAGATGGCTATGCACAGTCTATGGGACATTAAACAACAAATGAAAATAATAATAATCTTCTGTATTTGTACAAATGTTTCAAATTGATTGAAAATTTAGATTTTTCTTTACCAGGATCCAAAAGTGCCCTGTACCCTACCAAGGGCATGAGCAATCCCTGAGTGTCTGCAGTGCAGGTTTTTTTCACTTGACTAGATGCATCCTAGACCAACTGAAAAATAGTTTACTGCATTGCTTATTTTTGTTGTTGTCAGTTTGGCCTGACTGGTGGTGTGACTTTTTCATGCAAGTCATTAATTGTTTTTCAGGCTATGGCTCGTGATGGCAAGGCACTGACCAGCTGAAGATGTCGCGCACCACCGCTTCGTACAAGCTCAAGTATGGTCTTGGAAAAACAGTGGCAAGACTCGCTTCTCGGGGAACGAGGGAGAGCCACTTCAGCCTGAATATTGATGAAGCAGACTATAAGACGAACATGAAAGTGCTCACAGTGATGGTGAGCCACTTCTCCCTTCATTCAGAGATCATGATTCACCACCTGGATCCCTTAGCCTCAGGAAAGTGACTGCAGACAACATTTCCAAGAACTTGTGAAAACTAGGCACTGATCTTGAACTCCCATGGAAAAATCTAACTTTCGGTTCTGAATGGATTCCTTGCCGTGTCATGAGGGGGTCAAAGACAGGTTTGTGAGGTGAGGCTTCGGAAGTGCACCACACCTCCTTGACATTGATGGGGACACGTGCATCACGCGCACAATGCAGCCAAGAAATTCTGTGGAAATTTGGGGGTGGGTTGAGAAGCTGCTGACAGACTTGCATACTCACTTTAAATGGAGTGTGGACCAAAGGGAACACTAGCTGACCTCTGCCACATCATTGGCATCTCCCCATCCACACTGTTGCGCTATGTTCCACATCGCTGGCTGTCTGTACATGAAGTGACTGTCAGGGCATTGAGCTGTTTGATGCTGTCACGCTGTTCTTTTTCAGCTTCCTCTCTCCAGTGACAAAGAGATCATGCATGACATTGTGGAGAGCATCCTTGACAAACGTGATGTTGGAGAGAGAGGCCGGGAATCCGTGAAGAAGATCCAGAGAGAGCTCTTAAAAAAGTGGCCTCGTTCACGGATGAAGGAAAAGCGAGGAGGGAAGAGTCATACAGGCCGTATTTGTCATGAGGTCACAAACCCCCTCACCATGAGTTTTATGATGCCGTTCTTCCGAGCCTGAAAGAGTATGTCAAGCTGTTTCAGAGTAGAAAGCCCATGATACACATGCTTCTCCGGGAACAGCACCGACTCCTTGGAAATTTCTTTTCATTTTTTGTGGACCCCACAGCGCTCAGAAAGCACAGGGAGGCCTCAAACTAGGCACATCCTCAAAAAAGGCACTTCCTCAAACCAGGCACGTCCTACCTGAAATCCTTTGACCTGGACAAGAGGATAACCTTCAGAAGCGATTCCTCATTTTGTTGGGACAGCCACAGACAAGATGATGAAAGAGCAGCTGAGGAACAAGCCAGTCGTCACAGCTGCTGTAGGACCTCATTTTAAGAAAGTTTGAGAAGCTTTTGTGGCTATGTGGGAAGTGCCTGCAGGACAAGATGCCTCTTGACAATGAAAATCTGGTGATATGTTCCGCCTTGGACCCAAAACAGAGATGTGAGAGTTCAACTTTAGAGAGCCTACTCAAAATCCCCAGCAAAGTGACATCAGTGGAGGACTGTGACCAGTTCAGAAGGAGGTGAGATTTTACACCATGTCGCAGACACTCCAGATGGAAGAGTCGGATGTTGTCGTGGACGTCTGGTGGGCAAATGTTGACATCGACATACCCGCTGCTTAGCAAAGGGGCCAAAGCGTTGTTGAGCTGTTTCCATGGACCCATTGTAGAAGGGAGCTTCAGTGCTATGAGTGAGATACTGGATTCACAGTCATCCCAGATGAGTGTAGAGACATACTCTGCTGCCCAGACAGTTAGGACTCACTTGATGGCTAGGGAACAGACTGCTGTTCAGGCCTATGGGAAGAAGAACCCAGCCACAGAGCCAGTGGACATGAAACTGTTCAGGAACTTGAAAAACGCCTGCAGTGTGAACCACCAGAGGCAGAAACAGGAGCGTGCTGCAGGAAGTGCCAAGAAGGAACACCTGGTATCTGGTGGAAAGGACGTGTGCAGGGAGTCTGCTCCAGCAGCATCAGCCACCAAAACCAGCAAAGGAAAGAAATCTGCAAAAGAATCGACTGTCAGACCAGTACCAAGCACCAACAGAGCTATTTCCAGAAGTTGGCTCATGACCTTGAAGTAGCCGCAGAAGAATCATTTTACAATCTTCAGTGCTTGGCCAGGAAGGTTGAGAAGCAGCTTGAAGGTGAAGTGGCAGTGCAGCAGCACTTGGAGGTGAAGGACTACCTGCGGGACAAGAACGCCATCTACCCTGCTAATGCCCCGCCTCTTGTTCCTGTACAGGTGTATGGGGATGGCAATTGTCTCCCTCGATGCTGTTCTGTGCTGGCATGCGGTTCAGAGGGCCGGCATCAAGAGATGAGGGCAAGGATCATTGTTGAGCTGGTGGTTCATGAGCGCTTTTATCTGGACAACATCAGTCTGCAGGGCCCAGGAACTGACTGTGAAAGCTTGGCTCAACGGCCCAATCTTCCTGAAAAGTATGCCTCACAATCTGACGAATACAACCTTCAAGATTTGACACCAGCTGCTATTAAAGAAATCTTCAGGAAGGAAGTGCAGAACACCACCAAATCTGGCACATACATGGGCATCTGGCAGCTGCATGCTGTAGCCAGTGTCCTGGATCAAAGCTGCTTTCCATGTGCCCTCCTTTCGGGGAAAACACCTACCAGCTTCTCAACAGAACTCTGAACCCCAGGTTTCAGCATGACCATCCTTCAGACCCCACAACTTGTCCTGCAATACTCTGGACCAACACTTCTCAGAAGGTGCTTGGAGAGTCCTGGAGACCAAACCATTTTGTTGTTTGTCTCCAAGCTCCAGACAATCAAGCATCATTGTCATCCCAGCTACAGCCAGCATCTAAAAAGAGGAAGGCCCCATCACAATCAGGAGACATCAGAAGCTTCTTCACAGCGAGGCCTGAGAAGCATGCAAAAATATGAGAGCATACTGAGAAAGATCTGACTTTTGGGTCAGGCAGCTAGGGTGATGGCATCTTTTTTTCTCCAGCACCTACTGTATAGTGTTTCAATATCTTTTTTTCCCCAGCACCTACTGTATAGTGTTTCAGTGACTGTGCAGTCTGCCAGATTTTTTCTGTGTACAGTACAATACTAGTCGTGGATAGTTGTATACAGCAAGTGACAGGATTATTGAATAGAACTGTGGACTAACTGTATATCCAGCCTAGAAGTTTGAAGAAGACCTTGTGGCTATTTAAAGGGTTCCTGTGAACTGGTTGTTATTAGTGGTATCTTTCTGGAACATTTCATTATTTGAATATTTGTGGACTGGAGGCTGAAAACTGAAATATATGTGGATTGGTCTCTCTGGAGCATGTTATGAGTTTTTGTGGACTGGAGGTTGAGAACTGATGTATACAATTTATATGGACTGGCAGTTCAAAAGATAGTGGAACAGCATAGAGCGGAGTCTGTAAATGAATATGATACTTTGTGAGAAAACTTCTGATCTGGCTGTTGAAAACTGACGTGGATGGGAGTATTAGCAGAAGTGGAGTGACTGCAGAAAACTGTTTCAAGGTATGTGTCACTCAGCATGCAACTAACCTTACATACATGTATGTTTTGTTTTTATAGATTTATGTGTACAATGACTGACTGAATCAATATTGTGATGAAATCTGTCTCATTTTGAGTGAACGAGTCAGTATGCACAATATGTATATATGATCTTTTAAGGTATTATTTATACTGAAAACATGAAATGTTGCTTTTTTTGCCCTTCTTAACAGCGCTGAAATAGGGCTTTATTTGCAGTTTTAGGCCTTTTATTTCATAAAAAAGCTTCAGCTTCAGGGGGCTCCGCCCCCTCACCCCCGCCGGGGCGTTGCCCCTGGACCCCACTGGGGGCCTACGGCGGCCCCCAGACCCCCGCCAATTTTTCAGCCTTTTTCACTGCTGGTCACTTTCATGCCTGACCATCTTTGGGGGATCAGGGAAAGAATTGATTCTTGGTTTCCAGGTAGGGATTCATGGGTAAAGAATCGATTCTTGGTTTCCAGGTAGGAGGGTTTCATGGGGAAAGAACTTTCTTTCTTTCTGTGTACGCAGGCTGATACTCCTGTGGACACTGCCTGTATAGACAGGCAGTGGAGTTTTGTGTGTATGACCGTTTTTTTATCCCGCCATTAAGGCAGCCATACACCATCTTCGGGGAATCGGGGAAAGAATTGATTCTTGGTTTCCATGTAGAAGGGATTCATGGGGAAAGAATTGATTCTTGGTTTCCAGGTTGGAGGAATTCATGGGGAAAAAATTGATTCTTGGTTTCCAGGTACAAGAGATTCGCAGAGAAAGAATTGATTCTTGGTTTCCAGGTAGGAGGGATTCATGGGAAAGAATTGATTCTTGGTTTCCAGGTAGGAGGGATTCATGGGGAAAGAATTGATTCTTGGTTTCCAGGTAGGAGGGATTCATGGGGAAAGAATTGATTCTTGGTTTCCAGGTAGGAGGGATTCATGGGGAAAGAATTGATTCTTGGTTTCCAGGTAGGAGGGATTCACGAGGAAAGAATTGATTCTTGGTTTCCAGGTAGGAAGGATTCATGGGGAAAGAATTGATTCTTGGTTTCCAGGTAGGAGGGATTCATGGGAAAGAATTGATTCTTGGTTTCCAGATAGGGGAGAAAATATCAGTGCATTGTTCGATCCTCTTCTATCTTGGAGGACCTGGTCCTTGATTGGTTAGTGGCATTGCACCCACGATGCTTATTCCAACTCTTCTCGTCCTCAGCCATGACCCTATGCGACCTGCCACAGTCCCAGCACTGGCAATCCACAATACTTCTGACTTTCGTAACTTGACCACACTAGCATTTCTTTTGAAGCAGCATTAAGGTCAGTTCCCTCAATGTCGTTAGAGTGTAGAATAACTTTGTCAAAATAATCATCAGCACTAAGTTTGTCAGTTTGCTCCTGGCATTCTGCTGCCTTGAATGCGTTCTTTGATACAATCCAATGGCAACAGGAAGTACTTACCGGTCTTCTGTCGATCATTGACATGGTGGAATCTTTGAGAGAGGAGTATGCAGGTGGTGTTCAGGAAGGGGTTTTGACGTCACACCACGATTGGAAAGCTGAGGAAGTTGATTTGACTTCATTTTCCAAGTTAAGCTTTCTGCGCCAGTTTCTTATGTTTTGTTGCATCTCTTTTTGATGGTTTGAGATTGGGGTGGGGCCGGAATAGCTCAGTTGGTAGAGCGCGGGACTCGTAATCCAAGGGTTGCGGGTTCGAATCTCCGCCGGGCCATTTCAGTACAGGGGGATTTTTCCCTCGGAGTTAACTTTGGTTCTGACTCCATTAATCATACAGTCCTTCAAATGAGACTATAAACCGAGGTTCCGTGTGTGAACGCACACATAACATCTTGCACACACGTAAAATCCCATCTCCAACTTTCGAAAGAGAAGGCCGGTTTGGCCGTTGGTATGGATGACACGCGTTACACATAGCATGCACCTTCCCCGAAGATGGAGAATGGCTGCCTTAATGGCCGGATAAAAAAACGGTCATACACACAAAATTCCACTCCCTTTGTTGAGCAGATGGGATTAAAACCTGCCCGTCTATACAGGGAGTGTCCGCAGGAGTATCAGCCTGCGTACGCAGAAGAAGAAGAAGAAGATTGGGGTGGTGACCATTTTGACTTTGTTGGTGTATTAAAAGGTCATTGCTGGTCTGGTGGTGTTCTTGTATTGTCTCGCATATGAGGCTTTGCATTGTGGGGAATCTTGATGATGATGATGATACTATGTCTCTGCTCTTTACGTCTGTATTCTCACTTGTATGGTGTTTCTCCCATATTAATTCTTCAGCTCAAAGATTTTCTTTTTAAAAGAGAAGATTCAGTCAAAAAGAATGTCATCGGTGCACTTAGTGATCCTGCCTGTTTGATGTTCACATCTCTGTTGAACTCTCATGCACTAGTTCAAGATGTTTGGTCCTTGGCACAGCTGAATTCTCTGCAGACATTTCAGTCATTAGGAAAATCAGTTTCTGTAGATGATCTATCCATTGATTTTATACTTAAGCTGCATTCTTTTGATTTAGTCAGTTCATCAGTCAAATGTATCAGCAGGACCACTGTATCAATCAGTTTTGTTCTTAATGCTTTATGCTCTTGGTTTGATTAGTTTGCAAATCAAATTAATTATCAGGACCAGTTTGTTCAACAGGGACATTAAGCATCATAAAATTCTATCTTTGCATAAGAATTGTTTCAACAATGATAAAGATTTACACAATCTCGATACATGATTAATTTTGCATTGCTTCTGAAAATAGAAAATGGGTGTTTATCATAGGAAGATCCAATAAAGATAGATCAAGTAAGACATGCATGTTAGGTGAAATGTCAGAAGTTACTCCAAACTTCGTTGATGTGGAACACTTGGAATACTGTGGCCTTTCAATTGAAAGCAGAGTGTCAGCTGAAACTAGTTGACTGGAAACACATAAACCCATTTCATTTCATTATTGAATGTACACCTTCTGTAGACAGTTCTTGCCCCTGTCTTCTCCGCCCACTCAACAAGGTGGAGGAAGTGTGAGATTAATCAATAACATGGTGGAATGAGAGTTTGCCACACACAGCAGCCAACATTTGTTCGGGCGTAACAGCTGTAATAGTGAAATTACTTGCGAGTGGTTTCAGACAGCTAACTATGGCAAAAGTCACCTACTCTACATGGGTGGTTTTGTGTTGTTGTACCTCAGTAAATGACCGAGTGTGTGATGTGTGTGAATGGATCTGTGTTTGCTCTTTTTCCCCGCTTCATTCGTAAGATATTTTCCATCAAAAGAAATTCATGGAAAGAACAGCAAGATGGGCATATGCCTGGAAATTCTAGACACCCACTAATACACCCACTATGGAAGAATGTTAAAAGAACTGTCTGCTGCTATTTCTAAAATACTTACCTTTTTGGAGTTTTATTTCACTTTATTAAACATTTTTTATTTTTGATATTTCTTTTTATGCACCGGGGATTGTTGGAAAAACAGTCCCTGGTGTATGAAAAAAATATCAAAAATAAAAAATTATATGAAAAGTCAGACACTCTCAGCATGGCCTAATATGCGCGTGTCAAGGATTTCCATAGATAAGAAATGGGGAGATAAGTCAATGGCAATGCCTGGCGTCTTCAGTATGGCCTAGTTCATTAAAGGGCACCTAGGACTTTGATAGGTTAGGTGGTGCCATCGGCACAGTCTAGTTTTATATCAACAGATTAGTCATCCTGTGATCCACTTTATCACCACCTGTCCCCAAAGCGCAAACAGCAGAGCAGCAGAGCTACCGTAGGGTATAAGATTTTGAGGGCAGCAACTTTTGAACCACCTGCAATTGTTATCATTCATACACCATCTTACAGATGACACTGAACAGATTTATTCCATGTTCTGTTTGAATATGAGAGGAAACCTAAAAAAAAAAGTACACACACCAACAGAATCTGTATCACAGTATGTTTGTGGTGTAAAGCAGTGACTGTGGTGTTCTGATTACAGTAGCCTGGGGTTTGCTCCAGTGGTGGAAGGGTTATGATGATGTGTATACTGTGTAAAGTTGCTTTCGTTTTTTGCTCAACAAGACTTCTTATCCCTGGTCAGCAAGAGCCCTGAAAAGTCCCTTTGTGGTCAGTTATGATAATGAAACAAATCAATGAATTCAATGTTTATAATTTGTGATCATATTCCATTTTAGTGTTTATAATTTGTAAGTAATATTCCATTTCAGTGTTTATAATTTGTAAGTAATCATACTTTTTATTATATATGACCTGTTAATAGTTGTATTTTTCTGTAGGACAAAAGTGTTCGATCTGCTGAGCTATGATAAAGTAAATATTCGGTTCTTTATAGCCCTTCCATTTTCCCCCTTACCATTCGGTGCAAGGCTGTGACAACCTACGCTAAGGTCTGACCTTGCTTGGCTGCTACAGGCAGTTCTCTTGTTCTCCCTGCACCTGTTCTCTTCTCAGAATTGTCCCGACTCCTTTCTTATTTCTTTTTTTTTTTTTTTTTGCTTTTTTTTTTTTTTTTTTTTTTTTTTTGCTGTCCCACTCTGCGCCACCTCAGAGGCAGTGCACCCACGCCGCTCATTCCAACACCCCATCCACAGCCACAGCCCGGTCGGCCCCGCCGCAGCCTTGGCACCGGCAATCCACAGGAAGCAGTCAATGTCAAGTCATCAAGAGGCAACCCACCGGAGGAGACACTGCACTGCTGCCGAGTCACTTCGGTGGTGTTCAGTGGCGCCTGTTCTGATCTAACATACGCAGGACACCACCTACTAAGCCCCCTACTGACGACAATAATTGCTTAGTCGCGGAGCCGGCGTGAGTGAGCTCTCTCTCCGGAGGCGCCACCACGTCCGTCCAATGACAGCCCCCATGGACTCGCCGATACTGGTGACCTCGACGGAAGCAAACCAAGGCCACAGACGTGGAGAGGACATCGAAACTGAGGTCACCATGAGAGCAGGGCATGAAGGGCCACAGAATTTGAGACATTTTTTTTTTTTTATGCTGATCGATGATAATGAGGATGATTAAGATGATGCTACGGATTTCCGTTTCGGTCTGAGACTACATGACAGGGCTGTACTCTACGCTTCCTTTCATAATATATCCCGGCGTCAACCAGGCCCGAGAGATACAGACACCTGCAGTGTTGGTCAGGAAATTTGCGCAACACTCTCAGAAACGCATCCAATTCCATTAAGTGGATGAAACTCGACTGTGTGGTTCCAGTCTTCCCAACTGTGTCCGCAGCAACTCAACTCTGGGTAGGAGCCGGTCGGGGCAGAAAAACCCCACATGACTTCTGATGGGATTCGAACCCACGACCTCCCAGCCGGGAGTCCGCGACGCTAACTACTTCGCCACGGCGGCTGGTTTTTTTGCTTTTTGTATTCCCAGTTCTTATAGAACAGGGAGTACTTCACAATGGGAACGAAGAAATGCTGTGTGTGTGTGTGTGTCTTTCCGTGGTCAAAATATGTTCCACTCGCTCCAGACAAAACTGCTGGGTCGATCTTTCTGAAAATTTGTAGATACGTTCATTATGGGTCAAGGATGATACCTGATGTGTTATTTTACCATTATAGCCGTTACTAACAGCCCATAACGGTTTTCCATCTTTATGGAATATCTCAAGAAGTACTTGGCCAATCTCTGAAACTTTGTAGGCATGTTCATTATGGGTCACGGATGATGCTGATGTGTTATTTTAACCATTACAGCCGTTGCTAACGGCTATAACGGCCCAGCATGGTTTTTCTTTTTTATGGAGTATCTCAGAACATACTTGGCCGATCTTTCTGAAAATTTGTTGGTATGTTCATTATGGGTCAAGGATCATGCCTGATGTGTTATTTTACTGTTATAGCCGTTACTAACGGCCCATAACGGTTTTCCTTCTTTATGGAATATCTCAGAAAGTACTTGGCCGGTCTTTCTGAAAATATGTAGGCATGCTCATTATGGGTAACGGATCATGCCTGATGTGTTATTTTACCATTATAGCTGTTACTAATGGCCATAACGGCCCATAATGGTTTTCCTTCTTTATGGAATATCTCAGAAAGTACTTGGCCGATCTTTCTGAAAATTTGTAGGCATGTTCATTGTGGGTCATGGATCATGCCCGATGTGTTATTTTACCGTTATGGCCGTTAGTAACAGCTATAATGGCCCATAACGGCTTTTCTTTTTTATGGAATAACTTTGAAGGTACTTGGCCGATCTTTCTGAAAATTTGTAGTTATGTTCATTATGGGTCACGGATCATGCCCGATGTGTTATTTACCGTTATAGCCGTTACTAACTGCCGTAACAGTTTTCCTTCTTTATGAAATATCTCAGAAAGTACGTGGCCGATTTTTCTTAAAATTTGTAGGCATGATCATTATGGGTCACGAATGATGCCCAATGTGTTATTTTTATCGTTATAGTCGTTACTAATGGCTATAACGGCCCATAACAGTTTTCCTTCTTTATGGAATATCTTGGAAAGTACTTGGCCGATCTTTCTGAAAATTTGAAGGTATGTTCATTATGTGTCAGGGATCATGCCCAATGTGTTATTTTTAACCGTTATAGCTGTTACTAACGGCTATAATGGCCCATAATGGTTTTTCTTCTTTATGGAATATCTTGGAAAGTACTTGGCCGATCTTTCTGAAAATTTGTAGATATGTTCATTATGGGTCACGGATCATGCCCGATGTATCATTTTACTGTTATAGCTGTTACTAACAGCTATAACAGTTTTCTTCTTTATGGAAAATCTCAGAAAGTGGATGGCCGATCTTTCTGAAAATTTGTAGGTATGTTCATTATAGTCACAGATGATGGCCGATGTTTACCAGAATAGCCGTTACTAACGGCATGTGTTTTTGTCTTTTTTGTGTGTGTGTGTGTTTTATGATATTCACCGGTCTGATTTGCATAGTGTGTAAAATATGAGTTACTTTTTGCTCCTTGTGATTTTTCATGTTATGGCTTGAAAACATTGTATGTCCTGCTCTGTCTGCAACAAACACTTTTCTGCAAGCGAAAGGTCTGATCCTGCATACCTGTATACCATAGGGCAAAAACAAGCTGAACTCATGATACTTGAGTTTTGCGCCCAATTTGAGGGGATAAGTGATTGTTCTTTGTTTCCATTGTCTTGAGTGTTGTTTGTCTTGCATGAAAGCACCAAAGAGGTCAAAATGCGTCATGTTTTGACTTGTGATAATTGTTCGTCTCTTTTGTTCGTCAGAACAGTAAATCTTCTTTTAAGTTCATGATACATGGATAAGAAAGATTTAGGCACAGATTCTGTAACTGGCAGATTAATCAGTCTAAACTTGTGCTCCATTATAAGCGGATTTTGTGGAACCAACGTTAATACTACTAATCTTTAATGTGCGACTTAATCCCTTTGGTGGAACATAAATCCTTCACCCAGGCACTGTAAACTCAGTGTACATGTTGCGTGCCTATGAAGCAAGAGCCACAGCACACAGTAGCTGCACAATATTGCCATTGCTTTGGTTTCATTGACATTTGCCATACCTGATGTTTTGTCCGATCATCTCATCTCTAATGTATGTGATGCACTGAATGTTAAAAGTCAGCATCTCCAGTATTGGAAAGATGTCATGGCTCTTGTTTGGTATCATCAGGCAGGTAAGAAGTGTCAGTATCACCAAGATCCTTATTGCTTTTCTTGGTAGTTATTTAAAGCTCACCCACCTCACTCACCCTTTTTTCCCCCATCTCTGGAGTGTAATGGACAAAACGGTGAAGGAATGGTTTACCTGCACTTGTTTTCCCTGCGGTTTATTCGTAAATGGTTTTCTGATACGTAATCTGATATTTGTCTTTAGTCTAATATTAAGCTGTCTTAATCATCCTTGTCTAAAATTAACAATCTCTAATACTTAATCTAATATTTATCTGATGCTCAGTCTAATATTAAGCCGTCTTAATCATCCTTGTCTAAAATTAACCATTAACAATCTCTAATACTTAATCTAATATTTATCTGATGCTCAGTCTAATATTCAGCCGTCTTAATCATCCTTGTCTAAAATTAACCATCTCTAATAGTCAGTCTGTTTATCTGATACTTAGACTAATATAAAGCTGTCTTAATCATCCTGGTCTGAAATTAACCATCTGTAATACTTAAATCTAACATTTATCTGATACTTAGTCTAATATTAAACTGTCTCGGTCATCCTTGTCTAATGTTAATCTAGTATGTATCTGATACTTAGTCTCATTGTTAAACAGTCTCAATCATCTTTGTCTAAAATTTAACAATCTCCAATATCTAACCTGACATTAATCTGACAGTGTAATATCAAGCTGTCTCATTCATCCTTGTTTGATATTCATTCCTAATATTTATCTGATAATTATGGTATTTATAATGCGCAAAATCTTGATGAATCAACTCTAAGCGCACGGGGAAAAAAATCTGCACACACTCACGCAGACACACCCACACACAACTGCACATGTGTTACGGCTCTAAACGAAGGAATAGAAAGGAAAATCAGTAAATATCAACCCATAAATATTAATGCACACGCACTCACGTGCTGTGGGCCATATGGCTCTAAACACAACTAATTTAATCTGTAGACTCATTACTAAGCAGCCTCAATCATCCTTGTCTGAAATTAGCCATCTCAACTCCATTACCAGTCAAATCTAAAATTTTGAGCTGCCTTAAGGCTAAGGCCTTTGTCTAAAATATAACTGCCTCAACTCCTATACTTTTCTCTAAAATTAAACTGTCTCCATTCTGAACACTTAGAATTATACATCTTTCACAGCTGCCAACCATTAAACTCAGCAAGATATTTTTGTTCTTTAGTTAAAAAGAAAAGGGAAAAAAAAGGAGAGAATAAGTGTTGGGAAAAAAAAAGAGAAAGCGAATATGTGTGTGTACCTCATTATGAGTAAAGTAACACTTTGATGAGCAAATGAGCACAGAGTTCTTTGAATCTCTCCACTAACCATTGTTTGGACAGTCAGCCTGGTCTACCCATACTGAACCCAGTCCATTCCATTTTAGCTTCATTGTCCATTCCCATGGGGAAGCCGGGGGCTCGTGTTCGGTTTATGTCAGACCTGTAAAATCTCAGCACTTAGTTTTTCAGCCCATTTAGTTGGGTTGTTTGTTGTTGTTGTTTTTTTTGGGGGGGGGGGGGGGGTTGGTTTCTTTTATGTTTATTTTTGTTCTTTCTCTCTTCTCAAGCCGGGCAAGTTGTATCCCTCCATCTCGAAATTGTGTGTAAGCAATCTCCAAATTTGTTTCTTTCCTTGGCCTGCCTCTTTAGGATGGAGAGGGAGGTTGGGTTGGGGTGGGAGCTTCACTGCTATCTTCTTTCTTAGTTTTCTTTAGCAGAATTCGTAACATGCTAAATTTGTTGCAGTAATCATGTGACAAGGTAGTCATGTAAATGCACGGTATTCTTCACAGTCCATGTAACCGTTTATGCGGCACGTTTCAGTTTAGTGATTGTTCATTTGTTTTGTTTTTTCTTTTTTAAACATTGAGGTGGTATTCAGCATGCCTGGTTCCTTCTGTACCGCGTAGAATTATCACCCTTAAAGATATTTATGGAAGATTTTCCCGGAGCTGTGATGGCCTGAAAAGGCCATCTTAGTTGGCTGGGCTACAAAACTGAAAAAAGAAATGTACATAATTGCCAGCCCATCCACCACACACATGGCCCTTGATTGCCACATGAAGACAAAGAGTATTTGAAGTCATTGGGGGAAATAGTTATACAAGTTTATTACATGTGAAACATACATAAATATTCTGGAGGAAATTTATCCATTAAGAGTATTCTAGCAAGTCCAGAGCTAAGCATGCAGAACTTGAAAAGGTCAGAGTGACAGAAAAGGGGTAGCAGCAAATGGCAGAAAAGGGGGAAATTACACAAAATTTCAGAATGGTGGGAATAGTTTATTCTGAAAGACGCTCACCTTTCCCTGTCCCCTTCTCCCTACAGAAAGGGGAATTACATCTGGAACCATTGTGTGAATGATTGAATAAGTTATGTCATAGTGCAATTTGTGGAGTGCCATGACCATAGCATGTGCACTTGTCAGAATTAATATTCAATATTATTGGCCTGGTTAGTTTCAGTTTCACAAAGACTTGGTTTATAGACGCTGTACCATATCTGCTATTAAGCCAAGGGACTGCGATAGAGTGGGTTACAGTCCAAGAAATATATAAGTAGGTGAAAAAAGATATGTGAAGCGGTCTTGGACCGGTCTGAGCAGATGCCCAACCCAATGCTCTGGTCAGGCCTTGAACATGGTCGTGTATGTTTGTGTTTGCGAGTGTATGTACATAAGTGCGCATTTGTCAATATGCATGCACTTGAACAGTTCCAGGGCAGTAGATGAACATGAGCGAGCATCAGTTTCAGACTTCATTTTAGAATCAATACTTGATTAAAACAATCTTAAAATATTACATACTGAAGTGCTACTCATTCCCCAAAACAAAGAAACAAACAAATAAAAAGCAGTGCATACACACACTGTCCCATATAAGTACAAAATAAGCAGCAATACAATTGTTTTGTACAAGCACATGGAAACAGGTATAGTCCTACCAGTGTTGTAGCCCATCCCTCAGGAAGCCCTTGTGTTGGCTGGCATGATCGCAGCAAGCACACTAGAACAAGCACAGGCAAAAACCAAAACATAACTTGTACACCCCACCCTCTTCCATTCATCCCTTCCACTAAAATGACACACCCCTACCATTACTAACGAGCACCCTGTCCCTCCACCAATTATACACACACACAAACCTGCACACATGTACATTGTGCACAAATTGCTGCTCCCACCCTCTCCCCAAATAAAGACCGACATGCTTCAAGTTAGGGTCCTTTCAATATGCATGATCTCAGTTGGCATATGAAGTCGTGTGCATATTATTATATTGGTTATTTATATGGCGCCTATCCTCGGTCACAGACCAAGCTCTAAGCGCTTTACAATAAACACACTACCTCACTCACTCGACGGGCTGCCTACCCAGGTAGAGCCGGCCGAAGAGCAGCCTACGGGCGCTCATTCAGTCGTTTCCCGTACCATTCAAATATCAGTCGCTCATTTCCATTTATCTCATTTATTCCTCCAGTTTCTCACATAGGATGCATGCGATGTTTATACGTGTCCTCTATTTCCACCGATACACGATAACCGTGACAATTTTTGTGGCTTGGTAAGAAATACCAGGCGGCCATCTTCAATCTACATCAGTTTTGCCAGGGCAGTGGGGAACCCCCCTGCTCTTTTCGATTTTCAACTGCCGTGGGTTTTTAAAGTGTGCAGGGGCCAGGAAGGCACACGGGTCCGACTCGCTTATAGTCCTCATCCGATGGACTTGACGTTCAGTTCGATTTGTCTTTCAAACTGGGAAATACGACACGTTTGCATTGGCTGTATTTAACCCCTGCCTCTTATCACATTCCCCTCTTCCCTTTCATGTGTGATGTCTTGTCCACTGTATTTGACATTGTCCACATATCTTTTTATCAGATGTCGTCACCCCCCCCCCCCCCCCCCCCCCCCCCCCACGAGAGTGGAACATCTCTGCATATGTAACCCATCCATTTTGCCATGTGCCTGTCCTACCTCTGTATCTAGATTATGCAAACATGGATCTGGATTAAGGTACAGTTTCTGCATTCATGAAGTTTCCTTCCACTCTCACAAAACACAACCATTTGTGAATGAGCAATGTTGTTTATTAACAAAAATCTGTATTAAGCTTGGAAAAGATTTTTTTTTTCGTCAATGCACACAATGGAAACATGACAACAAAATATCTAAACTGAAAGAGTATAAAAAGGATCACAGATGCATAAATACAGATGAACACACCAAAAGACCAACAGAAAATGTACCCTTGCATTCATAATGGCTGGCAAATGGTTCCCATCATTCACAGCGAGGAGCTCAAGCGAACTTGCATGATGGCCAAATTTGGCAAAGGCCCATCCGGTGAGACCACCTAAGCCTACATGTAATCTTGATCGTTTGGCTGCAATTATAACCCACTGCTTCAAGGTCATTGTACACATATCTACACATGGTGTTCTTGTGGGCAAGCATTCAAACAAATACTGTGGGTATATAATTCCACGTCGTCCTTTCATCAGCAGTGCATGGTAAAGACGACACATAAAAAGCTGTACACTGAACCAAGCGGTTCACACTGACGACACAAAACCCTTGAGGGAGGACTGCCCAGGTTCCCAAGAGACAGCCCTAGTCTCCACAATATTAATTCCAGGACACGTTAGATTGCACTTGAGTGAACAAACAGCATGGCAACCGAGGTTTGAACACACGTTTTAGCACAACTGCTGTCCACTAAAACCCTATGTCCACTGAACTGGATCTGGGCTTGGTTTTGTGTGCGTTTCCTCCTATCCATTAATCCTCGAGTCAGCCTTCTACTCTCGGATCAGATTTGGCGTTGGTCTGATAAAAAACTAGCACAGTATTGTGACCCATAACAAAGGTAGCCCCATACGAGACCAGCTGTAAGTTAATGTTATGCCACCGGTTACAAAAACATTTGGTATAGATCATTATCTGGTTATGAAAAGTCTACAGCACTAAATGAAAAATTTACTGTTACAGGTGCCATATAAAAGGCACACAGAATACAATAACATTGAGCTTTTACAACCATGCTCGGAAAGCCTGACTTGCTTCACTAAAATCTTCTGAACGTAAACTAGCAAACCGCGTGCTGCTAGGATGGGCTTTTTCCATTGCCCAGAAATACCCATTGTAGATACACTTTCTTGTAAATACATATTTTTTGTTGACCCAATTTTGCAGGTCTAGCTGACAAACATCCCAATTCAAATAAATTGGAACATGGGTAGGTAACTTCATACATAGAACCTTGGTCTCCTCCACTATTCAGACCAACATTGTATGCCCTTGGGACACGAGCCAGGTCATGCTCCCTCTACAAAGATTCCCTCCACGCTGATAGGGCCATGCACTGCGAGTGGATGCAAGTCCACCTTGAGGAATGTGGTTGCCAATGGGAACGGTGACCATGTCAGGGCTGAATCAGGTTCAACCAAACACTGGTCAGGACCACCAGAGGCTGTAAATATCTATTCCCAAACAGTGCAATGGTAAGGACTTCTTTCTACCACAGAGTATTTCTTAATATATGCATAGCTGCCAACCTTCTGAGGTCAAAGTTCGGATACCAGGTGATAAAGCGAGTGGGGTAGGCTGAAGAGGGGACAGTTCAACTTTCCACTGAAGGCATTTCTAGCCCCCAATGTTTCAGCTGACAAATGAAGGGTTTAAACAGAAAATGCATTTTCCACACATACTGTTGCCAAGATCCACAGATCATCCAGCTTCTTCATTCCAACTCAGAAATGACACCATAACCCCTGAGAATCTGGATTCGTTCCCATATTGGGAATAGTTGCTGAATTATGGAAACTGTGGACAACTTCAGGATGATTGGCAGCTATGAATACACTCGGAGGATGTTCCATTCAGACCTGGCAGGTGGGATTCTACTGCTCCAAAGGCAGCCACATCTGGACGACCTTGAACATACTCGAAGGTGATGACCCATTGCAATGGAGGTCCTGTGGCTGGCCCTTGTGGACAAGACTGACCGACACCAGCCACATCTGTGCTGTGGTTAGTGTCTGACTTGGGCCTGGAGGTTCTGGTTCGAGTCCCATCACAGGCATGAACTGGTGGGATTTTCTGCCAGGCTGGCTTCTTCGAAAAGCTTGAGATGCTCTGGGCTCTAATTGGAAAACTGGAATCAGTTGAGTTTCATTTTCTTTACAGATGTGTTGGTGAAAGGCTTCCTCAAATTCCCAGACCAACCCTGCCAGTGTTGGCATCTCTTGGGCCCAGTTCATGCTGGGAAATACAGAAGTAAACGGCACACAGAACAGCCTCAATTGTCATTATGAAGTCTGAACCCAGAGAAGAACCCTATAGCATCATAACAGTCTCCGATTATTGTACAATATGTCTTGCCCTCTGTGGTCTGCCATGCCCCAACCTCTGCTTTGATTTCCTCTTCACATCCATGCCCATGGCGAGATAGCCAAAATCATCAGACTTGGTAAGTTGATGGAACCGTCAAGTCATGGACCCCTCCAAAAGCTCCACAATCATGTAATTCTTGTTATCAGCATGGGGCTTGGTATGAGGTAAGAAAAAGGCAACACTGAATTGTTAACAAGCGATTGTAACAGTGCTTCGTCTCCTCAGGTGAGTTGCCTTCTGATAACCTGGTACCAACTGCTCACTGTGGACTGCAGTAATCGGCTGTCGCCAATTAAGACTCGGTGTGGCTGTGTATACAAGAGTTGGCATATGCAGCATGACAGAGCAAAACCAACACAGAAGAACACTGGAAAATGTGGCACAAAAAAAAATCATCAATATGCAAGCAATCTCGGGGATCCTTCATAACATTACCAAGCTCGGCTACCTGTACATATTGGACCTAGCCTGCTGGCCACTCCAAAAGGCCATTCTGAATCCTATTCTGGCATGCATGGATAGTTTGCCCTGTCCTCCAAGGACAATCAAAAATGTGACAATCCATGTCTATCCATCTGAATCCATAGCAAGGCTGTATTGCAGCACATCCCCGCACACAGTTCTCTCCATGCCTCTAACCTACTTGTGCAGGATCACACTGTCGTCCACAAATGGTCACTCCAGTCTAGCCATGCCTTCTGGACCATCTGTCCAAGCATGCTGTGTAAGAGCATTCTGCCTTCTGGCCCATCTTTCCAACCTATGATCAACACCAGTGGCCTTGTGGACCATCTCTCCAACCGATGTAAAATCGCACAGCTTACTGGTCCCTCCTTCCGATCTAACTATATAGGAATTGCACTACCTCCTGCACCATCTCTCCAACCTATGTGGGACCACACTGCCTTCTGGTCCATCACCACAACCTAGCTGTGAAGGATCACACTGCCTTCTTGATCATCTCTGATAGGATCACACTACCTTGGGCATCATTTCATCTAACCCCTTCACTCTACAGAACCTGCCCTCTCCATCAGTCCCAAGGCCATCTTGAGTCACAGCTGCAACAACAGCCATCAGTCCTCCCCACACCAGGGTCAAGGCCTTTGAGCCCATGCATCTGCCATGACTCCTCCACCTAAACAGGTCAAGGCAAGCTGCTCAAGATGCGGCAGACTTGGATGAGCCCAGAGTAGAGGCCTTGATTGCTGGGCCCCAACTTCTGAAAGCAATGCCCCACAAGCACAACTAAAAGAGTCAACACTTGCACTCATAACACCTGAACATGATTCTGATATACATGCACTTCCATATGACTAAGTTACAAGGCAAACCTGAGACAAACCACTCAAAGTATGTGTACAAAATTCTTCCAATGATTAAATATGGGCAGTTCCATTGTTAAAGCCCAGCAGACCACACAGTCCCCCCCCCACCAGGCTATCGCCACACTAAAGAAAAGGGTGCCATCCTGAAAAAGAATCAAACCACAATGACAGTATCTACATATTTACATCCACTAATGGCATGGTAGCTTAAAGAGTAACATCTTGGAAGAGGAAAGACCAGCCCATGCTGACGGCACCAACTATTCCACATGATCAGTTGTCCTCAGTTTCAGTCTTACAGGAGATAAGATAAGATAAGATAATGTTGCTTATAGCCCAGCCGACCGCAAAGGGCCATATCAGGGCTGTCACCACGTTAAAATCAACTCACCAGTCAGTCTTACAAGAGAAAAACAAATTCTTTAATTAAAAACAAAAAGCAGCCAAGACATATCGAAGGGTTACCCCAAAATACTGCAAATTTAAAACCCATTCACTTTTTGGGCAAAGGCATACTGCAAATAGACAGTAAGCGTCCAGTCTGGACAGTGTGTTCAGTCTCACTACTTAGATCAAAACTGACTTGCTGTGAATTGTAACCACAGGGGAAAAATGTAAAAGACGTCTGGAACAGACAAGAATAGGCCACAAACAGCTGAAGAACATGACTCAGACTGAAACATTTCTAAAATGTAATCCCAAAGAAGGCAGAAAATTACTAACAGAAAGTTCCAGAAGTCTTAAGACAGGGATACTCCGTGTAGTACTAAAAGCCTGGCGCATTACGTTTCCACCTTTTTTTGGCTGGCCTGCATTTTCACACAAAACAGCAAGACAGACTTGAAAATAGTTGCACTAAATGCCTCCCCTTGGAGCATGATCGAGTCCAGTACAAAAACCCAAAATACAGCAAGGTACTTTGCTGGATTTTTTTCCCACGTTGAACTAGTACAAAGAAAAAACCTGTATAATGTACGATACAAACCCACATAGATGAAATCACTCACATTACTGTGTGCACACGTCAACTTTTTTTTATCATGCACACTCAAAAACACACCAGACAGCTTGTGGCACTATCCACACTACAGTGTTAAAAATACACTCTTCTCCATCAAAAAAAAAAAAGTTACCAAGAGATTAATATTTAGCTGTCCATTTCAAATTACACTGACCAGTTATCCAGGAATTATGGTCCACTGGCAGTTAATGTACACATCTATTTATTCACACACTTTTCTGATGGCAAAAGTACCTTCATTCATCAATAACCTTATTACATTTACCAGAAATTTCACACTGTCAAACACTAAAACAATGATGAACAAGAAAATGAACACAATTCACTGAAGTTTCTCTTTAACATTTCAAAGTTTCTATTCAACACAACAGCCTCTACATTTAATATAGTAAAGTTTCTGCTGGACAAATGACCTAAAAGTAAAACCAACATAGAAGCATAAGGGACTGAAACGCAGCTAGAATGAGCGACATCAAACTCCAACACTATTTCTAACTCCACAAACCTCTGCCCTCTTGTTACTTAAAAACAGCATGAATCTTCACACCTCACTCTCGTTACTTGTTTAACACAGCACGAGTTGACTGCTTTGTGATCGAAGTCAAAAGAACATGCTGAAATCAAATATTCCTATCGGACTGTGGTCCCTTGACAACCCAATCAAGGTCAACAAGAGCCTGCACTGGTTATCTTTCAGTTAAACCACCTTCCAGCAGCTTGGTTTATCAAAGGTCAGAGTTCGAGTATCTGTGCAGTCAACACATCACACAAAAATGATTGTAAGTAGACAACAACAGGTTTTTAAGGAAAAGGAAATTATTGCTCTTCCGTCGACAGTTTACACTACACATCTGTTTACATATCCATTCAAATATATACATCAACATATGTACTCCCTTAGGGCGAACAGAGACTTGAATCATACAATCTTGTACCTTAAGAATGTCTCCAATATATACACTATGTTAAACATATTTCGCCATAAATTAAAAAAAATACACAGACCCAAGCAGATGCATACATAATTTCAGACAGACTTCACGAGGCTGTTTTTTTTTTTTTTTCCTCTAATTTAAAAAAAGGAGACAGATAATATGTTTATCAAAAAACATGTTTACTAATAAATTACCCACTATACGTAATAATTCTCCATACAGTCTTTAAATAGAAAAAAAATGAGTATTCTCTGCAGTTCATGACTAAAAAGACTTGAAACAGAAATGCATGAGACATTGGTGTCACTGCTCCTGAATGCCATCATCACAGATCTGTTCAGCCTGTCTATTGATCCAGAGGTCTCCTCTTTCCACAGCTCAAGGCTGTCAATGACACTTGACTCCCACCCTTTCAGTTATAATTCATACACAGACAGAAGATCCACACAGATGGCTATGCTCTACAACAGGGGGAAAAAACCCAAGTGTCAACATCCCTATCCCTCTATCAAGAAAGACGACCTCATAATCAGGAGGTACACATGAACTGCTGTCTGGTGTTTTTAGTTTCAAATACAACAGCAACATGTATACAAAACTGCTCTCCTGAAATAGTTAATACACTACAATAATTGTAAAATGCCATCACTTGCCATGACAAAGAGAGGCGTTTTCATATACATTTCTAACATGAAAGTGATTGTTTTTTCACATACAACAGGAACTAATGTCATCTCAACTTTAGGCATTTTAATGCTTTCTTCTGCCATTTTTGCAGACCAGAAATACAGTACTTGAGTATTCTGACGCAGGCGCAAACAATATCAAGTTCTGACTATTTTGTTTTGCATACGCCCACAATTTGTTTAACTTTCTGCATTTCATTTACAAAAACAAACAAAAAATCTGAGTTTGGGGAGGGAATAACGCATGCTGCTTTCCGTCTACTGGTTGGTTCAGGAAGAGTTGTGACCAGAGACCGTCCAAGTGAACACTTCCATGTACATAGCAGAACTTGTTTGCTGCTTTCCTTTCCAAAACCATACCCTACTCCTACTTTTCACTGTCAGACCATTAACTGAAAGAAAAAAAAAAAAGAAGAGACAACTGACCATGATGATGCTGCTAACTGTAGGGCTCCCACCAAGAAAAAGCAAAATTCCCCGGAAGTTCGAGGGGGTTCCCGTGGACATGCTCTCCCTCTTCCAGAACACATCTTGACACTTCTTTTCACAATGGTCTGATCTGATGCAAAACTGAGTGTGAAGTGGTGTATTGTCAACTTTCCAGTCCAATCACAATCAGGGTCTCCTTCGTTTTTACAGTTTTAGGTAATCTCTTTCTGTTCTGCCACATCATGCTCATACACAATGTAAGAACTCCACAGCAGCTTGCCTTCAAAACCTTCAAACTGGCAAGACAAAATGCCAATGGCTGCTCTAATGAAGAACATGAGATACCATACCAAATACCTTAAAACAATTTCTTTTTTCTTGTCCCAGGAAAAAACAAAAGCCTCCCATGATTTCCAGTTTCAGTTTTCGTTTTGAAGTCTGCAAAATATGTGTATAAGCAGGAACCCTGTTCATGAAAAATGATTACTGCCACCCCATTCCCCTTACACGATGAGCATACAATTAATGGAAACTATCAATATCTAGAAGCTCAAGTACCAGTCAGCTGGCAAATTGCTGGAAATATGTTAAGATTATGGATTTTTGCCAGCGACTGAAAAATTCAGGGAATTCTGATAGTGAACAGATCCATGTGTGGAGTTGTGATCAGAATAAACAGGTTCCAAAACATGAAATTGTGAGAACTGCATTGACCGATTCTTTGTCTCTAAAGTTTTCAATGAGTAATAAAGTGCCATGTGCACAGAGTTGTGATCATAGTGACCAGGTTCTATGTATTCAAAGATGCCATCACATTAGTGACTTCATGTGTACATATCACAATGAACATGTCTGCACAGCTGTGACCAAAGCAAAGCTGTGACCAAAGAGAACAGGATCTATGTAAATTTATCAGGAAAAAAGGTGTTCCCCTTTGTTTAGGGAGGTGGGTGGCTGGTATGTCGATTAGGAAGGACAGCGATTCGTACAGAGCTCCAGGTACCGGAGGTGAGCAGCTCATACAGGGCTCCAGGTTCTGGAGGTGAGCAACTCATATAGGGCTCTTGGTTACAGAGATGAGCAACTCGTCCAGGGCTCTTGGTTACAAAAGTGAGCAACTCATACAGGGCTCTTGGTTACAGAGGTGGGTGACTGATAAAGGGTTTTTGGTGAGGGAGGTGGGCAACTACTACAGGTTTTTGGTGAGGGAGGTGGGTGACCGATACATGGTTTTTGGCAAGCAAAGTGGGCAACTGATGCAGGGTTTTTGGTGAGGGAGGTGGGCAACTGATGCAGGGTTTTTGGTGAGGGAGGTGGGCAACTGATGCAGGGTTTTTGGTGAGGGAGGTGGGCAACCGGTGCAGGGTTTTTGGTGAGGGAGGTGGGCAACTGATGCAGGGTTTTTGGTGAGGGAGGTGGGCAACTGATGCAGGGTTTTTGGTGAGGGAGGTGGGTGACTGATAGAGGGCTTTTGGTGTGGGAGGGGGCAGAGGTCCCTGATTAAAGGAGTTGGTTGTGTCATAAAGGGTTCCTGGCTGGTTTGGGAGGTGGATAGGTTACTGAAGATTTGTCATCTCCTAGACTGTTGGTGTTAATACGCAATATCAATTTAAGACCTTATCTGGCCCGTCTCTTTTCTTTTTGTTTACCCTTTAACCAAAGTAATGGTTTTCAAGTCAATAGCAGCATTTTAGACAACTGAATGAACTGTTTGGAGTAAGAAAAATTAAGTGTTACCTGGTGTCTTTTCCCCATTCTTTCTTGTTTCCCTTCTACAACATTACAAGAATCTAAACCATCAAACAATTAATAATTTTTAAAAAAAACTCACAATGCATCACAAAACTGTAAAGGACTTTGGTGAAATCATCATCGTTAACAGTTTAATGAACATAATAAACACGTATAAATGAACATGTGGTTGCACAGTTTTCATCAACTGAAACAAGAACACAATGTTAAACCAGCCGCCGTGGCGAAGTGGTTAGCGTCGCGGACTCCCAGCTGGGAGGTCGTGGGTTCGAATCCCATCAGAGGCATGTGGGGTTTTTCTGCCCCGACCGGCTCCTACCCAGAGTTGAGTTTGCTGCGGACTCAGTTGGGAAGACTGGGACCACACAGTCGAGTTTCATCCACTTAATGGATGCGTTTCTGCGAGTGTTGCTCAAATTTCCTGACCAACACTGCAGGTGCCTGTATCTCTCGGGCCTGGTTGACGCCAGGATATATTATGAAAGGAAGCGTAGAGTTCAGCCCTGTCATGTAGTCTCAGACCGAAATGGAAATCCGTAGCATCATCTTAATCATCCTCATTCCCATTGATCAGCATTTAAAAAAAAAAAAAAAAAAGTCTCAAATTCTGTGGCCCTTCATGCCCTGCTCTCATGGTGACCTCAATTTCGATGTCCTCTCAGCGTCTGTGGCCTTGGTTTGCTTCCGTCGGGGTCACCGGTATCGGCGAGTCCATGGGGGCTGTCGGACGGACGTGGTGGCGCCCTCCGGAGGGAGAGCTCACTCGCGCCGGCTCCGCGACTAAGCAATTATTGTCGTCAGTAGGGGGCTTAGTAGGTGGTGTCCTGCGTATGTTAGATCAGAACAGGCGCCACTGAACACCACCGAAGTGACTCGGCAGCAGTGCAGTGTCTCCTCCGGTGGATTGCCTCTTGACATTGACTGCTCCCTGTGGATTGCCGGTGCCGGGGCTGCGGCGGGGCCAGCTGGGCTGTGGACGGGGTGTCGGAATGAGCGGCGTGACGCAGAGGTTGGGACAGAAAAAAAAAGAAAAAAAAAAAAGAACACAATGTTATTTCATAAATTATACACTCGTCACCAAGACTGTAAAAACAAAAGGCTAACTTACTTCCGAGACAGATATAGACTTCCTGATTGTTTAAAGAAAACCTGAGCGGAACTTTTCCACCACATAAATAATGTGCTTGAAGTGTACGCAACCTAAATAAAGATAGAAGGTAATACTGTTGTAACAGGAGTCACATACTAATGTACAACATGCATGGTCATGTGCGAATAAACCTGACTTTTCTATTAAAAAAAAATTCTACAGTACTGTATAAATGAGATATAAAACTTCCTTCAATATGTACATATGCATATATATATGTATAATATATATATAATATATATATATTATATATATATATTATTATATATATATATATGCCAGAAAGATATCCGATTTCTTCCGAACTTAATAATACATACCCTGCCCTCTTTAAAAAAAAAAAAAAAAAAAAAAGCAACACACAGAAAATCCAGTAATGACTACTCTTTTGATTACATGACTCCCTCTTCAAAAAAAATTTTTTTTTAATTCTTTAATTTTTTTTTTTTCTTATTCTATGCACATATTCTGGTGAAGAAAAGAAAGAAGAGACAACAGACAAATTACAGACCTTCCTCGTTTTCTCACACGCACACACACACACACACACACACACACACACACCAATACCACCACTGTTCTCAGACCTTGAACACCAGTCCATCACAGAAGGAAGAATGCAGCTCGCAAATGTGGAGTACACAAAGTTCAGTGCATAGAATCCACAGAAAAGCAGTGTCATGTCAAGTACACTCTTTACACTCTGTGAACCAGTAACATATGAAAATTCCATTCCACAAAGTGAATATATATTCTTTTTTTAAAAAAACTATTAAAAAAAAAGGAAAGAAAGGAAAAGCAGTTCAGTAGACATGACAAAGTAATAATCTCGAAATATACATAGTCTATCAAACTGGCCTTCACAGGATGGGGTCAAGGAGATGAGCTTGCTCCACTCTACGACCAAGTTGCCAGTGATCAGGAAGAGAAAGGACGGAGGAATGTCTCTGTGTGTGTGTGCGTATGGAAGGAATACCTCAACAGCGACACACTTCTCACTCAAAGGAAATGGAAGGAGAAGGAAATGAAGAAGTGTGTGTGAAGGAAATACCTCAATGGCAGCACTTTTCACTGAAATGAAAAGAACGAGGAGAAGTGCATAATTATGGGAATACCTCGACAGCAGCACAATTTTCACTCGAAGGAGAATGTGCAGCAATACCTGAATGGTGACACCCTTTTGAATGAACGAAAATGGAGGAGTGGTGGGGGTGTGGAATACCTCATCAGCAACACACTTCACTGAAAGGACACTGGAAGTTTGGTGAATGTGGAGGAATATCTCAAAAAGTGAAACACATTTTTCACGGAAGGGAAACAAAGAGGGTCATGCATGGAAGAAAACACCTTAATCAAGCCATGTCCGCTTCCAGGCGTTTTTCTACACTTTTTTAATGTCGACTCTAGTCTTCACACCCTTCTATCTTTGAACAGAACTAATGTCACCTGTGACATTAGTTGCAACCAGAGCCTTGGAACAAATGGCTAGCAGTTTCGGTAAGCCATTTGCAACAACTTTGCCAGCCTCTACAACAGAATGATCACTTCCACAACGGCACTTTCTCTGGCATCAGAAAAACACAGCTTGCGTGAAATTTGCGTATTTGACAGTAGAAATCTACTACTTGGCATAAAAATTGCACGCCCGAGAGAATACCAGAATGGGGACACTTTCCACTGAAAGAAAACGGAGGAAGCATGCTTGTAGAGGAAGTACCTCACAGACGACACACTTCTAAACTGAAAAGAAATGGAGGATATGCGCCTATTGTGAGGGAGCACCTCCACTTGGACACACTTTTCATCGAAAGAAAATGGAGGCGGGGTGATTTTGGAATACCTCAACGGTACACACTTTTCACTGAAAGCAAGTGGAAGAGGGCAAGTTTAGAACACCTCAAGAGTGAAACACTTTCACAGACAGGAAATGTAGGAAAGGTGCATGTGGAAGGAACATCTGAACTGTGACAGTTTTCACTATAAGGAAATGGAGGAAGGGTGTGCGTGTTGTAAATGCCTCTATGGTGACACACTTTTCACTGAAAGGAAATGGGAGAGCTGCTGGGTACATGCAGGGAATGCCTCAAAGGCAAACACACTTTTCACAGGAGGAAAGTGTGGAGGGAATACCTCAACAGTGACATACCTTTCACAGAAAGAAAATAGAAGAGGTGTGGTTTAACACTTATCTCAATGGTGACACTTTTCACTGAAAGCCAAAAAAAAAAAAGGGGGTGGGGGGGGTGGGGAAGGGAGGGGTGTGCAGAGGCAACAACTCAATGGTCACAGCTTTTCACTGAAAAGGAAGCAAAAGCTATGTACAGCATTGCACACATACTAAAGTAAACAAAGAAAAGTGCCCGGTGCATAAAAACTATCGCCCCCAATTCAGTGCTATGGCGGGGTAAGCTCACTTGAAATCTACCTACTTTCATTATGTCCCATGAGAATACAGAAAACATCAAGCGCCCAGTGAAGCCTGTACATTAAAAATAAAAGCAAACTTCCTTGCTAGTCTGTTTTGGAGAGAAATAATGTAGGAGTTATCTTTTTCAACTGTATTTCAACAACTCAACACATTGTTATTTTCCATAAAAATTGTCCGACATTGCACACCACAGTTTTAAAATTGGAGCAGTCTTTCAGTTGACATTTTGCTGTACACAAAAATGATTTCAACAACTTTATAAAAAAATGTCTAGCTAAGTTTAAATAGCATAGCACCCCTTGGTTTCCATCAACCCAAAGACCTACTCTGGGACACAAACACCTAGAGAGCACAATTAAACAAACACACCCTCACACACCCCCATCCCTCAACCAGTAAGCACAAGCAGCACAAAATAAAGGCAATTACTGAATGGGTTGCCCTGTGGGTTGGGCATAGATAGACCCCACTGCCCTGCATGCATGTCGTAAGAGGCGACTAAGGCAGGACCCCCTCGCCCGAGGATAAAGGGGTTTGCTTTGGGGCTAACAACCCTGCCTGTAAAAAAGACGAGTTACAGAAGCTTTGACGACAATGAACCAAAGCATTCACCGGGGCAATGAAGGGTCTCCATCCCGGAGACTTATGACGCAGTGCAGTGAAAGCCGAAAGGAAGCTGCAAGGGCCCGGGACTCCCTTCTAACACCCAGGCCCAACAACGAAAGTACCCACATGGAACTCAGGACGATGTTTGAAACAGGAAAAAACCATCCAAGTTGCGGAGAGATTAAAAAAACTACAAGATCGGGTGCTAGGGACTGAGTGGGGACAAGGTGGCTACAATCAGGACAGCTGAGACTTTATCTGGAGAACAGCTGCTGTATCAGGACACACGAGGATGGAGCCCCACACTGAGGGCGTGGCCCTGATGCTGGCACCGGAGGCACAAGGGGGCACTCATCGGATGGGAACCTGTCAACTCCCCCTCATCACAGCCAAGTTTACCACGAAGAAGAATGGACATCAGGCTGAACATCATCCAGTGCTATGCTCCCCAATGATGCGGAAGAAGAGAAGAAAGATGACTTCTACCAGCAACTACAGACAGTGATAGACAAAAGAGGAGCAAAGGACAAAAACCTACTGAGGGAGATTTTAACGCCAAGATGGGAAGGGACAACACAGGCTACGAGGACATCATGGGGACACATGGACTGGGACAGATAAAACGAGAATGGTGAGCGTTTTGCAGACCTGTGGCCCTAAACCCAGCTGGTTGATAGGAGGAAGCATCTTCCCACACAAGCGCATCCACAGGCCACATGGAGATCCCCGAACCCATGTCAGGGGAGAACCAGATTGACCAATCTGCTTTACCCGCAAATTCAGGAGATCATGGCGGGATGTACGATTTGATGAGAGGTGTGCGTGTCATCAGACCACCACTTTTTTTAACAACAGTGAGACTTGCCTCAAGAGATTCACCAACCCCAAAACAACACACGTACAAGGTACAATGTCGGACTGCTCCGGAACAGGGACACACAAGCAGCATTCAGATCAGCCTTTCCAACAGGTTCCAGCCGCTACAAGAGCTGATAGAAGACAGTGAGACGGACATCGAGACACGTGGGAACACTGCAAGAAGTCTGGCATGACACATGTGAAGAGACCCTTGGCAAGAAGAAGGCCCAGCACAAAGAAGGGGATCTCTGCCGACACCATCCACAAGTTGGAAACAAGGAGAGAGAAGAAAGCTACTGAACACGAGCCGAACAAGAGCAGCTAGGGCAAAGGCACAGGAAGAGCACACAGCAGCGAAGGAGAAGTAAAGAAGAGCATCAAGAAGGACAAGAGGGACTACTTTGACGACCTGGCCAGCAAGCAGAGGCAGCAGCCGGAAGGGGGAATCTGAAGGACCTGTACTGGTGCCCAAGAAGCTGACGGGTAATTTCCCAGCAGACAGACAAGCCAGTGAAGGACAAGAACGGAAACCCACTGAAACAACCGAGGAACAGCTGAACGATTGGGCAGAACACTTCAGGGAGCTGCTGAACCCCCCCGCCCCTGACCACCACCAGACATCCCCCCTGAGAGACAGACCTGCCCATTTAGCTGTGGACAAACCCTCAAAAAGGCAGGATCAAGAAGGCCATCATGACTCTGAAAAATGGGAAGGCTGCAGGGCCGGATGAGATACCAGCAGAAGCCATCAAAGCAGACATAGAGACAGCTGTCAACATGTATTACAGCCTCTTCAGCAAGATTGGGAGAAGGAGGAGGTACCAGCTCAGTGGAAAGAAGGAATCGTCATCAAGCTGCCGAAGAAAGGCGACCTCAGGGGGCTGCAGCAACTACCGAGGGATCATGCTCCTGTCAACGCCAGGCAAGGTTCTCAACAGGGTTCTACTGGGAGAGAATGAAGAGGCCGTCGACCCCAAGCTCCCAGACCAGCAGGGAGGCTTCCGGCAGAACAGATCATGTGCGACCAGATCGCCAGCCTGCGCATTTATCGTGGAGCAGTCGCTGGAGTGGAACTCCCCCTTTACATCAACTTCTAGATTATGAGAAGGCTTTCGACAGTGTGGCAGAGAGATGCTGTGGAAGCTGCTGAGGCATTACGGAGTCCCGAGAAGATCTTTTCCCCCATCCGGTGCACCCACCAGGACATGAACTGCAGGATTGCCCCCGCCGGCCACTGTCCCAAAGTTTCAGGTTTAAGACCGGAGTTCGGCAGGATGGGCCTGCTGTCGCCGTTTTCCCCTTCCTCCTGGTCATTGACTGGATAAAAAGACCACTACAACAGGCAGAAACAACGGTTTTACAGTGGACACTCTGGACGCAGCTCGATGACCTTGACTTTGCTGATGACCTGGCGGGTCCTGTCACACAGCCACAGCCCGATGCAGGACAAGACACTGCTTTGGGGACCCCATCAGCCGGGACAGGGCTCAAGATTAACAGGAAGAAAACCGAGCTGATGAAAAACAACACCCCTGCAAAAACACCCGTCCAGTCGATGGAGAGCCCATCAGGGAGGTGGAGTCTTTCGTCTACCTGGGAAGCGTGGTTGACCAACAGGGGAGGCACGGACCCAGACGTCACAGCCAGAATCGGCCCAAAGGGAGAGCAGCTTTCGTCATGCTCAAGAAACATTGGGCATCTTGGAGGAATCAGCATAAGAACCCAAAATCCGCATTTTTCAACTCCAATGTGAAATCAGTTCTGCTTACGGATGCGAGACGTGGCGAACAACACAGACGATGCACAAAAGATTCAGACATTCTTCAACACCCGTTGAGGCGCATCTACAAAAAACCGATGGCAGGACAAGGTCCGAAAAAGAAGATTGTGGGGCGTGCGGGACAGGAACCCGTGGCCAAGCAGATACTGCGAAGGAAGTGGGGTGGATCGGACACACCCTCAGGAAGCCAGCATCCGCACCACACGCCAAGCCTGACCTGGAACCCGCAGGGAAAAAGAAGAGAGGCCGGCCTCGCAACAGCTGGAGACGAGACACTGAGGCGGAGTTGAAACAACAAGGGACCAACTGGACTGGAATGACCAGAACAGCCCAGAAAAGAGTGCGATGGCGAAGAGTCGTTGATGGCCTATGCTCCACCGGGAGCGACGGGGATAAAGAAGACTGACATGGGGGGGCTCTGTTATAACCCCTGCAATGTTAAAAGTTAATCACTCGATAAAATTACACACATACCCTAATTTTCTGAGTACATGGTATAACTTTACTCCCAATAAGATCATATACACATACCATATTTTCTGCTTACAAGGCATATGTTTAATCTCCTACAATGATTCTTATACTGATCTGGTGTTCACATGGCTTTTTACGTTGCCGAAGCAAGACTATGAATTGCAGAATCATATGACAACAGATCAAAGGAGTCTTACTGTTTAACCCTGTCAAGACACCAGGCAGAGTGTTAACCAGCTGGCCGGGCTAGATTCTTGAAAAAGCAAAAAGTGTGAACTTCCGTAGACAATTAACTCGCTTAGCAAATGCAAGAACAATCATGTGATTGCCGAGGTTCCTATAGTTTTTTTGCTTTATCCCTCAACAAAATTGACAGCCTTCAAAATTTTCGGTCACATCATATATTCTGCCATCACTGGTCCATGGTCCAAAGTTTGTTTTGTTTTATAGTGGTATGAGCACAAATAGGCCCTTCCAAGCATTGCAGTGCCTGCCAGTGGGCAGCAAGTGACGATGAACAACACAAACACAGGCTAACCTAGAACTGTGACAATGAAGAACCTTGAGATCACAAAATAGTTGCTATGATTTTAGTGGAAGTATCACAAAGTGATTGTGCTTTCATTTCACAACAAAGTTGCAGACTTATTCATGACATGTCATAGGAATCTTGTTCATTCAGTGGAATGCAGCATGAGCCCTCTTTCCACCAATGACACTATCATGATTTCCTTTGCTGTCAGGTGCCCTTCTAGATGCTGTGCCATTAACTCGCAAGTTCCTGACTTTGGCACATTATCGTAGTGCTTGGCACCAACCCTCTGCTACTCCCTTAGTCCCTCCCTCTCTGTGGGTATAAAATATTATCCACTATCAAAATAGTTGGTCTTGGCGATTTAAGCTGTAAAGGCCATCTTTTATCAATTAGAGTTTTCGGAATCTCTGGATTTATCAAAGGTGAAAAATTCGCTGCACAGCAATTCAATTCCCCACTCACTGTTGATTGACATTTTCTTCAGTGAATGGTGTATGATGCAAAATTCCAAATGAGCTCTACTGAAAGGGCAGAAGACAAAGGAAATTGGAAAACGGCATTGGAACTCTGGATGAATGTATCAATGGTGAGACAATGGCACAAGCAGATAAGAGAAAGGATGTCCTGCAGCAGCAGTAGAGATTTAAGTTATTTTTACTCTGGAAACTTTGCAGGCCAAATTCACAACTGTCCTCTGAATACTGGCACATCGACCAGATGTCTGGAAGCTTGCAACAAGCACAAACTTGCCTGCTGGCAACTAAGCTTGCTATATCAAAGGAAACTATTGATTTTGTCAGAGGATGGCGTGGTTTTGCACTTTCTGAGGCCATTTCATCAGCTTGTGAATGAACAAGTTTCTGGTTGTTTTAAACTATACCATCCATATGGATGAACTGCCTCTGTCCTTCCACTTCCCTTTCACTAGCACCGTCAACAAGAATAGAAAATCTACACATGATCGGACAGATGTTACTGTTGTTCTAGCATGTACAGTTTTCTGGAATATAAACTGCCCCTGATGGTCATTTTTTATGAAAAACAATGCTCAAAGATCCTTTCTGAAAGAATGTAGGTTCAGGTTTACACAAGAGGGATGGATGGACACTTTCATGACGAAAGCCTGAACCCAACAGCCTGTCAGGGTCTCCTGAAGCTGGTTTAAATATATGAAGTCTCCTGGCACCTCACTTCAGGATTCTAGGGAGAGTCCTCATGAGATTTCAAAGGATCCCACTTGCCCTATTTTCTTGAATAAATGTAGAATGGACAGTTTGATTCGCACAGCACATGTGACAAAAAACATGGACGAATTCAGCTGGCAAGTTACTGCCCTGCATTGTTAGATCCCAACTTTATGTAAAGGAAAATAAAGCTGGAAGAGGAAACTGGATTTTGGGATTAAACTAAAATGAAATTCCAAAACAGGTCAACCAGACTTGGTCAGATCTTCAAACTAAAATACATGTTAGTGTCACCCACAGACTTCTGAACGAAGTTTTTGGACGCAATTTCCACTTTTTAAACAATCGAGACGCATGCATGGGCGTATATATGAACGGATGCCTTCTCTAGTTTTATACTAAGAAAACAAAACAAAACAAAAACGCTCTCTGTACTCAATTCAGTGTATGCCCACATAACTGAAGACATGAGACTGGCTATCCTGGCAGTGAAAGCTGTTTGTCCAAGTTAGTCCAATTTCTGGACACATCAGTGAACCACAAAGTATTTCAAAAATATTCTGGGACAGTTGTGGAAAAAGTGGTGGGTGGAAATAGAGCGTTCCACACCAGAACTGGTAAAATGCAGTAGGCATCTTCAGAAGAAGTCTGTCAGTGATTACAACAACTTAAAATGAAGTGAAACTGAAAGATAGTCATTTGCAATGGCTTCAAGAAGCGGGGTGTTCTTTCCTCTTGACACGACTAATGTAAAGCAGAAGAAACAGGCCTTGAAAAGACCATGCACCCATCCGTGAATCCATTCTTGAACTGTTCACCTCACTCTCCGACCAATCTGGCAACTCAAGGTTTTCTCCCAAAAGAAATTGACAGCCAGTTAGCCACCTTTTCTTCTTTTTTTTCCCAGAATAGCTGATCATTTTCTTCAGTCTGCTCAAACCATAGCTGCGTGCCAGTGAGTTTTTCCTCTTGCAAAACCCAAATGAATGATGACTGTCGCATCAACTTTGCAGCTTCATATTTGATTTGGCCATTAAATCTACTGTAGATAAATGTTTAGACCTGCATCTTCTCTGCTCCCAGTGCCTGAAGGCTTGTCCATATTGGTGTTTTCTCTAACACCTTGTGCGCTGTAAATTACTTTTTTTTTTCCCCAATTTTTTCACATAGGACAAAATAGTGTAAGACATTCTTCAACTAACATTTGCGAAAACCAAAAATTCTGCGAAGCATTCAAGGTCAATCACTAGAAATCAGTGACATAAACCCATTCTGAGTTCAAAGAAATACAGCCCTGAATAACGAAGACACAAAACCACAATATCAACGCAGCAACGTTTGATGGAATCACACAAAGTTAATTAGCGCAACATCCCTCCTACTTCCAACAACAAAATGATATTCAAGGAAAGAGCCCCAAAAGGTGAAATGAAATAATGAAACTTTCACCCCTTATACCCACTCTAACCCCTCCCTCCCTCAATAGTAAACATATAACACAGAGCACAAACAAACCACTTGCTGACAAAGGACACTAAGATCGGTTATAACCAATCCCAAATGTTAAAAGTTTATCAACTCTTTCTCTCCCCCTCCAACTAGTCCAAGGTGAATGAGGAGACAATTTTTCTATTACCAATATCAGCCCTGAAGCTCTGGAAGGAGAGTTGTTCCCTGACCATATTTGCATGATACTTGGCCATCTAAATTATCCTGTGTACCACGATCATTCCTTGACAAACCTAACTTCACTAACTTCGAAGTATACTGAATGAGGTGTCCATTAGTGATTGCCACCCTCAGCCATGTTCCTTCCTAATCCCTTTAATTCTAAAAACCTTTTTTTTTCCAAATCTGAATCAAATTACAAACAAAAATCTGTAGCCAATTTGTTAAAAGAAAATGCAAAAATTACACGATTTTATTCTATAATGGAATATTCAATCATTCAGGATGTTTGACACATTCTTCCTTTCTTCTCTCCTTCAGTCGATGATTGTCAGGCATATGCTTTATCATTTCAGGTTTTGTTAGAAAATTTTACTGCAAAGTTAAAAAAAAATAATAGAGATATTAAGAACTCTACAATTTCACCACAACAGGAAGGCCATCTACATAAAAGAAATTACATCGCATTCTTCATCTTATTCGAATAGTGCACTAACCAAAAACACTGACCTAATAAATGCAGTTGTGTGAGACCGTAAAGACTATCTAATATTTGCCTTTTCACTCTTGAGATCAAGTGTTGGTCAAAGCAATCCTTTACTATGTGAAGTTTGAAACTTCATGAACACTCCAGCATTCTGTGTCAGGTATTTAAGACTATGGCATGTCTTCATTTTGAGTGTTCATGCTGTGCCAGTTCCTAAGTCCATCCGTTTCTTCACCATCATTCAAGACGCTTTACATCAAGGGTAAAACATACCCACTTTAGAGGTGGTCTGTCTGGCAAGTTTGTATTTTCATAAACCCCAAATAATGACGATAAGGATTACAGAACTTCTAATTCGAATGCATAGAATTATTTTGTACTTGCAGCAACTTGACACTTTAAACAGATCTGCAAACACGTTGAAAAGGGGCATTCACGAAAATCTACCCTCAGCACCCGCACAAACCAATTCTCTAAACTGGTCTTCATTGGGAGTTAAGCATACTACAGCCAGATAGCCCGGCAATGATCAGGTTGCTCATGTAACCATTTTAAACAGACCCACTATCGGTCTGTTAAGTCTAGCGCAGTAAACCTTTTTTTGGGATATATGAGCAAACATAACGATACAATATGCATCAATCATAAAAACCCTATGTCCATGAATCAATTTTTTTTCCCACCATTTCCAACACACACACACCAGAAACATTACAGAATGGTTTTTGGGTTTGGTTTGTGTGTTTTTGTTATTGTTGTTGTTGTTGGCATGCGTACTAACCAATAGATTTGCACTGTGATATACTGAAGTACAACACACAGTTGCATCACCCCAACTTACAACCAAGTATGATGATAAGTAGGCTTCCGT